>OY997588.1:141994147-142594147 GCA_963921825.1 Erodium maritimum | reverse complement strand
TATTGTGATGATGACACTATATCCTATTCTCATAGCCCCACTTTTTAATAAGTTCACCCCTGTGAGTTATGAATCCCTTACTAAACAACTTCTTTAAGGCAATATAGAGTTTTGTTTGATTTTGATCCTTGATCCTGCTACCTTACATAGCTTCCAGATGGTGAACTTAGGGAAAAGATTGAGAAACTTGCTGCCTCCCTCAAATTCCCTTTGAAGAAGTTGTTTGTTGTTGATGGATCTACAAGGTCGAGCCATAGCAATGTGAGGATACAATTCATGCTTTTAACTATGCCGTACCCTTCTTTTTGTTCGTCTTATTGCGGTTTTATCTGTAATAATTCCATTTTTCTTCTTCGTCAACCTTTCTTTCTCGGTTCGTCATGGTTGTCAGAAACTAAACTTTGACTATCATTGTGGATGGCATATGTTTCGTTTGCTAAATGCTTAAGCCTCTTGACTGACAAGAGCTATATACATTATAAAATGTTTTGAGACAGTTAAATGGGTAATTAAGGTATTGTTTTGCGGCTTATTAAGTTACATAAGAATCCCAATGCCCTTATTTCTTTTAGCAGTCCATAGAAAATGTTGAATTGTTCATAATTTTATGAGAAGGATCAATATAGTAAAGATTTGCGTTTTTGGTCTCATGGATCTATGTGGTTATCATTGTTATGTGCCTTGGTAGTCTGAAGATATCTTTTCACTTGCCAACTTGTATGGCATGAACACGGTTAGAATATTTCATTACAATCATCATATTGGTACACTAATCATAATAATCATAGTTTCAGTGGGAATTGTGATCACTTCGACACGAGTCTTTGAGACAAATGGTCTTAATAATGATTAGACTTATGCCTTATTGTTGTTCAGAAGTTTGAAAATGTATCATGGTTTCACAGCATCTGTTATTACAATAACCATGTCCAGATAGGGAATAAAAAGAATTCCCATGGGTGTAATATTCTTGCTCTTGCTATGGGCTAATTTATATTGTCAACACCATGCAGGCGTATATGTATGGATTCTTTAAAAACAAGCGAATTGTCCTCTACGACACACTAATTCAGCAGGTGAGGATTTCTCTTTTGTGAATGTTCTGATTTCCTGTTTTTTGTCCGTTTCTTACTCATGTTTTCTAAGTGTACTTCGTGTAGTTTCTACCCCTTAAAACTTTAGCTTGCTACCAATACAGCAAATGTGTTAGTCTAAGATCTATAATTGGTCGCATCAAAATTTTGGCATGTTTATACCACTATTGTGATACGAGTTCCAACTCTGATTGAAAACTCGGCGTTTTTACTCTCTTGTATCAAGTTTCATGATTTAGTAGGACTGCTGATTATTAATAATTTTGTTCTAGTATATTGGTTATTTATGTGTTGTAGTTGTGCAAGGCCAGCAAGGGTGCTTATTGGACCTTGTGCAATGCATTTCTGTTATGTTTAAGATTATACAGTTATTTGTTGACAAAAGTTACATGTTATGTTAAATAGCTTGATTCTTGACATTGATATTCTGATATTTTTGACACAATATTGTGTTTATGCAAAGGAAAATTGCCTCTCAAGTGTCCTCAAAAACATATTTTGGTGATTTATGCCCTGTGGTTTGATTTTTTTGTGCAGTGTTCTGGTTATATCTTATGATTGTAATGCAACTTATAGTAATTTGCAACTCTTTTGCAGTGCAAGAACGATGAGGAAATTGTTGCTGTTATCGCCCATGAATTAGGGCATTGGAAACTTAACCATACCTTGTACTCTTTCGTTGCTGTGCAGGTATGCTTTAATTGCTTTCTTGGAGAATGAGTTACTACCTAATTAATTTTGTTATTGGTTCCTAGCAAATTCCAGAGCTGGTTGACATTGGTTTTAACTATGTTGGATATAAGGGATGTTTGTTAGTCTTCTCTGTTTAACTAACCACTTTTGAACATTTAAGCATAATTTATCACTGTAGATTGGGGCCTTGAAATATAAGTATTAGTTCTGATAGATTTCTGAAATTTTACGAGAAGATTTTTTTGGCTATGTGTTTGTATGATTTGATTCTGTTTAAATTAAACTGTTATTATGCGTGTTTGCGTGGCATACATTTAGGAAGACTAAAAGTTTGCCTCTCTTTTTGGTATAATTAATTCAAGTGTGTTAGTCCAGATAAACAAGAAGTTGTATGTAGTAGTATGTTGTATTCATTTCCTCTTTATAATATCTATTTGTAATCTGTCATTGGCATGTTTGTGTTATTATTGTTATATGGTTAATTAGAAGCTCAGAGTCAGGGCTTTGGCGTTAATGATTTTTTTTATCTGACCTAGTTTACTGTATTTCTTATCCATCTTACTCAATGCAGATTCTTACTTTGTTACAATTTGGAGGCTATACTCTTGTTAGGAACTCAACTGAACTGTTTCGGAGTTTTGGGTTTGATACACAGCCAGTATTCATTGGTCTGATATTGTTTCAGGTAATTAATTTCAAATAATTACGACCATCAAGATTTGACATGTGTGATATGTGCAGCTATTTATGGTACTTGTGCTTGAAGTATGCTGAACATCTCCACAACTTCAAATTTACTTCACTTGATGATATGCTCACTGTTTGTTATAACTTCTATTGAAGGATGTTAGATTATTTAATTTATTTTGTATCAGGATTATTACTTATTTGTTTTACCTATTGAAGGATGATGTGCTCATTTGGTATGCTTTAGAAGTGAGGATTGGCTACATTGTGCACATGATGTGTTTTTTGAGTGTTTGGTCTCCAGCATTCTTGATTATTTTTCCGTAGTATCTAGGTACTGCTGCCTTTTAAATGTATATATTCAAATTTGTTCGGGGATTACTTAACCAAGGTATAGTCTCTTCTGGTGTAAGCCTAGTATTGTCGCCTGTTCTGTTCATAACGGCTTCAATGGCATATGCCATTTGTTTGGATCTATAGTTTGGAAGGAGGAAGAGGTTGTAAAGGATGTTAAAAATAGGATTACCAAGACTCCTATCTGTTACTAGCCATGTTCTAAATAACGCCAAATAATGGTGAGATTGTGGTGAGATCTCGGTAGAATATACCTACCGATTTCGGTAAGCAAAAATGATGTAGAAATGGTCAACTCAGAGAAAACCCTGTCACCTCTGCATCTCTTTCATTTGATCTGGCGAGCTTATAACTAGATCTGAAAATGCCTTCTGTTTGACGACCTCAAATCTACGTCTGGCAAGCTCGCGACAGCGGCCGGAGATGAAGGCACTCAACAAACAATCGTTCTGTAAATCCTCCCGCTAGAGCAATTATGTTGACCTAGCTGGATGTACGTTGCCAGCGCAAAGTAACAGTGGTCTTGGTGAAGGAGGTGATGGAAATGGGACTGAACTTACGACCAGGGTTTGTGGAGGAGTGCCAGAATAAGATGAGAGGGAGAGAGAGAGAGAGAGAGAGAGAGAGAGAGGAAAAGAGAGTAGTAGAGAGAAGGCACTGGAGACGTAGTAGACATGTAGAGGAAAACTAGGGTAATTTTAGTATCAATAGACAATTACCCTCTAAAAGGGTGAATTACTAAAAAATTCTAAAGTTCTTCATGTTTACTCTATTTAAGTTCTAACATATATATATATATATTTATCAAATATATGTATGTATATATATAGGGTAATTTTAGTATCAATAGACAAAATTACCCTCTAAAAGGGTGAATTACTAAAAAAAATCTAAAGTTCATGTTTACTCTATTTAAGTTCTAACATATATATATATATATAACACGTTTTGCCTATATCTACCTGTTAAGATAAAATAACCTTAATTGGTTCTTTGCCGTGATTTGACCATTAGTTGAAAATTTTCTATTTGGATTCGTTTTGGGCCTAACCGAGATTTAGAACCTTGATTACAAGCATGGCAGACTTCAACCATGTAAACTATTGCATTTAATATATAACACGGTTTTGCTGAGAAATGGCGTTGCATCCGGTGGAGTTACTGATATTTTTGCCTGTCCTTATTTGCAGCACACTGTAATACCTATCCAGCACTTGGTCAACTTCAGTCTCAATCTTGTGAGCCGCTCTTTTGAATTTCAGGTAACATTTCCTTGCTGTGCACTGATGGATCGAGCTTTGTATTTTACTAAAATTTGATTTTTTTGAACTTAAATCTTTTTATTTTATAGGCTGATGCATTTGCTAAGAAGCTAGGATATGCTTCTCAACTTCGTGCGGGTCTTGTGAAACTACAGGTGATTCATTCACACTCCAACTCCACCCCATAACTTGAGATTTTCCCATGTCTTTCAGTTGGGAGAATCGCATACTTGTTGATCCTTTGTATCTCTCTATTTCATATTCTTTTAGTTAACCAAAGTTGAATCATAATGTTGGAACTTTGTGATGATTTTGCAGGAAGAGAACTTGTCAACCATGAATACAGATCCTTGGTACTCGGCCTATCACTATTCTCATCCTCCTCTGGTGGAAAGGTTGGCTGCTATGGACGAACCGGACAAGAAGGAAGATTAACATAGCTGTAGCTCACGACAGGGATCATACTTTTGATAGCAAGTATTTTGAAGGATGAGTCATTATTAGCCTAATGTGGTTCCGTTGCCGAATTCTTGTATACTCAAGTTTCTGATTTCATCCAAGTCCAACTTTGTTATATGAAAGTACATTTCAGTTCAGCTCTTTGTTATTTGTATGTTCAATGTTCCTGTCCTGTCCTGTTCCCGTCCAGCTATATCTTGCCTCACACACACATGCAACTGGTTTTATAGCAATTTATGGTTCCATATTTAATTTGTTCTGTACAGAAGAAATAAAATGATGGTCTAGGGAATAGGGGTTTATTTCCCCAAGATGTGTTGTGCATTATTGGAATAATCAAGTCAATAATTAGTCTAAGCTATACGCAATAATTCATATTTAATACGAGCTACCCTTTTCGGTAACCTTGCCTTTCGCTGGATAAGCAAGTCGCACCCGCTGCATCACACACGTACACGGCCTACAAAGAGACAGCAGCCGGCAACTACCTTTCCGGTAACCGGTCATGGTCCCACCCGACTTCATGTCGACACGTGTCAAGAGGTATTTCCCCATATCCGCTCCTTTACGCTTTTAACGGTCACCTGTGTTTCGTCGTCTAGTTTATTAGTTTTTGCATGTGGGTCCCGTCTAAGTCCAACATTAAGACCTATAGATCGGACGGCTGACAGGAAGTTGCGTATGTTTAAAGCATACGCCGCGTATACACTGGAAGAGGAGACAGCTCTAAAAAGAAAATAAAACTGACAGATCATTTGTGCAGTAAACTACACACACTGACGGTCCTCTCTCTCTCTCTCTTGCTCTGTTTCTGTTTCTGTTTCTGTTCTCTTCTTCTTCTATCGTCTTGCACCTGACCAGAATTAGTCGATATCTGTCTCTTCTTACCAATTCTTTTCCTCTGCTTCTCTCCAGTCTTCTGTTGCTTTCAGCTACTATTTCAATTCCCGAGTCATCTTTTCATTTGATTCCCTTATTGTCTCTCCTGATTTCGGCCGGAAAATTAATTTCCGGCGAGAAAATGCGAGAAAACTTTCAGCTCAGCTGAAACCCAGAAACTGTAATTCATTCCCTATTGGGTCTCTTCCTCTTTCTTCACACACTCTGAAGAGCTAGAAACGATGTCGGTGTACGACGCGGCGTTTGTGAACTCCCAGCTCTCGAAACCCACTTCGATCTTCGGGCTCCGGCTCTGGGTCGTCATCGGAATCCTGCTGGGCTCCCTCATCGTCCTCACGCTGTTCCTCCTCTCCCTGTGCCTCACCTCTCGCCGCCGCCGCAAGCCTCGCCCAGGGAATCTGATGGCGGCCAAGGATGCCACCCCGGTGATCTCCAAGGAGATTCAGGAGATCGTGCACCACTCGGGGTCGGATCACCACCAGTCGGTGCCGGAGATCCATGTGGAGATTGGGAAGGCGGAGCACCGTGTGGTGTTCTCAGATCGGGCCTCGAGTGGGGAGAGCAGGGGGACGGTCAGCGGGGCGGAGACGGCGTCGTTTGGCAGCGGGAGCATAGGGCCGGAGGTTTCGCATCTGGGGTGGGGGAGGTGGTACACGCTAAGGGAGCTGGAGGCGGCGACCAACGGGCTGTGCGAAGAGAATGTGATTGGTGAAGGTGGGTATGGGATTGTGTATAGTGGGATTCTTCCAGATGGTACCAAAATTGCTGTCAAGAATCTCTTGAATAACAGGTACTTTGCTTTTTCCCAACTCAGCCGCAACAGATTTTCATCAGTTTTGGATACCGAACATCAATTATGAAACTCTTGGCTAGTTTAGTTCATGAGTGACTCTCAAAGTTCGGGCTTGTTATCTGGGTTTGTTGGCTATTGCTTAATTGATTATATTTGGGTACTTTTATGATGCTTTGGTGATATTGAAATGACATGGTCATAGGAATGGGGATTAAGAAATTAGTTTTTTTTTTTTTCTCTAGACATTGGCTTTGGGAACATCTAGTGTTTTGTTTGTTAACCTTGGTTGCAACAGTCAGCTTCATGTGTTCCACTGATTTATGAAACTTACTAGTCCCTCTTAATAAGGTCTAGTAATTGCATGATGTACAGATTAGAACATTTGTCTATCATTTTAAGATAAGGAGTGTGCTATTTAGTTTAGGCTAAATAGGCATTAGGCAACCACATGGAAAATCTTGTGCTGGTGTTGGTATTGAGTGATATAATTTAGTGTTAATTTTCTTTTCTGGTTCAGTTTCATTCTCCTTAATAGTCTTGTTTTTGTCTCAGTGTAGTGTATGCGGTAAAGTTGCTTCTTTTAGATTCAAACCTCAGTCAGTGATGTTGGAATGTTAAAAATAGGTTATTTGAAACTCTTAGTTGACCAAATTTGACAATGGTTCTTGGCTTTTTAATTTGTTTTGTGCACAGTTCATTTTATTTGCATACTTGCTTTATGGATTAGCATATAATATTGGTGATACTAATTAGGGGTCAAGCTGAGAAGGAGTTTAAGGTAGAGGTGGAAGTTATCGGACGCGTGAGACACAAGAATCTTGTTAGATTACTTGGATACTGCGTTGAGGGAGCATACAGGTATCAGCAATTACTTCCCAAAATTTCTTATTGACATTGTACTTTTAGTTAAATGATAACAATACAACTTACTTGTTTTTGTTTTTGTTTCTAAGGATGCTCGTGTACGAATATGTCAACAATGGAAATTTAGAGCAGTGGCTTCATGGGGATGTTGGGGATGTGAGTCCTCTTACATGGGACATACGCATTAACATTATATTGGGAACTGCAAGAGGGTACAACTACTAAAATCTTAACCCTTAGTTTGGTAGAACTTGTTTCCATGTGAGTCTTAAATTTGTTCCTCATTTGCTACTTAACATGGTACCAGGTTGGCCTATCTTCATGAGGGTCTTGAACCAAAAGTCGTCCATAGAGATGTAAAATCAAGCAACATACTACTTGACCGCCAGTGGAACTCTAAGGTTTCTGATTTTGGACTAGCCAAGCTCTTATGTTCTGAAAGGAGTTATGTTACAACTCGCGTCATGGGAACATTTGGGTTAGTGCATGTCCCTTTTTGTTTTTGCATCTGACTCCATCGCTTCATTTTTTCTTTATAATCATTTAACTTAGATTCAAAGAAATGTATTAAGGGGATTATCATATAGGAAACTAACTCTTACTTTTGCCGGGTTGTGTTAGTTATGTTGCACCAGAATATGCTTGCACTGGGATGCTGAATGAGAAAAGTGATGTTTATAGCTTTGGAATTCTCATCATGGAGATAATTACCGGGAGAAACCCTGTTGATTATGGCCGACCCCACGGAGAGGTTAGTGTTAAAAATGTAATTCGGAATTTGTTTGCTTAATACCTTTTTGCCTTACCAAGTATAATACGTTGGGGAATGTATGCAGGTGAATTTGGTGGAGTGGCTGAAGAGCATGGTTGGAAACCGAAGATCAGAGGAAGTAGTTGACCCTAAGATGCCTGAGATGCCTTCATCAAAAGCACTGAAACGTGTTCTGTTGGTTGCTCTTCGATGCGTTGACCCTGATGCAACCAAGAGGCCCAAAATGGGACACATAATCCACATGCTCGAGGCAGATGACTTGTTAATTCGCAACGTATGTATATATTATACACTTCAGTTGGCTCTTCTGTTTCTAGTTTATCCTCAAGATGATGCTATATAAGTGAAGTAGGAAAATTAATCATCCATTCTTCAGTTCTGACTGTTTTTTGCATCTCAGGAGAGCCGATTTGGGAGAGAATCTTCACATCAAAAAGTGAATCACAATGTTCAGAAAGTAGGAGATAGAAAATATAGCGAAGAAGCTTCGGACACGAGTGAAAGTGGTGATAGGGGAAGATACTAACATCAAAGAAGAAGCCGTGGAGGGTAATTCTATGGAAGGATTATTAGGTCAGGTTTCTCCAAGTCTTCTGTGTTGGCATAGTTATCATATTGGTTCCGGAGTATTTATTTTTTCTGAATCTTGAATATAAGAAGACAATAATCTTTAATTTATTTTACACTTAGCTTAGTTTATGCAATTGTTTCTTTTATCTTATTTTTTTTAACATACCCTATGGAGAATGGGATACACTTGTACAATTGAAAGAATTATGCAACCTTGTTATATAGAAGTCATATTTCATTGATAAGTTTATGCATGTACTATGT
Organism: Erodium maritimum; assembly: GCA_963921825.1. Lineage (NCBI taxonomy): Eukaryota > Viridiplantae > Streptophyta > Magnoliopsida > Geraniales > Geraniaceae > Erodium > Erodium maritimum. Next base: position 142,585,435 of record OY997588.1, on the reverse strand, counting down.
TATTTTGAACTTGAGACTTTTGTAGTTTTGATTTCAGCATCTACAAGGCTTGGCTGGTACCAATATATAAGAAATTGAACAATCCCGGATGTCTGCTTTATCCTGAGATGTGGTTCTTCTCGTTCGTACGTAGATGTTCATCTTTTCTATAACTCAGATATTGATATTCAACTTTAAACAAAAAGAACAATCAAGTATAATCAACAAATAGGGATGCACAATACTCAGTGTCCCCACTCTAATCCAGGGGACATGCTCATTTTGAGATTGAAGCGATGCTGCGACATACGCAACCCATGGGTAAATTTATGAAATGGTCCTTATTTGGCGGTTTGTTTGTTGTCTTATTTCCATGGTCCTAGACTTTTGCTAAATGGTCTTCTCTAATAATGAGCTTCTAATTATACCCTTCACTTATTTCTTAGAGTGATTTTCTAATTTTACCTTTCAAAATGAATGATAAAACCGACCATTCCTATACGAAAATTCTCAAGTTGAAGAAATTTCATCCTAGTATTAAAAATATCGAGTCCCATGTTGGGAAATTTCATCTGAATGATGAGAATAACGAATCTCAGATTGAAATTTCAGTCCTAAGATAGAGAAGAAGAAGGTCAAGTCGAGCTTTGAGTTTGGAGCGTAAGTGTAGATCGAGCTTGGAGTCGAATAAGTAAGTGTTCTGAAGAAGAAGAAGAAGAAGAAGAAGAAGAAGAAGAAGAAGAAGAAGAAGAAGAAGTGAACGAGGAAAAAAATCTGATTTGAATGAAGAGGGAAAATTTTGTTCTCTTTAATAAGGGATAAAGATGTAAATTCGAAAATGAAGGCTAAGGACCAAAACCACTACCACTGTTTCACAAATTTCCCACATAACACGTCTCATATATTCTAATACATAAAAAAATAAAGGATAAATTATAAATACCTACTCAAAATTTGTAGCAATGCTAGGGATTTTGGAATTGATTTAGAATACTTCACCAATAATTAAAAAATGCATCATTCAAGGTGCAGGTTCATTAAAATAGATTTCAATTACAAGCGAGTGCATCAGGAAAGCATCCACTGACCACTAAAAACAGACAGGGAACATAATTGTTCTCTATTCTTCTAACAGTATAATCGTCATAGACGATATTGGATGAAAAGTCATATAGGCGAATTGAAAGTAAACTAAGACGAAACCAACGAATACTGTTCAAGGTGTTGCCTAGACGCTGTATAATTTGTAGAGTGCAACTGAGCCTGAATCCATTAGCTTCATATGAAGGCCAGTCTCGAACCACCGATTAAAAACCGAACATGACCTCATCAGAAATATGACGAAACTAACTATGGCTGCTCAAGGTGTTACCTAAACGCTGCATACTCTATAGAGTGCGATCGAACCTGCTTTCTTCAGTTCCAAAGGGAAGAGAGGGATGATGGTAGATGTGATTCAGGGATCCTTCCCGGTAAAAGTCCCTGAATCCTTGGGTAGAAGCACTGAATCTTCACTCACTTATCATTAATCTTGCACAAAAAAAACTCTCTCGCAAGCCGAGTGCTCTCTCCAGAGAAACCCTAGCCCTAACCTATGGAGCTCTCTACCACTTCTACCGACAAGGCTGCTGCCCCCGCCAGTCTTGTCCTATCACCTCCTGCCCTTGTACATTTCTCAGCACTTATGCCTCCGCCTCGCCCTTCCTCCGATGTGATTCCCTTAAAGAAACGACGTCGAAGGAGATCGAAGCAAAACCCATATGCTCCGATCTCCTTCCCCTCACCGTCCGCCACTCTATCGCCACTAACATACGCGGCTCCTGTGGCCTTCTCTCTGGGGTCTTCTGCTCCGTTGAGTAAGTCGCGTCGGGGACGTCCGCTGAAGGTTTTTGGCATTACTTCTCTTGTAAGCAACCCTAGGGTTTTGGACCCTCCACCGGAAATCCCTTCTGTTGATGGCGCCACTCGAGTACCGTCGTCCACTGTCACGCCCCAAATCCGTTTTGACCGGACTCGAGACGTGACCTGAGTTGAAATAAAAAGAAATTATAAACGATAGATAAAAGTTCCAAAATCTCATACGAACTCCGTCAAAATCGACACATAAATAAATAGTTTAAAAACATCGTGAGTCACAGCTCAACATAGATGGTCAAATAAAGGATGTTCAATACATGAGACCAACATAACTCTAGTAAAAACCCAAAGAAGTCCAAAAGCTCCCGAGCCTTGACTTCCCTCGACAACCGGTACTCCTGTAAAACAGTTAGAAACCAAAGGGGATGAGCTTACGCTCAGTAGGAAAAACCTTAATAACTCAACCCTTACGTTAAAGATAAACTGCTTACAAATGTAAACCGAACAACAGAACAATATAATAAATAAGGAAGTGATAAAGAATCAGAAATAATTACAACAACGTCATAGTGTCCAAGTAACAGTGACATAAATAAGTTTATAATAATTATTTTAAAGGGACAATAAAAGTAAACTGGGAATTATCAGTATCTTGCCAACCACTTGCTTTCTCAAGCCTCCGATCCGTGGATACATTCTGGGATCACTTCGGTTCCCATAATCCGATCCACCAGGGTATCCACATCACATCAGATTTTCCCTCGGCCCAGAGGAGGTACATGCATCGAGGCACCGAAACTAATTCGGAAATGCCACCTAAGGACCATATGTCATGGGGGGACCAAGTAGTGCACCCACTGGGATGCAGTTCCTTGGGGTGAAACCATAAGTAATCCTTTCCCCGCAGGGTAAACTGTCCAATTGCCCGCAGGCCCAATAACCAATGCCCCGCAGGGTCCAATAACCAAATGCTCGCAGGCCCAATAACCAATGCCCCGCAGGGTCCAATAACCAAATGCCCGCAGGCCCAATAACCAATGAATATCCCGTAGGATTTGCCAACACTCAACTCTCATAATATCCAGTAACCAATGAATATCCCGCAGGATCTGCCAATACTCAACTCTTATAATATCCAGTAACCAATGAATATCCCGCAGGATCTGCCAATACTCAACTCTTATAATATCCAGTAACCAATACCCTCAGGCTCTAAACTCAGTCATTAACTCACTGTATCTGTCCAACTCCAACCACCTCATCGGCACCGGATTACCCCCCGGTGTAGTACCAAACCAAGCAAACGAACAGACAAACCAATAAATGAACATACATTCAAGAATAAGAATAAGGGAACAAGCATTTCATTCATCTGTCAAGCAACACACGTCGGAACACACTTTCATCACAACCAAGAAAACCAACACCAATTCATACTTACCGTACACTTACATGTTACCAACCATCGGTACATCGATCACCTGGTTGCACCCCTTTGGCACAACCAGTCATACTCGATCATCCGTTCAACCAACAATTATATCAACATAAACACTCATTCAACCAAGCATGTATTCAACCAATCAATCATCATGTGAACGAACAAATAGTCATTCGATAAGAGAAACTAATCTAGTTTCATTAGACTCTTAAGTTAACCTAATAACTATCAATCAAGCATGTGATCCTAGCACACAACTAATCCGAGAGCTCTTCACAGCCTCTCTACCAGTAAATCAAGTTCCCGAGTATTGAAAGCACACTTCACTAATTGTCATCGTCCTAAACATGCATACTAGACTCATCCATTTAATTAGTAATTGAAATACGATTATTCTCTTTATTCGCATCCTATAGGTAATCCTAGGACCTTTCCGATTTTATTATCCTAATCATGCATATTAAGCATTAATTAAGAAATTAAGACTTTCCCTACCTTGTGGTCTTCCTCTAATAAAACTCTGATGAGACGCTCGAGTGGTCACAACTCCGTTCTTCTCACGGGTTCCGGCATGATCTTCGCTCTTCTAGCTCGGGTCCACGCCCTTGATCTCGGGCGGAGTCCCGTCTTGAATTAATTAAACCAGTTAATCAAATCTGATTTTAAAAACTCTTTTTAATTGAAACTGGTTTGACCCGGATCTGACCCGGACCCGGTCCAAACCCGGATCCAGACCCACTGCTGACGGTCTGACCCGCGAGGTGTAATGGGCCCGAGCCCGCTGGGCCCAAGGCCTGAGATCCGTCCGGCCTGAATGGGTGATGAACGGCCCAAGGCCCAGCCACTCTTGACTCGTCTAAGCCGTAGGAGTTCCTGTCGACGGTCGGGGCTCCGACCACCGTCGTTGGTGTCCGGCGAGCTCGCACACGGAGCAGAGAGGCGGAGGGACAGCGTCAGGAGGCGAGGGAAGGCAAGGCTAGGGAAGGGAACGTCGTTAGGGCACTGGACGAACCCTTACGCCCGGATCTGACCACCAGAGATGTTCGCCGGAGCTAGAACCTCAGATCTGACGCTCAGGAGTTCCGGCGTCGTCCTCCAGTCGCGTCAAACCCTAAACCCAGCTCGAAATCTCGCGGTTTGCCGGCGGGAAGTGACGGGAAGTGGATCTGGTGAGGATTCGAGTTCACCGTCGCTGGTGGCGCTCAATTTAGGGACGGCGGGGCTTGAACGGCAGCGAGGTGTCGCTGAAACGGAGAAGAAGACGACGGAGGAAAGAGGGGAAAGCGTGGCTGGGGTTGTTTTTGTCGTGGGTGAGTAAGGGAGATGGAGAAGAGGGGAGTAGCAGGTGGAGGCGATGGGTTGACGCCGGAGAAGAAGAAGGCGCGGTGGATCTGGTTCAGTGGCGTGAGAGAGAGAGGGAGCTCGAGGGAGACGATGACCCTCGGGAACTGTGCCTTGAATCGTGAACAGGACGGCGCTGTGTGGTTTTGGTCTCTAGGGTTGGGCCGCACTGGTACTGGGCCTGAGTTCGCGAATCAAGGCCTGGTCAGCACCAGCCCAAAACGTGGGTCTGGTCTGACCCAGCCCAACCTTAAGCCTTTCCCTTCTCTTTTTATTTTATTTTATTTTATTTATTTTTCTTCTCAAATTCCACTCGTTGCAAAAATCTACTCCGACGTTTCAAGTTTGCGAGAGATTACTCTTTAGTAATAAGTGGGGTTTTACATCCACGACCTCTCCCAACCAAATTCCACCGCCTCTACCTGCTCCAACAGCCGCCTCGCCGCAACTAGAGGTTCTCACCAACGTTCCGTCGTCCCTCAGTACTGAGACCCCCTTTTAGGAAAGCACCACTGATTGAGCTAAGAAAGGCGACTCTGAAAGCTCTCTACGAGGGTATTTTGATCCCTAATGTGGAGCGTTTCCCCGTGATTCTGGCCCTCCTTACTTCGCCATCGGGTCTTTAAAGCTAAGGATACCGGCGCTCCATCAGGGACAAAGCCCGCGTCGGAATCCTTTGAATCTCACTTGGCTAGCCTCCAAGATGGGTTCTTAGCATGCTCGTTGGAGGAAGAGGAGGAAGTCGAGGTTCTAGTTCCATATTCCCTGGTGAGTCCCGCGATCATGGCTCGCCAGCAGTTTGCCATGATGGGCAAACCTTGGGCTTCTAAGCCTCCCGGAAGGAGGTTTTGTTCCAAGTAATCACCAAAGCCTGGGAGAAGTCGATCGAGGGCTTGGTGATCAGGGACATTGATCCCGTCGTTTTCGGTTTTCGGTTTCTACTTCGAGACGAAGGATGCTTGTGCATGGGTTCGTAGAAACGAACCGTGGTGCTTCAATAGACGTCCGCTACTATTAGAATATTTAGACCCCATGGTAAGGGAGCCCCCCGCTCTAGATCAGCTTCAGTTATGGGTTCACGCCCATGGTCTTCCTCCTTTGGTAAGGACCCGAACCATAGGGGAGACGATTGGCGTTGCTCTGGGGCTGAGTGTTGATGTCCCGTGTGACAAGTGGGGCCTCTGCTAGGGAGGAGTAGTGAGGGTCATATTTTGGTACCTGGTGGAGCGACCTTTGTGACGTCATTTCCTCCTACGCTTTCGTAAATTTTCCGATCCGGTTCGTGTTTCACTCACTTACACAAAATTACATGGTTTTTGCTTTAGTTGTCAATTGATAGGCCATGGGATCCATGAGTGTAACCGCTAGGCGATTGGCCCTCCACAGTACGACTCGTCTATACTGGAGTACCAAAGGGATCGGCCCGCCAGATGCAACAGATTGGGGTCGTCAGGAACCCCAACTCCCTATATCCTTGGGTATTGCACCTAAAGACACCTTACCTCGAGAAATGAGTTCAATTATATCTTTGAATACTGCACCTAACGGTGTAAGTCTTCGGGGCGGTATCTAGACCTGACATGTGCGCCTTCTCATCAAAAAAAATATATGCAAACGTTTATTTGAGGGAAAAAACTGATACGAATTACCAAGATTACTGATAAAATAACAGTTACGGTAAAACAATTTGGATGCTGACTTTCTGGTAGCAAGAAATTTGGACACAAATTCAAGTTTTGGTCCAGTTTTTAATAACACAGAAGAAAAACCTAAACTAATCTAAGATGATAAATTAAAGTAAACAAAACGTGTGGAGGAAATAGCGAAAGGCAATAATGACTAGGTGAGGAGAAAAAAAAATCTCGTGTACGCCAGAAAAAATCGTGTGTACTCGTAGGCAGAACTCCAATAGTAATGTTCCACGTGTCAGAGTTCATGTACCCACAGGTGACTGAATGAAAACTCTTGCATTCAACTTGGGGAGGAGATGATGATAAACACACACTCACCAACCATTTCAACGACGAATTGTTCAACATCCATCCGCGGCCTCTGCACCTTTCCTCGAAGTTTCGCTACTCTCTCTCAGGTCCAATTTCTTCCTCAATCCTTCGATTTCACTTGTCTGGTCTAGATTTAGGGTTTCGTGTTTTTTCTTTCGGTCAGCTTTGCTTCCATCGGTTCGGAATTTTCTCTTTCCGTTGGTTTTGAAAACTAGTCCGCTCTAACAATTTAACGTTTCGGTAAGTAGTTTTTTTCCTGTTAATTTTAGCGTTATTTGTTTTGCCAATTCGTTATTAATTTGTGTTTCTCTATTTTTTTGTTGTTGGCCTTGAAGGTAATTTGTAGATCTGTTTCGTTTTGATGCTTATTTACTCTGTACATGTGATGTTCTGTATGTAGACATGGTTTTTTGCTTTGAATTTGTTAATTTTGTGAGCGGAACATGAGTTGACCGATGAAAATTGGGCTTTAACCTGGAGGAAGGTTCTGTATTAGGTTTAGTTCTGTATGCATGTTGTAATTGAACAGGAGGAAGGTTCTTGATGGTAAATCCTTGGTTTGAGGCTCAGATTATTCTGGAAAAAAATGAAAAAAAATGGTCAAAACTGAAACCATGGAAGATCAAAAAGTAGAGATTTGAGATTGTGTGAAGATAAGTATCATGTGCAAAATGGGTTGACTTGGCTTTTTCTTTTGGATTATTTGGCGGTGGATGTGGTATGAAGGGGTAGGCGTGAAAGAAACATTGTTTGCAAGTCTCTGAAGATGGTGTTAGTATTTTGTTCTCTGTTTCTACTGTTATTATGCTCTGACCGGTACAGTATTTAGGATGTGATACTGCTGCTACGATTTTATAATATGTGGTTTCTTAGCAAGTGCATGATGGTTTGTTGAATATGATTGGGTGATGGTTTGCTCCGTTCTGCTGAAACTTGAGTTGTTTTCTTTCAACAACATTGAATAGTGCATACTCATTATCCAAGTAGAAGAATACAAGGTTCCTGAAGAAATCGAATCCATTACAGTGTTACTGTGTCTGAATATGATTCTTTCATTCTTGTTTTTTTACCAGTATGATGTTTAAATATTTTGTTACTTGTTGCAGTAAACACATCTCAAAATGAGTCGTCCACAAGAATCACACAAACCCTTCTTCCCATTTGGGAACCCTTTCAGGATGATATCTCCAAAGGGTTCTCAATTATCTCCAAAGTTACTTGCATTGCTGAATGCTTTTGAGAAAACTCTTACAGAGCGGCTGGGAAAACTCGTGCCAAAAGACAACGACGATATTCTTAGCTTATCATGGATGAAATTAGCTATGGAGTCACTCAGTGCAACCCATAATGACATCAAATCTCTCATCACTGAGCTTGAGCTTCCCGTCAGTGATTGGGAGGAAAAATGGATAGATGTGTACTTGGACATAAGTGTGAAGCTACTTGATATATGCATTGCTTTTAGTTCTGAGCTCTCACGACTAAACCAAGGCCATCTGTTGCTTCAGTGTCTCTTGCACAATCTGGAATCCAACTCTTCTCAGCAGTTGATACGGGCCCGCTCTTCAATGGACGGATGGAAACATCTCATTAGTTCAAAGAACTCCAGAATCGAAAACTGTTTTTCCATTTTAGGTAATCTCATGGAATCACTAAATCAGCCAAAGGTTAAGAACTCAGCGAAGGGTAAGGTTTTGATGCGTGCTATGTATGGAGTCAAGGTGATGACGGTATTTATCTGTAGTGCGTTTGCAACAGCCTTTTCAGCTTCTGCACATAATCCGTTAGAGTTGAATGTTCCAGCAACATTCTCGTGGGCCGAAACTTTCAATGTGTTGCAGGGTAATGTTCATGGGAAGATCAGAAATATATTGTCCCCTGGAGGAGTGCTAATGTTGAAAGAGTTGGAAGCAGTTGATACATGTATCAAGAAGTTGTATCCTATGATCCAGGAAGGGGTTGCTCCTGTTGAAGTGGAAGCATTCCAGACTTCTATATTAAACTTGGGCGATAAGGCTGAGAAGCTTTCTCACGGCCTAGATCACCTTGCAAGGGAAGTTGATGAATTTTTTCAAATAGTTTTAACTGGGCGTGATGCTTTGCTTTGTAATTTAAGAGCTGGTGGTTCTTTTCCTGACCACAGGCACGGGAATAACATAGAAAAACAAGCTGTGAGATAAGTGTTCTGAAACTAAGCCCTCCTCTCTATAGAAATGGGTTTAGGTATTGGGGTTTAGTTGTTCATATAAGAACTCTATTCTCACTTACAGTTTTATGTATGGTCTGTGTTGCAAATGTTAAAGTCTTGGTTTCAGTAGTTTATATACATGTCCTGTTTGAAGTATGGCTAGTGATGTGTACAAAGGTTGTATTGTTAATGATAATGGATTGATGGTTTGGAAACCAATTTTCTCAGGGCCTGTTCCCTCTGTTTTGTACGTGTATGATGTCTCAATTTTCTCGGTTCTATATTTGATGAAAATGTTTGTGTATGACCCTATTATACTTTTTGCTAGATCGTGTGAAGAGGAATGTTCTTGGCTGGCACTGGTTTGGGATGAGGTATGTTGTTCTCAGTCTCTTCCTCGGGCACACACAAATTAGTGAACCTTTTTTTTATGTTGTAACCATCGCTGGAGCCCTTACCATGCCTTGAGAGCCCAAGTAAGTTTTGGTACATTCAGTTGTTACTTATTGAACCCTTTCTTCTCCACGAAAGGTTCAGTGCAAATCTACCACTATAAAAGATGGTTGTTGTTTGGTTGGTTTTGTTTGTGTGGGATGCAATCTATGGCCCAGCTGGATCGGGATACCCTTAGTGGTAACTGGTGAAGTATAAAACAAAACCTCTATTTTTTTTAAGCATTTGGTAGGGAGCTTGCTTTACAAGTTTTTCAGGTTACAAAACAGGTTTGTGGTATCTGTGTACAGTTTGTATTTGCTTAGATGTTTGACCCTTCTCACCCTCTGGAACCGTGTGCACAAGGGAACCGATTTTTCTATTTTGGAGTGCTCATCAGTTTTTATGGTGAACTTGTGGAACACGGTGGCAAATCAACCGGCTGTGCCTGGATTGGAAACAGGTAGAAATCTGGATTTTTATCATTTGATCGGTCAAAACCAGGGCCGTAAAACATAATTGAGCTACTCAAAGTTTAATTTGTTAAATATTTGGTTTAAGTTCGTTATAATTGAGTGCAAACTAAATTTGAGCTTAAGGTTGTGATTTTTTTCAGAAACCAAGGTATTTATTTCTTCCTTCCTCATTTAATATCTATTAGTGTTTATATTATTTCATTTGTGGTTCCTTTCTAAGGATCTTGGAAACTAAACGAATCTATTTGAATCTGAGTTAAAATATTACATTCAAATCAAACTCAAGTTCAGCGATACAAACTCAATCAAATTCGAGCTGAGGAGAAAAAAAATTGAACCAAACTTCGAGGAATTTAGACCTCATTCATACTGTTTACACTCTTAAATTAAACTGAATAATCACAATTGATAAGGCTTTGAATTGTAAAGCACACGTTGCCTTAATTTTTTGGAATGGTAAATAAGGTACTTTCCCGGAACACAGTATCTTATATTTGAAGTTAGAACATAATAGAAGCTCCATTTGAAATTTCTATTAACCAAAAGGCTAAAGCTATTATAGTACATGTATAACTTAATTTTTTGTGACTAAAAAAATGAAGCATTTAAAAACAACTTTATGAGAGAAAAGTATTATTAGAAAATGATTGATACCAATTTAAAACCAATGTTTTTGGGGTTTATAATTTTGAGGAAACTTTTGTCTTCGTTTCACTAGGGTTTCCTCTCTCGACATCCCCCGTTTGACTCTATACGATGCAATCATCTTTTGCAACCTCACCTCAGCTTTGCCACAACACCCTCTGGCTCTACCGATGGCCCCCACTACCTCGGCGACCCACGCCCCCCCGAGAAAACTGTCCCCTTGACAAATTCTCAGGCGACTGTGGTCGCTCGGCACAAGGCTGTCTCCCGTCCTGTCTCATCGTCTCACATCATGCCTCCAGCACCCACCTTAGAGGTTATAAACTAGAGCGATTCCGGAAGAAAAAAACGACCCCCAAACCTTCCTCCTTGCCCAATCTGCCCCAACGTGGACCAAATGAGCTAAGCCTTCCTTCCTGATCGTGCCCCACCAGAAGAACGACCACTGGAAACCCTGATCCACCAACTGCCGTAACCTCCGCCACAAGAGGAGTACCCCGATCCCGACAGTTTGTGAACGACCCAAGCTTATAGCCGGCGTCTTCTATGCCTACCATTTTTCCTGGTTGGGAGGTCTCTACCTGCCGCGTCGTACCTGATTGGCTCATCTCGCTGATCATAGGAGGCTCCAAACCACTCCGGCTCAGGAGAATCCAATTTGTCCTACGTTAGGTGAGATATCGTGTGAGATGAAAATAACTCTTTAACAAGTGAGTAATTTATAATATAACAGTACATAGTGCACAACTAGAGCACTTATGTATATGGTAGCAAATGACCAAGAAAAATAGATATTTTAATATAAAAGTAGGTAGGGGTGTGCATGTATATTAATTAATATAATAGAAGGAGGTCCCATTTGCACTATAAGCATTAAGCAAGTAGTGCTACTTTATGAACCCGTGAAGTGGGTCGGCCGTAGAGCAATAGTAGTGCCGAGTGGGGTTTCGAGCCAAAACAACTTCACGGTATCAGCACTCTGTGTTTGTTTGTTTGTTGACATTTAGATTCATCCAATCGTAAAAGTGGGGAACATGAATGGAAGTATCAAGTGGGGAACCTTTGGTTGTGGGTTGAGAATGTGAGGTGGAGAATATTGGGATCATATCATGCTCATGTTTTTAGCTATTTTCAGTTTCGTTTTATGTTTATTCTATCAATCTTCAATAAAATAAACTAATGAGTTTGTGAATATGTGAATTTTGGATTCAAAACAGACTATTTTAGAGCATCCACATTAATAAGAGGGAGCAGAACCCTGAATCCTGAGGCAGAACCCTTTGCTGACTGGACAGGGTTCAGGGTGCCCCCTAAAAAAAGTGTCTTGCACATCAGAGGGGCTTGTATGAGAGAGTTGATTTTCAGAAATGCTGATTGTGTAATTAATTAAATTTTTAACTGAATTGTTAACGTTATTTTTAAATCGACAACTACTAAATAAAATAAAAATAAAATTCATAAATAGAAATAAAATTACATTAATAAAATACAAAATTTAAAAATTACATAAAAATAAAAAAATACATAATTGAAATTGACAATTCATTTGGTCGATATAAGCTTTTGCAGTGATGAATTCTTTGATGACCGTTACTAATACCATATATATTTTTTTGAAACACTGACAGTTACTGTTCTTAATAATAACGTTTTGGCATCGTCGTCGGACATTTTTTATCGCAACAAAAAAAATGATTTTAAAAAAAAAACTGATTTTTAAGATAAAAAACTGATTTTTAAACTTAAAAACTGATTATTAAATTTAAAATTTGAGTTTTTAAATTAAAAACTGATTTTTAAAATTTAAAACTAATTTGTTTACTTATAAAAACCTAATTAATATCTAATTAATAACTTACCATATATTAACCTAATTAATTAATATATATTAACCTAATTAACTATATATATTAACCTAATTAACTTACCATTAATAACCTAACATAATTAACAAATGGTATTGTGCATCTTCTTCCTTGAGTCTGCGTCTGTTTTTTTTTTACAGCACACGCGTCAAAGGAAGAGAGGACGCCGGCGAAGCAGAGGGGGACGAGGCAGCGGGGCTGATTTATGCCTCGCGCCCCTGCCCCCCGGACCCTTCTCCTTCTCCCCCATGCCCCCACCCCGCACTAACGGCACCCCACACCCTTCCGAACCCCGAACCCTCCTCCTCTGCTCCTACCTCGGCCTCGCTCGCAGGGTTCGCCTTGATGTGGATGAGCTTAACTCAAGAGAAAGTTTCATGGGACCCGTTGCCACAAGTTCCTTACTAAAACTCCAATTAAGATCACTTGACATGCTCAATCTTGGGTAGAAGGATTGGAAACAAATCTCTTAAACTAGGATGTGAAGCAAGAATCCCGAGTATAAATGTCAATACCCCTTGTTAAAGGAAACCTTGAGCCTATGAAAAGCTATAAGGTAAGCCTATCTTTAACTCGATTGAAATACAATGAGTGAATCTTTCTTTTATTATTTATACAGGTGAGACTCTGATCGTCGTTACAATAAACAATTGGAGTCCGATATCAACTACCTCAAAACAAATAAAATGGAAAAGGTAATACATTTTTTATTTGCATCTTCCTCTTCTAACGTAACTATGAGCATGGTCTTAATTTAATCTATGATAGATAGAAGATTCGGGAATCTCTAACTGAGATTTACATGAAGAATTCTAACAACGAGCTTTGAGTGTCACGGTAAAGAAGAGTGCAGTTAAGGACTCAGTACACGGATTTTCTCTTATTGAAAAGAGAAAGAAAGTTCTATACTTACTTCTTAAGGTATAAGATACGACACTGCTCTATCTAAAAGTTCAGTAGTTTGAAGTATAAATACAAGGCAATTGGATGAATGACTTTAATTTGAACTTTGAAGTATGTTTTGGTTCTAACCTCCACATGTTTTGTTGTTGCTAATTTAGCCTTTAACCTTTATTAAGAAGATGTCAATTTCATATTTTTATTCCCTCCTTCACCTAAATTTTAAAATTCAAATCAAATTTTATTTTCTCCTTCATCCAAATTTCAAATTCAAACACTTCTTCTTCCTCACGTCGTCATACTGTCACGTCTTACACCTATGTTTTTGTTATGAACCATTACGCCGTCAATCCATTAGGTATGAACCTTCTTCACTATTGACATAAGGGTTGATTTAATATTTGTTCTTATGGAAATTTTCAAATCCTAATAAAGCCCAACCTCGATTTTTGTTCCCAATACTTGGATAAATTTCCAAACCTTAGATTTTATTCTCGATATTGGAAAAATTTGGGAAAAAGAACTATCCAATACTAAGGATAAAATCCAGGTTAGTTTCATAAGAATTCAGGGATTTGAAAAATCTTTGATTGATATTTCGCTTTACCTTTCGTTTATCTCTTTAAATAAAAGGTAAAATCGAAAAGTCACTCACACTTGCTTTTTTTTGAGTGATTTCCCTGCTCTACCCTTCATTTAAAGAGAATAAAAGGTAAAATTGAAAAATCACTTACAAAATAAGTGGAGAATAAAGTTGGAAGTTTATATAAAAACAGAGTTAGAGACCAAATTTTTGTCAGGATGGAGGCCTTAGACCAAAACATACTTCACCAAACTCATGACTGATGATTCCAGTTTGGTAGCGAGAGTGTTGAAGGCTCGCTACTATTCGGAGTCTTCGGTGTTGGAGGCAATCAGGAAACCGAATCAGAGTTACGTATGGCAAAGCATTCTGTCCGCTCATGAGTTAGTTAAAAGCAGAGCACGACGGTCGATAGGGCCAGGGACAACGACGTCGGTAGTTGGCCATCTGTGGTTGACAGGGGGTAGAAGTAAGGGTGCAGTCGGTGGGGCCGGGAATTGATAATCTCACGGTATTGGGACTTATGAGATCTAATGAGAGACAGTGGGAGACATACGTGATCCGTACTCTATTCACTACGGAAGACAAGAGGGCGATTATGGCAGTACCTATCAGCAGGACAGCCATCTCAGACTCGTGGTACTGGGTGGGTGACTATCTGGGGCAATACTTCGTTAAGTCGGCATATGCCCCGAGTCAACAGGAGCATGTCACTTTTCATCCCCAGACGGATGTATGGACAACTATTTGGGCGCTGGAAGTGATGCCAAAGGTGTGTACATTCCTATGGAGAACTTGCTCGGGGTGCGTACAAGTGGCAACAAATCTTAGGCGTCGTCACGTGGAAATGGAGGCACGATACCCTGTCTGTTCAGAGGAAGACGAATCCGAGTTGCACCTGCTTGTCGAGTGCCCCGTAGCTACGGAACGTTGGGCCAGGTCTGGTTTGCGCGTCCCCCAAGGGGCTCTGGATATCAAAGGGTGGCTGAAAGACACTCTTCAACTCAACCCACCGGCATGTGGTGGACTGGTAGGTTGTATTCTGTGGGAACTGTGTAAGGCCAGAAACAAGGTAGTCTGGGAAAATACTACACAGACGGCCGCCATGATATATCAAACGACATTCTACCTGCAGGCGGGATGACTAGAGGCCAAGAATAGGAAAACACAGGCACGGGCAACCCCTCATCAGACACATACAGTAGCAGTTGAGACTTGGGAATGCCCCAACCAAGGTGCTTGGGTCATAAATACGGATGGCGCTTTGTTTGCGACGGCGGACAAGATGGGAACATGCTGGATATGCAGAGACGATGTGTGACGCCTAACGTGGGCCCGCTCTTCCTCATTCCACGGACCTCAAAATCCGGGGATGGTGGAGGCATATGATATTCGAGACGCGTTGACATGGCCGCTGCAACATCCACGACAACGCACTAATGTGCGAAGTGATTGTAAAGTCATAGTGGATATGATCAGGAAATGAGAGCTTGTGTTGTCTCCTTTGGGAATAATCGACACAGATTGTATTTCCCTTTTAGCTAGACTTGAGTGCGTGCATCTCGATTTTGTAAAACAGACAGCGAACAAAGCAGCTCATTGGCTTGCCAAAGCGGCTTGTTCTTCCCATGTCTAGAATTGGCAAGAGGGTCATATCACTGAGCCTCTTCAAAACATCATTATTGTCGATATTTGAATAAAAACTCATATTTACCCCCCAAAAAAAGATCATTCTCCTAATTTCTGTATAAATATCCCTCCCGCACACACGCCTACATACCAATACATGTGTACTTTGAATTTTGGTCCATGTTAAAAAAATATTCATTAATTTTTTTTCAATTTCTATTGGTCAACTTGTTTTTTTACTAATCGTTTTAATTATTTATTTACAAATTTATTAATTTAGAATAAGCTAGAAATATATTAAAATTAACATAATAAAATCTATGTCAGCGCATTATGGACTATTTCTAAAAATTCTTAAAGTCTGTTCGACATATACATATCTTCATATGCAAGATTTGCTTTAACGAAAACCAGGGGACGAGGCTCGTTTTACTTGGGAAAATCACTCAAGGTCGGACAAAAGCCCAACGTTATTAGCGTGTTTGCAATGATTGGGTCCAAATGTCTCAACTTTTGAAAAGAAAGAAAGCAGAAATATAATGTCGAGTAGATTAAAAAATCCATTTTTTGTAAAAGAAAAAATACATATCTTTATTATATTTTTCATTTCACTTCACAGTAATTACAACATCACTTCAAAAATATACTCTTTTATTTTCCACTTCCAGTAAATGCATGTCAAATGTATATTCAATTGCAGAGAAGTATCGTGAATTCTCGATATACTTAGATACAATGGTTGTGAAAATTGTTCGTATGGAATGTTTACACACAAAAGGGACACAACAATCGGTATACATAGTGGAAAACGAGACTTTTCTCTCTCAAAAACTATCTCCTCTCTCAGCTCTCACCCTTGCAAACCCTAGCTATCGCCGATGATTTTTCAGGCCATTCGGGCTGTTTGGGAAGTCATCGATGGTGTCATGTCTTCTCCTCCTCTTCCTGACCTTAGATCTGTCCTCTTTCTCTCAGATCCGTTCCTTCGTTTCCTCCTAACCCCCTCGCCCCTTCTCTTTCTTCTTTGCTTTGCGTCCTGCCTTTTCCCTTCTTCTCCTTCCCTTCCTCTTCCTCTCCTCTGCTTTGGTGAAGCAGGGGCTTGTTTCTCTTTTACTCATCGGCGAAGCGCGACTCAGATCCAGACGTGGGAAGTTGTTTCTCCTTTGTATGGAGGGGATCGACGCGGTTATGGGCTGTGTTTTCGTGGTGCGTAGTGGCGAAAGCGTCGAGCGCCTCTTCCCCTTTGTAGATCTGGGCTTCCTCGGCTCCGATTTACCGCCTCTGGGAAATGCCAGGTCTGGGCGTGGGTCGATTTACCTCCTAGAGGGTTTCGCGGATCTGGTCTTCTTGGGAGCTTTGGTTGCGGCTTCCTTCGGCGTTGTAAAAAAGATCGCTGGCTCATCGGATTCCGAAGACTCTTTCTAGCACTGGAAGTGGGACGCATTTCCTCTCAAAAGATCTACGTGGTGCTCGTTCGTTGTCGTCGCGGGTGGGTCGACCTTTGTCACGCCCCAAATCCGGTTTTGACCGGACTCGAGACGTGACAATTTGGTATCAGAGCCTGGTTTCATTTGAAATTTTTTTTCAAACCTCGGACCGCACGTCAATTAAGTGGGTAGAGTTAGGTTGTCGAGTTTCGGTGTGTCGTTTACGCAATTCGGAGATGTCCTAAGCGTATGAACGAGACGAAGAGAGTCTCGGTTTGGTAGTTGTTTGAACTGCTGTGTGTTTTGTTTTGTGTTTATACTATGCAGATTGTGTTTTGAATGCCCGCTTAAGCGGATGGTTAGTGTAATTTACGAACGGGTTATGCCCGATTCTTTGCAGAAACTAAAGTGTATGTACCATCACAATTTGGCTATAGGGGCCACTATGGCCGGACGTGAATGAGGGGATGTCAAATGGTTACAACGTAGTTCTGGGATGCCGGAACCAGGTTGTAACGACGCGATGTCAACATAAATGTTATGATGAAAATTGATCGTGCTAAGACTTTAAGTCCCAGTGGATGTTGTGTAAGGTGAATTGTGTGACTTGTGTGTAAACTCCCTGACTGTTTGATTGAATTGTGTGACGCAATAGTATGCGAACTTCTCTGTTGTGTGCTATTGGGTGTTTATATTATAGTGAGGATATTATTACTATAAGTACTAGTGTGGTGGACTGTGTGTGACTTTAGTTATGTTAAGCGCGTCGTTCTTTAAAAGTAAGAAACTAAATGTGGGCGTTACCCGTGTGGAGGGTATTTGCGTCGTGGCACCTCGAGGTAGGAAAGGTAAGCCATTGGGGGCACAAGTGCCCGGGTTACTCCCATCGGGGAGGTTGAGAGGAGCAACACAAGCATGTCCCCGGGCTGCAACGAGACGGAGTGTCAGAGATGAGGTGCGAGGCTAGAGTTACGGCATGGACCGTTTGCACCAGTTTGGGTGGCCGTCGAGGAAGTGGATGCAAGAAGTTCGAGAGAAGGCCCCGAGCCCGGAGTTTGGATCAAGTACTCAACCTGATGAATCGGGTGTAGTTTGAGATGGTGGATACAACGACAACAGTGGAACGAGGTCGCAGAAAGACCGCGAGGGCCGTAAGACTCGGTAGCGACTGAGAAATGTTGCGAGACCGTACGAGACTCGAGAACTGAGGGGGGCAGAGAACCGCAGGGTTCTCCCGGCCACAAACATTGTTTGACCGTATGAATTAGACATGATCAGGAGCATCGGGAGGTCCCGTCGTGTTGGAACGAGGGGCCAGTGTGTTTACACTGTCGGCAACCGGGACATCGGAGACGAGTGCCTTAGCGGCGGAGGGCCGCAACAACACTAGTAAGCCGTCAGCCCGGTCAGGAGAAGTGGCCGAGTGACGATGAGATCAGAGCGGCGCAGAGGAAGCGTGGTGGGACCATAACCCACATGCATCGCATTCTTCGGTTTCCTTTGTACGTGAGGAGACGTGGGGGTCTAAGAGTAGAACCTTGATGCGGTTCTGGCGTCTTGACACCCCGACTAAGTACGTTGTGGTCTGACGAGTGTGTGCAGTGTATGGTAGAAGTGGGAGTACCTCACGAGGTATCCGGAAACAAATAACCGAGTACGACTACCACAATGCTTTCAGGCCAGTAACACTATGACACCGCACGAAACGTTGGATGGTAGGTCGGGCATTTGCCCAAGCAGGGCACACTTGAGGTTTAATAGTGACCAGTGTGGTCCCGAGTTGCTCGAGAAGCGACTGAAGGGTCGCGTGATCGTGGACGATTAAGAACCGCGCAGAGTTGACACGGAAGCGCGAGGTATCCAAACGTGCACCGGGTTCTATGCTCGGGGCTCGAGTAGTCGAACCCGATTCGTCGTATAATCCCGCTTTTAGCCCGCTCGAGTTTAAAAGACAATTGTTGAACTTAAATCGAACCCGTCGTAACTTTAATTGAACTTTGGAACCGTTTTTGATTATCGCTCTCCGTGTTATTTTAGAGTCCGACTTCGATCGAAGAGACGACCGGGGGTAGTGAGCCAGGACGTCAACAGCTAGGAGACGTAGTTGTCGGATCGTCTTGAGGTAGGGAACGTAACGGATACCGGTTCAATTGCGGAAAGTTACTAGTATGCCTATAGGTCGTTTTTACTTAATCCGAACTGTTAGAACTGCATGGTTAGGAGGTGAGAAACGAGTGAATTGAGGGATAGCTTACGTGCCATGTCGAGCCGTAAGTTTGGGTTGTTGTGCTGGTAGAAATGCATGCGGGCCTTGGCGAGCCCTTAGGTTGCGTGTTGTTTGAATTTCCTCGACTTGATTTAAATGCATGATGTGTGTTTTAGGCGTTGATAGGTTGAGAAGCATGTCGTAATATTACTCGGTGTAGTGTGTTGTGACTATGTGTGGGCAAGTGTGCCGTGTTTGATTCAAAGTAATTCTTTGGTTGTGTTATGACCGGGTGTGTGATAGACCGGTTTGTGTGTTTTGGTGAGTTTGGCTTGGTTGGTATACCGGGTTCGAACTATGTTGTTGTGATGCATATTTTATTCTTGCTCTGTGTTCCGAGAGGAGGTGTGTCCGGATCGATACCTACACTGAGAGAGTATGCCGGTGTATAGTATTGAGGACGAGGACGGTGTGACTGTTATCCCGAGTCTCTGTGACTGGAGGACTTACGACCGAGGTATGTGCTGGTCCGTTGTACGTGAGGCCCTGAGTCTACGTGACAGGAAGACGTCCGACTGAGGGATTTTCGGTGTGGGAAGTTACCCCGAGTCTACGTGACGAGAAGATGTCGGGACCGAGGCTTCGTGATCCGGTACGATATAAATGGGATGGGTTGTGGTAGCCGGAGATGTTGGAATAGTTGTACCACGTTTGTGTGGGTCTGTTGTGCGTGATGTGCGTGCTGTTGGCTTGGTACGGGACATGTATGCGTTTTTACTGTTTAATTTGTGTTTGATGATCTGTTAAGTGATGTGTTCGCAGTTTGTGCTTGTTCGTGAGTATGTTTGTGAGTGTGGTTTGGACTTGAGTTGAGGATTGTGGTTACGAGTTCCGTTGGAAATTAGTTGTGTGTTGTACTAGTATGACCTAATTGGACGGTTACCCGTGGTGGTGAGCGCTTGCTTATAACCTTAACTACTTTTCCTACTGGGCGAACGCTCACCCCTTACCTTGTTGTTTTTCAGGTCTTGAGCGGGTGTTGTACTAGCTGGATGCTCGATGCTTGGGAGCTTGCGAGGGTCCTAGGCTAGAATGTCTAGAGACGTACTCTTTCCGGTTTTTAACCCTTTTTTACTGGTTGTTTTACCGAGTAGTTGACTCGTGGTTAATTTTTTCATTTAATTTTTTTTTATATGAGACAGTTTCGGATTTATTTTTTGTTCTAAATTATTATTGTTTTAGTTCACGTCTCGAGTCCGGTCAAAACCGGATTTGGGGCGTGACAACCTTCATCCTCAGTAGCTCCGATCTTGGAACATGACTTCGGTCCTTCTCTTGGGCACTCGAGGATGCTGTCAGGTATGGTTCTCCTCCCTTTTCTTCTATGATGGGTTTTCTGCTCCTGTCTTCTGCTTCTCTACTTTTCAGTTGTTTTGCATGTGCTGCCGACCACTTTGGTGGTCGGAATCGTCGGTTTGGGATTGGCCACCGACGAAAGCATGGGGCTTCTATGGCCCTAGGTAAATGATTGTTTAAGTAGATTGTAGTGGGTCCTGTCTCTGCTGTGTCGTGGTCCTGGCCACAGGCAATTGCAAGACTCCCGATCCAGTTCTGGAATTGAGGGTTTTCAGTTCTGAAATTGGGGGTTCTTGTGACAAGGGAGTAGATGTATATCCCTCATAGGAGAAGGAAGAGGGGCATCGGGTTGTGGATGCTGTAGAAACTTTCTGGACTTAAAGGTTGACAAATTTGGGTGTTTAGACCAGTTTTTTCTTGGGACTTCATGGTAGATAAATCAAGTTTTCAGAACTAAATCTTTTCCGTTTTTTGTTGTCTTTGTATCTTGTATTCAGTTTCCTGGGTTGTTGTCTTGCTGGTTGTTCTGGTTGGTTTCTCTATGTAAGCTTGTTGGTTGAACCTCAGCTTGTTGAGGGTTCTGATTATAGGTGCTCAGTTCTTGTACTTCTTCACTTGCTCTCTAAATCATAGAGCACTTAATTTAAAATTTTGGTTTGCCGATAAAAAAAAATCGGTATACATACAGAAAAAGATCGCAAGGAAGAAGATGCACGCCTTATGGTTGACTACTTCTCAATATTGGCGGTGTATAGCGACATAAAATTTCGTTGTCGATTTCGAATGACTCAATCGGGAGAAAATTAGAAAAATTAAAAAAAAAGGTATTTTTTTGTAAATATTAGGATTTGAACCACTGATTATAAGGTGTAAATTCTGACATTATATTAAAGAACAATTCAACTAAAAAATAGTTGAATGTTCAATTATCATAATATATTTCACCGTTAAATCCACAAAATTTACTTGTCTCTACATTATTTATTCAACACATACATTTGGGTGTACCTCCCTAAGATTGACATAAGATACAATACAATAGTTAGTCTATATAGCTGAACAAAAATGAACATTACAAGATTTTCACTCGACAGCCTGGTTTAATCTTTTCTGGAAAAGATAGTTCAAACTTCAAAGACCTTCCTAAAGAAAATAATGATGGAGGAAGAGAGGTCTTTAATTTACGGAGAGATGATTGTGTATTATTAACGTGGACATTATCATTGTACTTGAATTGCTTGGTGATAAACATTTATCAGCTTATCAAATATAAGTTCCAGCAAATCAATTAAGCATACACAAACAAACTAGAACTTTAATTAACTCTTTATAGAACGAAATGTTATTAGTTAATCGTTACAAATCCTTGTTTGGAAGTAGAGTGGTGAGAGACACATTTGCTGAAATCTCACGGGTCAGAACTTCAATGTCGTATTTTCTAGAATGAAGTAATTAAAAAACAATAAATTTCATGTCACGGACCACAACTTCAAAATAATTCCGATCCAAACCCAACAGCCTATATATTATGTTATCCCCTCCTTCTCCAAATCGCAAAATGGAATTGCTCCATTCCTCTTCCACTCCAACTCAAGTAAGCCTCCAAAGCAAATCATCACCGTTTCCGAAATCAATTCATGCTTTCATATTCCTCTGTTTTTTATCACCAAAAAGATGTCATCTTTACCTCCAAAACAGTTTTTTTTCTTCATCTTAGATGTTTTTTGCAACTGGGTTTTGACAGGTGATGAAGATGGTGGCACTATGGCTCATCGTGGCATTGGTGATCAGCGGCGGAGCAGAGTGCCGGAAGAGCAAGAGAAAGGCCAGAAACTGGGAATCATTCCACTACTCAGCATTGAGTTGCAGAGCTCACACCGCTTCTATCACGGATTTCGGAGGCGTCGGCGACGGCCAAACCTCCAACACGAAGGCCTTCGAGGCTGCAATTACTCACCTGAGCCAGTTCGCCGACGACGGCGGCTCCCAACTCTTCGTCCCCGCCGGAAAATGGCTCACCGGAAGCTTCAACCTCACCAGTTACTTCACTCTGTTCCTCCACAAGGACGCTGTTCTTCTTGCCTCTCTGGTAACCTTTGATTTTAGGATTCGGACAAAGACGTACAATTTGTTTCATTCATCACGTGACTCTTAAACCTGTCCCACTCAATTCAATATTTAGGACAAAAATGAATGGCCGGTGATCCAGCCTCTTCCATCGTACGGCAGAGGAAGGGACACAGCAGGTGGACGGTACACCAGTCTCGTATGGGGCACAAATCTCACCGATGTTGTCATTACCGGTAACTAATATGATTATCAACAATCACTAACCAACAGTTTTCATTCGTTAACCTGTGACTGACTGTAATCGTGATTTGTACAGGGCACAACGGTACGATCGACGGCCAGGGAGATCTGTGGTGGCAAGAGTACCACCAGGGCAAGCTAGAATACACCCGACCTTACCTGATCGAGATCTTGTACTCCACCAACATCCAGATCTCGAATCTGACGCTCATCAATTCCCCTTCATGGAACATCCATCCTACCTATTGCAGCGACGTCATCGTCCAGGGAATTACCATTTTAGCCCCCGTCAATTCCCCCAACACCGATGGCATTAATCCAGGTTTATCCCATTTCAATTAATTAGGCACAATTTTTTTTTTAAGTTTCTAAATTGAATTGAAAATTTGCAGATTCGTGCACAAACACGAGGATCGAAGACTGCTACATAGTATCAGGAGACGACTGCGTGGCAGTGAAGAGCGGGTGGGACCAATACGGAGTGGCATTCGGAATGCCGACGAAGCAGCTGGTCGTCCGGCGGCTCACCTGCATCTCTCCGAGCAGCGCCGCCATCGCCCTCGGCAGCGAGATGTCCGGCGGGATCCAGGACGTCAGGGTGGAGGACGTCGTGGCCATCAACACCGAATCCGCCGTCAGGATAAAGACGGCGGTGGGCAGGGGAGGATTCGTGAAGGACGTGTACGTGAGGGGGATGAGCCTGCACACCATGAAATGGGTCTTCTGGATGACCGGGAACTACGGGTCCCACCCCGACAATGGGTACGACCCCAACGCGTTGCCGGAGATCACGGCGATCAACTACAGGGACGTGGTGGCCGAGAACGTGACCATGGCGGCTAGATTGGAGGGAATTTCCAACGACCCGTTTACGGGTATTTGCATTTCCAATGTGACCGTTGGATTGGCCCCGAAAGCCAAAAAGGTGCAGTGGACGTGCACCGATGTTGAGGGGGTCACTAGTGGCGTGAGCCCGGCGCCTTGTGACCTGTTGCCGGAGAAGGAGGTGACCTGTGACTTTCCGACGGATAGTTTACCCATTGACATGGTGGAAGCCCAAAGGTGTTCGTTCCATATACATACTTGAGCAATTTTTTGTTCAATGAAACATTTATTACATATGGTAAAGAGACTGTATGTTTGTTTTGGATAACTGGAAAATGCATTTACACGGCCATTTCTATAAATAACAGATACACGTATTGCAAGCACAGTGCATAATTGCTTCATGAGTTTAATAATGTAAGTTAGAAATTGGGTCCGCTTTCGTGATTGTATCCGAGAGGTTTTTCCTCACTCTTTTTTTTTCATAACACAACCTTAGCGTTGATGAAGATGAATTTAATTAGGGGAGGAGCCGTTAAAAAAATGCAACCATATTAATCCGGTTAGATTAATATTTATTTATTTTAACGAAATGACATGTTTTACTCTCGTACTACCAAATTAAGCCAAGTTGTTTGCTATCTTCCACTTTTGTGTATGTGCTCGTAAGCATGCGTTAAAACCTATGGTGTTGGAACATTTATTCTATGCAATTATATGATTATGTGAAGAGGTATGAAAATAATCTAAAACGATATGCTTTATCCCTGAGGGTAGCTCAATGTTTAAGGATGAGATTTTTCTCTTGGCCACCAGGGATTGAATCCTAGTGAGAATAATAACTATAATAGTTGGTAGACATGTATTTGTTACACTATGTATGTATATTAGTTACGTCGTCTCTATTCTGATCTATGGAGTTTGTAATATTATGGTAACAAGTCTCGAATGTATAATATTACAGTTCTCATGTGTATCTAACAGTTTGTTGCTTCACATTGATATATAATATAAGACAACAAAAGAATCATTTAAAAAAACGATATGTTTTTTTATGGAAAGCCATGAAGTTCGACTACATATATTTTCATATGTTATATGAAAAATGCTCATCTTTTTATATATATATATAACCATTCCTATAATACAAACTAAGGACTAATCTAAATTACAGGATGCGACTAAAATGACATTATTAAAGTGTGCATGATCTGTTGAAGACAGAAGGAAAGAAGAGGAAGAAGGGGTTGAGGGAGAGAAAATAAGAAAGTAAAAATGATTAGGGTTTTAAGACCAAAGGGTAATATGGGCATTTGTTATGATCATTTCGGTCTAAAAATAGATGGAAAATTAAATTGATACAACCTCAATTTGGAAGTAGCCAAATAAGAATTTTTTAGAATAACTAAAATAAAATCCAAAAAATTTAAAATAGTAAAATGAAATTTACCCTTTTTATTTTCTTACCCTGTATTCAACTTATAGTCTCCTTCACCTTAATGCTTTCACGTGTTTAAGCTTCCTCACTGATGGGGCGGTCATGACAATCCTTAGCTGTCATCCTCGACTCTACGACAAACCCTTCCTTCCACTAGGGATGGCAAAACGCCCCGACCCCGACGGAGACCCGACGTCCCCGCCCCATGCGGGGCGGGTTCGGGGCAGGGTACGGGGCAGTAAACGGGGATTTTGGCGGGGGCGGGGCGGGGCAAGCACTCCCCGCCCCGCGGGGCGCCCCACCCCGCGGGGCGCCCCGCCCCGTGCCCCGCGGGGATCCCCGCTCTATTAATTTAAAAATATATATTTTTTTTGAATAACACATAATATATTGTTTTTACATATGATATTTACTTATTTAAATTTTATATCTAAAAAATAAAAAACTTAGTTCAAAAATGTCAAACGGTAATTTTTGCTTATTTATATTTTATATCTAAAAGATAGAATACTTAGTTCGAATGTACACATTATGAGACACGGAAGTCGTGTGATGTTTGTTTTATATGCGTGTTGTCTAAAATTATGGATTAAGAATTGTGTGATATAAAAATGTTTATTTTTTTTCGGGGAGAAAATGGGGAGGGGAATCCCCGTTTCCCCGATGGGCGGGGTCAACGCGCCGTTGCCATCCCCACCTACCACCCTAATTAGATCCATTCCCGCCAACATTTGAGAAGAATTTATGCTCCATAAAACCACTCACCAACAAAAGTTAACCACACCCACTACAGAACAGATATAAACAAATTAATCACCCATTACATTAAATCAAAGATGTGACCATGGCAAACGCCAAAACAGAACGGGATCTGACAAACTTGTAAGAGTTTCTTTATTTTAACATAACACAACGAAAAATTCAAATACTGGTTTCCCAACACAACAAAGTGAAAACACTCCTGCAGCAAGAAACTTGCTTCACATGACCTGTATATACAGAGATTAGCATCGAACAGTACATGTTTTTTTCTTCAACTTTCGGTACCAGTGATTACAACAATGCATACAACAACAATATTGAGTTTTCAGTATCGCAACTATGCACAAAGTGTCCTCTAGGAATGTCTAAAAACCGTCATCAAATGAATCTCAAAAGAGATGCTCTGGATTGAACAATACAGACTCCCTCCAGATGAGTTCCTTAATGTCTTCCTCTGTGTACGTTGGTTGCTCAAAATCAAAACTGAAAGGCCGAGGACAGACAGGCTCTTCATTGATGTCATGAAGAGGTGCCAGGTATGGGTGGCATAGCGCCCCTTCAACTGCAAACACCCAAGAATATAAGTAGGTTCTTACCATGTAGTCCACATATAATACAAGTAGGCACAATATCATTACCTGTAATACGCTTGTTCGGATCAAATACAAGCATCTTTTCCAGCAAATCAACAACACCAGAAGGCGTATTAGGAAACTTAATGGAGAATGGCTGCTTCGGGTACTGTGGCAGCTGACTCACATATCTTCTTGCGTTGTCACTACGTAGAAACCCAAGGCTAGACTCGTCTGGTGAACCTATAAGCTTTTGACAGCAAATGCAAAACAAAGGAGTTTCATATACTTGTACAAGTCATATAGAACCACTGAGTTACGCACTAAAACCATCCATACCTCAGTAATAAGTTTGAGCTGATGAACATAATCTCTGCCGGGGAAGAGGGGTTGCCTAGTCATGATCTCACCAAGGATGCAACCCACAGACCAAATATCGATTGCTGCAGTGTATTCTGAACAGTTAAGGAGTAACTCAGGTGCCCGGTACCAACGAGTAACAACATATTCAGTCATGAAATCTGTTTCAGATGTTGTCCTCGCAAGTCCAAAGTCCCCAATCTTGAGATCACAATTAGCATTTAAAAGCACATTGCTGGGTTTTAGATCACGATGCAACACGCCCGCGGAGTGTACATATTTTAGCCCTCGCAGCAATTGATATAGAAAGTACTGCCAAGGTTGTATATTATGAAAGACAGCTCAAATTAGTAACATGTAATACAAGTTCTAAATTTCAACTCTAAAAATTCTCTGATATATTCAAGAGTAAAACTAGCGATAGCTGTAAAAAAGTACCTTGAGATATTCACTTTTTGCTAGTCGTAACACTTTTCTTTAATAATTGCAAAAAGTGCACTGAACTTGCCTTTTTGTTGCACTTTGTGTAAATTTGTTTCAAAATGACGATTTTACCCTTGAAATTTGACATGAAGCAAGCAATTATATGACACGTATTTGGGTAAAATCGTCATTTTGAAATAAATTTACACAGTGCAAAAAAAGGCAAGTTCAGGACTTTTTTTTGCAATTATCAAAGAAGAGGACTATAACTTGCAAAAAGTGTATACCTCGGGTACTATTTTACAATTATCCCTTAAAACTATGCAGATATAATTTTCATTAACTATGACAACTGAAGGTGCTAAACTGTGGTTACATGGTACATTTGAATTCATATATCATTCAGAGAAAATTGTAACGAAATAAAAGAAGAAAGATAGTGATACAAACCCGACAATGATCATCAGCCAATTGTTGGTTGGATCGTATAATCTGGTGTAGATCCGTATCCATTAATTCGTATACAATGTAAACATCATTGAAGTTCTCCCTTTGTGGAGGTCGTATGATGTCTTTAATGGCAATAACCTGCACATTTAAACAGTAAATGTTCAACAGAAGAAAGTAATACGTAGCAGAAAAGTTAAAACCATTAATAAATCTTTTCAGATCATAAATCAATATATGACTTCAAACCCATATAATGAGAACAGAATTTGTGTTTTCCAGAAACAAAACAAAGGCTGAGAAACTCTTTAAAACATTTCCAGAGCACCATCAAGCTCAGTACATGCAACTTTAAAAATGTATTGAATGCATAGAATCACTCAGCATTGTAATTAAGTATACAATACCTTATCTTGTAGTAGGTTACTCTCAAACTTCCATTTTACAACAGAACCAAAATTGGAATAAAAACGCTCCTAAGGGAAAATTGGCTTAACAAACTATGCGTCCTATAATTGTTGCTTGATGTCACAATCTAATGATCCTCTGATGTAAGGAAGAATAAATTTAGATAAAATCACTACCAAAGTACAGAAGCTTTTCTCTTACAACTTGTTCATAGCTAGGAGGATGGAAAAGTAGAAGATTAAGGGAAATATAAGATACATAAGTAGGTTGTGTAAAGGAGATTTGTATGATAGTAATTCTACCGCTAATACATGGCAAAGCTCCAGCAGAAAAACTGAACAAATGATAAGTGTGAATGAAACTGAGTTAAATATCAGACAATTGGTATTTAAATGAAACAAACATTTTCATGGTTCATGTGCCGAAGGAGCTTAATCTCTCGTAAAGTTCTCTTGGCATCTATCCTGTTGTCAAATGCATTGCCAATCTTCTTAATAGCAACCTCTTCACGTGTCTCCGAATTCACAGCAGCACTATAGGAAATGAAATAAAAAATTACATCTTCCTTCAGATTGTTGATAGGCTATCAATGATAGCACAAAGAAAAAGGTCAAATGAAAGAGAATCTCATTGCTTTTTCAACCTAATACACAAGTGAATATCATAATTACCAAAGTCAAACAAGAGAACCCGGATGTATTGCAAAAATAAAGAGAGCTTCCTGTACAAGGGTGAACCTTAGCCCACATATGCAGATAAAAAAGGAAATAAAAACATCTGCATTATTTATCAACGCATGTTCTGCTATCCGAAATTCATCTACATTTTACTCTCTGAAGGATCAAGTAATATTGCTTTCGGCAGTGAGTTTTGCAAATTTGACACATCCAAGTTAAGAGTAGATTGTGGAAACAATGAAATGCAGACAATTAAATCGACACAAGGTAACTGAAAAGAAGCAGGCTGATGTTTGACACAACTCATGCCTCCATTAAATTGGAAACATTTTGACTGACCCATAGGATTTGCAATTCATTTCTTACCTATAAAAACACATGGACTATTCCAGTAGACTAACCAAACCAGATCAAACCATGACAAAGAATTGCAGAATACACTAGTTATAAGACCAAGGATCATCACCAAAATATCAAAAGCACCCATAACAAGAACCAAAATAGGGCAAATCAAACTCATAAAGAGAAGAGCAAATAACTCAAACCCAAAACGTACCTCACATCACACACACCACGAAGAGGAGACCCAGAAAAATACTGATGATTAAAAGCTAAGGTAATAATCAAGAACAGTAATTGGAAGAGACCCAGAAAAAGTCTTACCAAACAATACCATAAGCACCCCTGCCGACGGGGCGTATGGGAGGGACGTACTTCCTGGGGACCTCGAAGAGGTTGCCGTAGATACTGTACTGCACGTAGCGGCCGCCGTGGGTGGGCAGCCCTTTGATGTGGTGGTGGTCGGCCGAACCAGAGCTGGACTCCATAGACACAGCGGATCCGAACCCAGAAAAGAAGACAAAGAGTGGTGCTGGATTGGAAGAGGGGCCGAAATTGGGGAGGGAGTGTGGTAGGTGCGAAGTTGACTAAGGATACATTTCTGCCTGGGATTATTCAATTGTGGAAGAAAAGGGAATAGACGAGGAAGGATTGGTGTGTGCGCGAGAGAGTGACAGTTCAATAATGGAGGCGGAGGAGAAGGAGCTTCGTTGGGTGACCCGTGAGAGAAGAAATGGACTTTTGAGGGAAAAAAGCTTTCTTTTTCAGATAATTGGTACACTGTTGTGATGTTAGGCTCGCTCGAGCCAAGTCTTCTATGGTCTCCCTCCTCGACACAACCCCATCACCTACAAAGTCAAGCCGGTTGTTTCAAAGGGGAAATTTGGAGAATAGCCTTTCACCGACGTTTTTTCGCCTTATTTTTTTCATTCATTTAACCAATGAAGTGACTTTTATATCCTACTAAAAATCAAAACCGAACTCTATTCTTCCTTTACTTGTTGAATTGGACGAATTCGTTGATATACAAGAGATCGCTTAGACTTGTTTTTGTTTGTCGATGTCTCTAATATCCACTCTATAAAATATTATCATCAATTTTAGAGACTCTAATTTTTTTTTTAGAAGAAATGGAAATATTATTAATTAAAGTATTCAGAGGTGATCACAAAACTGTTCTCACCATACAATCAATAAACTAGAATAATATTGGAAAATGTTGATAAATGTTGTTATGGGCATAGGGGCTGTCGGAGGGGGAAATCTGCGGTAGCATCCGAAGACACCGATACAGTACGCTCCAACCAAAGGGCATTGATCGAGCAGACCAAGTGGAAATTTTGTAGTGGTGGACCAATAACTCCCCCTGTCACGCCCCAATTTCAGTAAACCGAACTCGGGACGCGAACGTTTAAAAAAATAGTAAACACCTTGAAACCTTTTCCATTAATCACTTTAAAATACCAGTTTAGTTCAACAAAATAATATTTACAACTTAAAACACGTCCCAACAAGTGGACAAAAACATGGTATACGTCGCTAGACTCAAATAAACCCAGAATCCCGCTTCTAGCTCTTCAAGCTTCAGAAGCTCACCTAATCCAGCCTGCGAACGGTACCTGTAGGAAAATCAGCTAGGGGTGAGCGTTCGCTCACCACCACGGATAACAGACTGACTACGGCATAATTAGCAGACAAAGCCGGTAACACCAAAAACAAGGTCAACACCGGGGAACTCTGTCCCCAACCCAAGTACTCTGACACGCAAGGTAGACCCGACACAACGATCACGACCTCTTCCAAGGACACGACAGAAAGACTACGCAACACCAAACAAGATCACAAAGGATCGCACACCAAACAAGATCACAAAGGATCGCAAACCAACTGCCAACTGCTCAGTGCCAAGAACGCTCACACCCTCCCGAGACTCTAACTCGGTCAGGCCAACCCAAGAATGCTTGCAACTTACCGAGACTCTAACTCGTAAGCCAGTCGGAGAATGCTTGCAACTTACCGAGACTCTAACTCGTAAGCCAGCCAAAGAATGCTTGCAACTTACCGAGACTCTAACTCGTAAGCCAGCCAAAGAATGCTCACAAACCCAAACCACACACGCGCGGCCAGGACCCCTTTATTGGCGGGCGGCCCCCCTACCCCGTCTGAACATGCAGACGCGTGTGCTCGTGGACCCCAGTTTCATGAAGCGGGCCCCCAACCTCAGGTAACCACAAACACAATCACAATCACAATCACAATCACAATCACAAGCAAGTTCAACAACCAGTAACAACACATGTTCAACACTCGCAGGCACTCATGGCCACCAAGACACCAACAGTAAAACTCGGACTCAACAGCCCCACAGGCACTCACGGCCTCCCAAGACACACCAACAGTAAAACACGGACTCAACAGCCCCACAGGCACTCATGGCCTCCCAAGACACACCAACAGTAAAACACGGACTCAATAGCCCCACAGGCACTCACGGCCTCCCAAGACACACCAACAGTAAAACACGGACTCAACAGCCCCACAGGCACTCACGGCCTCCCAAGACACACCAACAGTAAAACACGGACTCAACAGCCCCACAGGCACTCACGGCCTCCCAAGACACACCAACAGTAAAACACGGACTCAACAGCCCCACAGGCACTCACGGCCTCCCAAGACACACCAACAGTAAAACACGGACTCAACAGCCCCACAGGCACTCACGGCCTCCCAAGACACACCAACAGTAAAACACGGACTCAACAGCCCCACAGGCACTCACGGCCTCCCAAGACACACCAACAGTAACTCACGGGCTCAACAACCCCACGAGCACTCATGGCCACCCAAAACACCAAAGGTAAAGACACGGGTTCAACGACCCCACGGGCACTCATGGCCACCCAAAACTCAACAATAATACACACTCGCAACTTACCGAGACTCTAACTCGTAAGCCAACCAAAGAATGCTCGCAACCCCCCGAGACTCTAACTCGGTCAGGCCAGCCAAAGAATGCTCGCAACCCCCCGAGACTCTAACTCGGTCAGGCCAGCCAAAGACACCAACCTTAGTACACGGGCTCTCAAGGCCACCCAAAACTCAACAATAATAACACGGGCTCTCAAGGCCACCAAAACTCAATAATAATAATACACAACAACCTCCGACATACTCAATGCCTCCAACAGTCCTAAGATCACTAGTTTCACAAACAACCTCCGGGCATGGTCATATGCCTCCAGTAATTCTAATGACGCTAAGTTCTCTGTTCCTACGACACTACTAAGTGTCACATGCATTTCCAATATTCGCTACAATCCCGTATCATGCTTTTCTAACATTTAAATAAATCTACTCAACCCACGACACCCCGGTGTCACATGCAATTCTACTATTAACTTTCCCCAATCAGGGCCGAGATCCGGCTACTTTTCCCTACCTCGTGCGTGTTCTCCCAAAGCCTACCAACGAGCTCCGGTGATGATCTCAGTCACTCACCCAACTTTCCCTTGCCTCGGTCCGTGGCACGATCTAAAAGAACACAAATTTAAGGCACTTAACAACCCGCAGGAATAAACTGAAAATCATTAAACTCGATGCCCAAACTTAACCTCGAAAATGTCGATCACTCCCAAACTTCCCAATTACTCGACATTGTCGATAAGGGACCCGTCAAGGCCCGATTCGCCCGACATGGCGAATCTGCCCGGGTTTTGTAAATGCCCTCCCGGGGCTCCAAAAATTCCCGTTTTTGTTTCTACGGTCTTAGAATAAATCAAGGGTCCCAATGTACTTGACGGAATCGAATTCCGACTTCCGAGTCGATTAAATGACGTTTAAAGTTTCTAAACCCGATAAATTACTAATTTTCCAATTTAATTCCAAATTTCGATTCGGTTAAGGATAAATGGTCCGGGGAACGTTCTAAACCACCCGAACACAAAACCCGAGCACGTGGGCCCCACACGGCCACAATGGAAAAATTCCCTTTTTTCCCCAAAACGTTCCTAACGAACTCCAAACCTCAACCATTCATCTTTAAACCAATTCTAACCAAAACCCAACCATATTTGAATTGTTTGAACTCAAACCCTAAAATTCAAACGTACCAAAACGAAAATCGATTCAGTGCTTACCGTAGAGGAAGACGATGTGAGCTCGAATCTACTATCGTTGAGACGAACGGGGATTTTATTCCCCGTCCCATTTTCGCCCCGTGCAGGATTTTATTCCCTACTCGTATTCTTTCCATATTCTCATTACCCGAAAAAATACACAAGTATCAAACTTTGATCCATTTTAAATGATATTCAAAATTTTATATGTAAGATCTATGTCAAAACACAAGTGTCTGAACCAGATTGTTGATAAATTTGAATTGTTTTTTTATAAAAAAAATAAGCATTTTGAAAATAACCCAAAGTAACAGAAGAATGGTATATCCACGGACAGAAAATACCCCAACAGTGGCCACATCTACCTCGGCCAGGTCTGAAATTACAGAGAAAATAGAAAATATATCTGCTGAAACCGTGTGTGATTGTGTGTGGCAGCCATGTGTTATGTATAAATTATTAAAAAAATTACTTATTTTAAAACTAATAGTACGGGGTGGGGATCCCCGCGGGATGGGGACTACTTGCCCCGTCCCCGCCCCATCCCCGTCAAAGTCCCCATTTAAATCCCTGTACCCCGTCCCGTTTAAAAAATCCCAGTCCCGAACCCACCCCACACGGGGCGGGGACGGAGACGGGGCATTTTTCCATCCCTAGTACCAAGCGTCACGGACCCGTGACGGGTACCGTGCCGGAGGACGTCACGGCTCCGTGAGGAGATCCGTGACGGCGCAGTCCACGGATCCGTGACCAGATCCGTGGCAGACCAGTTTTGGTCCCTTTAAAAACCTTTTTTGATCTTTTTCGTCTGCTTCAAGAGTTTGTCTTTGAGTCTTTGCTTGCTTCTTGATTAGAGTTTATTTTGTGTTTCAAGACCTTGGTTTCGAACTCAAGGGACGAAGATCATTCCGGGACCCTTGTGAAGAACGGAGGAGAGGTGAAGCGAGCTTTACAGCAGAGAATTGTTAGAGTAAGACCACAAGGTAGGGAAAGTCTAACTACTCGAGTATTTCAATACTAGTATGCCTATTAGGTTAATAAAATCGGAAAAGTCCTAGAATTGCCTATAGGATGCGAATAACTAGAATAATCGTCTTTCAATTACTAATAATTGGATGTGTCTAGTATGCATGCTTAGGATGAGAATAACTGGTGTAACTCGCTTTCAATACTTGGGAATTGTTTTACTGGTAGAGAGGCCGTGATGAGCCCTCAGATTAGTTGTTGTGATAGGTTTACATGTTTGGTTGCCTAGTTTGGATAAGTTAAGAGTCTAACGAAACTAGCTAAATCGTATGCTTAATCGATCGATTGAATGTTTACATAATTAGTTGATTGATTGAATGATTGATTGGTTGAACGGATGATCGAGTATGACTGATTGTACCAGACGGTGCAATCAGGGGATCGAGGGGATCGATGTACCGATGGTTCGTGACAGGTAAGTATACGGTAAGTGTGGAGTACTAATGGATGTTTTTGCTGTGTTGTGATGAAAGTGTGATTCGATAAGTGTTGATTGGTGGATAAGTTATAGTGTGTTTCACTTATTCATATTCTTGAGATGTTTGGTTGTTCGGTTCGGTACTACACCGGGGGGGGGGGTAATCCGGTGGTGTTGTGGTTGTTGGTGTTTGGCAGATCCTGTGGGATATTGGTTGATTATTGGAGCCTGAGGGCATTGGTTATTGGACTCTACGGGGTATTTATTATTGGAGCCTGAGGGCATTGGTTATTGGACCCTACGGGGCATTGATTATCGGAGCCAGATGGCATTGGTGGTGGACCCTACGGGGCAGTTGGATGGGTTACTCTGTGAGGAATGGTTACTGAGCTTTCACCCAAGTGTATGCATCCTACGGGAGCACTACCTTGGTTCCCTATGACCTATGGTCCTTTGGGGGCATTTCCGGGAATCCCGACGATGAGCGTCCCTCAGGGATGGTTTCCAGTAGCCCCGATGTATGTGCCTCCTCTGGACCGAGGGAAAATCTGATATGATATGGATACTTTGATGGATCGGAGTATGGGGCCCGATGTGACACCAAAATCTATCCGTGGATCGGAGGCTTGAGAAAGCAAGTGGTTGGTGTGATATTATTTGCTCCCATGTTAGTAGTTATGAAATATTTATAGCACTTTTCTCGTAATCTTTAAAAGTCATTGTTACCTTCGAGAACGCGATACTATTTTATTTACACTGATTCTTTACCATTTCATTGGTCAATGGTATTTACTTGTTCCCAATTGTGATGGTATTCTATTTTATGATAGTGTTTTCCATTTATCCTCAGGGAAGTTATCGTTATTCTTGAGAATGCGTTATTGTTCCTGTTTCTTTTATATGTGTACTACGCCTTTGGGTCTAAAAGTATTAAATGTTTTTGTGACATCGGACTAAAGCAGTTTTATCACTAAAATTGGGGGATAATGTTGTTATGATTTTCCCTACTGAACGTAAGCTCACCCCTACTTGTTTACTTGTTGTGTGTGCAAGCGTACTTGATATCTAAGGGATTCGAGGCTCGAGAGCTTCTGGATGTCTTGAGGGTTGTATTAGAGACGTGTTGGTCCACGTTGATTAAATTTTATTTATCTTATGTTACATGTTGAGTTTTGACACACAGTTGAGATTTTCGAACTAATTATTCTTGATGATTTGATGGAGTTTATTCGAAAATTTAAAGGTTCTATCAATTGTTTAGTACTTTTGATTATTAACTCAGGTCACGTCTCGAGTCCGGTCAAAACCGGATTTGGGGCGTGACAGGAGAACCTTGTCGACTTTTGGTGGAACCGTTGCCACCTTACGTCTAGGGAGGCAGTGCAGTCGACCGACCCCTCCCTAGACCCTGTTGGAATCATTCCGCGAGGCGAGGGTGCCTGAAGCCCCCGCCGTTGCTATGTGTGGCGCACCATCATAATTAAGAGACATCATCGAGATCCGTGCCAAAAACATACCCGGGATCTGCCCCGACCTGTTTAACCGCCCCAGATGGGCCGACCCACGGGGGTCTGCCTCTGCCCGGACCACCCATACTTCCATACCCGAGATCACCGACCCGCTTCCCAATCGAACCTGACCTCGTCCTCGTCCTCACTGTTCTTGCAAACCGGCCTCGGCCCACGACCAGGTCATGGATGCCCTGCCCACATCTGAGACGGAATCGGTCCCGACCCGGGCCAGCGACCGACATGACTGTTTTGATGTGAATCACTGGTTGTGATATGGTCGGGTGTGTGATAGACCGACGTGACGTGAAATTGTCGTAATATTGTTAGGCTTATGAGCTGTGTTTGATTTGTGGCATTACGATGTGTGATATTATCTTGATGTGTGTTCCTAGAGGATTTGTATTCTAGTATGGTACCTACATCGAGGGAGTGTGCCGGTGTGGGGCAGTACCTAGGCCGACGATGTGTTCCCACGTATGCACAGTCCCCCGGTGTGTTATTCCGGTACGATGGACTACATCGAGGGGGTATGCCGGTGTAGGACATCTAGGCCTACTGTTGTGATTGGGCCTACGGGTCGTGTTGGGCCGACAGGTCGTATTGGGCCTACGGGTCGTGTTTGGGCCTATGGGTCGTGTTCTACCCCAATGATCTATGGTCCTTTGGGGACATTTCCGGGCCCTCCGATGAGAAGCGTTCTTAGGGAATTTTTCCGGTCGCCCCGACGCATGTGTCTCCTCTGGACCGAGGGGCTATCCGTGATGATACGATGACTTTCCGGTATGATATGATGGAGTTCGGGGACTGCGGTACGGGACGTGTGCTGGTTGCTTTTGTGTGTGATACGTGTGTGGTTTGGTTAATGTTTTATTGTGTGAAAACGGTCGTTTGAGTGTGTTGTAAGTTTGGCTATGAACCCCGGTTGGCAGTTAATTGTGCTGTACTAGTATGCCCTAATTGGACGGTTACTCGTGGTGGTGAGTCGATGTTCATTACCTTAACTACTTTCTCTACTGGGCGAAAGCTCACCCCTTACCTTGTTTTGTTTCAGGTGTTGAGAGGGATTTGTGCTAGCAGGACACAACTGAGCTTGGGAGCTGGCGAAGGTCTTGTCTAGTAGGTCTAGAGACGTGCAATTGTTTTTGAACTAAACCTTGTGTACTGGTTTTGATGAGCTGTTAACTTTTTCCATTTTGATTTATTATCATATTTTGAGTTTTAGCTATTTTAAATTGTCCTTTTATTTATTCATTTTAAGCTCACGTCTCGAGTTCGGTCAAAACCGGATTTGGGGCGTGACATGCTATGAGAATGTGGTGAATGTTAATGTGAACTATTGCTTTGTGACATGTTTGAGACCATGTATGTGTGTGCCCCGGTGGGATGTCTAGGCCGAGGATGGTGTTCCGGTCCGATATCGTGGCTGATGCTGTGTGTTCCGGCACGATATGTTCCGAGGCTAGGTGTTCCGGTATGGTATCTATATCGACGGAGGATTCCGGTATAGGATATCTAGGCCGAGGCTGGTGTTCCGGGTGCGCGGTACCCAAGGCTAGGTGTTCCGGTATGGTATTTATATCGGCGGAGGATTCCGGTATAGGATATCTAGGCCGAGGATGGTGTTCCGGTGCGATATCTAGACCGATGTTGTGTGTTTCGGTACGATATGTCCCGAGGCTAGGTGTTCCGGTATGATATCCTGACCGATTATGTGTGTTCTAATGTACGTATACCCTGATGCTGTGTGTTCTGGTGTGATATCTATACCGACGGAGGATTCCGGTATAGGATATCTAGACCGATGTTGTGTGTTCCGGTGTGTATTGGTAATGATTTACTGTGTGTATTTACTCGGTGACTCTTTGAGATATGGTTTGGGTGTGAACATTGAGAAATTGTTAATTGTTGAGCAGGGTTGATTTCACACGCTAAGTGTGGCGATTGGGTAAGTGGTGAGATCAAACGAGGTATGGTTAAGTGAGGCTGGTTATGATTGTGGTTGTGATCACTGTTCGATTCGTTAGTTATTGTGCTTTACTAGTATGCCATATTTGGACGGGTATCCGTGGGGTCTGCGATATGCTCATCCCCTTAACTACTTTTTCCTACTGAGCGAAAGCTCACCCCCTTCTCTACTGCTCTACAGGTTTGAGCGGGATTTGATTTAGAGGATGTCTCGGAGCTAGTGAGCTTAGCGAGAGTCCTAGTTTTGGATGGTCTAGAGACGTACTTCCTTTTCGTACTAAACTTCTTTTATTTGGATTTTGAGCATTTGACTCTTATTATCGCTATTGATAATTTTGAACTATTATTGGAGGTTTATTTCGTTTTTAACTTTTTTTCTTTATTTTTACTTTTTAGTTCACGTCTCGAGTTCGGTCAAAACCGGATTTGGAGCGTGACAAGAACCGCCCCCGGTCAACACCGGTCGAACCGGTGAAATTTGGGAAAAGTTGACTTTCCGCTGGAAAAGTCAACCGATGACTCCGGGAGTCATTAAGGACCTTTCTGGGACCCAAAAAGCTTAGCTGTCGTTACGGTTAGCTTAGTTGGGTCATTTCATTTAGAATGAGTACTTTTGCGAAAAAGTCAAATTCTGGTCAAACGGGGTCGAATTAGGGGTTTTATCGGATTAATTTAATTGGGCTGAGAAAATTGTGAGTGGAGGTGGACCCCACATGGACACATGTCCATGTGTCTTGGAGGAGAAGAAAGGGGTGGGAGAAGACCCATTTGACCCCACCTTTTGGACTTAAGGGGGAAAAGAACAAAAAGGGCAAAAGAGGCATTTATACTTTAGGTTAAAGGACACATGTGAGCAACAATTCGGTCATTCTTCTCCCTTGGCCGAAAATCACAAGAGCAAGAGTGAGAGAGAGCTCCATTTTTGAAGAAGAAGAAGAAATGGAAGAAAAAGGAGGCCTTTTGCTTGATTTTCACCACAAATCTTCTCCAAACCTTCATATTTCTCATCCCCCCTTCATTTATGAAGGTGAGCACTCAATAAAACCCTCTTTTGATGAATTCCTAATTGTGGGTTTTGTAGAAAATGCATGAACTAAGCTTGCGTATCATGAGTTTGAAGTTCTTCATTGTTAAATGGATGATTTAGGATGAAAGTGGAAGTTTGTAAGGGAAATTAATTGGGTTTTATTTAATTGGATGA
This sequence comes from Erodium maritimum, assembly GCA_963921825.1. Classification (NCBI taxonomy): domain Eukaryota; kingdom Viridiplantae; phylum Streptophyta; class Magnoliopsida; order Geraniales; family Geraniaceae; genus Erodium; species Erodium maritimum. The sequence goes on along the minus strand of OY997588.1, from coordinate 142,546,307 downwards.
AACCCAACCTTGGGTCTTGAAGTTGTTGAGGCTAATTTTAAGGTTTTGGAGCTTAACAATGGAGTTTTGGAGAATCTAGAGCTGTTAGGAACTTTTTGGGAGAAAGGAGATATATTTTCGGCGACCGAAGGTCCGTCAGAGCTCCGACCGGTCACCGGAGCTCCGCTCTCCGGGTGAAGTGACCGACCATGGCCGGAGGAAGAGCCACGGGACCGTGGCCGGCCACAACGGTGGCGGTCCGGTCCGGCCACTCACGATCCAAGTGTGGACGTGGGGCCCACTTGGCCGGGGTGCGGGTTTGTCGTGTTCGGGTGGTCTTGGGTGAACCCCAAATCGATAATTCACACCCGGAATGAATTATGGAAGTGATTCGTGAAAATTCGGAAAATGTGGTTAGAAACTTTAATTGCGAAATTAGAACGCTCGGACATCGGAAATTGATTCCGCCAAGTGCGTTGGAACACGTGAATTTAATTAGAATTGATAGAAACGAAAATGGAAATTTTCGGGACCCCGATGGACGTTTTCCCAATCCCGGGCAGGTTCGCCAAGCCGGACGAAATGGGCCATTCCGGGCCCATTTTGACAAGTTGAGTAATTGAGGATTAGTTTGGGTGTTTTATCATTAAATCACCCTTGAATTATTATTAAATATCGTATTACTTTGTGATCTTAGACTTTGTTTCCGACCGCGGCGGAGGAGGCTACTAGGCGACTCGTGGTTGTTCGTGTTGGATCGCGATTGAGGTAGGGAAAAGTAGCGAATACCGGTTTAAATGCGGAAAGTTACTAGAATTGCATATAGGATTTAAGTAACCGAAATAATTGTAGAATCACATGTAGGATGTGAATAACTAGGGTAGTCGTTTAAAATATGGAACCACTTGCGGGCCATGTCGAGCCCGTAGGTGTGGGACTTGCTGTGCTGTAGAATTGCATGTGGGCCATGTCGTGCCCGTAAGATTGTGTGATGATTGAGCTTGTTTGTGATTAGTAGCTTGTAATGTTTGATATGTGGTATGTTCCGTTGTTAAATTAAGGATCATGATATGCTATGAGAACGTGGTGAATGTTAGTGTAAATTATTGTCTTGTGATATGATCGGGTGAATGATAGACCGATGTTGTGTGTTCGGTATGATATGTCGGTATGATATGTTCGGTATGATATGTTGGTATGATATGTTTGGTATGATATGTTTGGTATGACGTGAACTACTGCCTTGTGATATGATCGGGTGATTTATTAGGCCGAGGATGGTGTTTTGGTACGATAACTATACCGTAGAGGATTCCGGTATAGGATATCTAGGCAGAGGATGGTGTTCCGGGTGATGTCTATACCGTAGAGGATTCCGGTATAGGATACATAGGCCGATGCTGAGTGTTCCGGTATGGTATGTGTGGTGTGATTTGTAGCCCGTGCTACGGGAAGGTATCCGACCGATGTTGTGTGTTCCAGTCCGGTATGTTTGATATGAGTTGTACCCCGACGCTGTGTGTTCCGGGATGATATCTAGGTCGATGTTGTGTGTTCTGGTACAATATGGTTGAGTCGTGCTATGGAATTCGGCGTATTGTTTTGGGATACTTAGTGTGGTGTGGTTGCTAATAGTAATATTACTCTATGTGTTGATCTGTTTTGGTTCACTGTGGTTACTATGTCGGTCATGTGATCCTCTGTGATCTTAAATACATTTATATCCGAGTTCAGTGTATTGTTGTGGGTAGTTGTGAGATAAACGTGGTTGTAATCTAGTGAGAATTGATTGGGTGACAATTGTTAAGTGCATAGTTGAAGAGAAGTGTCCGAGTGTCGGTTTGGTATTAAGTTTGACTTGTGGATTGCTCCCGAGTGGGGTCAAGCGTTGTCTTTGGATTACTTCGTTTAAATGGTCATTGTTATTGCCTTACTAGTATGCCATAATCGGACAAGTATCCGTGGTGGTGAGCAATTGCTCACTCCCTTTACTACTGAGCGAAAGCTCACCCCCTTTTCTATTGAGGATGCCTCGGAGCTTGGAAACTTTGTGAGAGTCCTAGTTTGGATGGTCTAGAAACGTACTTTCCTTTTATACTAAACTTCTTATTACTTGGATTTTCGAGCATTTGAATCTTGTTGTCGGAATTATTGGTTTGAACTATTATTTTGGAGTTTCCTTGGTTTTAAAATTGCATTTATTATTATTATTTTAGTTCACGTCTCGAGTCCGGGTTAGAACCGGATTTGAGAGGAAGAGCCACGGAACCGTGACCGGCCACAACGGTGGCGGTCCGGTCGGCCACTCACGGTCCAAGTGTGGTCGTGGGGCCCACTTGGCCGGGGTGCGGGTTTGTCGTGTTCGGGTGGTCTTGGGTGACCCCCGGATCGATAATTCACACCCGGAACGAATTATGGAAGTGATTCGTGAAAATTCGGAAAATGTGGTTAGAAACTTTAAATGCAGAATTAAAACGCTCGGACATCGGAAATTGATTCCGCCAAGTGCGTTGGAACACGTGAATTTAATTAGGAATGATAGAAATGAAAATGGAAATTTCTGGGGCCCCGAGGGATGTTTTCCCGATCCCGGGCAGATTCGCCAAGCCGGACGAAATGAGACATTCCGGGCCCATTTTGACATCCGGGCCCAATTTGAAAAGGTTGAGTAATTAGGAAGGTTATCTCGAACCAAACGTATTGGGGGATTAGTTTGGGTGTTATCTATTTAAATCACCCTTGAATAATTATTAAATCTCGTATTACTTTGTGATCTTAGACGTTGTTTCCGGTCGCGACGGAGGAGGCTACTAGGCGACTCGTGGTTGTTCGTGTTGGATCGCGGTTGAGGTAGGGAAAAGTAGCGAATATCGGTTTAAATGCGAAAAGTTACTAGAATTGCATATAGGTTAAGAGTAACCGGAATAATTGTAGAATTGCATATAGGATGTGATTAACTAGCGTAGTCGTTTAAAATGTGGAATCACTTGCAGGCCATGTCGCGCCCGTAAGTCTGGGATTTGCCGTGCTGTAGAACTGCATGAGGGACATGTCGTGCCTGTAGGGTTGTGTGTTGGTTGCGCTTGTTTGTGATTAGTAGCTTGTAATGTTCGGTATGTATATGTTTCAATTTTATTCTCCTCAGCTATTTAATTCTTTTCAATTTTTATTCAATTGAAGTTTCCATGGTGCTAGATGCTACCCTTTTGGTGTATAATTTCTATCTTAGTAGCCATTTTGCTGTGTTAGTCATGTTAAACAACATTCCCAAACTTGTAGTTCTTCTTTGCTCTTAGGCAATGGCATTCTCATTTGTGGTGACTGCTGAGCTTGGCCTTTATATGTCTAAATTACATTATTACACTGGTGTAAGCTTTGGATGATAGCAACCACCTTCTAACAAATTCCAGGCCTTGTGTTATGGAAACTGACCACTATCTATTCCATTAGTTTGGTCTCTCAGGAATGCCATTGCCTTTTCTCTTCACTTTAATTTAGTTAGTTTTGTCTATACAATTGTAAGTTCCGGGTAAAGAGTGTAGCCACCAATTGGTACCTATAGCTTTCTTAGTTTTTCTTGGTAGATTTAAAATTTGATCACATGTATTGAGTGTTTCCATAAGTTGTTTGTTGCACAACAAAGTGACACTAATTGCATTTCTTTCCTGACATTGATCACCATTTTCCCTTTAAATTCTACAGCTTAATCAACAATGTGAAGACAGGAGTGTCCTAAGATATGTCTATTATTATTTAGCCCGAATATTGTCAGATACTGGTGCACAAGGATTAAGTTCTGGTGGTGGGATTCCCACACCTAACTGGAAATTTGTATTGATGGGTAGTATTTTTTTGCTCCAACTTTTGGGCTACACAATTCATCGTGGTCATGGCCCTCCTCTTCTGACAAAAAGAAATCCCAATGAAGGCGGGACTTCATTGTAGGTATTCGTATGAAGCTGAGAGACTTTAATAGTTGACTTGCAACTGATGAATTGTAATGGTCTGCCCATCTATTGTTAGTGGTTCTGTGTACAAAGCTTGCAGTTTTGGCGATAGTCATCAGATGAATATTTTGTGGTCACATGCATCCTCTTTAGTCTTATAAGCTCTCTGGCAAGAAAGCACTTCTTATGATCAGGTTTCTAATGCCTATCTGTCTCTAATTGGATGGGGTACTATTTTTCTCATCTTTTGGGCTGCTATTTTGGGTCCTTTTAGGTGATATTAGTATCTATTCAAAGAGGTCAAATGGCTTTAATATTTTTTCATTTGGTTACAATTTACATTCATGCCAACTCCTTGATCTCTTTCATGTACTCTTCGTATATACAACACTAATACCTTGTTTATACTGAAAAAACAAAACTATTATCAAAATCCACTAATGCTTGTTTGGACTGACATTCCACAATTTTGGGTCCACAAGATGGTGTAGATGTTTTAAACAAAATAAGATTGTGGCTCACCAAGTAGATAGGAAGTGAGGTGGGGGCATTTGTTGAATCCCACTTTTAGTTTATGAAACATCTTGCTAATAACATTACTAGTAGGGAAATTATTTGTATTACTGATCTTGGTTGGTTGATTACCTGTCAACAAACACATTATGTATTTGACATGTTTTAATGTTGTTTTCCCCTGTACCAGACAGGTTGAACTTCCATGAAATGACACGATTGAGGTACACGAATGTGCAAAGGAGATCTAGAGATGAAGAAACAATATCCAAAGAGAAAACATTATCTGCATCCGAGGTGAACAGGAGCATGATGAAGAACGAGAAAAGTGACTCCATCCAACCATATCCAAATCATAATCAAATTGAAATAGTAGAAATACAAATTCCTCAATTGAATCCAATATTGACAAAAGACCTACATTTTGAATGAAAGCTGACAAGCAAAACTCATCTTAGCCAAATTGAAAAGTGCACCGAGGAACAATTAAACATGTTAGAGGATGATGAAACCCACCTAAGAATACTTAAAGATACTCAATTTGGTCACATGTTGCATGTATGTCTTGACTTTTTTTGTAAAGTGTTGTGGGCGCTTCTTATTCAAGAAGTTGAAATTAAAAGATCGCTAGAGATTTGGTTCATAGTTTAAGGGAAGCCAATAAGGTTATCCTTGATGGAGTATGCTCTCATAGCAGGGGATAAAGTGTGGATGAACCCCTGCCTATGTTATTATGGAAAAAAATTAAGCCTACATTTCTCCAACAAACACTTCCTGAACATGTCAAAGTGGATTGAAAGATAAAATGAAGGAGTTGATTGATCAATACATCAGATCAGTTGATAATTCAAAAGAGTCTAATATGGCTATCATTACGGTGGTGGTGTAGTTAGTTGTCAGAGGAGTTTTGATCCCTTTAGACATACCAAAGCACAAAATCAATTATGACATTGGTTGATGACCTTGACCTGTTCAACCAATAGGCCTAGGGTACTTATTCATCCGAATATCTGTTGAAGCAATTAACGATGAAAATAGGGAAGAAAACTAAAGTAGAAGAACATCAAAGAGAGGCTAGGAAGACATAGAGCATAATGATGTATTTTGGTTTTGTGCTTCCCTTAATGATATTGGCATTAGAATGTGTGGCGTCATTACAATTTGGCTTTGTAAAAGTTCGTTGTGATATCATACAAGTATTCAGGACGTGTAGATAAGTGAAATGTGTACTGGAATGATGACGTACACTATTGTTAAACAAGCATTGGATGCAACTACTCTGAAGTTAGCAATTTATGTATATATGAATTTACATTTTCATCACAACCGGGCAATGGATTTGGTCTAATTTGATGCTTGTAGGCCTACTTTCAATTCAAGACAAGAAGAGTGTGATTTCGTTCGAGGGATATGAAGATGATGACGACAGAGCTGATTCTGGCCAACCAGTTCAGTAGTGACAGAGAGACCCGGGGTTAAATGACATTCTTGTCCTAAGTTTGAGATTCGCCCTTCGGGAGATCCCGGTGGTCGAACATAATTCTAATCATGGTGATGGTTATCTTTTGACATGTAGACTGTCTCTAAGTAGGGGTCGTCTTTTTCTAATAATAAAAAAATCTACGCTTGTAAAACGAATCAGAAATTTGTATGGTTACAAATTTTGCATGATAATTATATTTGTCAAATTTAGTTCATTTTCATGTGTTCTATAATGGGAAGTAGGTACTATTGCTCGGTAGTGTATTTAATCGTCGTGGTGGTGGCTGAGCTCACTAAAGGCAACAACCAGTCCAACACAACTCAAGAACCAAAAGAGGCCACGAATCTTGAGCCACAACCACAACATTCAACAACCCATACATCAATGACACGACATCTCTTACTGTGCTCCTTTAGAAGTTGGTTGAACATTGATATTTTGGTCGTCACACCACTAATTTCATTTTTGAAAAAAACGAATTATTTATCAAAAAAAAACAGAAAACAAAATGGATGGAAGTGCATTAAAAATGATAATTGTTGTCCACACATACATAGACTAAGAACAAATTTCCCTAATAAACCAAAAAGATGTTCTCCTGACTGATATAAATCTTGATCATTAAGATATAAGAAAAATCTTTCATCAAAGAAAGATACAATTTTAGAAAAAATGGAATATACAGGTAACAAACGATGATCCAGTGATGGTGTTAGGATTGGGCACCGGCCGGTCTCGTTACCATAATGGTGAAACAGGTTGGTAGCTGTGGCGTAGTGGAAGTGCTGGTTTCATACGATCATTCCATTTCCATGTAGGTTTAGGGGCATTCAAGTTTTTCACACAAGATAAGACAGTTGTAATTGGTTTTCATCCAAATATATCACATGTTTATTAGTAGTAATAATTTATAATCTCTGTGTAAAGACAGTGTTAGAACAGGTTTTGGGGTACAAAATGAGTATATATAGAGAGTGAGACTAGTAGTGGTGAAGCAAAGAAAAGCAGAGGAGAAGCAAAGATGGGGAAGGAAGAGTTGCACGTAGTTTTGGTGCCATTCTCAGCATTCGGACACATGATGCCATTCTTTCAGCTGTCCGTAGCACTTGCCAAAGCTGGTGTTCGAGTGTCTTACATTTCGACCCCGAGAAACATCGAGAGGCTTCCCAAAGTTCCACCCCATCTCTCGGCCCTCATCGATTTCGTCTCCCTGCCGCTCCCCAAACACCCCCTCTTGCCGGAAGGCGCCGAGGCCACCGTGGACATCCCGTTCGACAAGAGCAACTACCTGAAGATCGCCTACGACCAGCTCCAGCCCCTCGTCAGGAAGTTCGTCGCCGACAGCTCCCCCGACTGGATCGTGGTCGATTTCTGCCCGCACTGGGCCGTGGAGATCTCTAGGGAGTTTCACGTCCCTCTCTTGTTCTTCTACGTCTTCTGTGCTGCTTTCCTGACCTTCATGGGCCCGCCCGAGTACCTCGACGGGCCGGGGAGGGAGAATATGAGGCCCGACCCGGAAAGCCTCATGCGACAGCCCGAGTGGATCGACTTCCCCTGCGCCATCAAGTGTAGAGGCTACGAGGCGGTTCGGATGCATCCGGGTTTCTATGGAACCAACGATTCCGGGCTGAGCGATTCCGCCCGAAACGCTAAGATCCTGCATGAGTGCGATGCTGTGGCCATCAGGAGTTGCTGCGAGTTCGAAGGTGAGTACCTCAAACTATACGAGAAGCTTCTGGGCAAAACCGTGATACCTACAGGCTTGCTTCCACCGGAAAAGCCCAAACATGGTGCCTCTGTCGACCATGGACCCCAATGGAACGAATGCTTCCAATGGCTCGACCGACAAAAGCCTAAGTCGGTCGTGTTCGTGGGGTTCGGGAGTGAGACCAGGCTGCCGGGAGAAGGCATCGCCGAGATGGCACACGGGTTGCGACTCTCGGAGCTGCCGTTTCTGTGGGTGCTTCGGAACCCATCCGACCAAGAGGCACTGCCGCCAGGGTTTGCCGAGAAAACTTCGGAAAAGGGAAAGGTGTGTCTGGGATGGTCGCCACAGATGGAAATCCTGGCGCATCCGGCAGTGGGGGGGTCGCTGTTTCACTCAGGGTGGGGATCGGTCATAGAGACGCTGCAGTTCGGGCACGCCATGGTGGTGCTGCCCTTCATCATCGACCAAGGGTCCAACGCCAGGTTCTTGGCGGACAAGGGATTGGCGGTGGAGATAGAGAGGGACGAAGAAGGGTCCTTCACCAGGGACGGCGTTGCCAAGTCTCTGAGGCTGGCCATGGTGTCTGAGGAAGGAGAGAAGCTCCGTGCTCGTTGTCGGGAAGCTGGGGAGTACTTCGGGGACCACAAGTTGCATCAGGATCACTATGTCGGTAAGCTTGTTGAGTTCTTGAGGAAGGGCGGGAAGAAAGAGTGATTAAGGGTTTAGTAATTCCCCAAATAATGTTGGTAATTGCATGTTTCTGTTTAAATTAAAGGTATGTACTGTATCGTGAGTCATTTTCAATGCAAACAAAAGTGTTGTCAATTGTCAGATAAGCTTGTTGAGTTCTTGAGGGAGGACGGGAAGGAGTGATTAAGGGTTTAGTAATTCCCCAAATACGACCTTTACCTAACACGAAATTAACACATGAATTATTCACGTGCAATAGAGGAATGTATTAAAGCCTCACCACGTAACCGTTTCTTGTAGAGTAGTACATCTTCGAGATTTTTTTTAGATGTTTCGAATACTTTAAGACTATCCATAATAACGTTGAAATCGGGTGTAATCGTAAGAACCGCTCCCGGTCAACGCCAGTTAAATCGGCGAAAAACAGGAAAATTTAAAAAATTTGGTCAGACACTTAAATGAACCTAAATTTGACCCCAAGGGTCATACCGGACTTAAGTTGACCCCGATATCGACCAAAGTGAGTTCCGGGGGACTCAAGGCAACTTCCTGACTAATTTGGGAAAAAAAATGACTTTTTGCTGGAAAAGTCAACCGAGCGACGTTTTGGTCAATTCGAGGTCCGTTTTGGATCCAAAAAGCTTAGCCTTCGTTGCAGCGGTCTTAGTTGAGCCGTTTCCTTGTAGCCCGTGAAGTTTCGTAAGTTCTTGGAAAAAGTGCCCGTTCGGGGCCCGAGACGGCCGAATTTCGCGAATCACTCCTTCCCGTCAATTATGTGGTGGTGTTAGGTTTCTTGAACAAAACAAAAAGAAGAATGAGTGGTAGTTTGTAAATAAGTAGAAATTAGTGTTTTTAGAACAAAATAAAAAGGGAAAGAAGAGTAAGTCTCGGCCAAATAGAAAAAAAGGGAAAAGAAGTAGAGAGAAGAAGGAGAGAAAAAAAGAGAAGAAGGTTGGAGATTTATGACTTTTCCCGACGATCAAACCGGTGGATCGTCTCAACGATCAAGGAATCGAGTTCACACCGTCATTCTCTACGGTGAGAACCTAACCGATTTTCATTTTGGAATGTTTGAATTTTAGGGTTTGAGTTTAAATGGTTTGATTAAGGATGGGTTGAGGTTTGGGGTTCGTTAGGAACGTTTTGGGGCGAAAAGAAATGTTTTCCGTTGTGGCCGTGTGGGGCCCACGTTTTCGGGCCTCGGGCTTTTCGTGTTCGAGTGGTTTTGGACGATCCCCGAATCATTAATTCACACCCGGAACGAATTTTGGAATTAGATTGTAAAAGTTGTAAATGACGGGTTTAGAAACTTTAAATTACTCGGAAGTCGGAAAATGATTCTGTCGAGTGCATAGGAACCCTTGAATTATTCTAAGACCGTAGAAACGAAAATGAGAATTTTCAGAGCCCCGGAAGGGCGTTTTCAAAACCCGGGCATATTCGCCATGTCGGGCGAATCAAGCTTTTCCGAGCCCATTATCGACAATGTCGAGTAATTGGGAAGTTTGGGAGTGATCGACATTGTCGGGGTTGCATTTGGGCGTCAAATTCATTAAAATTCAGCTTTGTCTGCAAACTTAAAAAGTGTTTAATTGTGATCTTGTTAGATCGTACCGAGGACCGCGGAAAGGGAAAGCTAGGCGAGTGATCGCGAGCAGGCCGGAGCTTGGTTGTGGAATTTTGGGAAATCGTTACGAGGTAGGGAAAAGTAGCCGGATCTCGGCCCTGACTAGGGAAAGTTAACAGTAGAAATGCATGTGACACTTGGGTGTCGTGGGTTAAGTAAGTTTATCGAATAATAGAAAGGCAGGCGACACCGGGTGGTGTCGTATGATACGAGAACGTATCGAACAATAGAAATGCATGTGACACTTGGTAGTGTCGTAGGAGCAGTGAACTTTTGATATTAGAATTACTGGAGGCATTTGGTTATGCCCGGAGGTTGATTGTTTAGTTTGTGTCTTGGGTGGCCATGAGAGCCCGTACTTTACTGTTTGTGTCTTGGGTAGCCATGAGTGCCTGTGGGGTTGTTGAGCCCGTATTTTACTGTTGGTGTGTCTTGAGTGGCCATGAGTGCCCGTGGGGTTGTTGAGCCCGTATTTTACTGTTGGTGTGTCTTGGGTGGCCATGAGTGCCCGTGGGGTTGTTGAGCCCGTGTCTTTACCGTTGGTGTGTCTTGGGTGGCCATGAGTACCCGTGGGGTTGTTGAACCCGTGTTGTACCGTTGGTGGGTCTTGGGTGGCCATGAGTGCCTGTGAAGTGTTAAACCTGTGTTGTTGCCGTCGGTTGAACTTTGCTTGTGGTTGTGATTGTGGTTACCTTAGGTTGGGGGCCCGCCTCATAATAAAGGGGGTCCCGTGATCGCGCGCGTATGCATGTTCAGACGAGGTAGGGGGCCCGCCTGAGAGTAAAGGGGTTCTGGCAACGCGTGCGTGGTGGTGACAGGTCGACCGCCTGATCCGACTACGTGCCGGGAAAAGTGCGACATGTCGACCGCCTGATCCAACCGTCGTGTTGGGAAAAGTGCGACATGTCGACCGCCTGGCCTGACAGGGATCGGCAAAGTTGCGTGGGGACTGAGTAGCTGGAGTGCGATCCTTTGCGATCTTGTTTGGTGTGCGATCCTTTGTGATCTTGGGTGTTGCGTGGTTATCTTTCGTGTCTATGGAGGAAGTCGTAATCGTTGTGTCGGGTCTACATTACGTGTCCGAGTGTTGAGTCGGTTGAGTAAAGTAACAGTTTGTGTGTGTCAGTCGGGTTACTTGAGTTGGGGGATAGTAGTCCCCGGTGTTGGGTTTGTTGTTGGTGTTACCGGCATTGTCTGCTAGTATGCCGTAGTCAGTCTGTTATCCGTGGTGGTGAGCGAACGCTCACCCCTAGCTGTTTTTCCTACAGGTACTGGTCGCGGGATGGACTAGGTGAGCTCTCGAAGCTGGAAGAGCTAGGAGCGGGAGTCCGGGTTTTCTTTTTGAGTCTAGCGACGTACGCCTTGTATTTTGTTCGCTTGTTGGGACGTACTTTTGAGTTGTAAATTATTATTTTGATTAACTAAATGGTGGTTTTAAAGTGATTTATTTAAAGGGTTCGAAAATGTTTCTTTGTCCTAAACGTTCGCGTTCCGGGTTCGGTTCTACTGAATTTGGGGCGTGACAGTAATTGTACCGTCGAATCGTATGGCGCGTAGTTTTGTTGACGTCGAGTCGGGTCTGTGAAGTCTAATTGCAGTCGAATCTTCATAATTTCCGAATCGACGTCGAAGAATCAGAAGACTCGGAAGGCCGTTGAATCGACGAATTCGGGCTTAGGCAAATCGGGCATAGCGAATAAGCATCATACGCGTGGCAACGAGTGGAAAAGCTGACTTTAATTTCAGCTATTAAATATCCTACCCGAAACTTCTTCTTCATGAATCCTCTGCAACTTCACTTCAGTTCCACCATTTCTACGATCTTCTGCTTCACATAACCCTCCGATTTCGGCACACTTTTTCCCATTTCCCGCCGTTTCTTTCTCGTCCCCGTTTTACCCAATCGCCTCCGTCAATGTTCCTGCAATGGATGGCTCGAAGAACATGCGGTACCCCCAGCTTCCACTTGGTAGACGACGTTTTTCCATCACGTCACAATCTCGACGAAGTCCATGAGGAGTACCATTGACGCAACCACCGGGAGTCGGACTTCGTACCCGATTCGCAGCAGTACGGTGATGACGAGGAGGAACGACATTGGGCCCAAGACCCGGAGGAATACTTCCCGTCACCGCCAGACCAACGGACGTTGGCGGCCACCCCAGAGCCGAGCCACAACCCAGACACGTTGGGTTCATCGTCGTCATTCCTCAGTGGAATGGCGTACGAGGGCCCATGGACTTGGGATATGGGAGTGGGTTCGGGGCATTCTTCGGCGCGCACGGGGTACACCGGAATGACAGTCCCTACTACACACCGTCCACGACCAATTGGAGAAATGTACCGGGAGACAGGCCAACCTCAAGACCACAAAGCATTGGTCACTAGTTTGAGACCATCGAGTACGAGCGGACCGTCCAACAACAGGGCATGAAGTCCCTTATTCGGGAGTTCCGCTTACTCTAGGATAAGGATATCTCCAACATGGACCCACATGATTTGGCAACCTATAGGCTTTTTCTAGAGGGAATGACCAAGAGGATGTCGGGGTTTGTAAAACCCCACTTATTTACAAAGGGGTAGTTTTGTGAAATCAGAAACGTGGGGGTAGAACTTTGCAACAAGTATTATTTGAAGAGAAAATTTCAAAAAACAAAAAAGAGTAAAAGGGAGTCTTTTTGGGCTGATTGGAACTGGGCCAGACCTTGGGCCCAGTTCATTAACTTGCACGCCCGACCCACGAGAGGAGAAGCCCAACCCTAAGGGTGCCTGTTCACGCTCCTTCCTCACTGCACCGCTCACACTCCTTGTTTCAGATCTGAAAACCTCACCTTTCGCTCTCTGTCACGCCCCAAATCCGGTTTTGGCCGGACTCAAGATGTGACCTAAGACAAACGAGGTAAAAGTAATAAAACTGTAATAAATTCTTTTACAACTGAAAACGAGTCCAAAGTATTTCTCAATAAACCAAAAATAGAGGTCAACACTTGATAAGTAACATAAGGTAAATAAAGTTCAACAATGTGGACCAACACATCTCTAATACAATCCTCAAGACATCCGGAAGCTCCCGAGCCACGAATTCCCCCAAATCTCAAGCATACCTGTACACACAATAAATAAACAAATAGGGGTGAGCTTACGCTCAGTAGGGAAAATCGTAAATGACCTTAGTCTCCAAGTTTAATATTAAAACTGGTTTAATTCGGTGTCACAAAAGTATTTAAAACCCTTAGACCAGAGGATGTAATAAACAAATAAGAAGTAACATTATCAATAGTGCATTCTCAAGGATAACGATAACTTCCCAGAGAATAAATGGAGAACATTATAATAAAATAGAAACCCATCACACTGGGAACAAGTAAATACTATTAAGCAAAGAAATGTTATGGAATCCGTTGTGATGAAATAACATCGCTTCTTCAAAGCTGACAGTAACTTAAAAGAAGTTCATAATAAATACTTTAACGGATCAATAATAGTAAAAATGGGAATAATCAATATCTTGCCAACCACTCGCTTTCTCAAGCCTCCGATCCATGGATAGATTCTGGGATCACCTCGGTTCCCACATTCCGATCCACCAGAGTATCCATATCATATCATATTTTCCATCGGTCTAGAGGAAGCACATGCGTCGGGGCACCGGAAACAATCCCAAATGGGCGCTTATCATCGGGATTCCCAGAAATGCCTCCAAAGGACCATATGTCATAGGGAACCAAGGTAGTGCTCCACTGGGACGCACATCCTTGGGTGAAACCTTAGTAACCATCTCTCAAGAAGTAACCCAAATAATATCCCGTAGGATCTGCTCATAATCAATCTATATATCCCGCAGGATCTGCCAATAATCAATAATATCCCGCAGGATCTGCTCATAATCAATCTATATATCCCGCAGGATCTGCCAATAATCAATAATATCCCGCAGGATCTGCCAATAATCAATAAATATATCCTGCAGGATCTGCCAATAATCAACTCTCGTAATATCCAATAACCAATGCCCCCAGGCTCCAATACTCAGTCCATATCTCACTGTATCTGTTCAACTCCAACCACCACAACGGCATCGGATTACCCCCCCCCCCCCCCCCCCCCCCCGGTGTGGTACCGAACCAAGCAAACAAACAGACAAACCAATAAACGAGCATAAATTCAAGAATAAGAATAAAGGAACAAGCATTTCATTCATCCATCAAGCAGCACACGTCGAAACACACTTTCATCACAACCCAGACAACCAACACCATTTCATACTTACCGTACACTTACATGTCACCAACCATCGGTACATCGATCACCTGATTGTACCCCTTTGGCACAACCAGTCATACTCGATCATCCGTTCAACCAACAATTATATCAACATAAACACTCAATCAACCAAGTATGCATTCAACCAATCAATCATCATGTGAACGAACAAATAGGCATTCGATAAGACAAGCTAATCTAGTTTCATTAGACTCTTAAGTTAACCCGAAAACAATCAATCAAGCATGTGAACCTAGCACGCAACTAATCCGAGAGCTCTTCACAGCCTCTCAACCAGTAAATCAAGTTCCCAAGTATTGAAAGCACACTTCACTAATTGTCATCGTCCTAAGCATGCATACTAGACTCATCCATTTATTAGTAATTGAAATACGATTATTCTAGTTATTCGCATCCTATAGGCAATTATAGGACCTTTCCGATTTTATTATCCTAATCATGCATTCTAAGCGGTAATTAAGTAATTAAGACTTTCCCTACCTCGTGGTCTTCCTCTAATAAAACTCTGATGAAAAGCTCGAGTGATCAAAACTCCGTTCTTCACACGGGCTCTGGCGTGATCTTCGTTCTTCTAGCTCGGGCCCAAGTTCTTCGTTCTCGGGTGAAGTCCCGTCTAGATTTGACAAATAAAATGTCCAAATTAAATTAATCAAACAATTAATTAACCTGAATTTAAAATGATTTATCTTTAGAACTGGGTTGACCCGGACCCAAAGCCCAAACCCGGATCCAGAACCCAGAACCCGGTCCGGATTTGACCCGACCCGGATCCGAACCCGGACCCAAGTCCGGCTCAGACCCGAGTCCGGACCCAACTTGACCTGGGCCGAGGTCCAAAGGGTCTGCCCTGGCCCAAAAGGCCCGACAATTTCTGCCCGGCCCATCCTGTCCAGAACCGAGTGTCCGTGCGATGTGGACCAGGGTTTGGTCTCGCCGCCGGCGACGATGACGCCAGGGATGGCCGGAGGGAGTGAGTCGGTGCCGGGGAATCGAGTCCAGTCGTAGATCCGGTGCTGTTCTTCCGGTGACCGGCGTCTCGCACGACTTCACGCCCTCACAGGGTCCAAACGAGCCCAGGCGGTGCTTCGCTCCTAGCGATTCTCCGGCGACGCCATAGAAAGAGGGGAAGCGTTCCAGGGGAGGAGAATCAAGGGGAGTTCCGGCCGGTGAGCGGTTTCGAGCGTGCGATTCACTGGCGGGAGAGGTCGCCGACGGGGATGAGTGAGACCGTGCGTCTCTTCGCCGTGCTGGAACTCCGTCGCAAGCGAGGTGCGACTTGGAACGGGAACAGAGGCGCCGGCGAGGGAAGCGATGGTCGGGGTTGAGGGTAACGCTGTCAAGTGAACGGGATCTACACTCCGGCGAGGATCGAGAGGAGAACGGAGGTGAGGGGTGAGTGAGATCTGGGCGTAGCGAGGGAGAGAGAGACGAGAGCGGCATCTCTCGATTTTTGTGCTCCAACTGAAAGAGAAGGAGGAATAGTGTCGTAGGGTTTCGCGCGTACGTGGGCTTGGGCCCTGGATTGGCGCGCGAGTGGGTTTGGGCCCAACCGGTCCGGCCTGCTTCCAACAGCTTCTGTTTCCCTTTTTTTTAACAATTTCACTTATTGAAAAATAATGCCCTGATGTTTCCAATTACAGAAATTTTACCCTTTTAAAAAAAAAGTGGGCTTTACACTCTCTCTCTCAACTCTCGACCTCCTCCCTCTCTCTCACTCGCACAACCGATCCCAACCATCGCCCTCATCTTCTCGGCGAGCTCGTTCAGAAACCTTGCGACCGGAAACAAAGGAGCTCGCCAGAGACGATCTTCCCTCGGTGGTGCTCTCCGAACCAAAATCGAGCTCGCCATCAACGTAGACGTACGGTTCGAGCCCCTTTCACCCTCGTCCTCTTCTCCTGACCTCGCCGCGACTGAAATCGCGAGTCCCCAAGCTCGTGTCGAGCTATTCAAGACGGGATATCGCCGACGAGTTCGCCTTCGACAGATCTGGTTCGGGGAAGTTTTGGGCCGTGTTTCCGGGCACCCACGACACGGTCATGGTGTTGACAGAGGCTCCACGCCCTTCCCCTTCCTCGCTTCTTCACTTTCCAGAGCCCCTGACGCCGTGGACGGCGGTCGGAGCTAATTTGGCTCGCCGCAGAGCATCGCCGGTACAGTCACGAGCCCGAGCAGGCCTTGGGCTAAGTTGAGTGTTGGGCCGGAGTCTACTGGGCCAGGACGAGTGACACGGGCCGGGTACTGACGGGCCTTGGGCAAGGCCCAGGTCCGGGTCTGGACTCGGGTTCGGGCCGGGTCTGGGTCAGGTCCGGGTCAGTCAGGTCCAGGTCTGGTTCTCGGGTACGGGTCGGATCCGGGTCGAACCGGTTTTAAAGAAAAATCATTTTAAAATCAGGTTAATTAATTGTTTAATTAATTTAATTTGGACAATTAAAGGACAATTTTGGACAACTACCGGTATTGATTGGACATTCTATTTGTCAAACCTAGATGGGACTTCGCCCGGGAGCAAAGACCTTGGAACCGAGCTAGAAGAACGAAGATCACGCCTGAACCCGTGTGAAGAACGGAGTAGTGACTACCGAGCTTGACAACAGAGTATTAGAGGAAGACCAAAAGGCAGGGAAAGTCCTAACTCCTCGAGTATTTCAATACTAGTATGCTTATTAGGTTAATAAAATCGGAAAGGTCCTAGACTTGCATATAGGATGCGAATAACTAGAATAAATGTGTTTCATTTACTATTAAGCGGACGTGTCTAGTAAGCATGCTTAGGACGTGAATCACTAGTTAACTCGCTTTAACCCCTTGAGAATTGATTTACTGGTAGAGAGGTTGGGATGAGCCCTCGAATTAGTTGTTGTGTTAGGTTCACATGCTTGGTCTCCTAATTTGGATAAGTTAAGAGTCTAATACAACTAGATAATTTGATTGACCTATTATGAATGCTTGACTGCTTAATTGTGTATTTGATTGAAAGCTTGAATGACTGAATGATTGAATGGAGGATCGAGTATGACTGATTGTGCCAAGCGGTACAATCAGGTGATCGATGGACCAATGGGCCTTGGTTGGTGAGTAACTGGTAAGAAGGTTATGTTGATTGATTCTTGTGATGTGCTGTGATATAATTTTGATTCATTAAGTGTTGGTTGCTCCTTGATTGCTTGAGTGTGTTATTCACTTGTGAACTTGTGAATCTTTTAGTTGACTTCTATGTTGGTATGGCACCCACGTTGCAAGTGGGGTAGTGCCTATGAGGTACCCACACCGAAGGAAATCCGGTGTGGGGTAGTATCTTAGTCGATGACTTGGTATCCGATATGGTACCCACACCGAAGGAATACGGTGTGGGGTAGTATCATAGTCGGCACCCGTTATGGTACCTACACCGTGGAGGAATACGGTGTAGGGTAGTATCATAGTCGGCACTCGGTATGGTACATACACCGTGGAGGAATACGGTGTGGGGTAGTATCATAGTCGGCACTCGGTATGGTACCTACACCGTGGAGGAATACGGTGTGGGGTAGTATCATAGTCGGCACCCGTTATGGTACCTACACCGTGGAGGAATACTGTGTGGGGTAGTATCATAGTCGGCACTCGTTATGGTACCTACACCGTGGAGGAATACGGTGTGGAGTAGTATCATAGTCGGCACCCGTTATGGTACCTACACCGTGGAGGAATACGGTGTGAGGTAGTATCATAGTCGGCACTCGTTATGGTACCTACACCGTGGAGGAATACGGTGTGGGGTAGTATCATAGTCGGTACTCGGTATGGTACCTACACCGTAGAGAAATCCGGTGTGGGGTAGTATCATAACCGGTGGATTGGACCCTACGGGGCATTGATTATTGGACCCTACGGGGCATTGTTTATTGGACTGTGTACCTTACGGGGATGATTAGTGGTTGATTCACCCAAGTGTATGCGTCTCACGGGAGCCATACCTTGGTTCCTTATGACATATGGTCCTTTGGAGATGTTTCCGAGAATCCCGACGATAAGCGCCCTCAGGGGTTGTTACCGGTAGTCCGATGTTATGCTTCTCCTCCGGACCGAGGGAAAATCCGATATAACACCAGGACTATTGTGGATCGGGGTATGAGACCCGATATGACACAAGAACCTAGTGCTCCGGAGTATTGAGATTGAAATTGTTAACGCGATATTCACTTGCTTTCCTTTTAATGGTTATCAAATACTTGCAGTACTTTCCTTTTGATTTCTCATAATACCGTTATTCTTAAGAATTGAATATTATTTCCTCTTTAGTCTTGCCATAGTATATTATTGGTTAATGGTATTAACTGCTTATTGTGCGACCGTGCTAAAACCCTTTTATTACTAAAATAAGGCTAAACGGTTTATGATTTTCCCTACTGAGCGTAAGCTCACCCCTATTTTTTATATCTGTTGTTTATACAGGTGTGACTGTTGAGTAGTGGGCTCGAAGCTCGGGAGCTTCTGGAGAGTCTGGGCTTGTTTAGAGACGTATTGGTCATTGTATTGAACCTCTTATTTTACTTGCTTTTTCGGAGTTTGACTCTTATCATAGTTTCGGAAACCATTTTATCGAGTTATTTGTTTGGAATTAACTTTGAGGCTTACTATTGTTAAAATGTTGCGTTTTATGTTATTATTTTATTCTCAACTCAAGTCACGTCTCGAGTCCGGCCAAAAAGTGGATTTGGGGCGTGACAGGGTTTGTCTGAGAAGTTGTCCAGTTTTTTATTGTTTATACCGATTTATTCAAGTCGAACATCTATGGTTCATTTCATCGTGGTATTTACTCTATCATGTGTGACCCTTTAGGATTCACATGACGTTGGTAGTGAGATTGAAATTATCATTTCATCCATTAGTTATAAGTAACTCCTACCAAGGCCTATAACTAATCAAGTCATACGAAGTCTTGACTTTGTTTTTGTCAGATCATGTTATCATGAGTGATCTCATCCTCGGTCATTTGGCGATGTCATGACTGAACAAAAGGTATAGAAGCATCATCCTTTCTCAATTCAATCCACAAGTATTCCTTGATCTTGAGTTCAGATTGTAGGTGACAAATTACACGCATGGTCATGCTTCTCTTACAATCATCCCCTTATCAAGAGGGGCCCCAATGACATCTAACTTGTATAAACACAAAAGACAAGTCCCTATGACCACTACCCATATAACTCGTACATGCGTACTCACATATGACCATCACCCAAATAAATATGTAATAACCACTCCCGGTCAACGCCAGTCAAACCTGCGAAAAACAGGAAAAATTTAAAAATTTTGAGCAGACACTGAACTGAACCGGAATTGGACCCCGAGGGTCATACCGGACTTAAGTTGACCCCGTTATTGACCAAAGTGAGTTCTGGGGGACTCAGGGCAACTTTCTGATCAATTTGGGAAATGTTGACCTTTCGCTGGAAAAGTCAACCGAGCGACGTTTTGGTCCATTCGAGGACCGTTTTGGATCCAAAAAGCTTAACCGTCGTCGCAGCGGTCTTAGTTGAGCCATTTCCTTGTAGCCCGCCAAGTTTCGTAATTTCTTGGGAAAAGTGCCTGTTCGAGGCCCGAAACGTCCGTTTTTCGCGAATCTGATTGGAAAATATCAAGTAGATATTTTCCAAAAAGGTGTGGGACCCACCTTGACACTTGTCCACTATGTGGTGGTGTTATTTTGGGGGGGAATTTGAGAGAGGATAAAGGGGTGTGGCCGGCCATGTTTGGCAAAAAGAAAAAAAAATAGAAAAGGGTGTTAGTTTGTAGAAAGAGAAAGAAGAGAGAAGAAAGGGAGAGAAGAAGAAGGGAGTTGGGAGGTTTGGAGCACTATTCGCGCTCATCCAACCATGGGATCGTCTCAAAGCTAGGAGAAAGTGCACTCCCCTCGTTCTCCTCTACGGTATACACCGAACCGATTCTCGTTTTGATTAATTTTGGAAGTTAGGTTTTTGTAAAACTATTAGTTTGAGGTGGTTTTGATGTTGGGGTAATTGTTGGAGACGTTTTAAAGGTGGTTGGAGGTTGGATTGAACGTTTTCCGGCGATCGAGGGGCTCGGGAGGAGCCCCGGCCACCATAGGGGGTGGCCGGCCACCATAGGAGGTGGCTGGCCGGAGCTAGGGCCGGCCACCACCATGGTGGCCGAGCCTCATTTAAGCCCTAGGGCCCACGGCTAGGTTGGGCCGGGTGGGGCCCACGTACTCGGGTGCTCGGGTTTTGTGTTCGGGTGGTTTAAAACGTTCCCCAGACCATTTATCCATAACCGAATCGAATTTTGGAATTAAATTGGAGAAGTTGTAATTTATCGGGTTTAGAAACTTTAAACGTCATTTAATTGACTCGGAAGTCGGAATTCGATTCCGTCAAGTACATGGGGACACTTGATTTATTCTAAGACCGTAGAAACGAAAACGGGAATTTTTGGAGCCCCGGAAGGGCATTTACAAAACCCGGGCAGATTCGCCATGTCGGGCGAATCGAGCCTTGACGGGTCCCTTATCGACAATGTCGAGTAATTGGGAAGTTTGGGAGTGATCGACATTGTCGGGGTTAAGTTTGTGCATCGAGTTTAATGATTTTCAGTTTATTCCTGCAAGTTGTTAAGTGCCTTTAAATTGTGTTCTTTTAGATCGTGCCACGGACCGAGGCAAGGGAAAGCTGGGTGAGTGACTGAGATCATCACCGGAGCTCGTTGTTTGGCTTTTGGGAGAACACGCACGAGGTAGGGAAAAGTAGCTGGATCTCGGCCCTGACTAGGGAAAGTTAACAGTAGAAATGCATGTGACACCGGGGTGTCGTGGGTTAAGTAGTTTTATTTAAATATTAGAAAGGCATGATACGGGATCGTAGCAATTATTGGAAAAGCATGTGACACTTAGTAGTGTCGTAGGAGCAGAGAACTTAGCGATGTTAGAATTACTGGAGGCATATGACCATGCCCGGAGGTTGTTTGTGAACTTATCGATATTAGGAGTGCTGGAGGCATATGACCATGCCCGGAGGTTGATTGAGAAACTGTTGATATTAGGACTGTTGGAGGTTTGGGTTAAGCCGGAGGTTGTTTGTTTATTTGGTGTCTTGGGTGGCCTTGAGATCCCGTGCTATTATTGTTGAGTCTTGGGTGGCCATGAGAGCCCGTGTTATTATTTGTGTTTGGGTGGCCATGAGAGCCTGTGTACTAAGGTTGGTGTCTTTGGGTGGCCATGGGGTTGCAAGCATTCTTTGGCTGGCTTACGAGTTAGAGTCTCGGTAAGTTGCGAGCGTGTATTATTGTTGAGTTTGGGTGGCCATGAGTGCCCGTGGGGTCGTTGAACCCGTGTCTTTACCTTTGGTGTTTTGGGTGGCCATGAGTGCCCGTAGGGTTATTGAACCCGTGTCTTTACTGTTGGTGTATCTTGGGAGGCCGTGAGTGCCTGTGGGACTGTCGAGTCCGTGGTTTACTGTTGGTGTATCTTGGGAGGCCGTGAGTGCCTGTGGGGCTGTTGAGTCCGTGGTTTACTGTTGGTGTATCTTGGGAGGTCGTGAGTGCCTGTGGGGCTGTTGAGTCCGTGTCTTTATTGTTGGTGTGTCTTGGGATGCCGTGAGTGCCTGTGGGGTTGTTGAGTCCGTGTTTTATGGTTGGTGTCTTGAGTGGCCATGAGTGCATGTGGAGTGCTGAACCTGTGTTGTTGCTGTTTGTTGAACTTGCTTGTGATTGTGATTGTGGTTACCTGAGTGAGAGAGGTTACTGAGACAGGTCGACCGCCTGGCCCGACTTTGTGTCGGGGAAGCGCGTGAGTGAGAGAAGTTGTAAGACAGGTCGACCGCCTGGCCCGATTGGGATCGGAAAGGGCGAGGGACAGGGAAGTTGTAAGACAGGTCGACCGCCTGGACCGACTGGGATCGGAAAGGGCGAGGGACAAAGAAGTTGTAAGACAGGTCGACCGCCTGGACCGACTGGGATCGGAAAGGGCGAGAAACAAAATTGGTTACTGAGCAGCTGGTATGCGATCCTTTGTGATCTTGTTTGGTGTGCGATCCTTTGTGATCTTGTTTGGTGTTGTGTAGCTTTCGTTTGAGTCCTTGGAAGAGGTCGTGATCGTTTTGTCGGGTCTACTTACGCGGTTGAGTGTTGAGTCGTTCGAGGAAGGTCACCGTGGGTGTTTGTCAGTCAGAGTACTTGAGTTGGGGACAGTGATCCCCGGAGTTGAGTTTGTTGTTGGTATTACCAGCATTGTCTGCTAATTATGTCGTAGTCAGTCTGTTGTCTGTGGTGGTGAGCGAACGCTCACCCCTAGCTGTTTTCCTACAGGTACTGATCACAGGACGGACTAGGGGAGCTCTCGAAGCTTGTGGAGCTAGGAGCGGAGTCCGGGTTCAGTCTTTTGAGTCTAGTGACGGATACCTCGTACTTTTGTCCACGTGTTGGGACGTGTTTTTAAGTTGTAAATATTATTTTGATTAATTAAATGGAGATTTTAAAGTGTTTATCCAAAACAGGTTTCATTGTTTTATTGTTTTTAAAACGTTCGCGTCCCGAGTTCGGTTTACTGAAATTGGTGCGTGACAAAATATCTTTTTAGTAGTATCATATGATTATGTCAAGACATGAATCAACACATATAGATAGTATGCTTTGTCATGGTCGTATGATTAAGATCTACTTTGGTAGTTGGGAAATATTCATGTCTCATGTTCTATTGAATATTCTCAAGGTAAGTCATCCAATGTCAAACTCTTTGACAAATGGTACGTTAACACATATCTTTATATGCATGATCAGTAAAACATGGTCCTCCAATCAATAGTCACACTAGCTCTAAGTATCGGTTTAGGCTAAGGACGAATAAATAGACCCACTCCTTTGTTTCTAAGAGTTTTACTATCTAGAAACGGTATCCCCATATCTCAAAAAGAGCAGTATATTCATGTTAGTTATCATTACATCATAATGATAACATAATGTTTTACAACTTATATTAATCATAAAGATGTTCCAATATCTCAAGGTGGATTGTCCTAGGGCATAAAATCCAACAGCCGACTCATACGGGATCGATGCCTAAACATCTCGGGGATGTAAGTAGGGTCGTCAACAAAATAATCCCACATTAATCATTCATAGCCTTCAACACGACCTATGTCAATCTTTCTTCGGGAAGGTTCCCCTCTTTCGACCCTTCGCCTCAAAACATTCACTTAAGGCTGCATTATTTCTCTAAGATGATCCGCCCTTCGGTGGACTCGTGCCTCCATTGCACGAACGTTCTCTTACAAATCATCCATAGCTCGATCACAAATACGAGTGAGAAAGTGTATTTTTTTTTTCTTATAGGTGAGATGAATGAAGTATGGACACTACAAAGAAATTTTGGGTATTTATATCATTTTTTCATGATTTTTTTTATTAATTTTTGAAAATACAGCAGTTGGAAAAGTTAAGGACTATTTTTTCCACCTTAGTGACACGAGTTAGCGTGTCATTCGCTAGCATGGGATCATGATCTCGCATCGATCGGCTTCGGATCATGATTCTCATTTAGTGACCCCGAGCCTATACAAAATACCTAAACCATTGCTTCATCCCATATCTAAAATGTTCATCCCAAATATGGAATCTCATGTTGGTAGAGAGATCTAAACATAACATAACATGATCAAAAGAGGTTGGTATGGTCCCTCTTCAAATGGAGTTAGGAGGAAAGGACGCATGCAACGTCCTTAAGGATGTTGACCTCGATTTAGTAGCAGAAAACATCTCCTTCCACATGTTTTCTCCGACATCATCTCTCAATCGCCCTTTACATCGAGTTGTTTCGACGAGCTTCTGATATTAGACGTGGAGATGAAAGAAATGAAAGAGAGGCACCCTGAGACCTACGATGTCACAGTCGTCCCTGTTCATGCTCCCGATTAAGGAGCTCTTAACCTCCCGGATCCCTTACTTTGGAGGCATAAGAGGGCATCGAGAGAGAATGGAGGACTCAAGCTCCTCCCCCGGGCTTCCCGACGCTTCCCCCTCACAGGACTAAGGAGCCCGCCTCGAAGACTTTTGATTTGGCTAAGGAGCATCCCGCATGGATTTCTCAAGGATTTCAGTGGGCGCATCTCGGATCAGAAGATAGGACAACGAGATCACAAAGACTTGTGATCTGGCTAGCGAGACCCAAGTAGTAGGCACGACCATGCATGAGGGCTGTCATCTGTACAACAAGAAGATCCCTACATAGTCAATGTCACTTTTTCCAGAGCGCTCAATGGTGTACATTGAGACTTCTCACCGAGTAGGGAAGCAGAAAGAACCTTGTGAGCAATCGGGCGACTTAGGCCCTAAGAAGTTGAAAGGGCGAAGAAAGACGAGACAATTCTACACCCGCACATGAAAGATGAAGAGGGCACTCGACCTATCAGGCATCACTACCACGCCCCTCCAACTACTGGAAAAATGGCAAGACGACTTCTAACAGGCGAGGGATACCAAACAGCCCCACCATGAGTCATGAGTTGGCCCCGGGATGGGGTGGTAGGTGTTTGGTGGTCTACACCCCATGACCTGAGATTGGGCCCCACTGTTCTCTCCTAAAGGAGCGATGGAGCACCCCATGTTTTCTTTGGTTTAGTTGGTTTTAAAATTTATGTTGTTCATTTGCATTCTGGACTTTATTTCTTTTTCTGTTATGATGTTGGATTGTTTGTTTGTTGTCTAAGATACAATTTGACGTTCTCTACAGGTTCAATTGTCCAAAAGCATCGAAAAACCTACGGGAGTCTCAGACATATTTTAAAACCCAGGGTCTCTGACCTAGGTTATATTATTTTTGTTTAACAATCTTCTGTCGCTTGTTTCAAAAAAAAAGGAACATACATAATCAAGATATCTAAACAATAAAAAATATAGATTTAATATTTTAAACTATACATTTCGAATTTTAAGCTATGCTATCATATGAAATGGATATACTATATTTCATATATATAAAATCAAAATTTCCTCCCTAAAACTCAAAACAATGTCTTTCTTAGGGGTGCTCAACGGGTGAGTACCCGACCCGATAACACAATACCCGGACCTGACCGGTTCAAGCCGGTATGATTTGAATGCTTCCGGACCCGGACTCGAAAGAGAGCGGGTGGGCCGAGTTTTGTCGTCGGGCGGGTGAGTGGGTTAAACTGATCTTTTCTGTAAATCTCTTTTCTGTATTTTTAATCTGATTCATTCTTTCTCCCCAAACTCTGTGAAGGTATATATTGATCGGAGCTTGTTTTGTATGAGAGGTAAGAGAAGAAGTAAAGCCAAAGGAGGGAGACGATAGAAAGTAGAAAATACAGATAAAGGGAGAGTAAATGAGTTGGGAGTGGAAATAAAAAGACTGCTGTAAATTTATTTTAGGGAAAATTACATATAACCTTCCTTAGTATTGGCTTATTTTCACATCACCTCCTTAACTATTTTTTTTATACATTTAACCCCCTTAACTTTATTTTTTTTCAGTTTAGTCCGACGCCGTTACATTTTGGATGAAAAACTATCATTATTTTTTTTGAAAATGTCAAAAATACCCTTTAGTTCTAAAAAAAAACCCATAAAAACTAACCTAACCCTATATTCTCTCACACTACAGCGCCTCCTTCCTACCACAATTTCTGTGTTTTCTCCTCTCTTACTACTAGCTTCAATTTCAAAACAATTTCGATTTAGAACCTCAATTGTCATGAACCTCGATTCTCCTCCCCACAGCTCCGATCAAGAACGATTAAGTCGAGAACGATCTCCGACGAAGCAAGCATGTCCTCTTCCCTTCTGTTTCTTTTTCGAGTTTCTGTGGATCTGGACTTTTGGTTGAAACGAATTAATTCAAGAAATTAAAATAAAAGGATTTAAGACCAGATCAGAGTGGAATCAAAACAAAAAGGGATTCGAAACAGATTTAAATTAAAAACGGTTTTAACGGGATTATGGAACAAATCTGAAGAACCTTGAACTGTTAAACGGATTTGGGACATCGGACGAATAAACCGGACTGTTAATCGGACTTAGAACTGGATTAAAAGTTGGAAACGCTGAATCGGGCACCTCGGGAACCGTGACTCGAAACCCGTGCCTCGGGATTCGTGCCTCAAGAAACATGTACCGGGTTCGGTGTTCGGGGCTCGAGTACTCGAACCCGATTCGTCGTATAATCCCGCTTTTGGCCCGCTCGAGTTTAAAAGGCAATTGTTGAATTTAAACTGGACTGATCGTAACCTTTAAATTAACGTCGGAACCGTTATTAATTATGACTTTCCATGTTAATTTAGAGTCCGGCTTCGATCGTGAAGAAGACCGGAGGTAGCAAGCCAGGACGTCAGTAGCTAGGAGACGTAGCTGTTGTTCTTCGGTTGAGGTAAGGAATGTAGCGGATACCGGTTTAATTACGGAAAGTTACTAGTATGCATGTTAGGTAATAATAAAACTGGAACGGTCGTTTATATCATTTAATAACCGGACGAGTCTTAGTAACATGTAGGATGTGATTCACTAGTGTAGCCGCTTTCAATACTTGGGAAATTGTCGTGCTGGTAGATTGGCCATGTCGAGCCGTAGGTTGTGTGTTGATTGAATTGCCTGTTATTGTTTGAGATGCATGTTGTGTGACCTTGCGTCGTTAAGTTAAGAGTCAAGAGTTAGTATATCCGGTGAGCATGTTGTTGCTATGTGTGGGCGAGTGTGCCGTGTTTGCTATGACGTGAACCCTTGGATGTGATATGGTCGGGTGAGTGATAGACCGACGTGACGTGTTGTGGTACGATTGTTGGGCTTGGTAAGCCGTGTTTGATTATGGCATTGTGATGTGTGATATTATCTTGATGTGTGTTCCGAGGAGTTGTTTCCGGTATGGTACCTACGACCGAGGGGTACGCCGGTGTAGGGTAGTACTTAGGCCGACGGTGTGGTCCCACGTATGCGCGGTCCCTCGGGTAGTGGTTCCGGTACGATACCTACATCGAGGGGGTAGTCTGATGTGGGATATCTTGGACGACGATTTGTGTTGACTCGTACCCTGAAGGAGTGCCGGGAAGATGTCTAGGCCGATGGAGATTCCGGTATGACGTATTGAGATTGTGCCCCGTATGTTTGCCGGGAAGATATCTAGGCCGACGGTGTGTGTTCCGGTACAATATGATAGATTCGGGTTGTGGACAACCGGCGGGGTAGGGGAATGCGGTATGGGACGTGTGTGTGATTTACTGTTTACGCTGTTTGTCGATCTGTTAAGTGTTGTGGTTGCAATTTGTGCTTGTTCGTGTGAGTATGTTTGTGAGTGTGGTTTGGTCTGAGTTGAGGATTGTGGTTACGAGTTCTGTTGAAAATTAGTTGTGTGTTGTACTAGTATGCCCTAATTGGACGGTTACCCGTGGTGGTGAGCGCTTGCTTATAACCTTAACTACTTTTCCTACTGAGCGAAAGCTCACCCTTTACCTTGTTGTTTTTCAGGGTCTAAGTGGGATGTGTACTAGCTGGATGCTCGATGCTTGGGAGCTTGCGAGGGTCCTAGGCTAGATAGTCTAGAGACGTACCGTTAGCTGTTGAATCATTTTACCGTTGTTTTTATCGAGTTGTGTCTCACGACGTTGTTTAAAGTTTTAAACTACTATTTGAGAGTTGTTTTGACTTTCATTTAAATTTAATACTGTTTTAGTTCACGTCTCGAGTCCGGTCAAAACCGGATTTTGGGCGTGACAATTTGGTATCAGAGCCTGGTTTCATTTGAAATTGTTTTTCAAACCTCGGACCGTACGTCAATTAGGTGGGTAGAGTTAGGTTGTCGAGTTTCGGTGTGTCGGTTATGCAATTCCGAGATGTCCTAAGCGTATGAACGAGACGAAGAGAGTCTCGGTTTGATAGTTGCTTGAATTGTTGTCTATCTTGATTTATGTTTATGCTATGTAGGTGGTGTTTTGAATGCCCGCTTAAGCGGTTGGTTAGTGTAATTTACGAACGGGTTATGCCCGATTTTCTGCAGAACTGAAGTGTATATACCATCACGGTTTGGCTATAGGGGCCACTATAGCCGGACGTGAATGGGGGGGATGTTAGGTGGTTACAACGTAGTTCGGGGACGCCTGAATCAGGCTGTAACGACACGATATCGACATGAATGTTATGGTGGAAAATGATCGGGGTGAAACTTTAACTCTAAGTTGATGGTTGCCTAATGTGAGTTGTGCGTGTGATATAAATTGTGAATTAGGTGACTTGTGTGTAAACTCCCTGACTGTGTGATCGATATTTGTGGACTTCTCTGTTTGGGTGTTGTTGTGTGACTTTACTTTTACTACTGAGTTTACTATTATTACTAGTACTACTGTTGTGGGTCGTGTGTGACGCTAGTTATTCTAGGCGCGTTGTTCTTTCTGAGTTACAAAGCTGAGTCTGTGCGTTATCCTTGTAGAGGATTTACGGCATGGCCCGTCGTTACTCTCCGCGAGGTACCAGGAGACGGCCCGCTAGAGGCCGAGGACGATCATCGACCGCTGGGTCAGCAGGGGCGACTAGTGCCCAGGGTGCGCCCGCCGAGGGGCACGAGAGGGCTGAGACAGCCCAAGCGATAGCTCTAGAGGATCTGACCCATATTGTTCAGAGATTGGTAGACCAGGCCTTGACTGTGGAGCGGCGCTTTCGTGAGTAAGCCAGAGTACGAGAGGTCAGGCCGAGGCCGACCAGTTTCTTGAGGCCATCCGAGTCTCGGAATCCGAGGAGGCAGAGGACCTCGGGATTGTTCCAGCCTCAGACCCAGTTGAGAGGGCGCACGTGTTTTCGATGTGGACAGCAGTGCCACATGGTTCGAGATTGTCCGAGAGACAGACCTGAGGGGAGACAGAGTGCTGGGCCACTGCTATGCCACCAGTGCGGACGACTTGGACATTTTGAGGCTAGATGTCCTGATCGGGTTGGAGAGATGTCGGCCCCGCGATCCCAGCAGTCGCAAACTGGGCACGCGCCTTAGTTCCAGCAACGTCAGGCTCAGACGCAGAGAGCTCTGTGGCAGGCAGGGAGCGCGCCAGCACCGAGACAGAGAGCTACGCCGCAGGTGGCACTTCCACCACCTCCGAAAGGCGGACCTCTGTTGCGGCAGGGTCGGGTGTATGTTGTCACCTATTCACGGACGGAGAGACAAGATTCCGATCATGGGATCGTTCATGGCTTCGAGCATGCCTTGGATTAGAGGAGATCGCGGAGCACGGGACTAGCGAGAGTCCGAGAGCTGTTTTTGTTTTGACTTTAGAATTGTGCTTTCTTTTTTAGACTTGTTTTTGACTCGTTTGGGTTTGTTACTTTTAGTTATGGGTGCTGCTTGTGAACTTGCGTTTTGTTTAAGTCGTTAATCTGTTTTTCTGTTTTTGCGTTCCGAGTTTGACCAAGTAACGTTGAGATCAGAGTGGCGCACCGGAAGCGTGGTGGGTTTCTTTTGTTTTATTGTGAACGCGTTACTTGGTTAAGGGAAGTGAGTAGTCGAGGAAAAGTGTCGGTGGGTTGGATCCGTTTTAAGTGCGTTGTGAGTTTTGCTTGGTTTGATGCCTACACCGACAGACGATTCCGGTGTAGGATATCTCGACCAAGTTGAGTGTGGCAGTGTGACGTCTCTACCGACGACGGATTCCGATATTGACTAACTGGTTTAAGTGTTTCTTTGTGCTTGAGGGGTAACCGACCAGGAGTTTTAACCGGACGTGTTCTGAAGTAGGGTTAAGTGGAGCGCGTTCGTTTTGAATTTCGTGGACGAAATTCTTTTAAGGGGGTAGACTGTAAAGACCGCTCCGGTTTAAAATGGGTTAAGCTTTAAAGTTCGTTCGTTTGGAGCGCCGGGGTTGAAAATCGGTTTAACTTTTGATTCGTTTTAAAAAAAAGGTTTGGGCTGGACCGGGATGACCAGGCCCGATCCGTAGACCCGGCCCAAGCCTGGGCTATTTAAGCCCCCTTTAAGGTTTCAGCTCAGACCCTCTTCTCCTTTGCGCAACCCCATCTTCCGAGCTCCGTCTCGCCTCTCATCTCCGACCATCTCGCCGACGTTCACTCCCGACCTCTCTCTCCAAATTCCTCTTGGCCGCTCCTCTCCGGAACCTCGTTCCCCCTCTTCTTCTCCGTTCAGACCTCGTCACCACCACCGTCTCCTTCTCCCCGTCGCCGAGCTCCCTCTCCCTCAGCCTCCCGCTTCGATTCCGACAACCTCAACCCGCCCCTCTCCCTCATCTCAACGCGCCGGCGCCGCTCCGCCACGGAGAGCTCTACCGAGCCAAGACCGCCGGGATTCTTGCCGGTTTCGTCCGGATCTGAGGCGAAATCCCCGCCGTACTCCGTCGTTCCCAAGACAGCAACCACCTCCCCGCGTCGTCCTTCCCCTTTACGGTAAGACCTCGGCCGGCGACGTCCTCGACGTTGGTCGGTCGGAATTTGACCTAACCCTTTCCTCTTCCATTCTGTTTCTTTTCCAAGTTTCTCTGGATCTGAACTTTTGGTTGAAACGAATTTATTCAAGAAATTAAAAGAAAAGGATTTAAGACCAGATCAGAGTTAAATCAAAACAAAAAGGGATTCGAAACAGATTTATATTAAAAATGGTTTTAACAAGATTGTGGAACAAATCTGAAGAACCTTGAACTGTTGAACAAATTTGGGACATCGGACGAATAAATCGGACTGTTAATCGGACTTAGAACGAGATTAAAAGTGACAGCGCTGAATCGGGCACCTCGGGATTCGTGCCTCGGGATCGGTGTTCGGGGCTCAAGTACTCGAACCCAATTCGTCGTATAATCTTGCTTTTGGCTCGCTCGAGTTTAAAAGGCAACTGTTGAATTTAAACTGGACTGATCGTAACCTTTAAATTAACGTCGGAACCGTTATTAATTATGACTTTCCGTGTTAATTTAGAGTCCGGCTTCGATCGTGAAGAAGACCGGAGGTAGCAAGCTAGGACGTCAGCAGCTAGGAGACGTAGCTGTTGTTCTTCGGTTGAGGTAGGGAACGTAGCAGATACCGGTTTGATTGCGGAAAGTTACTAGTATGCGTGCTAGGTAATAATAAAACTGAAACGGTCGTTTATATCATTTAATAATCGGACGAGTCTTAGTAACATGTAGGATGTGATTCACTAGTGTAATCGCTTTCAGTACTTGGGAAATTGTCGTGCTGGTAGATTGGCCATATCGAGCCGTAGGTTGTGTGCTGATTGAATTGCATGTTATTGTTTAAGATGCATGCTGTGTGACCTTGCGTTATTAAGTTAAGTGTCAAGAATTAGTATATCCGGTGAGCATGTTGTTGCTATGTGTGGGCGAGTATGCCGAGTTTGCTATGACGTGAACCCTTGGATGTGATATGGTCGGGTGAGTGATAGACCGACGTGACGTGTTGTGGTACGATTGTTTGGCTTGGTAAGCCGTGTTTAATTATGGCATTGTGATGTGTGATATTATCTTGATGTGTGTTCCAAGGAGTTTTTTCCGGTATGGTACCTACGACAGAGGGGGTACGCCGGTGTAGGGTAGTACCTAGGCCGACGGTGTGGTCCCACGTATGCGCGGTCCCCCGGGTAGTGGTTCCGGTACGATACCTACATCGATGGGGTAGTCCGATGTGGGATATCTAGGCCGACGGTTTGTGTTGACTCGTACCCTGAAGGAGTGCCGGGAAAATGTCTAGGCCGATGGAGATTCCGGTATGACGTATTGAAATTGTGCCCCGTGTGTTTGTCAGGAAGATATCTAGGCCGACTCTGTGTGTTCCGGTACGATATGATAGAGTCGGGCTGTGGACAGCCGGCGGAGTAGGGGACTGCGTTACGGGACGTGTGTGTGATTTACTGTTTACACTGTTTGTTGATCTGTTAAGTGTTGTGGTTGCAATTTGTGCTTGTTTGTTTGAGTATGTTTGTGAGTGTGGTTTGGTCTGAGTTGATGATTGTGGTTACGAGTTCCGTTGAAAATTAGTTGTGTGTTGTACTAGTATGCCCAAATTGGACAGTTACCCGTGGTGGTGAGCGCTTGCTTATAACCTTAACTACTTTTCCTACTGAGCGAAAGCTCACCCCTTACCTTGTTGTTTTTCAGGTCCTAAGCGGGATGTGTACTAGCTGGATGCTCGATGCTTGGGAGCTTGCGAGGGTCCTAGGCTAGATAGTCTAGAGACGTACCGTTAGATGTTGAATCATTTTACCGCTGTTTTTATCGAGCTGTGTCTCGCGACGTTGTTTAATGTTTTAAACTACTATTTGAGAGTTGTTTTGACTTTACTTTCATTTAAATGTATTACTTTTTTAGTTCACGTCTCGAGTCCGATCAAAACCGGATTTGGGGCGTGACATACTCCGAGGAATTAATGAAAAAGAAGGTGAGCATGGCCCATTGGAGGAAAGAGGCGAGCCAGACACATTGAAGCAGAAGGCGAGCTTTAAGCTCGACGTCGTCGTTTTTGGAGGAAGTGAACGTCGCCTTCAGAAGACCAAACTTGGTCGGCACGTCGAGGGAGTCGCACCAAAGGGGACAGAGAACAGAGGAACGTTGCAGGGTGGAAAAACAGAGCTTCGGAGGGGAGCAACTTTTAATTAATGTTCTAGGTTGTATGGGTAGTATTTGTACTAGGTCTAATGTATCTTAAGGATAGAGAAGATTGTAAGGAGCCTCTTGGAGCAAGAGGTGAGCCCAAGCTTGAAGCAAGCATGGGCATCCTTGTAGTCGGATCGACCATCGTTTAATACAAAAGTGTCAGCAATTATAGCTTATTACTTGCTCTGAATTATTAGAACCATTACACTGGTATCAGAAGTCCTACAATCCAGCGCCTGATGGAAGAAGTTCCCGAAGTCATAGAACAGAGCAACGCTCCCCAAAATTTTAGCCTCACTCGCGGGAAGGGTAGATGGTATTCAGACCCAAGTTCGAACTAACCTGCAAGGAGTTCATGCCAGGATGGACACGATGCACGTTGGCCAAGCAGAGCTCAAGGCGACGTTGGATCAAGTCCTCTCCCACCTCCAATCCTTACATACTGCTTCCATAAGTTATGTAGGTGAGAACCGAGATACTAGTCTCACTCCAGATCCAGACCACACCATTCCCCCATTCAGAAACTTTCCAACACCTTGCACACCTCACCCAAACCAACCACCACCATCACAAACCCAACAACGATCACCCACAACACCACCACCACCGCCACCACAAACTCCACCAGTTCATCAACCCGCACACGCCCCAAATATATCCTTTCCTTCATTTGACGGCTCGAACCTATCTGTTTGGATTCAGAAGTGCTTATTTACTTCGATTTCTATAATATTGAGGATGCATTTAAGGCACGGTTGGCCTCACTGCATTTCTCTGGCCGCGCTAAATCATGGTACTTGATGTATCAAAGAGGAAGAGAACACATTGGGTGGGACTACCTCATTCGTGGTATGTCATGGAAGTTCAAGGCCTTAGGTCATGATGACGCCGTCATCGAGTTCATCCAATTGATCCAAACAGGAATTGTCTTAGAGTTTGAAGATCGTTTTGATCAAGCAAGGGCGATGGTGCTTAACGAACATCCTGATCTGAATGAGAGGTTTTTTACCTCTTCGTTTTTCGCACAACTCAAACCCTCTCTCCGGCCTGGGGTCCGGCAACTTGACCCGGCGTCCGCCCCATGTGGACGTTGTTGGTTGGGCCCACTACCACCAACAACGTCCACATGGGGCGGGCTAGTCCACCACTCAACCAGCGGACAAGGCCTTACAAGTAAGGCACAAATGGGCCTCATCCTAGGAACACAGGTCAGCCTGGCCCAAGCCCAAGGAACAACATAGAGAACACGTGGCCTAAAGATGACTAAGGATATCCCCGGGATCGTCGCCGACGAGGACTGTGCTTCAACTGTCCTGCTCCATACACCAAGGAGCATCGCCTCACCTGTCCAAACCGCAACCAACTTTTCCGGTTGAGTCAATCAGACGAAGAAGACGTCGATTATGACATCCTCGATGGGGAGAGAAATAGAGAGGGCAAGAAGCCAAACCGAGAAATCGAAGTTGTGGCTGAAATTGAAGAAAGAATCTGTGCAATTGGCGATCCTCGAGGCCCTCTATCGAGGACAAAGACAATTTGCATCCAAGGGTCAGTGCAAAGGAGATCCCAGTCCATTTTGGTAGACACTAGAGCTACCTCGTCATTCATCGACGAAAGCACAACGAAATCTCTTCAGTTAAAGCTCGCCCAAGTTCAGACGATAAGGGTTCGTCTAGCGAATGGTAAGAAATTGTACTGTTGTTTCTCAGCTCTGGTCCAATGTCGAATTGATGGGTTCGATTTCGAAGGAAATTATCTGGTAATGCCATTGGGTGATTGCGATGTGATACTGGGGGCTGACTGGTTGGAATGTGTTAACCCTGTCACTTTTGACCACCTCCGACACACCCTTATAGTCTAGGTACATGGCCAGAGCGTCGTAACTCAAGGTGTGGGGGTAGAGAAAGGGCCAGAGATGGTGAATTTCACCATTCTATAGTAGGAGGCGAGACAAGGGGAAGAGTTGTGGTTGGGTCAATTTTTTCGACTGGATGAGAAGAAGACATGAAATCGATTTCACCTACAATTGGCTGGGCTTTTGGTGAAATTTAAGGTGGTGTTCCAAGAACCATCATCGCTACCACCACGACGCGAGCTGGATCACACAATTCCCTTGATTCCAGGTGCTCACCCACCCTCTATTAGGCCTTACAAACTTAGCCACGAGCAAAAGGGGTGGTTGAGGAGATGGTTGATGAAATGCTCAAGGAGGGAGTGATCTGGAATAGCTCCAATCCATTTTCCTTTCATGTCATCTTAGTCAAGAAGAAATACGGTGGATGGAGGTTCTGCGTGGAATACTGCAAGCTCAATGACCTCACCATCAAGGATAAATATCATATTCCCTCCATTGACGAACTATTGGACGAGTTTGGAGGAAGCAAGGTGTATTCTAAGATCGACCTACGATCTGGATACCATCAAATTTTCCTGAAGGAAGGAGAAGAAATGAAGACAACCTTCAAAACACACCATGGTCACTATGAATGGAGAGTAATGCCCTTTGGGCTAACCAATGCTCCAATGACATTCTAGGCACTGATGAACGAGGTATTTAAACCATTTATGAGAAAATTCGTTTTAGTTTTCTTCGATGATATATTGGTTTACAGCAGAAATCTAGAAGAACATTATAAACATCTTGAGTTGGTGCTGGGAACACTCAAGAGGGAGGCTCTGTTTGCAAGAGAATCTAAGTGTGAATTTGGCATGAGTTCAGTGGAGTACCTGGGACACATAATCTCAGGCCAGAGAGTAGCAACAGACCCGAAGAAGGTGGAGGCAATGAGAGATTGGCCGACCAACAAACCTAAAGGGGTTAAGAGGGTTCTTGGGGATCACATGGTACTACAGGAAATTTATTAAGGGCTATGGCATGCTGGCTCGACCTCTCACAAATATCTTGAAGAAGGAAGCCTTTCAATGGAGCATGGAGGCTTAACAGAGCTTCGACAAACTCAAGGAAAAATGTCAGAAGCTCCAGTATTACAATTTCCTGACTTTGAGTTACCCTTCACCATAGAAATTGATGCTTGTGAAGTAGGGATTGAGGCAGTACTGATGCAACGGCGGTGACCCATAGCTTACTTGAGCATAGCATTGGGGCCTAAGAACAACAAACTCTCCACTTACGAGAAGGATCTCTTGGCTGTGGTTTTGGCAACGAAGCCATGAAGACACTACCTTCACAATTCAAGGTTCACCATCAAAACAGGCCACCAACCATTGAAGTACCTCCTCGAGCAAAAGCTTACCACTTCGTTGCAACAAAAATAGTTAGCTAAACTCTTGGGGTGGATTACTCGATTGAGTATAAGAAGGGGGCAACTAATGGGGCTGCAGATGCATTATCTCGGAGACCAAACCAAGAGTGCAGATCCATATCCATGGCAGTACCAGCATGGATGAAGGAGGTAGCTGACAACTATGTAGGGGATTTGGAGGCAGAGGGAGTATTACTGCAACTGGGAATCACACCCCAAGCCTTACCCAACCACCAACTCAAACAGGGTGTGATCTTAGTAGGAGGCAAGGTTTATTTAGGAAAGGGTTCCAAAATTAGAGAAAGAATTATGGAAACTCTCCATGCCTCAGCCTTGGGTGGACACTCTGGTGGAAAAGCAACGCTGAGAAGGATGCAACTGCAATTCTGGTGGCCTGAAATGGCAACTGCAATTCTGGTGGCCTGAAATGGCAACTGCAACGCTGAGAAGGATACAACTGCAATCCTGGTGGCCTCACCTGTCAGCAGGTGAAGGCGGAGCATCAGCGTCCCGCCGGCTTGCTACAGCCTTTACCAGTCTCTGAGTGGAAGTGGGAACATGTGACCATGGATTTTGTGAGTGGACTACCGAGGACGTCCAAGGGGCATGATGCTAATTGGGTTGTGGTTGACCGACTGACCAAGTCGGCACATTTTCTGGCTATGAGGATGACTGATATTGTGGACATGTTGGGTCGGTTGTATGTCAGGGAGATTATTCGTCTACATGGAGTACCGGTGTCAGTAGTATCTGATAGGGACCCTCGTTTCACATCCAGATTCTGGAAGAGCCTACAGAAGGCTTTGGGGACTGAGGTACTGTTGAGTACAACTTACCATCCTGAGACAGATGGACAGTCAGAGCGCACCATTCAGATTTTAGAAGACATGCTTCGAGCTTGTGTGCTTGACTTTCAGGGATCATGGGAGGATCATCTGCCCTTGGCAGAGTTCGCTTACAACAACAGTTATCAGTCCAGCATTGGTATGGCACCATTTGAGGCTTTGTACGGCAGACCGTGTAGGTCGCCGGTGTGTTGGGCTGAAGTAGGGGATCAGAACTTACTAGGACCAGACATGGTCAGAGAGACAACAGAGAAGGTCACCTTGATCAGAGAGCGATTGAAGACCGCGCAGAGTCGTCAGAAGAGCTATGCAGACCGACGGCGTAGACCGCTTGAGTTCCCGGTCGGAGACCACGTATTTCTGAGGGTGAGCCCGAAGAAGCGCCTACTACGATTCAACCGCGGAGGAGGAAAGCTATCCCCGCACTTCATTGGACCATTTGAGGTCTTAGAGAGGATTGGAGCTGTAGCTTATCGATTAGCCTTGCCACCGCAGCTTGGGAACATGCATAACGTTTTCCATGTATCTCAACTACGGAAATACACAGCAGATCCCTCGCATGTTATCGAGTGGGCAGATATTGAGGTAGCAGATGATGTCTCTTATGAGGAACAGCCCATCAGGATTGTGGATACGGGAGATAAGGTCTTGAGGAAGACTACCATACCGTTGGTACGAGTACAGTGGAGGCATCAGGGAGCTGACTCGACTTGGGAGCGAGAGGACGAGATCCGAGAAAAGTACCCCCACTTGTTCGCTCATTGAGGTATACGTGCTTTTAAATTTCGAGGACGGAATTCTTTTAAGGGGGGTAGATTGTAATAACCGCTCCCAGTCGACCCCGGTCGAACCGGTAACTTTTAAGACAAGTTTGACTTTCTGCCGGAAAAGTCAACTGAGGACTCAGAAGGTCACTCGAGGCTTTTCCGGGGCCCAAAAAGCTTAGCCGTCATCACGGTTGGCTTAGTTGGGCCGTTTCCTTTCATTTAAGTATAATATTGAAGGAAGTCAAATTTGGTCAAAATCGGACTTGTTATCAACTAAAACAATATTAATTATTGTGCTGGAAATTAATTTGGAAAACTAGAGGACCTACTTGGACACTTGTCATTATTTGGTTAGAAGAGATAAAAGGGAGTGGTCTTGGACCACTTTACCCTCCTAAAAGCCCCTACAAGGAAAAACATCTAAAGGGCTTTTAGTAATTCACCACCTCTAGGTCTTATATGGACTTGGAAGACCAATTTTGATTCATTTTTGTGGTGTAGCCGAAATTGGGAGAGAAAAGAGAGAAAGAGGAGCTCTCATGGTGTCTTGAAGAAGAAGCTAAGAAAAAGGAGCAACTTGGAGCCATCTTCTACCTCTCCCTTATCCATTTCATCATCATCATCTCCATCTCACTCTCCTAAAGGTAATGGAACTAGCTACATCTCTTTTCCATTCATCTCATCTCTTGGGTTTTGGTTTGAGTTGGCTAGAAGTGTTGGATTTGATTGAAATGAGGTTAGATGAGGTTGATAAGAAGCTTTGGTGGATTTTTGATGGAAGAGCTTGGGTTTAATGGAGTTTACTTTTTGATTTTGATTTGGAGAATCCTTGGAAACTTGTTTATTTGTTGATTCCTACCATGGGTAGAGGAGTATTGAAGGTATTTGACTGTTTTGAGGGTTGGAGATGGTTAAAAATGGAGTTTGGTAGTGGTTTTTCGGAGAAAAGGAGCTGGAGGTTGAAGGAGGGCGAGTCTGCCCTGGAACGTCACGGATCCGTGACAGATTCCGTGACGGGCGACGTCACGGCTCCATGAGGGAGACCGTGACGGCACACGTCACGGCTCCGTGACGACTTCCGTGAGGGTCGGTGTCACGGTTCCGTGACAGTGTCCGTGACCGACCAGTCTGGGAGGTTTTGAAGGGTTTTTCCTCCGTTTCGATCTTGTTTTGGAGCTGAACTTTTGGAAGGGTTTTGGGGGAATTTTTTACTGTAAAGTAGGACCTAATTCGGGGTTGTTTTGTGTTCAAAGACCACAAGACCTTGAAGAACGAAGAGCTTGAAGAACGAGGACCTTGCCGGTACCCGTGTGAAGAACGTTGTGGTGACTCTCGTTTGTGACATCAGAGTGTTGAGAGGAAGACCGCGAGGTAGGGAAAATCTTAATTTCTTAATTAACGCTTAGTATGCATGATTAGGATAATAAAATCGGAAAGGTCCTAGAATTGCCTATAGGATGCGAATAACTAGAATAATCGTATTTCAATTACTATTAAATGGATGAGTCTAGTATGCATGCTTAGGATGATGACAATTAGTGAAGTGTGCTTTCAATACTTGGGAAATTGATTTACTGGTAGAGAGGCTGTGAAGAGCTCTCGGATTAGTTGTGTGCTAGGTTCACATGCTTGGTTGTAAATTGCTAGGTTAACTTAAGAGTCTAATGAAACTAGATTAGCTCGTATGATTGAATGCTAAATGGTCCGTTCACATGATGATCGATTGGTTGAATGTATACTTGGTTGATTTAGTGTTTATGTTGATATAATTGTTGGTTGAACGGATGATCGAGTATGACTGGTTGTGCCACGGGGCACAATCAGGTGATCGATGTACCGCTGGTTCGTGACAGGTAAGTATACGGTAAGTATGGAGTGTATTGGATGTCTTTGTTGTGATGAAAGTGTGATTCTGATGAGTGTTGATTGGTGACCCAGTTATGGTATTCCTTTATTCTTATTCTTGTTTGAATTGCTTGTTTGGTTGGTACTACACGGGGGGGGGGGGGGGGGGGGGGGGGGGGGGGGGGGGTGGTAATCCGGTGCCGTGGTAAAGGTGGAGTTTAACAGATACAATGAGATACTGGTTGAGAATTAGAGCCTGAGGGCATTGATTACTGGATATTACGAGTAGGGGTTATTGGCAGATCTTGCGGGATATTTATTGATTATTGGCAGATCCTACGGGATATTTATTGATTATTGGCAGATCCTGCGGGATATTTATTGATTATTGGCAGATCCTGCGGGATATTTATTGATTATTGGCAGATCCTGCGGGATATAGAATGATTATGAGCAGATCCTGCGGGATATTATTTGGGTTACTTCTTGAGAGATAGTTATTAAAGTTCCACCCAAGGATGTGCGTCCCTGTGGAGCACTACCTTGGTTCCCTATGACTTATGGTCCTTTGGAGCCATTTCTGGGAATCCCGATGATAAGCGCCCATTTGGGATTGTTTCCGGTGCCCCAACGCATGTGCGTCCTCTGGACCGAGGGAAAATCTGATATGACATGGATACTCTGGTGGATCGGAATTACGGGAACCGAGGTGACCCCAGAATCTATCCATGGATCGGAGGCTTGAGAAAGCGAGTGGTTGGCATGATATTAAATGCTCCCATTTTACTCTTATCTTTTCGTTATGGAACTTTTATGAACTCTTTCAAATTACGGTTATCTTCAAGGGTGTGATATTGCTTTGACTATATAATTTATTCCTTCGTACTACTTGGTTAATCTTATTATTATGCTTTTATATATCCGTTGAACGGTTTAAGTATTGATCTAAAGGTGGAGCTATTGAGATTTTTCCTACTGAGCGTAAGCTCATCCCCTTTGTTTCTCTTACTGTTTTACAGGAGTACCAGATGTCTAGAGTGGGCGAGGCTTGGGAGCTTCAGTTCCTTTTGGGATTCGTTTTGGACTTATGTTGCTCTTTTCTGTTAAACATTTTATATCTTACTTTGTTCTACGAGCTGTGACTCATGGAGGATTTCGAGCATTTACTTAGAGTATTTTGATGAGTTTTTATGAGATTCGAGCACTTTTATCGATCATTTATTATTTAATTTATTTTAACTCAAGTCGCGTCTCGAATCCGGTCAAAACCGGATTTGGGGCGTGACAATTTGGTATCAGAGCCTGGTTTCATTTAAAACAGGTAGAAATTTTCGAACTGTTTTCAAAACCTCGGACCAACGTCTTTTAGGTAGGTAGAGTTAAGAAGTCTAAGTCGAGTACTCAGTGATGCGGAGTTAAATACATTGATGCATAGAGTAAGAACAACTCGAGTCTTACTGTTTATTGGTTATTTCATTTTTGAACTCCTCTTACTATAACGGTTATGTCGCTTGAGTGGTACCCGTACCTTATTGATTGTAAGATGCAGAGATCGGTGAAACCGATTGGTTGAGAGCGGTATTGGGTCAACGAGCAATGACAGAACCGTTATATGGTGCTTGTGAGTAGAGCGTTTGTTTGATTAAGTGTATTACCGCTGTGGTTGGTTGTTTCGGGGTGTTAAAGCTGAGGGATTAATTGACTGAAGTATTGACGAGGTTGAAGATTGGATTCGTTAGAGTATTACTGTCGAAGTAGTGTTTAATCAAAGAGTGGATTTATGGGAGAATCGGATGGTTATGATTTTGGAAATGGGTTGAGTATTGCATTGGTTGTGGTATTGGGACTCGTCTATTAATTTAACATTGAAGGGTGTGATCCAACCTAGGGTAACTTTTACAAAGGAATCAAACTTGAGTAATTTGGCACCCCGTGTTTGTGTGTATACTTTGCAAAGCATTAACATCTGTGTGTTGACTGTGGTGTGAACTTGCAGAGCATGAGAACTCTTTGATTGGAATGACTTGTGGAAATTGAGTGATAATTGTCCCGCTTAAGCGGAGGATTAGTGAAAAATACAAATAGGTCATGCCAAATTTTCTGTAAAACTGAATTGATGGTTCTATCACGGGTTGACACAGGGTGCCACTGTAGTCAAACGTGATAGTGGGATGTCAAGTGGTTACAACGAGGTTCGGGGACGCCTGAACCAAGTTGTAACGATGCGAGATCAACTCGATCATTTTGATTAAAGATGAGTAACTTGAGGAAAGAGAAAAACTGTGATAAGAGGATTAAGGACTTAATTTCAAACGCTTTGCTTGTGCTTTCCACCCCAGTGATGGGTGTGTTTATTGTGTGAATTGTGCCTCCTGCGGGAGTTGGTTGCTTTACTTGTTTGTTGTGTGAGACGCACGAGGTGCGGACTTCTCTGTCTATATAAGTACTATATACGACTTATATACTTATCCCTGATCCAATTAGGATCCGTCGAGACGAACGAGAACGTCCCTCTTGCTTAAATCGCTTCGATAGTGTTGATTTGAGTTTGAACTGTACGTGTTACTGCAGCGAGCTTTTGTGATGTCACGTGTCTACGTTCCGAGAGGTACCCGGAGTCGCCCAGCTTTAGGGCAGGGTCAGTCACCAGCTGTTGGACTGGCAGGGGCAGCAAGTGCCCAGGGTGCTGCTCCCACAGAGCACCAGAGCTTCGAGGATGGACCGTCAGGGTCACCAGTGAGAGATACCCCAGTCGCAGAGCCGACACGGGCTACCCCTATTGATGAGGTGGTACACGCAGTACTAGCAGCACTCGGTGCTCAGCAGGAGACCGCAGCACCGGCGCCAGAGCCCGTGTCTGCTATTGAGACAGTCGTTGTAGAGAGGCTAGGATAGATGGATAGCCACACGGCTCAGGCACTTCGTGACTTCCGACGTTTGGGTACACCGACCTTTTCTGGGAGTGCTGACTCAGAGGCAACAGTTTTATGGTTGGAGCGGATCACTCGCAACCTTGATACGTCCGACATTTCTGAGGGACGTCTGAGAGTTTCCTTCTCCACCTTCCAGCTTGAGGGTGAGGCTTTCTACTGGTGGCAGTCTGTGCAGACCAGAGTTGGTGAGTATTTCGAGCTCTTCAGTCAGCTGTTCCTGGAGCAGTACTTTCCGCGATCGGTTCGGGATGATCGACGCCAGCAGTTCATGGATCTACGGCAGAGGGGGATGACAGTAGCTGAGTATGCGGCGAGGTTCCTATCCTTGTCCCGCTTCGCACCCGAGATGGTGCAGACTGAGGACAGTCGTTGCAGACGGTTTGAGCGTGGGCTTCTTCCTGCTATTGCGGATCGGATTATTGTTTTGAGGACAGAGGTGTACACTACCTTGACGGGTCAGGCCTTAGCAGTGGAGAGACACTTTCGAGAGACTGCCAGAGAGCGAGATGTCAGGCCAAGACCGAGTGGGTTCCTCAGGCCATCAGAGAGACGTGAGGCTAGACGGCAGAGGACTTCTGTGTACTTCCAGCCTCAGTTTCAGCAGAGTGGTATGCGCAGAGGAGCAGCGGTAGCATCAGTTGGACCTGCTCCGGTGACTCGGTTATGTCCTACGTGCAATTGGCGGTGATGGAGTTTTAGAAGGAAAAGGAAAGCGTGAAATTGGCGGTGATGGAGTTTGTTTATTTTTTTTTTCTAGATGTTGTTGTACACTATTCAGATCTGTTGGGTTTTGCTTTGTCTGAGAAATTTAGTGTTTGTGCCTTTTTCTGACTCAGAATTAATTTTTGTTTAAACTATGTAATTTTGGGGTTCAATCTCATCTTCTTCTGTTGATTAATTGATTCTGCAATTTCTTGAATTAGTGGAATTGTTGCAGTTGAAGAGAAATACTGAAAAAAGGAAGACTAAATTACTGAAATTGCTTGAACAAATGAAGTTATTGCAAATTAGTTTCACATTCAAGAATTACTGAAAAAAGAAACTGAATTTTAAAAAGAAAAGGATTTAAAAGTAAAAACAAAATTATAAATAACATTTAGTAAAAATTAAAACAATTTAGTTATTAAAATTTAAAAATATTTATTGAAATTTAAAATAAAAATTAATAAATAAATTGAAAATGTAAATGTAAATAAAGATAAATTAATAAAAATTAAAATAAAAGTATTAAGAATTAAATAATTAGACATAAAATAATATATAAACTGAAAATTTAAATAAATTATTAATAATTAAATTGGAAATATAATTAAATAAATAAGGTTAAAATTAATAAAGTGTGTGAAAATCTGTTGGAACAATGGCATAATATAGAAATTTTGATGGTTAATGGAGGGTATTTTAGACTTTTTACATCTTTTGGGTGAAAATTTAACGGAGTTGAAAAAATAGTTAAGGAAGTGATGTGAAAATAAGCCAATACTAAATGAGATTATGTGTAATTTTCCCTTTTTTTTATATTCCCACTTTCAGAAGTAAATTATTTTAAATTATAATTATTTAATAAGTATATTATATTTATACATATTAAGAATTATATTAAATAGAAAAATTAGACGAAAATTAAAAAATAAACACACTTAACATGGTAAAAGACTTTTCTAGCAACTAGTTGGATATCAACCATCTGACATCAATGTTGTTTACATATTATAATTTATTAATTAATTATGTTGGTCGGAAGAGAAGATGGTTGAAAAATGTAAAAAATAGAAGATATGCAGAGAAAAGTGGCTTGGAAAAAGAAAGATTTGACTTGAGAAATGTATTGGG
This sequence comes from Erodium maritimum, assembly GCA_963921825.1. Classification (NCBI taxonomy): domain Eukaryota; kingdom Viridiplantae; phylum Streptophyta; class Magnoliopsida; order Geraniales; family Geraniaceae; genus Erodium; species Erodium maritimum. Next base: position 142,502,012 of record OY997588.1, on the reverse strand, counting down.
AAGAGAAATGTAGAAAAACAATAATGAAGAAGATAAAATTAATAAATAGTATAATATTAAATATTTTCGTATGTAGTAGTACACAACAACTAACAATCTTTCCTCCCCTTCTTACCTTAATCAGCAGCTTTCTCTCTCTTCTGTATTCCTTAATCAGCTATCTCTCTGTTTGTTCAAAGTATCCATAGTCCGGTCGGATCCGGTTATAACCATCGGGCAAGCTCCTCTTTTCGGTAACCCACCCGTGGACCTTTGGTAAAACTATTCCTCTACCGATCACTTGACCGGAATCCGGTAGTAAACAAGCCGTTCGTGTCGGTTCCGGTCGAAATGTCGGTCTTCGGATATTTATGAGCACCCCTAGTCTTTTTTTTACAATTTAGGGAGTTATTAATGAAAGACTCATAAGTGGGAGATAGTTTGGTGAAGGGTAGCTATTGACTTGTGGGTAGATATTTATATGCCTACATTGAAGACTTTGAAGATTGCATATAAGATTGATGAATTATTTTAGTGTCATGGGAAGTAGATACTACTACTAGCCACTAGGTTCATTGAATGGAGTTCTAAGAGCATCTACATTAAGAGGGTTGGAATCCTAAGAGCATGTACAACAGAAAGGACCTTGGTCAGGGAGTGGGAGAGCAGACCTTGTGCTGACTGGACAAAAGTCAGGGAGTGGGAGTGCAGAAAAGTGGGTGTTTTGCAACAGAAAGGACCTTGAGGTCCTGAGAGTGCAGAACAGTGCTGACTGGATTATTATTTGTTATTTTCCTGTTTTATTTAATTCGTTATCAGAAACCGTTTAATGTAGTCATAATTTAAACAATTTTGGAAATAAATAATTAAAGACAATCAATAATTAATAAATTCAACACGAATAGAAATGAACTTCTAATTTTATTCAATCCATTTTAATACAACCCAAAACAAAATACAAGTTCAAGAATTATCCTCTGTTGGGTCGACATCTGGTGGTGGGGGTTGGCTTCGAAGATCATCAATTTGGGCTTCAAGGCTAGTGATGAGTCTTCGCACTTGGGTCTTGCAAAACTTATGGTCTGCCAACGCCTCTTCGTCGTAGGAAGATGTATCCTTCTCCACCAGGGCCTTGTAGTTGGCGATGGTTGCTTCCCGCTGTTGGGTTAATGCTTGTAACATGCGAAACTTATTTTCCTGTTGTTCGCCACGTGAACGTTGAGCCTCAAACCGTGCACGTTCAGCGTCGATTCGTGCACGTTCCAGTTCGGCGAAGGCAGCCATTTAGTGTGCAACGGTCGGAACACGTGGCAGCCCCAGACGCTGCCAACGCAGCACACGGCGCGCAGGCGCGTCCACCGCGCCCGGCCAGTGAGAGGGGAGCGGTTCCGTCTGCAGGGGGAGCGGGAGCGCGTGGAGGGGGAGCGGGGCCGTGTTTTTCGACGATCACAGCAGAACGGCCAGCGCGCCCGGCCAGCGAACGTCGCGGCGCGGGGAGCGGGGCCGTTCCGTTGTTCTTGCTCTAAGGATTGAGGCTGAACCCTTTGTTGATTGGACAGGGTTCAGCCCTCTGTCCCCCTAAAACAGAGTGTGCTCCACATCAGAGGGGCAAGTATGGGGGGCAGGGTTTTTAAAAATGCTAACTGTGTAATTAATTAAGTTTTTAACTGCATCTGTTAACGCTATTTTTAAACCAACAACTACTAAATAAAATAGAAATAAAATTTATAAATAGAAATAAATTTTCATTAATAAAATACAAAATTTAGAAAGTACATAACTAAAAAAAACATATCTAATTTTTTTTTTACATAATTAGGCATCCCCATTAATGTGGTCGATTTGTTTCTGAAGTTTTCGAATTTGAGTCATCCATACCTGCATCATTTTCAAATGATGTTCCTTCTGTTCCGGGGTAAAATCGGACGTGTCTGTAGCCTTTATATCTTTAACTTCCTGCATATATTTATCAATTTTCTGGTCAAGAGTCACGGTAACATCTGTAGGTGGGTCGACCCGGGTTGATTGGTGGTCGCACCTTGTTGATTGGTGTTCGCACCTTGTTGATTGGTGTTCGCACCTTGTTGATTGGTGTTGTCCTCCTCTTCCGTATTCAAATCTTGGTCTTCCGGCGGTTGAGGGAAATCTTCGTCAGACATTGTCGATCGGATTTTGCAAAGACGATATGAATTTGGAGAGAGTGAGGTTTTAGAGAATTTTAGAAGTTTGTTGTGTGGATTTAATGAAATGGGGTGAGGGCTATTTATAGTGGTTGAAGAAGTGTTTTTTTTTAAATGTATTTTGTATTTAATTTAAAAAAAATGTAGCCGTTGCCGACCGTTGCTGAGAGCAACGATTTTTTTTGTTTGTCATCAACGCCACGTGTCACCGGCCTAGTGGCCAGAGGAGAGGCAGAGGGTCTCGGGGTTGCGAGGATGAAAAATGCCTCGCGCCTCGGCCCCCCGAACCCGGAGCCCTTCCTCTCCGCCCCGCGCCCCTCAAGCTCCGCACGCCCCTCTCTCCACACCAACCGCATCCCGAGGCCGAACCCCAATCCCCTTCTGCTCTCGCCCCGGCCTCGCCATGTAGCCCCCCTTGATGTGGATGCTCTAAGAAAGCAGAGACTGCAACAACCAAACTCATGGGGAATGAACAACCAAACTTAAGGACCAAAAGTGGCCATCAAACTTGAGCCACATCAATAACTTTCATCAATGACATGACATTTCTTAGTGTGCTTCTTACTTGATGGAAAGTCAAACAAACAATCATAATTATCACGAGTCGTTGACTAATGATATTTAGCTCGTCACACCATTAATTTCGTTATCGAATCAAAATGTTAGAATATAATTATAATTGGGTCTTCAACTATCAGTTTAAGCTTTTAGTTGAGTTGATCCTCTAATATGGTATCAGAGCTTGGTACCTCACGGACCCGAGTTCAAACCCCACTCCCTACAAAAATTCTAATGTATTCTCTATTTATTAAATTTGTCCAAAATGGGTTAGCCCTTATCACTCTTCTCAATGGGCTCATCTCTCTTCTAAATAATTCACCTCCAAACCCGTAAACGGGCTTGTTCATGAGAACGCGTGTTAGAGTATAACTATAATTAAGCCTTCAACTATCAGCTTGAGCTTTTAGTTGAATTAGTCCTCTAATACAAAATACATCCAAATGCATTAAAAAGAGTAATTCTTGACCATGCATTCATGGATTAAGAACGAGTTTTTCTAGAAAACAATAAAATGTTATCAATAGTAGCTTAAATCATAATCATTAAGATATAAAAAAAAACTTTCAAACAAAGATGCAATTTTTGAAAAGTTGGAGGATAGGTAACAAAGGATGAGCCAGGAAGGGTATATATTAGGATCCGCCACCGGCCGGTCTTGTTACCATAATGGTGAAACAGGTAGTGTAGTGGAAGTGCTGGTTTCATATATGGGGTAGTGTTCTGGTCGGTAGGGACGATCCATTCCATTTTCACGTGGGTTTAGAGTAAAGACGATGTTAATGAACAGTTTTGGGGGTACCAAATGACTATTATAAAGATAGTGATAGTAATGGTGAAGCAAAGAAAAGCAAAGATGGGGAAAGAAGAGTTGCATGTAGTTTTGGTGCCATTCTCAGCATTCGGGCACATGATGCCATTCTTTCAGCTGTCCGTTGCACTGGCCAAAGCTAGTGTTCGAGTGTCTTACATTTCGACCCCGAGAAACATCGAGAGGCTCCCCAAAGTTCCACCCCATCTCTCGGCCCTCATCGATTTCGTCTCCTTGCCGCTCCCCAAACACCCCCTCTTGCCGGAAGGCGCCGAGGCCACCGTGGACATCTCCTTCGACAAGAGCAACTACCTCAAGATCGCCTACGACCAGCTCCAGCCCCTCGTCAGGCAGTTCATTGCCGACAGCTCCCCGGACTGGATCGTGGTCGATTTCTGCCCGCATTGGGCCGTGGAGATCTCTAAGGAGTTGCACGTCCCTCTCATGCTCTTCCACGTCTTCTCTGCTGCTTTCGTGACCTTCATGGGTCCGCCCGAGTACATCGACGGGCCGGGGAGGGAGAAGATGAGGCCTGACCCGGAAAGCCTCATGAGACAGCCCGAGTGGATCGACTTCCCATGCGCCATCAAGTGTAGAGGCTACGAGGCGGTCAGGATGCATCCGGGTTTCTACGGGGTCAACGAATCCGGGATGAGCGATTCCGCCCGAGAGGCTAAGATCCTGCATGAGTGCGATGCCGTGGCCATCAGGAGTTGCTGCGAGTTCGAAGGTGAGTACCTCAAACTCTACGAGAAACTCTCGGGCAAAACCGTGATACCGACAGGCTTGCTTCCACCGGAAAAGCCGGAACAGGGTACCTCTGTCGACCATGGACCTCAATGGAACGAATGCTTCCAATGGCTCGACCGACAAAAGCCTAAGTCAGTCGTGTTCGTGGGGTTCGGGAGTGAGACCAGGCTGCCGGGAGAATGCATCACCGAGTTGGCACACGGGTTACAACTCTCGGAGCTGCCGTTTCTGTGGGTGCTTCGGAACCCATCGGACCAAGAGGCTCTGCCGCCAGGCTTCGCCGAGAAAACTTCGGAAAAGGGAAAGGTGTGTCTGGGATGGTCGCCACAGATGGAAATCCTGGCGCACCCGGCAGTGGGGGGGTCGCTGTTTCACTCAGGGTGGGGCTCGGTGATAGAGACGCTGCAGTTCGGGCACGCCATGGTGGTGCTGCCCTTCATCATCGACCAAGGGTCCAACGCCAGGTTCTTGGCGGACAAGGGATTGGCGGTGGAGATAGAGAGGGACGAAGAAGGGTCCTTCACCAGGGACGGCGTTGCCAAGTCTCTGAGGCTGGCCATGGTGTCTGAGGAAGGAGAGAAGCTCCGTGCTCGTTGTCGGGAAGCTGGGGGATACTTCGGGGACCACAAGTTGCATCAGGATCACTATGTCGGTAAGCTTGTTGAGTTCTTGAGGAATGGCGGGAAGAAAGAGTGATTAAGGGTCTAATAATTCCCCAAATAATGTTCGTAATTGCATGCTTCTGTTCAAAATAAAGGTCTGTACTGTATGGCGAGTCATTTTCAATGCAAACATGAGTGTTGTCAATTGTCAGATATGACCTTACCAACCGAGAAATGAGCACATGACTCATTCACGAGCAACTGAGTAATGTACTAAAGTCTCACCACATAACCGCTTCATTTAAATGAACAATTCCCACGTGATCAGAGGCGGTTAATATCTGGATAGGTGCTGCCTAAAGAAGCACCATTGTCCTTGATTATCTGGGCTGCCTTGAGAATAATGTCTTGCTCTGTAGAGTACAGCTCATCTTTGCTCTAAAACACACAATTAATAACATACATGAGCACAAGATGACTTGTAAAGAACAATAACAGCATAACCTATTATACTTGACAGCACTTCAGGGGCAAAATTCATTCACTGAAATGGTAAGAGAAAACGCTTACCATTTGTTTGAGATTGCATCCAATGGTCAATTCTGCAAATGAACTTTCTATTTGAGATAAAAAGCAGTAAGGGACCTCCATTCCCAAGTAAACTTTTGAGTTCGACCTTAGCATGTTTTTTATATCATCTGATATTTGGGGAATCTTATTCAGATCATCAATTTGCAGAGGAATTTTCCTGACCATCGCACGCCATTGTGCCCGTGATTTGTTCACAATTACCTGCACATTTCACAAAGAATGATTTATGTGGATATGTAGAGAGAATTAGAAACAATGGTTTCCAGTCAGTTTCCTATAATCACTGACACCGTTTCAAAGAATTTATTTCTTCCTTCAAACTTCTTCTCTTTATGAACCCCATAACCCTTCACGGAAATAAAATTCATAAAAGAGAAGCACATTTACAGATTTTTTTCATCACACCAAAGGGCCTCTCAGTGTACTTAATTAACAACCATCAGTATGCTAAATATATTCTCTCCTATCTCAACACAAACAACTGAATGTCCCTTCATTGCTTTGGAGACAGTGTAAGTATAATTGAATGACAATCCCCTATATAAAAGGCCTCTCAGTGTACTTAATTAACAACCATCAGTATGCTAAATATATTCTCTCCTATCTCAACACAAACAACTGAATGTCCCTTCATTGCTTTGGAGACAGTGTAAGTATAATTGAATGACAATCCCCTATATAAAAGGCCTCTCAGTGTACTTAATTAACAACCATCAGTATGCTAAATATATTCTCTCCTATCTCAACACAAACAACTGAATGTCCCTTCGTTATTTTGGAGACAGTAAAGTATAATGGAACTCCTTAGTTTTAGTTCAGTTTGACTACTTACATGGAAAGGGAATCATCACTTCAAGAATGACACCACACAATTAGCACGATATCTTTATGTTTCTTGGGCAAGATAGTATAGGCGAATTTAATAGAATAAGGAAGACATAATTCCTTTCAAACACGCATGTTTTCTAGCCCACAGCTTTACACTGGATGACTAGGTTCAGAAGTGTAAGTGCTATATCGTCAAAAGGAGATGCTAGGTCAATAGTTTTTAAATTTGGGGCACCTAGGGGCAGCACTCTACACTGAGGTATCAGATTTAAACCATGGATACATGAACACCGATACAGTAAGATGAGAATTGATATGCACATGGTGCAAGTTAAACTGATATCAAAGCCAAAATGTGCATTAAACTGAACCGTGACACATTGCAAATAAACTTCAGAAGAAAGAAGAAAACAAATGATGCATACCTGACTAGAAAATAGTGAATTTGGAACTATGACAGGAAATTTCTCGGCATTCAGCAATGAAGTGGTAGTAAGTCCCATTTCCACCACTCGGCCTTCTACGGATCCTGCCTGTAAATGCATAAATAATAAAACACATTGACAACTCATAAAAAAGATCATATTAAGAACAGTGAGCATACAGGGTTGATCTAGGTTAGGGAACCATGAGCATAAGGGGTAAACCTAGGTTAGGGAACCGTGAGCATAAGGGGTTAACTTAGGTTAGGGTTGGGTTAGAATTTACCGCTTTATTACCATAAAAAAACAGAGAGCTTAAGGAACTGATCTTTGAATCTGTAGGCTTGCTTAAGGACGATGAGATGTAATAAATAAGGAAAAGGATTACTCGGCAGTAGAAGTTCTTCCACTCTCCAGACTACGTAGTAAACTAAAGGGTAAGTCTAGAACTGATGAATAAAATATTGCACACATCTTAATCATCATGAACAGCCAAATTTTACATAATTTGGCATGTGGTGGATGGTAAGACATCTAGAAGTTCCATGTATATAACCAATGTTAACTATAATCATTAATTGATGGATGGATAAAAAGATGATCGATATGATAAAGCTAGTCTAAAAACAGTCACATAATAAGAGATGAGAGTTTCAGCTTGTGTACATAAATCCTAGAAATTTCAGCTCTTCCCATCCTACGAATCAAATACTATCTCGAGAAACTACAGCGAAGAACCAAATTTTCAAAATTCAAAACCATACTAAGACTTTCTTTCAATATCGACCAAACTCATTGCTCATTATCTGAATTTTGGCACAGATCACAGCAGAAATGCATTTAAATATAAGACTTTCCTTATATACAATAGAAAAAATAGGGTAAGCTAGTCAGTAATGTGCTATTGTAATCATTAACATATTTAGCATACTTTTATCGTATCTCCTAGCGAAAAAGGTTTTGAGAATTGCATAGATAATCCGCTGAGCACATTGCCAAGGATGTCTCTGGAAGCAAAAGCAGTAGCCACTCCTATAAAACAGTGGAGGGAGACACATTAGCACTCAATAAATACTTAATAATCAATAAACAAAATTTAGCTATTACAAAAGTACGTTTATCAGTTGAATAGCAAAATAAAATATCATTACCCAATCAATTTTGCAAAAGTGAAACTATTAAGGCACACATTCAACATAAGCAGGGAATAATCTATTACATGTGATTTAGTTATGTTGGGAGATAAGATTAGATAAGAAAAAGTTGATAAACTAACAATGAACACATGCTTTTTTTTCATTTCTAGCCTTTTGTTACAAATGCAAGGCCCAAAGGGTCAAGGCACGGTAAAGCAACCACATGGGTCATATACTAGGCAACCAACATAGGCATCAAGGAAGTATAAATATTCACGCATAATTTATTGCCAGTCATAGATAAATGCAATCAAGAGATGCTAACTTCACATTTAGTTTGCAGAAACCTATAGCTACACGAATAAAGAAACTGCTGAATACATATTATCATACCATAATAGCAGAACAATTATAAGTAGACAAGAAATAGATTGCATAATCCATAATTTCATTATCTTCTTAGAGTTCCACTACAAGTAAAGCAGATGAGAAACACCAAAAGACAACATACAATTGATGTTGGACTCTCACCTCCTATTCCACCAACAGTCATAATTGATTGCACAGCAACCCCACATGCCTCAGCCAAAGACATTATCCCAATGGCAAATAAACCAACCGAGGAAAGCTTGTCTACAGCTAGCAACTTATCTCGATCAAGCCCTGTTAAACCCTTAGCAGCCAGTAAGCGAGCAAACACATTTGTCTTCCACCTAAGCAAAAACCATACGAAGGAGAGGATAACTGCACCCCTCCATGTTTGTGCTAGGTAATGTGATGCAATTGTGGTGGGCGCTACCATCATGGCACTGCAAATCAAATTTATCATGTAGGCATAACTTAACAGAAAATTACATAAAACACAGAAACAAAAACAAATTTAATAACCACTAACATTTGAGAAAATGCCATAAAAGTAACTAGATATCGCACAGGATCCTCCAAAGCACCCCATAAACTTCTCTCGTATGGATAGGTTTCCACAGCTGTCTGCCCAGATAGAAGAGCAACTGGACTTTGTGATGCATAGTTGTGAAATCTCCTTAATAGCCTAGGCATCACCATCCAAGCCAATACAGTAGCAGTCAAAGTTGACCCAACCGGGACAATGACTTGTCCCAAATACGGATGAGAATCTAGGAACTGCTGAACATGAGGACTCAGCTCCTTAGAGGCCTCAGTAGCCTTCTGCCCAGTGTAAGTTGTGACATCAACAGCAGTTTGCCAAGCATCTTTAAGCTTCTCAAGCACATTGTTTCCAACAGAACCACTGTCACCAACACCCACATCATTTGCACCAGAAGCAGCCTGAACCTCCACATTCCCAGGTTTATCTCCTTTGCCAACAACATTCGAGGAGTACAACCTATGGCTTGCGATAGAGCTTACTGAAACAAGAGGTATGGTCACTCTGACAGGAGAGTTTAACAGTGAAGCAGAAAATGGATTGAAACTGTTTCTTTTGTAACATTTAGTACCCATGTATGATTGAAGACCCAAAACATGGCCACAGGTGTTCTCAGAACTTCCAGACAACGGTGATTCTTCTTTGGTGTGGTAGTTCCGACTCACAAAGCTATAAGACGGTCTTGTATACTTATGCTCACTGTATTTCCCGATGTTCATACTCCACTGCCACTTAGAATATGGGTATACAGAACTATGGAGTGACTTCAAGCTGGAAAACCTAGCCATTTCTACACTGCAACTCTAGAACACAAAGAACCCAACAAGAACACAGCCTAGTACAAGAATCAGCTAACTCAAGCCAGGGGCAAGACGAATTCCATCACTCTCCACACAAGCCCATCTGGGAAATCAGAATGTAAACGGAAATTGAGCAATGTAATTTTAGCAATGGGCACATTCAAATAACAAGACAACAAATATATCAGGAATGCAAGTACAGAATCATTCAATCTGAAGTTATTGACAGTCTATTATCGATGCAACAACAAAATAAACTGAGCAAGGGTTTCGCAATAGAAATCGGAAGAAATTAATTCTAGGCATCACTTGGTTTGCGGGAGAAGTATCAAGTGCGGACTGCGGAAATTTCTTACTTTTTCTAGGCAGCCAAACACGGGATAGTTCAGTAGGATTTCTCGAGAAATTACTCACCTGAGCATCGGAGAAGGACGAAAATAAGCTTCTCTTCCTTGGCAAAGAAGACATGAATCCAATTTTTCCTCTGTAGCGCGGGTCTAAAATACGAACTGTAGACCCGCACGCAGTGAGTGAGTAACTGACGAGTTCGTCCTCCTCAGAGTCAAAGTATTTTCTCGTCCACAGGATGAAAGTTTGTGAGAAATCACACAGATCCGAAGGTGAAAAGTATGACGGAGTCAACTCAGCTGGATTTCACTGTTAATGACATCAAAGAGCTTAAAACGATGAGATTATCCGTTTGATTATTCGTGGAACAACCTGTTAATCCACCGATTTGTCGGAGTGGCTGAGTTGTCTCAACGCGTGGACCCACTCGCTTTTGACTAGTTCCACCCCTAAACGCGCGTCAGGACCTTCTTCATCGTCTTCGCTAATATCTGGTTGAATCACCACAAACCATTGCTGTTCTCTTAACCATTTCTCTCGATGACAGCTTTTCACAGAAACCCACCCTTCTCTCTCCTCCTCCTTTCACTCTGCCTTCTCTCCGCTCACTCTGTCTCGTTTGTTCCCATCGATAACCACCTCATCGACTGCGGTTCCTCGGCGGACTCCGTCGTGGACAACCGCCGATTCGTCAGCGACTCGGCGGCCCCCAAATCGCCGTTGCGATCCCCGGATCGGTCCCTCGCTCTCAGAAACGAACACCCGATTGCGGGTTCGTCCCAACTCTACCACACTGCTAGGGTTTTCAAGAAGCCTTCGGAGTATGAGTTCAGCATCAGAAGCCAGGGGATCTACATGGTACGTCTCCATTTTCACCAGTTTAGTTCTTCAGAAATTGATCTGAGCGATGCTCAATTTCATGTTTTGGTTGATAAGTATGTGGTTTTGAGCAATTTTAGTGGTGGGAACTCCGTAAGCCCTAGGGTTAATGACTACCTCATCAGGGTTGACACTGAAAGTCTCTTAATTAGATTTGTGCCAGCCAAAAAGTGTAGTTTTGCTTTTGTTAATGCAATTGAAGTGATATCTGCTCCGAAGGATTTGATTATGGATACTGCACAGTTTGTGAATTCCAATTCAGTTGAGAGGTTTGATGGGCTAAGCAAGCAAGCCCTTGAGATTGTTCATAGGATCAATGTAGGGGGTCCCAAAGTGACACCATTCAATGATTCTCTGTGGAGGACTTGGGTTCCTGATGATGAGTTCTTGAAATCTGGTGATGGCTCAAAGAAGGTGTACTTTAGCAGCCCGATTGCATACCAGGTGGGAGGGGCAAGCCGGGAAGTAGGTCCTGATAACATGTATGATACTGCTAGGGTAATTAGCAGTACTAATGCTTCCATACCGACTGTTAACATTACATGGGCCTTTCCAGTCATTGGAGGTTATCAGTATCTTGTACGGATGCATTTCTGTGACATTGCTAGTATGTCACTTGGCATGCTGTATTTCAATGTCTATGTTAATGGGTATTTGGCATGTAAGGATTTAGATCTTACTTCCATTACCAGTAGGCTAGCTTCTCCGTTCTATGCAGACTTTGTGGTCAATGGAGATCATTCAGGGGTTATAAGCGTGAGTGTTGGACCTTCGGAGATGAGCTTACCATATGCTATTGATGCTATTCTGAACGGGGTTGAGATCATGAAGATGAACAATTCGATGGGCAGTTTTGATGGCCGGGTGTCTGCAGAATGTATTTTGGGAAGGTGGCCAAGAGGAAATGTTTCTCTTTGGGTTCCTCTAGTTGCTATGCTGTTGGTGTTGCTAAGTGTATCTGTGGCTGCTTATAGGAGGAAAGTTCAGCAAGGGGCCGCTGGGTGGTCAAAGTTGCCCGTTGATGTCTCTGAAATTGATTTGAAGCACTTCACTCGACTAGCAGGCAAAGTGTAATTCTTCCCAATGATCAACTGGTTCTTTGAAGATACTATAGTTGTTCTTGCTAGTTGATATATTGTAGAAATCCATTTCCTATGTTGTGTTTCTGGCAAGTTACGCATAGCAGCTCCTGAACAACCTATATGTGCTTGGAGATATTTTTCCTATTCTTAGTAAGCACGTTGTATTCAACTTGATATTCTGTAGCATATAGAAATCTACGGTGTGCAATTCTGTGTGGATGTTATGCTCAATTTTATTTTATGATTCGATAATACTGATCTACTTGTTAGTTTGCCATTTATTTCTGCAATGTTACGTACAAGTTTCTGGCTATGGATCTACATGTGTTCAATTGTCTCAAGTCTCTTTCCTGCATATGTTTTGCTGCCTCTTACTTTGAGTCCCTAAAACATAAATGGTGACAAAGGGTTGTAGATGATCACTAATTCTAAATATATTTTACACGCGTTGTTGTGAGGATTGGATTCTTTTTGGATAATGCGAAATTGGAATTGGATGGAGAGTGGAAGGCGATTTGAAGGCTTAACTACTGGGCTCCAACAAATGTGGAGCAAAAAAACATTGTCATCATTCCCAATAACGACTCAGGAGGACCACCAGCCTCTTTTCTTCACATTCACATGCCAATTTACTTACGCAAAGATGATGGGAAAAAAAGCACTGCGACTTAGCGTGCTTACAGAAATATGTTACAAGTCACTACAGAACCTTAGGATGGTCCCACTTTTGCACAACTTAAGTCAATGCATATCCACATTGTATTAGTATGTATATGCGCATTTTCCTTGGGTTTATTCACTATCGGTTAGGATTTGAGTTGGATACATCCCCTCCATTACTAATGGAGTATGTTTAAGAGCATCCACAACGTCAAACGTTGGTGTTGGCGGAGAGTTGCTGACTGGGAGGATTAAAAAATTGTTTTTGAGTCACATCGTCAACAAGATCAGCCGGCACACTCCAATGCTAGGTGGTAAGAGCTGGTGGTAAGTGTTTTTTTCTTCATAATTTTGCTCACCACCGGCGTTGAGAAGGGGTGGTGAGCTCACCGTCGGTCCTCACCGCCAGCGTTCTCCCCGTTAGCTCCCCGCCAACTCACCGTCAGCTCCCCGCCCAGCGTTGTGGATACTCTAAGTACCAGTGTATTTAATGAGAATCGTCATTAAATATTTTGATATTTTTATTTTGAAAAACAATAATATTTAATTTGAAGTGAAAAGAGTATAATACAAAATTACAACGTTGATTAAATGATGCTTATATCCCGTGTGTCCTCTTGAATGTTAGGGGTTTTGGAAGCCATCTTCCATCTTTTCTCAATATGACGGTGGCCGCAAATAACCAAACATCTCCTCCTTAATTTACTATGTTTTGGTTTCATCTGCTCCCCCGGTAATCTCCGTCGCGACTTCATTTGCTCCTTCTAATACTTATAGTCGCAGAATTCGTTACGACTACATCGATGGTCCATATGACCCCAAAAACCCCACCCCACCTTGTCTCATCAGCTTCAATGTGAACACTCTCACCAAGCTTCTCTCAGGTCTACATCTTGACGAAAGATGAGGAAGATAAAATCTACACAGTCAGAGGAACGGAGGAAGACATGGTAGCAGTGAAAACTCTCTATTGATTAGCACTAACCGGTCGTCTACTCTCGAACACATGCCACACTTCGAAGACGATGAGGAAGCTAATAGTCAACGCATGGTCCACGACACTACTATATAACTCGACTTGTCCGACGCCAATATTGCATCGTTGGTAAAGTATTGGTGTTTCACCGACAGATACTACATCCGTTGGTGAAGAGATGACCTGACCGACGGATAAAATAATCGAGACCTTACTAATTGTATAGGTTGGTAAAGTAAGTAAATTTCACCGACAGATAATGTATCTGTTGGTGAAGAGTTCACCTGACCGACAAATGAAATAATTGAGACCTTAGTAATTGTATCCATTGGAAAACTAAGAAAATTTCACCGACGGATAGTGTATCCGTTGGTAAAGTAATAAATTTCACCGACGGGTAATGTATCTGTTGGTAGAGTACTTAATTTCACCGGCGTATTTGGTATCCGTTGATGAAGTATAACAGTGTATTTGCTTGTACATATTTAAACAACACCTAAACCCTATATGCAACAGTCCATACAAATAAAAATTGTACATATATAAGTTCTTGAAACATAGAAGTATTTGTACACATATAATGAAGTCTTAGTTGGAACATAAAAACACACGATGTTAGCATAATGGACTTAATTACTAGTATTAACTCGGGCTTATAATAATACACTCGTGTAATGCTTCGTCTTCCTCTACCATTTTAACAAAATGTTTGAACTTCATCGGCTCATCTACAGGTATGTGATCATCCTAAAAAATGTGTAACCACGTAGGCCTCTCTCCCTAAGCATAGGTGTTGGATCACCAGGTAGAGGAATCTCATAACCTTTTTCGCACATCAAGCTCATAATATGCTCACATTCTACTTTGTCTTCCTCGAGCAGTTGATGAAACTGCTTGAACCACGCCAGGTCATCTTCATTCATAGGTTAGGTGGAAGCTTGTGGACGCCTTGATCTTCGTGGTGAGGGACTGGGGTAAACAGCTTGAGCTTGAAGACATTGGTGTCACCTACGCTCGACCTGAGGATTCCATCGTGTCACAAACATATACATATTTACACAACTCAAATAACAAACACATAAACCTATCTCAAAGTCAGAAAGTAACTAGGATTCACTGAAGATCTGGAATCGGGTAGACGTTTGTCGCCCCTTCTACCTCGATTCACTGAAGGCCTGATCAGAATGACCTTTAATGTGAGAACCTCCCCAACATCTTAAAAAAGTGTGATCGTTTTGGTCACTTCATGCAAAACTGCAATGACTTATCCCTAGAAGTGGGACGTGAGGTCTACTAGTACGGTGCAAGCATTCGGGTCGGGACGGAGGTGACTAGTTTGTGTATCTAGATGGAATGGCCTCGTCTAGTAGCAGAACAACGAAGATGACTGGGTTATGCGGTCACCCTGGGTTATCAGATCCTAGCCTCGGGGAGGAGCCGAGGCCCACCATATGGTTTCGGGCTCTTGCGCCTAACTCTAGTGAACGGTTGAGAAATGACCTTTCTATAATGACATATCCGTCCTAATTAGCCTCAACTCACAACTCGTTGAATAACTTGGGGAGTGATTGGGGGAAAATACACTGGGACACCTCTAAGTCTAGCCCTATCAAATGACAGATGTACCCTTTTTACGGGGGTCACTAGTTGAGTCCAACCCTCTCTAGGAGGAAGTCCACCTTTTTGACCCTTGCCCCTACTTGTGGACACCATGTGAATTGGAGGCAGAGAGGTCGGAAGCAACAACACTAAAGACCCTATGGATAGACAAGCGTGACCGCATGTTAGGGGGTATATAAAAGATAAAAGACTAGAAGACCCGGGCATCTGAGAAGTTGTCTCCTAGAAAGTCTCGACCCAAACGAAAGCAATAAAGGGTCCTTACACCATCATATTAGACGAGGGTTGCGAAGCAGCTTTACCGGGATCAATAAGTTCGCGACTCATGGTCGGGTGGATATCAGTATGCCCCTACTAGACCTAGACAGCACATGAGTGTCCATGTTGCACCCTTTGCGGCTTGACCCACTCAAACTCCAATTCTCATCAGCAAGGGCCCAACGCCATCTCACCGGAAGTTCCGACCAATATGGTATTCCAATTTCATTAGCAATTAGCATAGTAATCTCCACGACACTCTAACATCATGTTGTGTGTTACTTTTTTTTTGCATGTAGTAGGGAAAGTTGTAACTTTTCTAGGCGTTGCATCGTTTTGTTTATTATGATCCACTGATACTTAGAATTTTAATATCGAACTTTTAGGGTCTCTAATATAAAGATTGACTCTCAATCATCCCAAAACTAAAGATAAATTTATTTCCACTTTATTAATGAATGAATGTTCCCCGTCTCTTCGTTGTAATTTAATAAAAAATCCCTTCTTTACACAAAAAAAAAGTGATGCTAACACTATTTTTGGCTAAAACATACAATTTTTTTATCGAACTTCGAAATAAACTACAAACGAGTGCGACAAAAATAATATTCCTGACCACTAAAGAAGAACATACATAGAACATAATTGTTCGTAGTTCTTTTAACAATATAACCGTTAACAACGGTATTGAAACGCCATATATGCATGAAGGAAGGTGGGGGTTGGATAACAAAACTTGAAGCCCTGCTCAAGGTAGTGCCTAAACGATGCATTTGGGGGAAAAGCGACCGAACTTGAACTACATCACTTGTAGGAGGCATAACTTTCACTAGGGACCCCTCCCGGAGCTAGTCACTGAAGCCATATGATCCTAACATTCCTCCTGGTGGGGTTTCTTACCAGCCCTCGCCTGATCATCCCAGGGTTCACCAACAAACTCCTATTTCACTCCCCCACCATTGGCTCCAACTCCAATTCCAGCTCCAGCTCTATCTCTATGCCCAGGCAGCTCTAAAAAATCGGTTTTCTGGCTACTAAAGAGTTGCCCGACCACCAAGTTTTTCCATCCGGGGTCGACTTTCCCGGCCTGGATGTCGCCCCAAGGACTTGTATTGTTAGGTACAGTACTCAAGAATACAATCGGACCACTTCCTCAAGGCATGGTGCCCTTAGGTACAGTACCTAGGGATACGAGTCGGACCCTAGATGGTAGGCTCCTAGACCCCTGAGGCCCCAATCAGTCGCATACGGCTTGATGCTCTGATCCTTCTGGAACTCAAACATACACGAATCGTACCGTGGGGTACCCACCATCTCCATGTCGCACTCTTGGACTACATGTCCGATCAACCCTTAGTGAAAACAAAAGGAAGGCAGATTTGTGTAGGTGAGTGAGACCCTTACCAGATCCGGAAATTCTCTGAAACGTAGCAGAAGGTGACGAACTCTGAAGCTTTGCTCTGATGCGGACCAGGACCCGGAGCCGGCATGGAGCCCGTCACATACACTCATGTGGAGCCAGGGTGGGAACCACGACAAATTAATGAAAATCGGGCCAAGACTCTCTGCTCACATGCGGGCAACGACCCGGAGCCGTGACAGATCCTATCACAGACCCGTATGCAGAGCCAACACGTTGCCCGCGACGCGTTAAGATGCCCAAAATTACCCTCTCCATTTCAATTTCGTTTGAATCTCGTTTTTGGCCCTTTATAACTGAATAATTAGGTTTAGAATGGAGTTATCTTATACTTGAGCTAAGCTAGGAGGAGGGATAGTTGAGAGCTAGGAGAAAAGGAGATCAAAGGCATTAAAGAACATCATTGTAATCAGATTTGGGTATTGTAATTCTCTACATTTTTTTTATTATGAAGCTTTCTTGTTTGTGTTCATCAATGACTTCTTCTTCCTCCTCTTCCATGAGTAACTAAACCTCCATAATCTAAACTTATGGGGGGATTAGGGATTTGTTCTCCAATATATTGAATGTCATATGAATGTGAATGTTGGATCTAATTTAGGGTTTATATTTGATTTTTTCGTAATGCTCTGTCTCCCGTGTAGGCTTGATAGTTGATGTGAATTGGAATCCAACACTCGGGAGATGAGGGTTTCAATTGGTCTAAAATTAAATATAAATTGGGTTTAAATCTAGACTAGGGATAGCTAGGTTAACACAATTGCAATAACCATAAATTATTATCGAAATCTAGAAATTATCAAGGAACTTAGTACTTTGGGTCTTCCTACACCTTTGATTTGGGAGAACTAGGTGGTTAGATTCTATTAGGGTCCGAAACAACGAAAAAATTAGGATTAGTTTAGAGATAGTTTGTTGCCCCTTAAAATTAGACAACTTCACATCACTATCGGTATTCTGTATATTGGAACGGTCTCTAAGAACTCATACCTTAGATTACTACTTTCTCTGATTTGAACTCATTCCTGTTCCGCTTGTGTACTTGCTCACATTTAATTTACTGTTCACATTTTACATGCTTTAAAACCAAAAACATATTTTAAACGGGATAGTTTAATAACGACTTTAAATAGGATTTGTTTGGCTTGTGCTCCTTTGGGTTCGATAACTCGGATTTTAAAATCCTGAAATACTATTTGATGACCGATACGCTTGTCGTGCTATTTTTTGTGCTAAAACCGCAGGGCGTCAAGTTAATGGCGTCGTTACCGGGGAGCAATTGAGCCAACCTTTTCTATAAAGTTGTGTGAAGACTATTTCACTTATTTACCTGTCTTTTTAATTTTTGTTTTACATTCCGTTCTCATCTTGTGCTTGTTGCTAAGGTTAATTTATGCTTATACGATCTAAATCCACTCCAAGAGATTTTCTTAGTGATATAGATTTAAGAGAAGCAAGAGAGTTAAAGATACGAGCCTTGAAGAAGAAAGTCGGTGAGAGAAGTAGCAACTCAGATACAATGGAAAGTCAAGGAGCTGAAACCATTGGGCAGAATGCACGAGTAGGGCAGCCGAATACCAGGTGATGCAGCGAGAGCCCCTATCGAAACCTGTAGTAGTTGAGGGGCCACCAAGATACTTATGTGATTATGGCACACCTCATACCAACAATCTACACCAGAGCATTCAAGCACCAGTAGTGACATCTCACCACTTTGAGATTAAAACTTCTCTCATTAATTTACTTTAGCAAAACCAATTTAGTTGGAATCCAGGTACGGATCTCGATTCTATCGCGCATATAAATAAATTTCTCTCTATGTGTTCTACTTTCAGGTATGATGGAGTGGCAGACAATGCAGTTAGACTAAGGCTCTTCGAGTTTACCTTAAAAGATAACGCATCATAATGTATCCTAAACCTACCTAACCATACTATTTCAACATGGGACAATCTAGCACAAAGGTTTCTAGCTAGATTTTTCTCGCAGAGGAAACTAAGGAATTCAGATTCAAGATCCAGAATTTTGCTCAATCAAATTTCGAGTCATTGGCAGACGCTTGGGAGAGATATCAAGGAATGATGAGGAAGTGTCTTCATCATGGACAAGAGTTGTGGTTGCAACTGCAGACATTCTACCAAAGGTTGAACAGGGTAAGTCAAGCAAAGCTGAATGCCGCATCTGGTGGCTCGTTCACCAAGCATACTCTTGAGCAATGCCAAGAGATTCTAGAGAATATCATGACCAGTGATGCTTGGCATTCTAAAGAAAGATCTAAAGGTTCTTCAATCAATTTAGCCAGCTCATCAGGAGAGATAAATAAAGTCATAGAGCAATTAAAGGAAATGAGGTTGATGATTGCATGCATGCAAGGACAAGCCCCACAACCTGATCCACCGAAATGTATAACAGGGATGCAAGGATCCCACGCTGAGGAAGCTAACTGGGTGACCCAGAACAAAAATCAAGGGAAGAAGTATGACCCTTACTCCAACACTTATAATGAGGGTTGGAAAGATCGCCTTGAGTTCAAATGGGGAGGAGACCAAAATCAGCAAAACCAAAATACAACACCTATCAAGTTCAATCAAAAACCTCATAATCAGGGCAACCAGTAGAGAAATTCTCAGTAGAATCAAGGTAATCAAAGACCTGACCCAACTGATTTAACGTTGAGAATGATACAGCAACATAAGGAGAGGGACAAGAGAATGATGCAACAACAGGAAGAGGAGGACAAGAAAGTAATGCAAATGCTAGAGGAAAAGGATTTGTTTGTCTTGTACTCCTTTGGGTTCGATAACTCGGAACTTAAAATCCCAAAATACTACTTGACGACCGGTACGCTTGTCGTGCCATTTTCTGTGCTAAAACCGCAGGGCGTCACGTTAATGCATAACCGAAGGGCTCACCGGAAAGTACGGTACCAGGACCTCCTCCTCATCCTCCTCCAACGAACACGAAGAGAAGTCGTTTTGGAGACTAGCTATGTTAGATTCACGAGAGTCCAGCGAGGTGGTTGTCCCTGAAACAGAACCAGCTTCCCGTGGCTTGGACACCCGATGACGATGAACCATACCCGGAGGCGTAGTAAGTAAGGCTGGGATCACAGGAACCCGCGCCACATTAGGGATCGCAACCCCATCACAGAGTGCCTCCAATTCCTCCCTCCCGGGCTCGACCATGGGTGCTTTCCCACGAATAGGGTCCGACACAGTGGAGGCGGCGAGATGTCACTAAGAGCAATCGATGGCGATAGAGTGATGATAGGCACAACCGTGGGCGGTGTAGTGGCGTTGAGATCCACGATCGTCGGGACGTCTTTGAGGATAACGGATGGCAGTGGAACGACACAAAGAGCCTTGGCCGAAAGGTTGCTTGCATAGTAAGAAACAGATGTGGCTTTTTCGTGGCCTTGCTAACAGAGCAGAGAATCCCGGAGAAAAAGTCACGATAGTCGTGGATGGTGGTGGCGATATAACAGTGACGGTGGGGGAAAAGGAATCGAAGAAGCTTTCCCGGATAGGATTTTCTTCGGTCTCCTTCGTCGAGGCTTTAAGGGAGGCACAATGTATGAGGATGGATGGGAAGACGGAACAAGTGCTGAGAACTGCATCACAGGCGGCGATGGGACAAGACCGACATGACATACAGACTTGTCGACAACGATAGCAGAGAGCTCCATAAGATTTCTAGGACTAGGGTTTCTTCGGGAGAGGTACTCAAACATAGCGAGAGAGAAATTTTTTTTTGGAGCTAGTTGTCTAATCATATATAATTAGTATATTAATTTATTTGAGGAAATAATAAATAGTATTAATATAAGTGTTCGCATGTACTTTAAGAACAAAATTAATTAAAGAGTCTTCTATTCCCAGAGCGTGTTTATGGTTAAGATTTTGATTTTGATTTCCTCGTATTAGAAATTATATAGGGGTAATTCCACCTCAATACCCTAAATCTTTCATATTTCATTTAGAGTACCCTAAATCTTTTTTGTGTCACCTCAGTACCCTAAACTTTCGTTAATTCATGGGTAATTTTCACCTCAATACCCTAACTATTCATTTTTTCATCTCAATACCCTAACTATTTTTCGTGGCACCTCAATACCCTAGAATGCATTTTTTTTGTCACTTTAGTACCTACCGTTAGTTTCAGTCTATTTTCCATCCATTTTCCATCCAAACACCTAAAAAGTCCATAATACCCCCACTAACAAGCAAATTTTCAAACTCATGCCATTGATTTTCAAATTTTATTTTCATTTATTTATTTTACGAAAATCTGTTTTTAATTTTAAAAAATTCAATATTTGATTTTAAAAAAATATTTTATTTTAAAAAAACATTTTTTTTTATTTTTAAAAATCATATTTTATTTTTGAAAAATCAATTTTTAATTTTATTTTAAAATTTTAGTTTTTATTATAAAAATCAAATTTTAATTTAAAAGTTATCAGTTTTTACTTTTAAAAATATCAGATTTTGATTTGTTTTCTATTTTTTAATTATTGTTTTTTAACTTTTATTGATTTAATTTACTTATTCTTTTTTATTTCAATTTGCTACCCAATCAGTAGAATTTTTTTGTTTTTTTTTTCATTTTGGTACGAAGAACGGCTTCTTCAAAAGCATGCCATTAATTAAAAAAATCAGACTTAAAAAAAATCAGTTTTAATTTTTAAAAATCATTTTTTTTAAATCAGTTTTAATTTTTTAAAATTATTTTTATATAAATAAGTTTTTTTAATCAGTTTTAATTTTTAAAAATTCAATTTTATTATCAAAAAATCACTTTTAATTTAAAAAATTCACTTTTTATTTCATTTCTATAACTCATTTTATAATTTTTGGAAAATTTTCTTCCAGTAATAAACTTCTTCATCCACAATTTCAAAAATAAAAAACTGAAAGCAAAAATTGGATGTTCTGTCTTATGCATGTGACTTGATGAGAAGAAAGCAAAATCTTTTTTGGATTGTTCTCCTTTACTTTTCTCTAAAATTCTGGACAGAAACATGAAGTCTCCAATATCCTTTTTTTCTTCCTTTCTGAAACACGTTAATGATATATCCTTAATCATACTCCCTTGAATCAGAGCTCTCTAAAAAATGGAGATAAGACGAAAACTCAAGCTTGGTAAAAAATGGAGATAAGATCTGAGAACCAAAACTCATATTTAGTTTACAGATAAGAGTAAAAATGGAACAAATTGAACACAAAATTCCCAAATCTCCCTTGAATCAGAGCTCTCTCAAAAGATCGAACCCTAAAAAAATCGAACCATGCTTCACGAACCTTGCTCAACAACAGATCTTCGATTCACACAACGCGGGGCTGAGGCAGCTCGGGTTGAGTGTGTGGTTGTGCGTCAGAGAGAAAGGGGGAAGAAGGAATGACGTGAATAAAGGGAAATAAGAAGTGGGGTGAGGAAGAGAGAGAAGTAGTTGAGATAGAGGTTGAGCTAAAATGAAATGGGAAGTGATGAAATTAGGGTTTTAAAGTACCTAAGGGTAATTTGGGCATTTTTAAAAAAAATCGGGGTCATGTGCCAGGCACATGACCATTTTCCATCCAAAATGGATGGAAAATTGACGGTAGGTATCAAAGTGACACAAAATGTCATTCTAGGGTATTGAGGTGAAAAAATGAATAGTTGGGGTACTGAGGTGAAAATTACCCTTAATTCATTTAGAGTACCCTAAATTTTTGTGTCACTTCAGTACCCTAAAGTTTCATTAATGCCATTTTAGTATCCACTATTAACTTTACCTATGGTTTTTCATCCAAAACATGTAAAATGACCATAATACTCTTCACTAACAACCAAATCTAGGTTAAAGTTAACGGTGGGTACTAAAATGGAATTAATGAAATTTTAGGGTATTGAGGTGACACAAAAAAGATTTAGAGTACTCTAAATGAATGAATGAAAGTTTAGGGAACTGAGGTAACACAAAAAAGATTTAGGGTACTCTAAATGAAATATGAAAGATTTAGGGTACTGAGGTGGAATTATCCCAATTATATAGTTTAGGAATCAATTTTAAGAATTGGGTGTTGATTTTATGCTTTAGTTTGTACTGGTTCCTCCAAATAATCCTCTATTTTAGGTCCTTTTTTTTTGCTCCCTTCGAGTCGCTTTTAGCTACCGTAACGTTGATTTTTTTCGCTACCAACGACGTGCCTCCTGATCTTGTTGGGGTTGCTCTCTACAACTTTGATGATTGTCCCCTGGCTCACCTCGACATCAATCGACCTCGCCACCTCGGATCCCCTCGACCTCCCTGTATCGGATCATCTCCCTCGATCAACCCCCGTCATCGCTGAAGTCTCCACCGACACATCCATCTCCTTGTCCTGTACAGATGCACCCTCCTCGACCTTCCTCTCGATTCTAAATTAGGCTAATCGATTGAGTCTGTTTTATTTTATCTGTTTTATCTTCTGCAGGGTCAATGGTTAGTGAGCCGAGATTTAGGGACTTTTACCGGGAGGGAACCCTGATTCACACATATCCTCCCGTTACTACTCTTGAGTTCAGGTTCAGTCGCACTCCTCACAGCAAAAATAGTCATCTCTATGGGACCAAACAACGTTTAAGCACCACCTTGAGCGGTTCTCTTCAGTTTATTAGCTTAAATTTCATTAAACTATCATGTTTCCATTTGCTTCTTCAAAACGAGAGACTAATTCTCAAATTTTTTAAGAGAACTGCAAATGAAACTTCTCATTTTTTCGATATACGCTCTTCAATAATCAGGAGATTTTCTCGCTAGTCACTTCATTGTATTGCCCACTTAGACAATTAATTAAACGAAAACTTTTGCTCAAAAAATGATTGAAATAAAAATATTAGTTTCCCTGAGTAATTTTTTTGAGAGAAACGATGATATTATTAATATAAAAGTATTCTGGTGCCTTCGGGAGCCGGAGACACCGTACATAGGAACCAAACTAACAAAACATGAAAGACAGATGCAGAAAAGTAAATTTTGCTCTTAGATATAGGGGCGGTCGGAGGGGTGGGACTGCGGTAGCGTCCATGGACAACGATACAATATACTACAACCATAAGATAATGATCGAGCAGATCAGAGGATAAACAAGCAGTGGTGGACCAATTACTCCCTCGGTAAGTCAGCGTGCGTCGTCCTCCCTTAACTGATAATGGTAGGGCTCCTGAACGCGGGATTGTTGACTCCGAAGTGGTAGAGAAGTAACTCATCAACTGTTGGTGGTACCCTTGCCACCTATACACCAGGGAGAAGGTACAGTCGACCAAACCCTCCCTGGCCTTCACAGCACTCATTCCTGGAGGCGAGGGTGCTTGAAGCCCCCCGCCGCTGCTGAAGACGCCCCATTTGACGCCGCTGATTCTTCATCCTCCGCTGGGTCCTCTACTCTCTCAACCTTCTTGTTTCCCGACAATGAAGGCGTCGTATCACATGGTAACCATCCTACTGGTATATCAACATCATCTGCTCCCCACTGACCCCAGCGCCCCATGTCCTCCCGCCTCGGAGGTGTCCGTGGTGTCCCCTTGGTCTGGCCGCCATTCCCTGATCCACTCAAATATGTCCAGTTTGTCCCTGGGACGGCCTTCCCATGTTTCGCCTTTTCAAGCGCCGATCTCGGATCCCCTGGTACCTTCAGCGAGGATCCCCGTACACCCCCCTCGACCGGACAGACCGGGAAGAGATGCCCCGCACAACAACATCCAAAGCAGTGCTCAGGTAAGTATTCATACGAGATATACAGGCGAGTTCGTACCTGAGAAGCCGACAACCGGAACCAGAGTTGACTTTGTAGAGGGACCCGAATATCTGCCCTGATTCTGATCTTCATGAAATCTCCCCAGCAGAGACCCTCCTTGTCCACATCTACCCCTTGACAAGCTCCCAACGTGTTGCCTATCCTGAAGCCCACATCTCTCGTCCAAGCCCACATCTTTGGCCTCGACTTTCATTCCCCAAACGTACTCCATTTGCGCCACAACTGACTTCCAATATATTTTCTTGGTAGTCAGGACTTTTGCTGTCAGCGCAAAGCGATACAGATTCCCTCGTCCAATGACCTCTTGCACTGGCACAACGACTTCCTTGATCCTCATAGCGCCCATCTGGGAGTCCAAAACCCCAATCTGCTCCCCCGAGGGTCGACTCTGTCCTAGATAGGGGTCTCCTGATTGGACCCTAGAGGTCGGGTAGTTCTTACCCGCCTGGGTCGGACTCGGACCCATCCTACGTTGCTGGCCCGGCCCGGGGTCATTGCCGCTCCACTCACCAAATCCACCTGGCCCCTCAGCAGTATTCTGGCCCGCTCCAAACCTCGCAGCCCACCGGGCTACATCACCTCCACCACCCTGGGCCCAGATCGACTTTTGACCCAACGTAGCAGCCTATTGGGCATCGCCCATGAATCCGCGATCCAGACCTGTCTCCCGCTCAACCCTACCTGGTTCCACAACCGCCACTCCCTTCCCCTTTCTTCGATGCCAAGAAAATGCCTCCGGTGTCTCCTCCGGCGTGAATGCCGAGTCCGAGGAGACCGGGATAGGCATGTGCTCCTCCCCCATCGACGTCGGCAGTAGAGGAGCACCCCCCCCCCCCACCGTCGTCGACACGAGCAGCACCCGCCCTCACGGTTCTCCCCAGCCCGCTTCCTAACCTCCTTGGCCGAGGCCACTTCGCCGACGTGCGGCGGAGACAGGTCGGTCCCGACCGAACCCGGCCACCAGGAACCCAGCCCTCCTCCTCCACAGCCGAGAAACGCAGCATCGACGTCGCCCCCGTCCTGTCCGTCCAGGTTCCCTCCGAAAACACGGGGTCGTCATCCCCCGTGATCTCCACCACCGGTGTCTCCGACACCATTTCCATTCCCGTCATCACCACTAAGGCCTCCTCTCCCACCGGCTCAGTCGCCGACATCGACTCCTCCACCGGGTCCTCCTCCGGAAACTTCGATCCGGACTCGTACCCCAATCCCTGATCGTTCAACTCCGGCAGACGGGGCCCCCAATGGACCCCCTCATCGCCGCCCTGCTCACCGCCTTCCACACCGCATGAGAACGCCATGAAAACCGAAGCAAATCGCAAAACACCCAAACCCTAGCAGAGAGTTGCTGCGTCCTTATGGTTCTTCCCAAAAATTATGTTTTTAGTTTCCCTGAGTATTAGGTAATACTAAACAATTTTTAAACATTGTAAGAGCACCCACATCGGTGCGGGGCGTGCGAGCGAGGCTGGGGCAGGAGCAGGCGGGGGGCAGATCCACGTCGGACCGGGTGCGGGGGGGGGGCGAGGCGCGGGGCTGTTTTCTGCCTCGCAGCCCCGAGCCCCAGTGATTCTCCGGCTGCTACTCTTCGCACGACACCTGCCATGGAAAAAAAAGACGCAGAAGTTAGAGGTTGAAGATGAATGTTTTTTTTATTTTGTGTTAGTATTATAAATTAGAATAGAATTATTAGTATTAATTAGAATATAATTAGTATTAATGGTATTAATTAATAATCAGTTTTATATTAATTAGATAGTAATTAATTAGGTAATAAACAGATTTTAGCAATCAATTTATAATTTTATACATAGTAATTAGGTAATTAATTAGATAATAAAATTAACTTTTTACTAATTAGATAATTAGAAATCAGTTTATATATGTATTAATTAGGTAATTATTTAGAGTTGTAGTATTAGGTAATAATTTTGAATTAGTTTTAAATTTTAAAAATCTGTTTTAATATAAAAACTCAAATTTTAAATTTAATAATCAGTTTTGAAATTTAAAAATAAATTATTTATTTTAAAAATCATTTTCCTGTTGCGAAAAAAATGTCCGACGACGATGCGATAAAAATATATATGATATTAGTAACGGTCATCAAACAATTCATCACTGCAGAAGCTTATCGACAAAATGAATTGTCAACTTGAATTATATATTTTTTAAAGTTATGTATTTTTTTTTTAATTTTGCATTTTATTAATGAAATTTTATTTCTATTTTATTTAGTAGTTGTCGATTTAAAAATAACGTTAACAATTCAGTTAACAGCTTAATTAATTACACAGTCAGCATTTATGAAAATCAAGCCCCTTATACAAGTCACTCTAATGTGCAGCACACTTTTTTTAGGGGGGCAGAGGCCTGAACCCTGCCCAATCAACAGAGGGTTCTGTCTCAGGGTTTAGGGTTCAGCCCCCCACTGATGTGGATGCCCTAAATTATGTATATCCAACCGTTGAATCTGCATATTTACTAACCAAACATGAAAAGTTATAAGATTATAAACTCGTAATCAGGGTCGGCCCTACCACTTGGCCAATTAGGCAACCGCCTAAGGCCTCGGCCACATTTTAAAGCAATTATGGGATTATAATTAGTTTATAACTAATTGGGTCCATAATTAACCAACACAAAAAAAACTCATTTGTACCGGACTATTACCATTTATCAATAGAATCATGCTGTATCAAATGTTTAATTAATATTTAATTATCATTTAAGTATCAAAGCTTCCTTTTTAATTAACGACCATGTATATGAGATCTTTTTTTCAAGCCAATATTTAACCAAAACACATAACCTAACTTAAACGTTTATTTTTCAATTGTTTTAATTCCATTTTGTTTTCTAAAACTACTTTCTTTCTCTCTAGTCAATCTCTTTAATTTCTAGATAATTTTCGTATTTCTCTCTCTTTCAAACCATATATAAATATGAGGATAATTTTAAGTTTGAATACATCCTCAAGTACTTCCCGTCTTTTATCTCTAAGTGCTTTACTATTTAATTCCGATTTTCCTC
This sequence comes from Erodium maritimum, assembly GCA_963921825.1. Classification (NCBI taxonomy): domain Eukaryota; kingdom Viridiplantae; phylum Streptophyta; class Magnoliopsida; order Geraniales; family Geraniaceae; genus Erodium; species Erodium maritimum. The sequence continues at coordinate 142,474,394 of OY997588.1, read as the reverse complement.
AAATTCTACTCTTTTATTAATATTTGATATTTCCTATCTTACCTGTGGAGAACAAACACACAAACACACTAAAAAAAACAATATACAATATAAGATTAGAAATGTTAATTAGTTAATTCATATTCAATTGTTTTTATTAATTAATTTATAGTTTATTATAATCTACCATAGATATTTTATAATCAATTTGAATCTGTTAATTGTTCTCAAGATTAGACTTATGAGGAAATAGTTGTTTGAAGAATACAATTTTAGATTAAATTTTTTAGTTTACTCCATCTTGATAATTTGGAGGACTTATGAGCCACATAAATGTTGAAAATTATTTAAATCTTTTGATATATTTAGATGAATTATTATCATAAGGTTTTTATATTCCCTCTATATAAATGTATTTTTATTTATTATTATAATAAAACATCGTAATATCGTCTTGGTTTTAATTATTAAAAGGCCCATATTTGAAGTTTTGCCTAAGGCCACAAAATGTGTAGAGACGGCCCTGCTCGTAATTTTAAGATTTAATATTTAATATTAATATTATCTTTTAGAATTACATTACCTAATTTTTATAAGATTTAAAAATTTTAAAAATATATGTCGACCACTATTTATTTTTTTTTAACCTGAAATGTTTTAAAATTGTAAAATATTATTTTTAATGTTTAAAATTAATATTAAACAATATTTTCATATAATTTTAAAAATTAAAAATATATTTCAAATACAGATTTCATTTTCTAAAAATCTGAAACGTTTTTAAATAGTATTTTTATTATTTAAAATTAATATTATATCTATTTTATAAATATAATTATACATTTATTTTTATATAATTTTAAAAGTAAAAATATATATATTTAAAATACATTGTTGATTAAAATTGCCAAATAGTGTTTTAAGATTTAAATTAATATTATATATATCCTAAAAATAGAATTATATATTTAAAATAATTTTTTATGTAACTTTGTAAAGTAGAAATATATTTCAAATACAATTTTAATTTTGAATTTTTTTTAAAATTGTAAAATCGTATTTTAAAGACTTAAAATCAATTTTATATGATATCTATTCTTAAAATATTATTATATATTTAAAATAAGATTTGTATATAATTTAAAATAAATATTATTTTTAGGGTAATTTTCACCTCAATACCCTAATTATTTTTAGTGGCATCTCAATGTCCTAGAATGCATTTTTTTTCACTTTGATACCCGCCGTCAATTTGTCATCTATTTTTGGATGAAAACACTTAAAAAGTCCATAATATCACTCACTAACAATCAAATTTTTAAAAGCATGCCATTGGTTTTCAAAATTTCTTTAAAAAATCAGTTTTTAATATCACAAAAATACATTCTATGGTAGTGAGGGGCCACAAAAAATGCATTTTAGGATAGTGAGGTGCCACTAAATTGCATTCTAGGGTAGTGAGGTGCCACAAAAAATAGTTAGAGTATTGAGGTGAAAAAATTAGTATTCTAGGGTATTGAGGTACCACTAAACATAGTTAGAGTATTGAGGTGAAAAAATTTAATAATTAAGATATTAAGATAAAAATTACACTTATTTTTATAAAAAATGAAGTAAGAAATCTCCCTCGCCGGCCAAACTAACTTCGTGCGTCAGCCCCTATTTACCAGCCGCGGTTCCGGAACCAACGTTGTCCCTCTGTACGGTTCTGATTCGCGTTCCGACTTCAACATCGAATCTCGTCCTTTCTGCACCGTTCAATTTCGGAAAAAAAGGAACCGGCACCGCTGCCTTAACACATGCTCTGATGGGGCGTCAACGCCTCATTCGTTGACTTGAGTTGGTGCGTCATGGGTTGCGTGGGTGGGTTTCCAAATATGGCAATATTACCACACACTAAGCACACAACTACACGCTCTCTACTTCCATCCCCACACACTCACATGCTACCTAAATCTTCTAATCGATATTAAGTAACTAGATCCCCTAATTTATTACATGATTATCGATTCCTGATGGAGACTGCTCCATAAACTTCACTCATTCAATTCAAAGGTGGACAAATTTGAACTCCACATAGAGAGCACAATTGTTTCCATCAAGGAAAACCAATCTTATTTCAGGTTCGGTTTACAATTTGTAACTGTTTTTTTACCTTTGGTTTACTTCTTACCAGCTATTGTTTCAAAAGTCAGATAGTTCTTAATGTAAATGTGATAAATAATTTATGGAAATTAACATTATTTTATATAAGAATTTACTTTACATAATGTTCACACCATTTTCTTTCATATTAAATTAGATCATAAAAATAATTTTACGTCTCGACAATTGATCATCTGTTATCTTTGTTTTTACGCACACATGATATAATAAGTTTATATCCCATATGTACTCATCTTTTTGAGACCATACCCCCTTAAAATATTGATATTTCTCAAGATCGCATTTGCTCCACATTTCACATTTCAGTCAAAAAAATGTGTTTGTTATCTCAAAAATGTATGAGAAAATGGTTTATGAGTATGAGGTATTGACCGTTTACTAGATGTGTACGAGAGAACGAAGGTGACATTGGGTCAATAAGTTACGGATGTTTACAATAGTTATTGACTATCATAAGCATTTTTAATTAAACTTTTAGCTTGACAACAATTCAAATATATCAGAACACAAGGTGTTTTGGTTCATACTCCAACCTACCTGAAAAATCCAATAATCATAAATGGACACAAATTTCTACGCTTTAAAATTGTCAATGGGAGTAACTGTTAAGTCTTTATAAATCAGACCAAAATCAAAGAACCAGCTCATGCATATATAGCCAAATTCAAACCTTATTAGATATTTAGAACGAGATGAATAATTATGAACCAATGATTACTGATCAGCCTTTTTCTTAACATACATACAGTTGATTCACACCAACATTAACATATTCATGTTAATTAATAACAGATTTGTTTTTACATATATATGTTCATAGCATGATTATTAGCATACGGATGTTAATTCATTTAGTAATTCAAAATAAATTTATTATCCGTTACTATAAATATGTCTTTCTCCCCCTATTCTTCTTTGGACTCATCACTCCAATTCTGTCTTTTCATTTTACAGTCCTCAAAACACACACGAAAAGACTGCAAATGGAAGTAGAGAGAAGAATAAGATCGTCTGCAGCTACTGTCAGCGTTGCTCATCGTGGACGTGACCATGATAAAATCAAGGCCGTCCGAGCGGCGATCAAGCTGGTATTAACGGTGCTGATTCTGTGGTCTCTCCTGATTTGGGTTATGATGCCCACCAAGACCTACAAGAAAATCTGGCAGCCAAAACTCCGAGCCAAGCTTAACCAGACAACTTACTTGGAAACTCAAGGTTCGCCAATTTAATTTAATTTAGGTTTTTACACACAGATCAGTGTTACACAAAAATGAATCATGTGACAGGCATGAATCTTGTGATTTTCACGTTACCGGTTCTATTATTCGCCGTGTTGAGCGCTGTGTACCTTCATCTGGGGAAGAGATCGAAGAGCGATGATAAGAAGAAGGATCCGATGGAGTCGTGGAGAGGTCCGGTGATCGTCAGGGGTCCGTTAGGGATTGTTTCCGGCGTAGAGCTCTCCTTCTTCGCCATGTTTGTGGCACTCCTTGTTTGGTCCCTCTCCACTCTTCTCTACAACAGCTACTCCACGATTACGCCTGACGCCGCCGCCGAGGACGGAGAAAAAGTGTAATCAAAATAAACATTTTTATTTGTCAAAAAATATAAGATTTTTATGTCGGGTTATAATAATATTTGAGGGTCGAACTGATACAGGTGGCAACTGAAGTTGGAAAGTGCGGGGCTAAGGCTAGGGCTCGTAGGGAACATAGGATTGGCGTTTCTGTTTTTTCCGGTGACTCGGGCCTCGTCGGTGCTGCCCATTTTTGGCCTGACGTCGGAGGGGAGTATCAAGTACCATATATGGCTCGGTCACATCGTCATGCTTCTCTTCACTGCTCACGGTCTTGCCTACGTTATTTATTGGGCTTCTATCAATCAGATTTCAGAGGTACTGTATTTTTGTTTTTCCTCTATATTTATTTTAAAATGACAGTTATATAAAATGAGGAATTTAAATAAAATTAAATCACATACTCGTTTTACCCTCCTTCTGTTATCTATTTATGTCCTTACTCAAAAAAAAATTATTTATGTCCATTCAAATCACATTTATTTTGCTTAATTGCCTCGTCAAAAAACTCATTTTTGGATTGGAAACTTCTACGTTTTATTGTCCGATTCTAATTAGGAAACATGACAGGTGTTCAAATCTTTGGCTTAATAGGTTGAATGTACTTTTATTTTTTGAAACGTAATAGGCAGAGTGTTCAAATCCTGTAAGCACTACAAATTCATGATCACAATTTACAAATGTTCTGAAACAATAATTCAAAACAGAGGAAAGGATTCATTAACTACAATATAAGAACTATAAATAAGGAATTTGTACAAATCTATGATATAATTTATCCTTTATATATTTTTGTTGCTAGTCGTATTTGATTTGTTGTAATGTCACTTATATTTGCGAAAAACCTCTTCAATTCATTCATACGACAAATACGTAGAGTGTTGTTGTGTAAGCCGTAAACATTCAAAAGTTACAAACTATACTATCATGATATATAGATGTATTTCAATCAATTTTCAATGTTATGTCCGATGTGAACTTATTCTGTTTTTTGAATAAATTATAACGTTGTTTTTTTCAATTTCCTTCTTAAATATCAGACATATAAAAGCAACGTATTTACAAAATATGAAAATCTATTACATTATAACCACATGAAGTGGGAAGGACCAGTAGCATTCCAACTCAATAATTGAGGTTGATATTTCCTCAAATTTTATATTGTTGAAATGGCATAAGAGAAAAATAATGTGCATAAAAACAAATTAATATTCACAATAAGTCTGCTTACTATCCACATCGAATTGGGATCCTTCTTCTGAAATCATAATTGAAACCGATCTTCCTAAGGCTTGACTTTTTAATACTTCGTACCGTACTAGGAACCTAGAGATTTTGTCACGTACCTTACTCCCAGGTCACCATCATGGTCCAATAAAAAAAAAGTCATCAATCCCAGTGGAGAATTAAGACTTTTCATTACCTTACCAAGACATTCGTGTGTATCTTGAGTTGAAAGACCACAATCAATGTTTCACAGTGATTTTGACAGTTGGCACTAACGTTGTGATGATGGAACTCAAAATGTTATGCAGATGCTCAAATGGGACAAGACAGGAATATCAAACGTCGCCGGAGAGCTGTCTCTGATCGCCGGATTAGTGTTGTGGGTCACAACCATTCCCCGCATTCGCCGGAAGATGTTTGAGCTCTTCTTCTACACTCACTACCTCTACATTCTCTTCGTTGTCTTCTTCATTTTCCACGTTGGCATCAATTACGCCCTCATCATGCTCCCCGGTTTCTACCTCTTCGTGGTCGACCGCTACCTCAGATTTCTCCAATCTCGCCGGTCGGTTCCTTTAGTATCGGCACGTATTTTACCATGTGAAACTATGGAACTCAATATCTCCAAGACTCAAGGTATAAATTCACCAACACAATTATTATAATAATATCGGTTTTTAGTTATGGAGTCTGATCCGATATATCTAATCTGATAGGTTTGACATATACCCCGACAAGCATCATGTACGTAAACGTGCCAAGCATTTCCAAGTTGCAATGGCATCCTTTTACGGTCTGTTCAAACAGTAACCTAGAAACGGATAAGCTCAGCGTGATCATTAAGAAAGAAGGAAGTTGGACCTCTAAGCTTCACCAAATGCTTTCTTCTTCTTCGATTGACCGTCTCGAGGTAGCCATTGAAGGACCTTACGGACCCATCTCAACCCATTTCCTAAGGTAAATATACCATCAATGAGTAGTAACTAATTGGGATAACACCAAAAATTGTCGTTAATTTATACCGTTCAAAAACTGACCGTTGATTTTTTAGTCGGTCAATTGTAGACTTAAAGTATTACACAAACTAATATTTTTTGTTAGAAATGACAGAAAACGTTAGGAAAAACTCGAAAAATTAACAAGTCTACCATTAGTTTTTGAGTTCAATAGTCATATGACAGTTAATTCTTAGAGTTTTTCCTAACGTTTTCTAGTCATTTCTAACGAAAAATGTTAGTTTGCGCAATTACTTTTAATCTACAGTATCAAATTGATTGACAGTTTTTAAAAAGTACAACTTGATGATAGTTAGTTCTAGGGATTTTCCCTAATCAATAATACACATATGCATGTTTGTAATTACTAGTACTGGAATTTGTTCAGGTTCAGGCATGACGCATTGGTAATGGTAAGCGGAGGAAGTGGCATTGCTCCTTTCATTTCGATCGTTCGAGAGTTGATGTTCATGAGCACAACATCAAAAGCTGCTAAGATGCCAAAAATACTTCTAATCTCTGCATTCAAATATTCTTCAGAGGTTACCATGTTAGACCTCCTCCTCCCGATCTCAGGCGCGCCATCGGAGACCTCCAATCTAGACCTACAAATCGAAGCATTCGTGACGAGAGAAAAAGAGCCCTCCAACTCAAAACCCCTCAGGACACTATGCTTCAAGCCCCTGCCCACGGATTTGCCAGCGTCTCCGATTCTAGGACAAAACGGGTGGCTCTGGCTCGGCGCCATCATATCGTCCTCCTTCGCCATCTTCCTCATTTTGATCGGAATCATCACGCGGTTCTACATATACCCGATTGATCACAACAAAAAGGGCTTCTCGACTTCTGTAAGAGCTGCTCTGAACATGTTGTTCATGTGCATCTGCATAGCCATAACGGCTAGTGCGGCTGTGTTTTGGAACAAGAAACAGAAAGCCAACGATTGTGGACAGGTTCAGAACATGGATGGAGTGACTCCCACGACATCGCCTGGTGGTGCTGAGAGGGAACTGGAGAGCCTCCCTAAACAGTCTCTTGTTCAAGCCACCAATGTGCACTATGGTCAAAGGCCTGATCTCAAAAGTAAGTATGAGTTACTTTCTGTGATATTTCCTGGTTGTCTTGTGTTGTGTTGTGTGTTACAAACATTAGTGGTTATTGTTGGTATTTATGCAGGAATGCTAGTGGAGTGTGAAGGAGAGAGTGTTGGGGTACTTGTGTGTGGACCGAAGAAGATGAGACACGATGTGGCCACCATTTGTTCTTCTGGGATCGCAACTCATCTCAAATTTGAGTCCATCAGTTTTAGTTGGTGATTCATTGGCTTTAAGTTTTGTTTCTTCAAGCCGTGTTTCTGCTTTGTTTAAATGCACTTTCAGTTTGTGTAGGTGTATATGTCAGATACTTTTCGTAGTACAATTTATATCTGAGTAAAGCACACTATTTACTTTGGGGATATATATAGGTTTTATTAAAAGCATCAGAGTCTATTATTCTTTTAGATTTTTTTCTAATTCAAAAGAAACTATATAAACACTCCAAACAAATAATAAACATAACATAAGGAGACCCATTATGCCTCTTAAAACTACAATAACTCTAGAATATGTGTACTTCGTAAGCCAGTAAAAGTTAAGTTACGGGGATGTCTAATAACATCGGTAGTGGGTGAGATTGAAGTGGATGTACAGAGCACGTAAAATGTGCGAATCATGTCCTAAACCACGATCCAGCGATCCATGATTTAATGAGTCGGAGTCGCGGTGCGCATATTGTGGCGTGCATGTTACGTGGCTCCGACCCACTAAATCAGTAAATCACAGATTGTCTGAAACAAAGGGTGGGATGAAGGGTATGAACTTTGAATCCTTCGCATTATGAATGGGCTAACAGAAAGAGACTCGTACTTCCATTAACGATCTGATGCATTAGGAAAGGTTGATTTTTCCCATAAAGAATGCACTGCAGCTCTTCGTCAATTGTGTTATGGAGCTCCAACTGACGTCGTTGACGCGTACGTGCGCATAGGTGTCACCACGGTTTTAGAGTATGTGCGAAAGTTTTTCACAAGCATCATCAATGCATCTGAAATCGACTATTTATGTCGTCCGAGTGAAGAAGACATGAGGCATATATTGGAAGTTAATGAAACATGTGGTTTCCCGGAGATGTTGGGTAGTCTCGACTGCATGCATTATTAATGGAAGAATTTTTTGGTAGCATGGGTTGGACAATTCTCACAGAGAGATCATGGAAACATTCCAACAATCATGCATTTTTCGGTGTCGCGAGATCGAACAACACACTAATGTGATCAATCAGCCGACGTTGTTTGCCGAAGTCATGGAAAGCTTTGCCCCACCGGTAAGGTTTATCATCAATGAGAACGACTACTCAATTCATTATTATTTAATTGATGGTATATACCCGTCGTATGATGCCTTTGTGAAAACAATAACGACTCCTCAACTTTCGAACCAGAAGTTGTTTTCCAAACACCAAGAGTTGGCTCGAAAAGATATAGAACGAGCATTCAGGGTTTTACAATCTCGGTTTGTACATTATCATTCTCCCAAGTAAAATATGGGATATAGAGTCATTCGTCGTGATCATGAATGCTTGTATCATTCTCCACAACATGATAGTGGAGAATAAACGATTTACATGCAAAACATCTATTGATTTGTTGGATAATGAAGAGTCGTCCCCAACGGTGACACAATGAGGCCCACCGTTGATATTTACGGTTGTTTGAGATTCTGCGACGATTACTCAATTCTCATCGACGGAGTCCGAGAACCAACAAGGGTGGTTAAGATGGTTGTTAGAAATTTGTTGATCCCTGGTAAAGAGGGAGATTAGGATTACGGGATCTGTGGTTTTTCTCCTATCCAGGTTTTAACCACGGATATGGTCCCCTTTTCTAGTTCAATTTCAAGAGATAAAGGAAAAGAGAAGGGATTACAATTTCCCCCTGCCATTGGGGGTTGTTCCTACTGGAGATATCATGCCTCTACGACCCGCTTTGGTCATGTCTTGTGCCCAAGACCGCTCTGGCGTGTTACCCACGATACCGAGTCGTCATGTAAAACTAGAGGTAGACGTTCAAATTTATCGGGCAAAAGGCAGAACATTGTTTCTTCAGATTAGATTGAAATGGAGATCCAGAAGCAGGGAGAGGGAGAAAAGGAGGGGACGATGGGATTACATACTGGAAGACAACGATAGTATTTTAGAGCAATTCAAAAAATTAGGCTGAAAAGTCACAGGAAAGTTGACTCTAGACAACGAGAAAAAGATGATTACGAGGATTATTTTAGCGACGAGGAGAGGTACATTATCCCCCCCCCCCCCCCCCCCCCATCTCCACCCTTACTCGTTCTCTATAATATCATGCGGGGATGAAATTCATCTCGTGCTATGGTGAGGATCGAGTTTTGTCATGATGATTCTTCTACGGTGTTTGCTTTCTGAAGGTGGATGTTCGTAGTTTTTATCTATGGATTTTTAGTACCCTTCGAGTGGTGTTGGTTGTTTTTGTTTTTATGAGTGTTTGTTCTTTTGAACTTTTGTTCTTATGTTTTGAAGGTATTTCTGGGTGATCCTCATTTTTGGGTTGAATCTTCCTTCTTTGTATTTTCTCTTAAGCGACAAAGCTTTAAATAAAATCATCATTTATAAAAAAAAATCATGCAGAATGAAGCAAGTTTCACGAATCGGGATACTCATTACAATCTCAAAGAAGACATCGAGCACATTGGGAACAAATTTTCATGAGTAGTAATTGGATATCGTTGTATACTTTCTATTTCAATAATAAAATTACAATTTTGTTTGAATTGAATGTTAAATGAATTTATTTTTAATTATAAATATTGTTTGAGTCAATTAAGCTGTCGAGTCACGTAGATTTGATTGTACTGTAAATGCCAGATATAACATGAGATGTTGACATCTTGATGTAATTGTTGATGCAAGTTAAATGCTCTTGGACAAATGGTTCTGGTGGCATTCCTCCTTGCCCATTACCGTTTTCGTGGTGTTGGCCACCGGTGGTTGCAGAATCGATGGCCGGCTTGACATTGTTGATTCTTGGCGGGTTTGAGTTGGGGTTCTGCGTCGGTGCGGGGTGTGGTGGTTCGGAGTGTGGAGTCTGTGTGGTTGATAGCGACTAATTTTCTCGTCGTCTTCACCGTCAACGGTTTTGGTCGTTACAAGGCATTCCGAGTTCTGAGGTTGCTATCCTGAGGCACGCATGCGTGGTGGTTCATTTGTCATGTCATGTGTTACCTGTATTTTGGCTCACTTGTAATGTTTGGGGTAGGCTTAATGTATTTTGAGAGACCATTTGTTTATCCCCTTTGTAGTAAGTTGTATTGCTGTAGGATTGTGGGTAGTATTTCCTAACTCTATTTAGGAGAAAGAGTTTTGTCTTTATTAAGTTGTGGAAGACAATTGCAGCTCGACTATATTCGTTGCAACTTCTCTTCTTTCTTGTCTTAGGAATCTGTGAATCAATGACAAAACCATCGCAGGGAGAACATTAATAGAGTTGTGATGGGACCACTCAAGGGGGGGGGGGGGGGGGGGGTTAATTTGCAGGGATGAAGAGTGTGTTGTTTCCGGGCTACCAGGACCCCGAAGCAATAAAACTTCTGACTCTCCGTGAAGCGTTGATTTGGATTCGGCAAAAAGGTTGGTTTGCAAGAATGCATGAATCTAACTGCTTGGGCGTGGTGTAGGCGATCACCGGTGACTCGAAGATGCTGTCACCACTTAGGGTTATAGTTACTGAATACAGAAACATCCTTCGGACATTGTCTGGATTCTTCTTACACTTTGTGCATCGTATCACTAATAAGACGGCTCATATATTAGCTAGAAATACTGATTTGTGGAATGTGGACCGGACTGTTTTAGCCGTTCCGAACAATTTGTTACATGTCCTTTCAGATGATTTGAATTAATACAATCATATTCCAGTAAAAAAAGCATTTCCATGGCTTTTTTTTCATAGAGATAAATAAAGAGAATTAACATACATCAAAAAAGAAGAGTAAATTAACCAATCAGTTAGCAGAGACTCAGCGGTCAAAGAAACGTGAAAGAAAGTAGATCAGAGAGAGGCAAGTGACCACGATACCGATCTCGGACTCAAAACGCAATACGGTATCAGAAACTCACACATCCAATCTCAATTTGGATCTACCTCTCAGTGCCTCGCCGAAATGAAGCGCCGCATTCCTCCGTTTACCTCCAATGGCTCACCTCCGGCCGGTGACGATCTCCTTCGCCAATCTCTGATGGCCACAACCGACGACCATCCTCCTCCCCCTCCAGCGACGTCTAATCATCCGACCGCCGCCTGCCACCACCCTCTGGCTGCCATCTCCGATCATCTGTCTCAGCCTTCCGATTTCCGTGAACCAGATGATTTTTCAACCCGTGTTAAATCTCCTCCGGAGGTATCAGCTCTTTCGATTTCCTCCATCTGCATTTGTTTTAGTTGATTGGTTACTTTAATTTGGAAGTTCATTTTTTCTGCATGACAAAATTGCTCTGTGGTTATTTGTTTTATTTATTTATTTTATTTCTGTACTGAATTACAAGTGATATTAATAGTCTGATATTCAGTGGTTCTGCAGTATTATGGATTGTTGTGTTGATTTGTGTGAATAATTCTTGAAGATGTAGGTAGATTTTCAAAATAATTGCACTCCTCAAGCACTGGAACATTTGGACTAAAGAAATCACATAACCTCTAACAGTATATTTATTACTCCTTGCTACTATCTAAAAACCTATGCGCTTGATACAAAGTCGTGATGATGTTTCCCTTAGTTTATTTAGGTTTTTCATCTGGTGACTAGTATAAAAATCAATAGCATTCTTTTTGGTTATCCATCAAAGGAAGATATGACTGACTGGTTTGTGCAAAAATCCTAGTTATGACACAATGTTGTGCTAATAAGTATTTAATCACTTCTGGTAGCACTGTGGTCCTTTCTTAGTTTCTCGTAGATGGATTGTAGACAGATAACCAAGAGTGAGAAAGACTTGGAATACGAGCTGCAAGTGCACCTTGCTTTGTTATGCATGGGACATATGTAGCTGCCTTTTCCCCCTTTCTTTTGTTGACTTAGGTGTGTGGACCAATTCTACGGGAATAAATTGTCAACAGGTGATTTGTTTATAGACGTATAGAAAGTTTAACATTGTTGTAATGTGCAATCAATAGTGCACGTAAAGGAGGCACACACGTGATTATCGATACATTAGAAGATGCCAGGGGGATATGAACTATGGCTCTCCATAGTATATGGATTGGGATTCATATCATAAACTAATGCCTTCTGCCTTTCTATGTTCCTTTCGCTCTCACATGATTTCCTATATCTTTTCTTTCTGTCTCTTAAAGTAACTCAGCTCTCAATTATCTGCTAGCCCTAATAGGCAGATAAAAGGTTGGATGCTGAGATAGTGAGAAGATCCGTTGCTTCCATTCATGGTCACAATCATCGTGGAACAAAGGTGGCCCGGGCAGTAATAAGGCTACTTATGACATCACTGATTTTGGGGTATCTAATTATTTGGATCATAATGCCCACCGACACTTATAGAAAAACTTGGCGTCATAAACTTCGAGCAATGTTTAATAATTCAACATATTTTGGGAAACAAGGTATGTTTTTGATGATTTTAGTTATGCACTCTATTGATCATGAAACAACTAACTGCAACAGTTTTGGCAATTCCAATTATTGCAAAATTCATTTGTATATTCTCTGTTACAGGTATGAACCTTTTGCTTTATATGATTCCCGTTCTCTCTGTTGCTGGGATGAGCTGTATGTATCTCCATCTTCAAAAGAAAATGAATGATTATAACAAAGTAGACAGGTAATTGATGTTATTTTTTAAAAAAATCAGTCAACTTCATTCTTAATCTGTTTTTAAATGGATTTGGTGCTGCGGCAACAGCAAGAAACCTGATAAGTGGGCGCTATGGAAAAGTCCAGTCATTGTGAAGAGACCATTAGGCATTGTTTCTGGGGTAGAGCTTAGTATCTTGATCATGTTCATTACATTACTGGTTTGGTCCTTATGGACTTACCTTAACAACAGCTTTGCTACTATCACTCCAGAATCTGCCGCAAAGAATGGCGAGCATGTGTAAGCATTTCCAATTAACAATTTTTGTTATCATCAGTAAACTGTGTTAGTTGCTTCTTTTCACAGAGCAAAGTTTCGGCTTCCTCAATGTTAATGGTAATTTTGGTTGTGAGTGTGGATACAGATGGCAGAGTAAGTTGGATAGTGCAGCTCTAAAGCTAGGACTTGTGGGTAACATATGTCTAGCTTTCCTGTTCTTTCCAGTGGCTCGTGGTTCTTCAGTGTTGCCACTGTTTGGATTGACCTCAGAGGTCAGCATCAAGTACCACATATGGCTTGGAAACATTACTATGGCCTTCTTAACTGCTCATGGCTTCTGCTACATCATATATTGGGCATCTACCAATCAAATTTCCAAGGTAATTATGAATAGCAGCACTTTTTTTTCTTTCTGAATTTGATTATCACCAATATGTACATATGGGTAGAGATTAGAGGTGATCTTATTACTCTTGAGCTTATAGAACAGTAGTAGCATGAGGTATTTTCTTGGTAAAGAAATTATCTTTTGGTCTTTGAAACAAGTTCTATGTTAAAACTAGTTAAAATTTTACTAGCAAATTTGACAGTTTCATGTTAGGAGCTCAGAACCACAACCATAAAATTAAGGGATTCCTGCTCATACCTTTTGCTCAAACCTGTCAGAAAAATAAACACAAGTTCAAGAAGGCTGAGTAGTGGAGGAAGTTAGGATTTGACTGCTTCCTGATATACTGGAATTTTAGGTACTAGTTATTGCATATCAACATGTAAGCCATTATGTCCAGTTTATATTTCGTTGCATTGCTCCACGAATCAGAAAAAAGTAGGGTTAACTGCCTTGCATTGAAGTTTGGTTGTGGAACGGAAAGGCATTGAATATTTTCACCAAAAACTTATCATTGATATTAGGGATTTCTCTCATCAATCGAGCTCTCAACCTTTAGCTATTCATAATAGGTAGGAAGAAGTGGAAATCACTACAGTCATCCAGGAGGGTTGATCTAGATTTCACGCTCCAAAACCCGTAACTCAATCCCAAGTATGGGACTGTAACACCTTATTTGGTTGAACTTGTAACCTATTGCCATCATTTTAAGATTCTATTCCGGGTCTCTCAAAATTGTTACTAGTTTGGTTTGATATCTTGATGCATCAATGTATTACAAACTGTAGGATTATAAAACTGACTCCCCCTCCAAATTATCGTGTTGGATGTGAACTTATATAATACCTATATCTTACTGCATCAAGAGAATTTAAACATAGTTTATGATTGATTTTGGTGTTGCAAAGGTCAGTCTATTGACGTTCGTTTATTAAATATTCATTACTGAATACAATTAGTTTATAGAAGAATTTTATACAAAAAAAGTTCACTGGCAGTAAGATGGAAGCAGTGTTTGAAATTGTATTTCGATTGCTACCTTAATGTGAGTAAAAGGGACTAAATAGTAGTACCTATGCATACTCAATATCTTGGACACTTCTCTGGTGCTCAGTAACATAACTTCTACCTGATTGGTGATGCGGTGACACCCTTAGTAATGATTATTAATGTTTTCATCAACATAGTAATATTTGGTTTTTGAATTTCAAGTATGACACTGTTGCATTGGATTTATAGTTGTGTAGTTTGAGCTGTGGAATTAGACTGGTCATTTGTCAAGATTGACTTTTGCATAATTAGTCATCCTTTAGTCTGTTCGTGAATATATTAGTCCATATTGATGAGTATGCTTGTAAATATTATAATAGTTGTACTCTAATCTTCATTTAAAAAGAATAGAGTAAAAGTGATGTAAGAAATGGGGAAATAAGAAAGAGACGAATTCTCTGTTCTAAACTTAATGGCTTTTTAAGTCCAAAGCATTCATTATTGATAAGATGCAATTACTGTAATTTACTTCACTTCTAACGTCTGTATTGGAATTCAGATGCTAGAATGGAAAAAAACCGGGGTATCAAATGTGGCTGGGGAGCTTGCTCTACTTTCTGGGTTATTCATGTGGGTGACAACTATTCCGCGCATTCGTCGAAAGATCTTTGAGCTCTTCTTCTACACTCATCACCTCTACATACTATTCATAATCTTCTTCGTACTGCATGTTGGCATCTCTTACTCCTTCATCATGCTTCCTGGTTTCTACCTTTTCATGGTTGATCGTTACTTAAGATATCTACAATCTCTACAACATGTTCGTTTGGTCTCTGCTCGCATTCTACCATGTGAAACTGTGGAACTCAACTTCTCCAAGGCCCCAGGTGAAGTGACTCATATCTTAGTTTGGGTTAGTATATCTCCTAGTTTTGGGGACAAATGATTTAGTTTAGGAAACTAGACGTGTCAAATTGTGCATTATAATAGTTTTGATTGACTTGGCTATTTTTTCAGTTCGATGGAATTTTAAATTGTTTATTTACTTTGATCTTTATGTTACCTGCAGGTTTAAGATATAGCCCGACAAGCGTTCTGTTCCTTAATGTGCCCAGCATTTCCAAGCTGCAATGGCATCCTTATACCATTACTTCTAATAGTAATTTGGATGCAGGGAAGCTTAGTGTTGTCATCAAAACAGAAGGAAGTTGGTCCAGTAAGCTTTACCAGATGCTTTTATCTTCTCCTGTTGACCGTCTTGAAGTTTCTATTGAAGGACCTTATGGACCCACCTCAACTCATTTTCTAAGGTGATTTCACCCCCAAAAATGCAAATCCATTACATCTAATTCCTATCAAATCATTCCCATATCATGTTTTCGTGCATAACTTCTCAGTTAGCATCATGTAGATCATAGTATTGTTTTTTGCAGGCACAATACCCTTGTTATGGTGAGTGGAGGCAGTGGTGTTACTCCTTTCATCTCCATAATTCGGGAGATGATTTTCATGAGCACAATATTCAAAAGCAAGATTCCTAAACTTCTTCTAATTTGTGCTTTTAAGAATTCTTCAGAGCTTTCCATTCTAGACCTCATCCTCCCAATTTCTGCTTCCCCATATGAGATTTCCAGCCTAGAGTTACAAATTGAGGCTTACGTGACAAGAGAGAAGGAGCAGTCTAACAGGAAATTCCCAAGAACAATGTGGTTCAAACCTAATGCCATGGATGTGCCTGCATCTGCTATTCTTGGACCAAACAGTTGGTTATGGCTTGGTGCTATCATATCATCTTCGTTCGTTATATTCCTGCTTCTGATTGGAACCCTATCACATTACTACATCTATCCTATTGATCAGAACACTAATAAGATATTCCCGTATTCTTTAAGATCTGCTATGAGTATACTTTTACTCTGCATCAGCATAGCCACAACATCTAGCATAGCTGTTATTTGGAACAAGAGACAAAATGCCAAGGAATCAGGACAAGCTCAGGTCATGGAAGGTCCTTTGCCAGGCTCATGGTTAGATGTTGCAGACACAGAAGTAGAAAGTCTACCACAACAGCCTCTTATTCAAGCTACCAATGAGCATTATGGTGAAAGGCCTGATCTCAAGAGTAAGTCTCTACTACTCGTTGAAATACTACTCTGGGTGTCATTCTTGGATAAACTTGTACTGAAGTAAAGATAAAAATGCAGGAATACTATTGGAGTGTAAAGGAGGAAGTGTCGGGGTTTTAGCCTGTGGTCCAAAAAAGATGAGAGATGATGTTGCAACCATCTGCTCATCAGGGATGGCTGAGAACCTGCATTTTGAATCCATCAGCTTTAGTTGGTAACTTGCTTCTCATCTCCAGTTTGTAACTCATTAATAGCACGGTAAAGCTGAACTTCTTTACATTACTCTAGTTTATACACGTATGTGTAAGATTCTTGTTTACTGTATGTACCCCTCAGAGGAACACAAATTTAGATTAGGAAAATAGTATTTGATATGTAAAATGTATAATTCAGCCAAAAACCCAAGGGCTGGGATGAGAGGTACCAGTATATGCTAGTAAATTAACGAAGAGATGACTTGTAAGACCAGGAAATAGATATTCATTTGTCTAGTAATAGCTGGTTGTCTGAGAAGTTTATGTTGAGTTTGGAAGAAGTTCATTGATGCAAAGTAATGTTAAGATGAAATTGCATGAGCATGTGTTTGAATTCTTGAAATCATGCTGTAATCCTTGAAGCCCACATGATTTATTTGATCGACTAAATCAAGTGTATCAAAGTTTTTGAGCTATGTAAAAGTAAGGAACATCAACGATTTTTTTGATGGTTGTTGATAATGATGATACTGAGATATGTTATGCCTATCACATCAACTTTCTGGTGCTCGTTCCCAGACTCTATCCTCCTTCAACCACTTGGATGGACATTCACATTTGTATTTGCAATGTGATAAGGTCAAAGTTGAGGTGGGAAAAACATGTGGTATATTGTGGTTGATAGTGATTTTGATACTAAAGTCACTAGTCTAGTATCCCTTTTCGGGAAAGGGAGAGGGAGAGTAGACCAAATTATAATCCGTGTGTGAGTTTGTACCGAATGCAACTAGAAAAGACGCTTAAATCATGAGATAAATTGAAGTGGTATGTATGTATGGTAAGTGATTTAGTGCGCCGACTGAATCCACTCCCATAGCTAAAGCCAAGCCAAGCTAGGCGGCCACAGCTAGGGCTTCCTGCACCTTGTGTGTTGCGCTTGCGTATACATGCATCTGCGGACGGAGCTAAAACACTACAACCATACACTTGCGACGCACTCTCACTCCTTTTTGAGTTGTAATATAACAATTTGATGTGGAGCGGATAGCTGTTGTGTTGCATACATCTAAATAGAAAGCCCACTCCAAAACAAGTGTTCTCTTATTCCCACTTTCCCAAAACCCTGGTAGCATAATTGAGACAAGGACGGGCTTTTGTTTTTTGTGGGAAGGAAGCTGTAGTAGTCTTGAGATTTTAAAAGGTGAACGTTTGAGTCTCGCATCGAATAGGTGTACATCAAAACACCGACTTAAGTCTGATGAACGTTTGAGTCTCGCATCGTTGGCTTTGTGTTGGAGAGGTCGGATGAGAAGACAAAGATGGATCGGAAGGAGAAGTTGGGTAGCGCTTCAGGTCCTGATGATTGCGAAGGTATTAGAACGACACTAGAACAGAGTATGCAGGTCCCTCAACAGAGCATCACCGGTGGTTCAGATTCCGGCAACGTCTCTTTGGAGGAAACCAGGGAGGTGGTCTATCCTAGGCTACCGATATACTGGATATCTTTGTTTTCTTCTTTCATCTTGTTGTAGGGACGGTTTCTCAATATTGTGCTAGTTATATGAAATAATATATGACTATATGAGTGTCGTTTGCTTTAAAAAAAACTCAAATGATTTACTATGTATTTATACTACCGCATTATCATTTAACCATTCCGTTGTACATTTGACTTTGCAAATACGACCTACAGTCGTGAATAATGTTGTTGAAAGTGTTACCAAAGTTTAAAATTAAAATTGAGTGTTTTCATCTGCTATAGTTAAGTGTCGCTTGCACTGTACTTTTATTGTTATATGTTGGGTTTACTTCTGCTTCCTTCCACTTTAGTGGTTAGGGCTCATCGGTTTAGAGTGTTGGCCCCCGATGAGTTGTTTGGTTTTACTGTCATTTAGTCGTATTCCCACAATTTCGATCTTAGTATAGTGTGTTATGTGGGTATATTCCTATGGATATGTCTGTCATTTGCGTTGTTGGCTGTGTGTTAGGTTGATGGTCCTTATGAGAGAGGGTGTACTTCTTTCTATGGCAGTTGGTTGGTTCATGTCAGTATCGTCTGATAAAAGGAGGACTGTAGTGTTTTAAAATCGCGCGCTCTACAGAGCCCAGTCGCAGTTCAATCGCGCTATTCTCCCGGACTCGCAACCTTCAATGTCGCGTTTTTTTTTCCTTTTTGTTATCGCGCACGCCACTTCTCGCGCGAATTTGTTCTCTTTTTGTTTTTTCTTTTTCCAATTCGTTTTTCATTCTTATCTGTACGATCTTTTCTCTCTCTTTGCAGTTACCTGATCTTATCGTGATTGTAGTTATTTTTTTTCCATATAATCAGTCACGTTCTCTTCTTTTTTGTTTTCCAGTTTTTGTTTCCTAACAAGACACATTATCTGCCCTGGATGTGTTATTTGTCACCATCGAGAGCCAGACCCGCGAGGAACAGCGATGTCTGCGGCGACGATGACCAGGAACCTACAACGATCTTCTTCGGTTCACGCCTGTGAATCTCGAGCACCTTACGGAGACTGTAAGTTCCTCTTCTTCGTCTCTATGATGTATCTTCATGTAGTCTCTTCTCACTCTAGAGGAGAGACGCGATTTGGGTACAAATCCATCTTCGGTGTTTCCGGTGAGATTAACAAGAGACTCCGATGTGATCCCAAAATGAAAGCTTCCACTGTTTTGAGTTTTGATTGAATTTAATTCCGGGTTACATTTGTGGGTTTTTGTTTGGTTGTGTTCTGCTACTCAATTTCAATTTTATTGAGCTCAATGGTTGGAAAATCCGGGTTCTGGCCCTGTTTATCATTGTGTGCTTTATGGTAGGAAAATTAAGGTTTTAGACCTTTTTTGTTGTTCCGAGCTTAATGGTTGTAAAATTTGGGTATTTAGACCTATTCAATGTAGTTTCCCCTTGTTGGGATTGTCATGAGGCTGAGCTGTAATGCCAACGCTCGAGTCTGTTTCGGTTGATTGGTTTCTTGGTATTTCTGTTGGGCCGAAAATAATCCGGCCCTCAGAATTTTCGGGCTTTGATGCTTTCCTTTTCTTTTTCTGAAAATGTTGTGCTTTTATAATACTGTTTGCTGATAAAAAAAAAAGTGAAAAGAGATCAAACCTTCAACAAATCTTTAAAAATTCATAATTTTTTATTCCGATTTTAATCGTAAAATATCAAATCAAAAGCCACTGAAATCATATGGTTTTATAAAGTCTTCTTGGATATGGATGCCCAATGACACACTCTAAACCCTTGTGAACAAGGTGATGGTGTTTGATCATGCCTTGTTACCAGAATTTCAACTCGGAGCATCTTCATAGATGAAACCCATAAATCAACGTCCTCATAAAGGATATGATATGTTGCAACTATAATTGATGGAGTTGACATAGAATAGGCACACGTCCGTGGAGGTAGAGCCACACGACGGCGCACGCATAGCACACAACACAACGTAAAAAAGTCCCCCAAACACGATCCTAACACCACCACGTCATACTCAATACCTTATTTGGAACCAAATCTTAGGAGCTAACTAAGATTCTACGCATGTAATATAACTACTCATTAATTAATGTCTTATTATTTATGAGTTGAGAGACGTAATTAGGAATGATCATCCAACACCAGCATTATACTTGCTAGATTTGCCTCTATCACCAACACAGTTGACTCCTCAATTATCCCTACTTGTCTTTCTATCCCACGCTAACACGTGCCTTGTACTTGACATTGAAAAAAATACCAATATCCTGCCATTAATTGTGTACAAACCAGTATAGAGAATTTGAAAAGGAAAATTTTATTATACTTCATAATGGTAATAGTGATTTGGGTGATAATAGCCAACTATACAATATAAGGACATTAAAATTCATTTTGATACATGAAAAGTTACTCTTATTTGTCTAAAATGATCAAACTTTGAGAAATATGATGACTAGAACATGAGAATGTTAAACAAATACTCATTTTTTTCTTTTCAACCCCAAAAATACATCGTGTTGTTCTTATCTACGTTAAAGTTGTTACTTGTTATTTATTCTCCCTATGAGTTTTGTTAGGGTTTTTCTTTTAGAATCCCCTTCGAGCCTCTACCCACCGTATTGTTGGCTCCCTCTCGCCACTAACGACGTGTCTCACGATCTTGTATGGGTCCCCCTCTGTAACTCCGATGATTGTCGTCACTCATCTGGCCCACCTCGACCTCGCCGCCTCAGAGCCCCTCTACCTCCCCGTATCAGATCATCTCCCCTAATCAACCCTTGCCATCTCTGAAGCCGCCATCGGCGCGTCCAGCTCCTTGGCCTCCACCGATGCACCCTCCTCGACCTCTCTCTCGATTCTTGATCAGGCTAACCAATTGGGTCCGTTTTACTTTATCTGTTTTTCTTTTTGCAGGGTCAATGACTAGTGAGCAGAGATTCAGAGACTTTTACTGGAGGAAACCCTGATTCGCGTATATCCTCTCGTTACTACTGATGAGTTCAAGTTCGGTCGTACACCTCACGGCAAAAATATTCCTTGAATAGAAGGGATCAAACAACGTTTAGTCACCACTTTGAACGGTTCTCCTCAATTTATTAGCTTCAACTTCTTTAAGTTTCTTCAAAAAGAGAGACTAACTCTCGAACTTGTTAAGAGAACTACGAACAAACCGTTTTATGTCTATTCTTCAGTGCTCAGGGGATCTTTTTTCCTGAGACACTTCATTGTACTGCTTTCTTAGATAATTAATAAAATTACAACTTTCGATCAGAAAAACCCCAAAAAAATTGTTGTTGCTTAGGAATCAGACTTATAAAGTGTGTTGTGAAATGAGTTATCTCAATACACCATCTTACTATTGATAATTTCTCTCTTTTTTTATGTTACTAAAGTGAATCGTCAAGATAAATTCATAATTTTTTTAAAGTTGTCATTGATCAGTTATAACCAAGGTTGTAAAATTCCCTGCCTAGTCCGTCTAGGTCCCCGCCTAGGCCCCAAAATGTGCAAAAACGTCCGACTCACCGCCCGTCTAGGCCCCAAAAAATGAAAACCACCTGACTTGTAATAACCACTCCCGGTCAACGCCAGTCAAACCTGCGAAAAATAGGAAAATTTAAAAATTTTAAGACAAACACTTAATTTAACCTAAATTGACCCCGAGGGTCATCCCGGACTTAAGATGATCCTGATATCGACCAAAGTGAGTTCCGGGGGACTCAGGGCAACTTTCTGATCAATTTGGGAAATGTTGACTTTTCGCTGGAAAAGTCAACCGAGCGACGTTTTGGTCCATTCGATGACCGTTTTGGATCCAAAAAGCTTAGCCGTCGTCGCAGCGGTCTTAGTTGAGCCGTTTCCTTGCAGCCCGTCAAGTTTCGTAATTTCTTGGAAAAAGTGCCCGTTCGGGGCCCGAAACGTCCGATTTTTGCGAATCTGATTAGAAAATATCTTCTAGATATTGTTCTAAAAAGGTGTGGGACCCACCTTACCACTTGTCAAACAAGTGGTGGTGTTAGGTTTTTGGGGGGAAAATGAGAGGAGACTACAAGGGGGGTTCGGCCAACTTGAAAAACAAAAGAAAAAAAAATAGAAAAGAAGAGAGAAGTAGAGAGAGAAGGAGAAGGAGGAAAGGGGAGAAGAAGAGAGCTAGGGTTAGGGTTTGGTGTCACTATTCACGTCTTCCACCCTTGGATCGTCTCAAAGCTTGGAGATTCACACTCCAATCGTCTTCCTCTACGGTAATCACCAAACCGATCTTCGATTTGTCATTTTCTAAAACTAGGTTTTGGTTTGAAACTATTAGTTTAGGGTTTTATTGAGGTTGGGGGATCGTTGGAGACGTTTTGGAGATGTTTTGGGGTGAAGGGGGACGTTTTCCGGCGACCGGAAGCTCGGGAGGAGCTCCGGCCACCATAGGGGGGTGGCCGGCCACCATGTGGGGTGGCTGGCCGGAGCTAGGGCCGGCCACCACCATGGTGGGCCGGGCCCTAAGGAGCCCTAGCCACCCAAGGCCAAGCTTGTCCGGGTGGGGCCCACGTGCTCGGGTGATCGGGTTTTGTGTTCGGGTGGTTTAGAACGTTCCCCAGATCATTTATCCACAACCGGATCGAAATTTGGAATTAAATTGGAAAAGTTGTAATTATCGGGTTTAGAAACTTTAAACGTTAGTTAATTGACTCGGAAGTCGGAATTCGATTCCGTCGAGTGCATAGGAACCCTTGAATTATTCTAAGACCGTAGAAACGAAAACGGGAATATTCGGAGCCCCGGAAGGGCGTTTCCAAAACCTGGGCAGATTCGCCATGTCGGGCGAATCGGGCTTTTCCGAGTCCATTATCGACAATGTCGAGTAATTGGGAAGTTTGGGAGTGATCGACATTGTCGGGGTTACATTTGGGCGTCAAGTTTATTGAATTTCAGTTTATTCCTGCGAGTTTAAAAGTGCCTTAAAATTGTGTTCTTTTAGATCGTGCTGCAGACCGAGGGAAAGGAAAGCTAGGCGAGTGACTGAGATCACGCCGGAGCTTGTTGGTTAGATTTTGGAGAACATATACGAGGTAGGGAGAAGTAGCCGGATCTCGGCCCTGACTAGGGAAAGTTAACAGTAGAATTGCATTTGACACCGGGGTGTCGTGGGTTAAGTAGGTTATCGAATATTAGAAAGGCATGATACGGTAACGTAGCGAACCTTAGAAATGCATGTGATACTTATTAGTGTCGTAGGAACAGAGAACTTAGCAATATTAGAATTACTGGAGGCATATGACCATGCCCGGAGGTTGATTGTTTAATTTATGTCTTGGGTGGCCATGAGAGCCCGTGTTTTAATGTTGGTGTCTTGGGTGGCCATGAGAGCCCGTGTTTTATTTTTGGTGTCTTGGGTGGCCATGAGAGCCCGTACTTTACTGTTGTGTCTTGGGTGGCCATGAGGGCCCGTGTTTTACTGTTGGTGTCTTGGGTGGCCATGAGAGCCCGTGTTTTCCTGTTGGGATGTCTTGGGAGGCCGTGAGTGCCCGTGGGGTGTTGAGCCCGTGAGTTACTGTTGGTGTGTCTTGGGAGGCCATGAGGGTCCATGGGGTTGTTGAACCCGTGTTTTTACCGTTGGAGTCTTGAGTCTTGTTTTGTTTGTGCGTATGTTGCAGCATTTTGTTGCTGGCATACTGATTGTGTGTTGTGCGTGAAACATTTTTAAATTGTCGCGACTCGACTCAGGGGCACCCCTGTAGTCGAGCGTGACGGTGTTGATATCAAGTGGGTACAATGTAGTTCGGGGACGCCTGGACCGGGTTGTAACTACCTGATGTCAAGGAATTAGGTTTTTAATGAAGTGGAGAAAGTTTTTAAAATTGATTGGCCCGGTGGGCGTGTTTGATTTTGGTTGGCCCGGTGGGCGAGTGTTGTCGTGTTGTGGTTTGGCCTTTTCGTCTTTTGGTTAAGGTTGAGTGACTTGTGTTTTGGTCGTTAATGGTTGTACGTGTGTTGTTAGTTTGGTGGTCGAATGTCTGCGACGCACAAGCGTGCGGGTCGCTAGGAGAAGGGTAGGATGCGAGTGCCCTAGGATAGACATGACGGTGTGTTAGGTGCAAAATCATCACCGCTACGGGACGGGTCTTGGACCGGCCCGATAGGGGACGTGGTTGGGGCCACTGTTTTGGCCCGGTAAGTGACATGGCACGGCTAGCTTTTCGGCCCGGTAAGCGGCACGACACAGCTAGCTTGCCGGCCCGGTAAGCGGCACGGCACGGCTGGCTTGCCGGCTCGGTAAGCGGCACGGCACGGCTGGCGTGCCGGCCCGGTAGTTGACACGGCACGGCTGGTGTGTTGGCCCGGAGGCAGGCACGGCCCGGCCCACTTGCCGGCCTGGTCCAGTCAGCTACTTTCAAAAAAAAAAATCTCTGTTTGTTTCGTTGTGCGGTTAGGTTTGTCGTTGTGTGGCTTGGTGTGCGGTTTAATTGAGGTTTCACTTACGTATTATTGAAATTAAAGTATAAATAGTGTGAGCGGTGTGACGTAGACCGTGTGAACGCTAGTATATTTGAGCATGTCGTCATTATATAAGTTCACAAACTGAACGTTTGCGTGTATCCGTGCAGAGGATACTGACACATGACTCGCGGCAGACGTGGACGAGCAGCGGTAACACAGGGACGGGCGCCCACGCGAGGCAGGCGGGGAAACCAGGACGGGTGCCAACCGTTGAGCCCGCTGAGTACGTGGAGGCGCAGGGTACTCCTGTCGGAGAAGACAGGAGAAGCGACGCGGGACCGTCTACGGGCACACCCAGCGTCCCGCCGGTCGTGGACCCTCCCGTTACGACTGCCCTGGATGAGCTGACCAGGACAGTCCAGAGTTTGGTGGCGATCATCGCCAGTCGAGAGTCGGCATCGCCAGCTTCAGAGGCAGCAGCGGCCCCAGTGAGGCCCGTTCAGGTAGAGGACCATACGGCCCGTACCCTGCTGGATTTCCTGAAGCTAGGGATACCTACATTTGTTGGGGAGCCGAACCCCGACCTAGCCGAGAGGTGGCTAGAGCAGGTCACGCGGGACCTGGATACATCGGGTATCGAGGATGGCCGCCGCAGAGTGTCCTTTGCAGCTCACCAGCTGAGGGACAGCGCCTACCACTGGTGGGGGCGTGTGAGGGGCAGTGTCGGGCATGACTACGCCACCTTCCAGGCGGTCTTCCTGGCACAGTACTTTCCCGAGTCGGCTCGGTTGGACCGACACCGACAGTTCCTGGATCTGCAGCAGGAGGGGATGACAGTGGCAGAATACGAGGCCAGATTCACGGCCCTGACCAGATTCGCGCCGAGATGGTGGCGACAGAGCAGAACCGTTGCCTACGGTTCTAGGGGGACTGAGACCGGTGATTCGGGACAAGGTTCTCGCCTTGAGGTTGCAGAAGTACTCCGAGCTCGTGGACACTGCAGCGACGGTGGAGCAGGGTATCCGGGATGCGGCCAGGACCCGTGAGGTTCGACAGCGGCCGACCAGCTTTGCAGGGCCGTCCGATTCACGAGACCCGAGGAGACAGAGGACCACGGGGTTCTTCCGACCACAGGCTCATCAGGGTGGGGCAAGACAGATGGGGTCGATGGCGTCCGTGGGGCCAGTCGCGTCAGAGAGGGGGCCGACATGCTATCTCTGCGGGCAGCCATGCCACTTGCAGCGGGAGTGTCCGAGGAGAGGAGGGCCCGTGGCGCTACCGGCGACCAGCCGGACAGATCAGGGCTCGGGGTCGAGAGCCGACGAGATCAGCTGTTTCCAGTGCGGCCGGGTGGGACACACTATGGCATGGTGCCGTGAGCCGTTGGGAGCGACATCAGCGCAGCGACCGCAGCAGTCGCGGACAGTACAGTCACCTAGGGGTCGCCCTCTTCAGAGTCAGTAGTCGAGGTTCTCACAGCCGTCTACGAGCGCGCCGGTTCCGAGGCAGTAGCAGAGACCTGGGTATTCAGCAGCCAGTGCGCCGGGTCAGAGGCAGTAGGCCTCGCAGGGGAGGGTGTACGCAGTCACCGACTCCCGGGCCCCAGGATCTACCAAGTACCGCGAGACCATCCAGGGTACGTGCTTATTGTAATATTTATGGGCATTGTTCTTATTTGATACCGGGGCGTCGCATTCGTTTATTTCATTGAGTTGTGCTGAGGGGTTGGGGCTGAGTTTAGAGTCGTTGAGTCCACCCATGTGCCTGGACACCCCATTTGGGGGTGGCGTATCGTTGACTAGAGTATGTCGTGCCTGCGAGATTAGAGTCGCAGACTGTCCTTGCCCTGGTGATCTTCTCGTACTGGGAATGACGAACTTTTATGTGATCTTGGGAATGGATTGGCTGACGAGGTACCGAGCTAATATCGATTGCTATAGATGACGAGTGACAATGTCAGCAGGCAACACGACGGTGAAGTGTGTTCTGGGTAGTAAGAGTGGGGTTCTCCTGTCGGCGTTGTCCGCAGTAGAGGAAGTATCGGATGTGCAGAGCCGAGAGTTACCGCGAGTGGTATGCGAGTTCCCTGAGGTCTTCCCTGAGGAGTTGAACGGGTTGCCACCGGTACGTGAGGTGGAGTTCGGGATTGACCTAGTGTCGGAAACGGCGGCGATATTGATGGCGCCTTACATGTTTGTGCCGGTAGAGTTGACTGAGCTGAAGCGTCAGCTCGAGGAGCTTCAGCAGAAGGGGTTTATCCGTCCGAGTGTATCGCCGTAGGGAGCACCAGCACTCTTCGTGAAGAAGAAGAGTGGAGAGTTACGGATGTGTATAGATTACCGGAAGTTGAACTGGGTTACGGTGAAGAACCGATACCCGATGCCGAGGATCGATGACTTGTTCGACCAGTTGAGGGGGTCGATATGCTTCTCGAAGATCGATCTGCGATCCGGTTACTACCAGTTGCGAGTCCGAGAGGGGGACGTCGCAAAGACTGCATTCCGGACACGCTATGAACATTATGAGCTCTTGGTGATGCCGTTTGGGCTGACGAATGCACCTGCAGCATTCATGGATATGATGAACAGTATATTCCGACCGTACTTAGATTAGTTTGTGGTGGTGTTCGTAGACGACATCCTGATCTATTCGCAGAGCGAGGCGGCACATGAGGTACATCTGAGGACTGTTCTAAACTACTGCGCGAGCATCAGCTATATGACAACCTGGAGCAGTGCGAGTTCTGGCTCGCTGAGGTGAAATTCCTCGGTCACATCGTGTCCCGTGACGGTTTACTGGTCGATCCGTCAAAGATCGACGCGGTCTCGAAGTGGGCACGACCCACGAGTGTCTTCGAGATCCGCAGCTTTCTAGGGTTGGCAGGTTATTATCGACGATTTTTCCAGGACTTTGCGCGACTAGCCGTGCCGATGACTCTACTGACGCGCAAGGGAGTCGGGTTTGTGTGGACGGAGGACTGTGAACGGGCGTTCACGGAGTTGAAGACTCGGCTGACTACCGCTCCAGTATTAGTGATGCCCGAGCGAGGGATCAGGTATGATGTCTACTGTGATGCGTCTGGAGAGGGACGGGGCTGCGTACTGATGCAGTTGGGAAAAGTTGTGGGTTATGGCTCCAGGCAGTTGAAGACGCACGAGCACAACTATCCTACCTACGACTTGGAGCTAGCAGCAGTCGTGTTCGCGCTAAAAGGTTGGCGATATTATCTTTATGGCGAGGGGTTTCAGGTGTTCTCGGATCACAAGAGCCTCAAGTACATATTTTCCCAGCGAGACCTGAACATGCGCCAGCGGCGGTGGATGGAGCTACTCGAGGAGTACGACTTCGAGCTACACTACCATCCGGGTAAGGCGAACGTGGTCGTCGACGCCTTGAGTAGGAAGTCGGTTCTGAGCCTCGCCATCATATCAGTCCGAGAGTGGGACATGATGGGGGAGCTGAGCACGTTCGGGCTTGAGCTAGAGGATGTTACTGGTGACATGGCCATGTGCTCATTAGTGGCTCAGCCCTCACTGCTTGCCCGAGTGTTGGAGGCGCATTCGGAGGACGTCGAGACGCTAGAGATCCGAGAAAGGTTCGTCCGATGTAACGAAGTGGCAGGCTGGGATTTTAGTGCTGATTGTTTGGTGTTGCGTAGTATTCTGTCGTGTCTTTGGAGGAGGTCGTCGATCGTTGTGTCGGGTTTATATTACGAGTCCGAGTGTTGAGTATGTTGAGGAAGGTAACGGGTTGTGTGTCAGTTGAGTACTTGAGTTTGGGGATTGTATTCCCGGTGTTAGGTTTGGTTTTGGTGTTACCCGCATTGTCTGCTAAGTATGCCGTAGTTAGTTTGTTATCCGTGGTGGTGAGCGAACGCTCACCCCTAGCTGCTTTTCCTACAAGTACTGATCACAGGACGGACTAGGTGAGCTCTCGAAGCTTGAGGAGCTAGGAGCGGGGTCCGGGTTTTATCTTTTGAGTCTAGTGACGGATACCATGTACCTTGTCCATTTGTTGGGACGTTTTTGAGTTGTAAATATTATTTTGCTTAACTAAATGGTAATTTCAAAGTGTTTATTCAAAACAGGTTTCAAATGTTTTATTATTTTAAATGTTCGCGTCCCGAGTTCGGTTTACTGAAATTGGGGCGTGACAGCTTGGTATCAGAGCTCGAGGTTTCACACCTCGGACTGTCCGTCAATTAGGTGGGGAGGGTCGAGTCAGTGAAGTCCCGTCGTGCGTTGGGTACATAGGTCGGAAACCGTGTGTAGACCCGTATTGTCTTGAGTCTTGTTTTGTTTGTGCGTATGTTGCGGCATTTTGTTGCTGGCATACTGATTGTGTGTTGTGCGTGAAACATTTTTAAATTGTCGCGACTCGACTCAGGGGCGCCCCTGTAGTCGAGCGTGACGGTGTTGATATCAAGTGGGTACAATGTAGTTCGGGGACGCCTGGACCGGGTTGTAACTACCTGATGTCAAGGAATTAGGTTTTTAATGA
The DNA here is from genome assembly GCA_963921825.1 of Erodium maritimum. Lineage (NCBI taxonomy): Eukaryota > Viridiplantae > Streptophyta > Magnoliopsida > Geraniales > Geraniaceae > Erodium > Erodium maritimum. Next base: position 142,445,189 of record OY997588.1, on the reverse strand, counting down.
AGTGGAGAAAGTTTTTAAAATTGATTGGCCCAGTGGGCGAGTGTTGTCGTGTTGTTGTTTGGCCTTTTCTTCTTTTGGTTGAGGTTGAGTGACTTGTGTTTTGGTCGTTAATGGTTGTACGTGTGTTGTTAGTTTGGTGGTCGAATGTCTGCGATGCACAAGCGTGCGGGTCGCTAGGAGAAGGGTAGGATGCGAGTGCCCTAGGATAGACGTGACGGTGTGTTAGGTGCAAAATCATCACCGCTACGGGACGGGTCTTGGACCGGCCCGATAGGGGACGTGGTTGGGGCCACTGTTTTGGCCCGGTAAGTGACATGGCACGGCTAACTTTCCGGCCCGGATAGGATTGGTTCACACATTTTTTAGGATAACAGGAATTTCTATTAGATTTCTCCTCTGCAGATTAATATATCATTAATCTACAAAAGTAAAGAAAAGGAATGTAGGGAAGATGAGGCAAGTGATGCGATGTATAGACTTAGAAGGTGGGACATGAAGCATGCTTCCAAAATGCATTACGTCCAAGGATTTATATTTTATACTATAAAATCATTCCTTTTATACATCCCTATATATATATACTTCTTCCGATCCAAATTCTCTATATCCTCTCATTCTCATTCCATTCTCATAAAAGTTCCAAAAGAGGCTCTCTCTCTCTCTCTCTCTCTAAAGACTAAAGGCCTAATTAAGTAAGAGATCGACAAGATGGACAAAGAGGAGGCAATAAGATCATCTCCTCCTCCTCCTCCTAGTGAAGCAACCATTGTAGCTAGAGTTGCCATAAGGCTACTATTGCTGCTTCTCATTCTTGGGACTCTTGTGCTTTGGATCATCAAGCCCACCAACACCTACAAGCTCATTTGGCAACCTAAACTCCGAGCCAACCTTAACAATACAACTTACTTTGGTCCTCAAGGTACACACACACATATATATACACTTCCCGTCACTTCATTCGTGCAACTATCATCAATAATGTTTGTTACTATACGTATAAATGCTGCAGGCGCAACTATTTTGCTTTTCACAGCTCCGGTTCTCTTGGTCGCTACTTTGAGCTGCGTGTACCTCCATCTCGGACAGAATTTGAATCCTTATACTAAACTCTACAGGTAATTTAATCATCACTGTTTACTAATTAATTATTGTGTTTTCTAATAAGTATAGTTTAATTAATATGTGCAGGAAAGGAAAGAAAGAATGTGATGTGTTGAGGTTATGGAAAGGACCGGTGATAGTGAAGGGAGCACTAGGCATTGTCAGCGGCATAGAGTTATGCTTGTTGACCTTGTTCCTATCCCTCCTTGTTTGGTCCTTCTCCATTTACCTTCACTACGATTTCGCTACTATCAACCCTCAATCGGCCGCTCAGGAAGGATTGCTTGTGTGAGTACTAAACCTATTATTCAGTTGTCATGAACCATCAACTTAAGTTTTTAGTATATCTGTCTGAGTTGACCGATAAAAAGTGTAAGATTTCAGCATGGAATTAAACCATGTGATCGAATACGTGGTGTAGGTGGCAGAGTAAGTTGGAGAGTGTGGCGTTGAGGTTTGGGCTTGTGGGGAATATATGCCTGGCGTTTCTCTTCTTTCCGGTGGCGCGTGGGTCGTCGGTGTTGGCTGTGGTTGGCCTGACATCGGAGAAGAGCATAAAGTACCACATATGGATAGGACACGTAGTGATGACCCTCTTCACTTCTCATGGCCTTTGCTATGTCATCTCATGGATCTCTACTCGTCAATTCTATAGGGTATGTTCTAAATTCGGTTTAATTACTTCTATTTTCAGTTCCCTTTCTATTTATTACTCATGTATTGTAGATGTATGGTTTTCACTTTTCAACAAGTTTAACGTGTTGGGCTATTTAATAAAATTAGTTGGAAACTGTTTCAAATACTTTCCTTGTAACTACTATTTGTTTTGTTTGATAGTGTCTTTTGCAATAGGGTTCTATATATATATATAGTAAATCCCTCTAATCCCTACTTTTCGTCCTTTTGCGTCTGTAAGATTTTTCCTTATACATGCATGTACCCGATAATATTTAACATTTGATATGTTTTGATTTAATTCGAAATTTATGCCGTTGTCGCAATTTGATACTTTGGATCAAACTTATGTAGGTCAATGCTAGATATGATTTTGGGCTTCGTTGATATACCAAAATCTGTAATATAAATGTATGGTATGAATATCAAAACGAAAACAAAGAGGTATGATTCCTAAGAGGACATCCCATTAGTCGAGATTGAGTTCGACTTTTATTTGTATTTGTTGTTGTGTAATATGTGTTGCGCCTCATGAAATCTGTCTAGCGAGTGTGGAATTTGTTGCCTTCAAACATTAACAATATGTATTATTTTATAACACTCTTTATATTAATTATTTATCTTAGATGACCTCTACCAATCATATTATTTGGTAGTGAAATTGAGTTGACTTATACATATGTATGATTAGAAGGGATGTCAATCTTTTATTTCTTAAACCCGGATATCATATTAATTTATTGAAATTTCTACAAAAATCAGTTCTATTGATCAAATTATTTGTTGGATCACCTTCTATTGAATAACTATGAAATTGTAATTTGTGGTAGAATTAAAGATTGATCCTCAAGTATGTATAGGCATTGACATTAGTGCACAATATTGTTGCAGTTTGTAGAATGGTGCTACACCGGGATATCAAATACAGCCGGAGAGATAGCTCTGGTGGCCGGATTATTGATGTGGGCCACTTCCATTCCTCGCATTCGTCGGAGGTTCTTCGAGCTCTTCTTCTACACTCACCATCTCTACATCCTTTTCGTTTTCTTCTTCGCTCTCCACGTCGGCATCTCTTTTGCCTTCATCATGCTTCCTGGCTTCTACCTCTTCATGGTCGATCGCTTTCTCCGGTTCCTCCAATCCCAACGACGTGTTCGCCTCGTCTCCTCTCGCATCTTGCCATGTGAAGCTCTCGAGCTCAACTTCTCCAAAACTAAAGGTATGTACTTTATAAGTTGGGTTTGAAATTGTTTTAATCTAGTGCCAAAATTTGATTGTTTTATATATAGTATGTCACATTAGAATCTGATCTTGGGCTTTGTTGTTCTTTTTGTTTGCCCTTGGTTGGACCTTGGTTGTTGTTGGCTGGGTTTGGCCCGTGGTACTAAGACCCGTTTATGTTTGTGCGATTCCTCTTGTTGGGAATCCTCTAGTTCGAGGTTGTGCCTTCTTGGTCAGTGTTCCTAGTTGTACTGAAGGTTTTACTCTTGTCCTTCGGCTTCACTTTGAAACTGTTGGATTATTTATAAAAAAAAACAGCTGATAAAAAAAAATCTGACAATGTACACATGTGACGTGAGGTGTTAGATAGTGTTTAGATGAGTTAGAATTTAACATAATCGATCAGGAGACGAGAATGTACAATTTTTGTACTAAATGATAATGTTGATGTAGGTTTGAGGTATAACCCAACAAGCACGATGTTCATAAACGTGCCAAGCATTTCCAAGTTGCAATGGCATCCATTCACGGTGACTTCCAATTGTAACTTGGAGACAGAGAAGCTGAGTGTGATGATCAAGAGAGAAGGAACCTGGTCCACCAAGCTCTACCAAATGCTCTCTTCCCCGTCCCCAACGGACCGGGTTGAGGTCTCCATCGAAGGGCCCTACGGACCTGCCTCAACCCACTTCCTCACCCACCAAACCCTCGTCATGGTCTGCGGAGGCAGCGGCATCACACCCTTCATCTCCATAATCAAGGAGCTCATGTTCATAGCCACAACACTCAACACCAAAACCACTCCAAGAGTTGTCCTCATCTGCGCATTCAAGGCATCTACGGAGCTCTCCATGCTGGACCTCCTCGTCCCAATCCATGGTGCTCCACTCGACACCTGCGGGTTGAACATGCAGATTGAGGCCTACGTGACAAGAGAGAAAGAGCCTTCAGTCGCCAAGTCCCTGAGGATGGTGTGGTTGAAGCCTCATGCCTCGGACTCGCCAGCCTCTGCGGTTCTCGGACCAAACAGCTGGCTGTGGCTCGGAGGCATTATATCGTCGTCTTTTGTTATCTTCCTGGTGCTGATCGGGGTCGTTGGACGATTCTACATCTACCCTATCGATCACAACACTAACGATATCTTCTCTTGGGCTTCCAGAACTGCTATGAGCGTTGTGTTTATGTGCGTCTCCGTAGCCACGACGAGCACCGCGGCTGTGGTTTGGAACAGGGCTAAGAATGTGAGGGAATCAGGGCAGGTTCAGAATCTGGAAGGCCCGTCTCCAGCCGGATCGCCGGCTGTATGGGTAGGTGGTGCTGCTGCTGACATACAACTGGAGAGTCTGCCACAGCAGTCTCTCGTGGAAGCTACCAATGTGCACTACGGATCAAGACCTGACCTCAAGAGTAAGTCCTGTCCATTACTAATACTTGTAGATCGGTCCAACACAAACTGATGCTTCTTTTACTTTACCTGCAGGGCTGTTGTTCGAGTGCAAAGGAGAAAGTGTGGGGGTTTTAGTGAGCGGTCCCAAGAAGATGAGGCATGAAGTTGCAGCCATTTGTTCCTCTGGATTGGCAGATAACCTGCATTTCGAGTCTATTAGCTTTACTTGGTGATCTAAGAAACACTACGTTTTTGTTGTAAAATCATGCTACACCTTAACTGTGTCTCCACCCTCCTACCTCTTGATTAGTATCAGTGTGTAATATCTATGGTTATGGCCTTTATGTGTCTTGAACTTATGCTGAATGCCGTTAATATGAATTTCGTAACATTTTCTGATTTTTTTGATAGTCGCCAATTAAAGGGGGCCATTTTTTTCCATTTTTGTTATAGCCATTGGAGCCGCTGAAGCAGCTATTGGACCGGCCATTCTTTCGTCAATTTATCATAACAAAAAATCAACTCGTATTAATCAATCGAATTTATTGAAAAAGTAGTATTAATCATACAAATTATACTACTATTATTCATCAATTTGCATTGGCATATATGATATAGAACCTAGGCCCTATTTGCGAAAACGGTGTAAGTCAAAGTATCTTTGCCCTTTTTTATTTATTATTATTTTTTTTTAAGAGCCAATTCAAAGTCAAAGGCTAGGTTGAAAAATTCTACTAAATCATTGATTCGTCTGGTGTCTCAATATATGAGTTATTATCAAATAAATTAACTAGATCGAAAATTTCTGTTATGATGTTTCAAAATTTGGAGACCCCATGAGTGAAACAAATAAGCTGGGAATGAAATTTTCCTTCACATATGTATAATCCTCTGTCTGTTATATGTACTAAAAAGGCTAAATGTATCCCTCTCATTCACCACAAGAATTAAGTTATGAATTATGATATTGCAAAATGTTTAGAAATTCAAAATCATCAACCTTAAACGTCATTTTATTCAAGTATAATCCAACCCTTAACCAAACAGTCGGAATGGCATGCAATAATCAGTTCAAAGAAAGAGCCAACAAGTTAATGCACTTGATATATAAAATAAAATAAAAGTTGATCCCAAAGTGTAGAATCACATCTAAGGCTTATTCTGGCAAAAATACATAGGAATGAACCTATTCGTTTACTCAGCGGGACAGGAGAGTTCAGGAGAATCTATTTTATAAATTATGCAAGACAGAAAAGAAACACAAGGAAGAAAAAAAGGCTATGAATACAGACCTTGATAGAAGTTTAGCCCTTTATCTACAAGAAAGAGCAACTTTGAGAAACTGTGAGGGTCCAGGCGTGTATATTTAAATGCTAAGCTTATCTAAAACATTTGACACAATTGCCTAGTGCTCACTCACTCAGGCATTTGATTTGAAGGAGACATTCATTTACATTCAAGGAGCTCAGGGCAGAATCTCTTCAAAAAGTATTGGTTCAACTTAAACCAATATTTCCTCACAACTGTCAAAGACCAAAACAAGCCTTCATGTCTCTTCTGAACTTGTTATAGATGAAAGTCTCTCTTCCATGTCTTCAAGCAGATCGTGATATTCAGCAAATGTTGGATGTGACTGAAACAGAATGAGTAAGGTAAGATTAGCTTTATATACATGCTACTGACATCAACCATCATCACTACGGTGTTGCTTGACTAACCTGTAGAGTCGTGCTATACGCTGTCCATAGCCGAATATCATGACGAAAGAGATCAAAAAGAACCTGTTTCAAGTTTCATAAACAATGGGTTACTAAAGCAAAGTCTTTTCTAAGATGGCAATATATAGGAATTTCAGAGAGGCATTAAAGGGAAACTGCCACATCTCTATTTAGAGAACTCAAAGTTAAGGAATATAGACCAGTTGAAATAGTAGTTGGATCCTCTACTGAATAGCCAAAACTTTTCGGTTTGGAAAAGGTTGAACATAGTACCAGACCTGATATTTTCTTTCTTGGATCTAACTTTATAACGATGTGAAGTTAATTACCACAGGATACACTTGTTGGACCCTCCAACTAATAACCCAACATTTTGTGTTGGAGGATGAAAAGTGAAAATGTTCCTTTTCCTAGTCAAGAACCCCATAATATCTATCACAACATGTTTCAGCCTTCATTAACCCCATAAGATTACAGCTTGTGCAAAGAACTGGTTATTATTTTTAAATTTTCATCTAAGAAAGCCTTGTTGTTAAGGTAATGCTTTTAATACAAGGGCACCATGTTATGACTAACATGGATATCGTATGAACATTTCAAACTAAATAGTGATAGACAAATGGTTGCATTTGGACAAGTATTTGGGTATGGGGAAGAGAGTCACCTTAAGTGGGGCAAAATTTAAAACCATCTCGATTGCTGTTTTTTGCAAAATGGCAATGACATAGGGTGACATGAATGAACAGGAATGGACATAGGGTTAAAAATATGTTGCTTCTCCTGTAATTTACACACCAAGGAGGGGGTGGTTCCCAATCTCACACAGAAACTATACAAACACAACCAAAATCTCCTTCACAACGAAAAAAGTTCACTCGTTGAAATTCATAACCATACTTTACTTGGTCCTTGCTCTCATACTCGTGGAAGTTCAAACCATAATTCTTTATGAGCCCTTGACAAGGCACTTATCCACGGGTAAAGATGACACTGGCATATATGAAAATCAATGATCTACCCAGACACAATAGGTTGTGAGCACGAGCTAAACTCAATTTACCTCAGACCGCCTTAATAGAGTAGCAAGGACAACTATCCATTCCTTGAACTTGACAGAGCACATATGAGCCAACAGAAATTCAGCATCCAACCGGCTTTGCAGTGTACCCATTTCAAGCTGAAAATATGACAGCAATAGAATAAGTAAAAGTTACCTAAAGACATACTATAAGGAAACAAATTACTACAGTATTTCATGAATTAAAGTTTTAAGCAAGTGACAATTTTTCACTCGTGTTGGGCCTCTCTCAAGGTGGGGGATCAAGTAGCAGAATTAGAGCTCCCTTCTACATAAGGGTGGTCTTGATCCCAATTCTTGATATATCAATCTTGTGTCTAATTAAAGAATCAAGTGAATAGTGCGCCCTTCTACATAAGGTTGATTGCTATATTTGCTTAGATACACAATTTGCAGAACAAATAATAACTCCATTCTATAGAAACTTATTGCAATTCAGAACTTTATTGGTATATAATGTAAATTTATACCCGAGACAGACTTCAGTTAGTAAAAAATGAAATCCAATCTAAAACTATTTATATAAAAAATAAACATTAATACCGCTTTTGATGTAGTCATTTAACATAGGGTTTTGATTTTGAAGTTGAAATATTTTTACTGTGGTCATGTGAGAATTTTGATTATCCACAAAGAATTTGCAAACTTGTTACATTGAGTGAATTAGGAATCATCACGGGAAGGTAACCATATTGTCATCTTTATTCCTAACAAGTTTATGAATTGTCACATGCATATTCAATAGTTTTTGGCTAAACATCTGAATTCCAAGTTTCTTCTTTTACATCCCTCCACCCAACCCCAACCTAATGAACACACACTAATAGATTTTTCTTTCCAAAATAAAATGTTATGAAGGCCTTAATGTTCTGGCTTAGGATAAAAAAGCCCATAGAATCATAAATATTTTTTAAAAAAAAAACTTAAGATGCTCATGCCTTTTGCGCAATTAGTTCAAGCCCTGAAGCAAAATTCTCCAAGCGTGCAGATCCATATCTTTCTCGTTGAAGATATTCCTGCAATTAATCCATACCAATCAACATAAAATCACTTCATGGCAGAAGATAATTATCCTGAATGAGAGATGTGGGATTTTCTTACAACTAAATCAAACTGAGTGCCTTTAACAAATGAGACAAGCTTCGAAAGTTCCTTCCCTGACATCAAATGGCTAGCATGGCTTTCTAAGATACTTTTAACAGAAGCAACATGCGCACTCTGGTCTTTGATAGAGGGGCTGCTCCAAGGAAAAATCTCTACTTACTAAATCTGGAACATCAAAGTTCCAAGCACCAAGAAATGTGAAGTCATAAAAGATTTTAGCAAAGAGAATACGAACCTTTTATCCAAAGACTGCTTCCTGTTGCTAGAACGAAAAAGAAAGTAGCCCAAGAATCTTGGCGATAGTCTGTCTGAATCTGTAGATGCCTGTTCATATTCTCTCCCGGATCTGAGCAAGAACCTCACCTGAGGAGCCAAAAATATAAGAAATACCAGCACAAGATTCAGGTATCAGTGGTACAGCTAAAAGAAGCATGATCATGTCTGAAGTCATACCAGCTCCCCAGCAAGTTCATACAAAGATTCATCAAGTGTTGCCTGCACGGCGTCAAGAAACCTTGTTACACATTAGATAAGGTAAAAAATAAACCTCAAACAAAATAAGGTCTGAAAACTGAACACATTGTTAACTGGCTATTTCATGTGTACCTGTAATAAGCGTAAAGCACAGTACTGACTAACGGCTGGACCTTCGAGTTTGGCAATCACCTGTAACAAATAAAATGAAAGCAAAATAATCTTAGGTATGATATAGAGGCCCTTTTGCATGGCAAATTCGGATCCAGTTAGTGTCCATAGGAGAGGAATTAGCATAGATAAAGTGCTTGATATATTTGAATAAAATAATGGTTCTCACAAGTATATAGCAGGCTGCAGTGCGGTACCACCTCCGCTGGAAGCAATCCTCAAACAACCTAGAAACATAGTAAAAACAAAACATCATCATCCCTTGCAACAGCAGGTAATATGGCTAAACATAATTCTTCCAAAAATCTAGTCACTTACTCCCTTCGTTCCAAATTAAGTGTTGCCTTTATTTTTGGCAAAATTAAAGGATTAGTGGAGTTAGTGTGCCACTTCTCCATTATGTCCCCATGAGTTCCCAATTGCATAAGCAAAAAGGGGGTAATAACTAACTCAACAAAGGATATAATTGCTAATCCATGTTGCTTTACTTCCTCAAAAGGAAAATACACATTTATTTGGAACATCCAATTTAAGAAACTAGGATGCTTATTTCGTAGCAGAGGTAGTGATATTTAACAAACTTGAGCAAGATCCATAAGGCAGAAGGGACAAAACATGATGATGAAGACAGAATGAGTTTTTGGCCCAGTAATACTTAAAAGAACCCCCTCCTTTAACTACTAGCAAGTCAATGTTCAATATGCAAATAAACAAATAAGAAAAAAAAAGAAGGGAAAGGTGCAAAATTGATGTAAATAAATTCATGTAAAAATTGGCTATTTTATATCTCAACATTGGCTTCCTTTCTAAAACATGCAAAATGACTCAACAATATATTTTTACTTCCATTTAATAGCCAATTAGGTTATATGATTATACTAAATTTCAGTCAAGGATAAGAATGAACAGATTATGGATGAATACTGACATTTGTGGACAACCAATTGAAATATTTATGCCTCAAGACCACAAACCATGGGAGCCTATTTTATAAACCACCTCTACATACACAATCTAATCATTTCAAACCACATGTCTATCACCCTTGATACAGAAGTATATCTCTATATAATTTGAAGTACACATTAAAGTTGAGGTTAAATAAACAAGAAATTAGAAAGAGAAGTAGAATGAATACTCTGTTGATCTTCCTGCAGCAGAGAACAAATCAGCCCAATGTCTACCGTCAGTTTTTCTAGCAACACTTACAACCACATCAAGGTACTCTGGGAAGTTTCTGATCAGATCACAAGTTTTCTCCAAAAGAGAGGAGCTAGTATCACTTTCAGAAATGGAGGTCTGGTTCTTACTTACACTTGGGCTGCAAGCAGTTAATATAGTTAGGAAGTAATATCATAACCAGATAAATACAAATCCACGAACACACAAAATTACAAATGGCCAAATCAACCATTATACCCCTAACATCTCCATTACCAATACACAACTTAAAAGAACTCATTGAAAATAGCTTAAATTAACAATCCAAGGACAACATAAAGCTATAAAAGTTGATACAACCAAGGCTAGGAAAACATCTAAACATGACCATGAGCAACAGATGGCCACTAATATTATATCAACCTCAAGGTTTCCAGCCATAGTATAGACAACTTCGAGAAAAGCATTTTGGGCCTAATAATGCTATATTGCATTCTGAAAGGAAAGATGTTTATGGTATTAACCTTCTAAGATATCTTCTATTGCAAACACAATTTAACATGCAGATAAATCAAACTGTATCACTGATACAGCTTAATTTCATTTATCGGATTATAAATACCTGGAAATTTCAGCTTCAAACACAGTAAAAAGAAGCCACTCCAGACAATGAGAAAAATGAGGTTTTTGTGCTGATAATTGTGCTAACCGTAAAGCTTCCTCCCTTTTGTCCCTCTGGCATTGACAGAATAACGAACAAAATTAATGAAGAAGAACATAGGTATTACCTACAGTTTAAAATGGAAAAGTTGTGAAAAAGAAGTTTTTTTACTACTATGTTCATAATCCAAGGACAGAGCTCTAGGTTAGGCTGGTTGGTGATGCAGATAGGGAAGATAGACTATTTCTATGAACTTTACCTTGATGAGCAGGATATGGAAGTTGAGCAGAAAGAGTGTTTTGTCATTCAGCTGGAGTCTTCTAGTTCTAGTAATTTGATAGTGGTATGTATTTCAATTCAGGATTGTTAGTTAGCCTTAATTTTTTTTTTTGACCTAGTACTTAGTATTTCAGTTCAGCATTATTTTTGAAGTTTTCAAAAAGTTGTGAGTCCTGAGACTTAATAGCTTATATAACAAACCTGAAGATTAGAGCAGGCTTGAGATATTGAATAATGGAAATGAGAGAAATGTTGTTTAACCATCATTTTGCCACCAAGGACTTGGTATATATCAGTTGCAAAAGAGTCTTCTACAAGTTGAGTACTTATTCTATAGCTGATCTGAAGATAAGAGCAGAGTTCAGATTTAGATTAATGGAACAGTGTTTAATCTGGGCATGGGTGGACTATTTTCTCCTTTTCTCTGACACTTGTGTTCTCTGCTCACAAATTGTCATTTACAATAACAGTCCCTCAACAGCTTTATTCCCTATCTTTTCTAACTTCTAAACCATGCTTGCTGTTTCTCTGAAACATAACCATAAACCCTTTTTTCTCAAGATCTGATAACTAAATGTCCATCTCTCTGAACCCCTGAATAGCTGTATGCTTGTCTTTTCTGAATCATCTAGTCTTTGGATGACTTGAGAGCAATATATATTTTTTGTCAAGCAATTGTTACTGTTGCCAAGTGTAAAGAACCGCCAGGATTGTTCACTTATAACCCTCTCCATTTTGTTAGGCAAAAGAGCTATGCTGCTTGGGCTTTTCATCCTTGCTTCAGCTACTGCATTCATGATGGACCTATCTCAATTATCTTGCATGAGCGTTCTATCACCTCATTTTTTCTCGCTTTTTTCCCTACAAATGAGCTATCTGTAATAAGCATTGATAGATGAATAGCAAGTTCTACTCTTGGTCAATAGTCAGAAACTTTCTGAAGTTCGGTTGTTCCCCATGCATGGGTCGAGTGATTGCTGAAGCCCGTAGGCTATCAATCGCTAATCGTCATCTATAGACCACACTTTCAAAGTGGTGCCACGGACTCCCCGTCCCCTTGATCTTGTAAGTGGTACTTGGGTAGCACTGACAAAGTTCGACTGTGAGGAGCACGAAGACATACTGCTCAATGGTCCTCCTCCACTGGTCCTCTGGTGATGAGGTACCAGGTCGACCTCGGGCTCAGCCTCTGGCTCAGGAGATTGTGATTCAGGGATCACTTCACTTGGAAAGACCTAAAAATCCTCATCGAGCAGTGAATACAAACCGCGGTTGAGTAAGTTTTAGAAACCGCCACCTCGGATGCAAGGCATGGTTAAAGGAGAATATAGAGGGGGTTGAATGAGGGAGAGAACTGTGTGAGAGGAATGAAAGGGGTGTAGCATTTATAGGAGGCAATATAATTTTTATTAATAAATCTGGTTTTCCATAAACAAAATTATCAAAAATTCAGACAGTTGGGAGCCCCAACGGTTGAATTTTTTCAAATAAACCCCCACGTGTCACGTTGCCACTGGCACCGTTGTGGATGCTCTAAGGTACCTGATAGGTATACTTGTATTGATGCTTCATAAGTTTTAACTATATTAATTTCTTGTGTGAACACCTTTCGCAAACACCCTCCACATTACAAATAAATAAACGAGTGCTTTTAGCATAGCTTGAAACAATAAACTATTTTATCATAGGGAGGAAATAAAGCAGTACCTGAATAAGGTGCCTTAATAGGCAATGCAATATAGTTTGAGCTTGAGGAGATGGCTCAAAACATGGAAACTCGGTACATGCGGCAAAGGACATCCTCTGGGAAACACCAACAACAACTCCAGCATTTGGAAGAAGGCCAAGAGGATATACCTCACGATCAAATTCAAGCTCCGGGTCCAGCTAAAAAGCAATGTTGAGTCACTTTAAACAACTAAAGAAACGAGGATCAAATAGCCCAATACTAAGTCCAATATATGCAGCTCAGAGATAGTTTCTTATTCTGTAGCCAAATAAAGATGGCACAAACACTAAAAAAATAGAAAAAGATCCAACCACAAAAAAAGTTCAAACCTTCAGCAAAAAGGCCAAGATAGATAAACCTATTTCTCTCCATAAAAAATGAAGCAAACACATAAATACATATAGCTCCCAACTTGGAAGGTATGAAATAAAGCCCCATTTCCAGATAAGCACATAAATTAACGGAATAATTTTAAATGTAAATGTGCACACATACCTGCAAAAAATCCTCCTGCATAAATGGGTCCACACCTGGAGACGGATACCAAACCTGTAAAAATAAACTTCCACCAGAACCTATATAAGACAAGTACATGGCAGAAACTAGAGCAAAAAAAAAACTTGCTGTATCAGCAATAATAAACGGAATAATGCTACCAGGTACTAAAGGAACTGCATCAATGTACAATTCCATTTAAATTTTGTACAAGCCTATATATTGAACTATTTCCATTAATGAAAAATATTGGGATAATTGTCAAAACATGCACTTATGTTTCGTCCACAAACGAAATAGTGCACAATGTTTTGTCCACGTCGTCTGGCTACCCTTATGAATCGTCCACACACTTCTGTCAGTAAAATTAACAGAACATTCGAATCTGTAGCCTCACGTGCTATCATGTGCTTGTGTCTGAAATTTTTTTTGGACGAAATTGCCCTAACAATCCTCAGCCACTCATTTTTTTGGACGAAATTCTTATTTTTGAATTTCAAACCAAAAGGGCAAAATTGCCAATTCAGGTTCTGCTGTTACACTTTTCTAACAGAAGTGTGTGGACGATTCATAAGGGTAGCCAGACGACGTGGACAAAACATTGTGCACTATTTCGTTTGTGGACGAAACATAAGTGCATGTTTTGACAATTATCCCAAAAATATTTAATGTACTAACATAAGATGCCTACGTTCCTATGGAAAATCAGTATTACCCTGACAAAAACTGGACATAATAATGTAGACCATAATGGCTAATCACCTGCATTCCTCGGTGACCATAATCCAACCATGAAACTTCCTCAATTAGATTTGTTTTCTCCTCTGATTGCCCACAGGTTACCCAGAATAACTCAACAGAGTCAGTAAGCTCCCTCTCATGCCCATCATCCAAATCAAGCAGTGAAAGGTCCCCATTTGCTCTCAATATCAAACATCTGCCAAACCATGAAGCAAGTTCAGGTACATATGATGTGCAAGCAACCAATTCAGGGGCATAATATAGAAAGGATATATTTAACAATCCATGGGAAACATACCTTGCAGGTTCTCTAGCCAGCATATCTGAAGAAGATGGATTATGATTGCTTGAGATACACTCTCTTGGAAGCTGATCAGGTATAAAACGCATTGCTGCGGGGTGACTCTTCGCCGTCATGATTGAGAGCTCTCGTACTGTAGAAAGCTGTTTGTCATTTTATCACTTATAAATGCATGACATAAAATTTCATTATATCACTCATTCGCAGTGCAAAATGAAGCCTGAGGAGTTAACAACTGGTGGAGAACATTAAACCATTCAGAAGTCAAACTAGTGAAGGATGTGAAGCAAAAATAAATCATTACCTGCAAATCTGGAGTACTAGAAGGTGTTAATTCGGCGGATAATTTCACATGGAAAATATGCACATCAAATGGGCGATACGTGACTAGTATATAATCTTGATAGACATCCATCACCATAGGCTTTGCTAGCAATGATTTCCGATATAGTAATGAGCTCTGGTCTAGGTGGTATCTTGGATAGAATAGCAATTCATACCTGCAACGCATCAGCATTCAGACCAATTCAAAAATTAATAAACATAGCGTAATATCAAATAATTAGCTTTACAGCTGCAAAATGGATAGAACCTATAAAATGAAGACATAAATAGTGATTCATTCGTATAAAGGAAGGAATTTAAGGTATTAGAGGACCAACTCAACTAAAAGCTCAAGCTGATAGTTGAAGGACCAATTATAGTTATATTCCAACAAGCACCCTCACGGACAATCCCGTTTACGGGTTTAGATGTGAAAGATTTTGAAGAGGAGAGAGCCCATTGAGAAGAGAGATAAGGGCTGGCCCATGGGGGCAAATTAGATAAGTAGAGATATATATATATACATAGGGGGGCTATCAAGTACAAACCTTGTTTCGGGTCAGAACGTAGAACTAATCTGGACCATTGATTATCCAAATCGGATGGCCACCGAAATTCAGGGGGGTGGGGGTGATTGATTACGAAATCAATTACAAGATATGCATTAATTAAAAAGATATTAAAAGATATGCATTAAATATGGGCCTTTAATTTTACGAACCAATGGCCCAGATTGAAAGTTCTACGTTCTGACGAAAGATACAAGTTTGTACCTGATAGCTATCCTATACATATATATATATATATATATATATATATATATATATATTGTATATAGTGGGGTTCACACCCCTGTTCGTGAGGTACCAAGCTCTGATACTATATTAAAGGACCAACTCAACTAAAAGCAGATAAGTAGAGAGAAATATATATATCTATATATATATATTGTATATAGTGGGGTTTACACCCCTGTTCGTGAGGTACCAAGCTCTGATACCATATTGAAGGACCAACTCAACTAAAAGCTCAAACTGATAATTGAAGGACCAATTATAGTTATATGGGTTAATTGTCAAAAAGAGCACTAAAGTTTTGTCCATAAGCAAAAACACATCTAAAGTTTTGTCCACGCTTTTAGGGTGCACTAAAGTTTTGTCCACTGACTTCCGTTAGAAAAACGTAACAGGTTAATTGTCAAAAACTAGTATTGCCCACACAACTACAGAATGCATTATGAATTGCCCAGAAATCTATAGCATCCATGAAGAATTGCCCAGACCATTCATTCTGCGTTTTTCTAACGCAAGTCGGTGGACAAAACTTTAGTGCACCCTAAAAGCGTGGACAAAACTTTAATTGTGTTTCCGTTTGTGGACAAAACTTCAGTGCATTTTTTGACAATTAACCCTTATATATTCTAACACAAGGTCATAAACTAGCTTTCATGACAAGTGTACATAAATTAATGAACATCCACATTTTGCTTTCAATATGCAAATTTCAAAAGAATTAACTGGATATAAATGCAAATATGGAACAAATGCTCACGTGTTAGAAGATTCAATATAATTGCAGACGACAACAATCTTTCCCAGCCATAACAAACCTCTGCACTGGATCATTTGTTCCTGAGTGATATCACCAAACACTCTCCACCTTTTCAACCGCATATCGTACAAGATTAACCCATGAAGACCAGCAACTGCTACATACATTCCATCCTTGCTTGCTGCAACATGTTGTACTGGCCAGTTTTGAGAGATGTAAGAAACCTGATTCCAAACAAAATTATTATATCAGAGATGAACATTTTGGGAAGACAACGAAACAAGCAAATTGATCCCCCAAACTGCGAATTGAAGTCGTAACTGGAAGGTTAAGATGCAGCATTTTCAGTTCATCGGCATCTTCAGACTGCACAACAAGCAAACGATCTTCACCATAAATTACTTGCCGAGCATAAGTCATGCCTGAAACTCCTCGACTGAGACAGCATTTGCCAAAAGAAAAAGCAAGAATTCTTTCCGAGGATCCTTGTTCAACAGCATAAATTCTATATCCATGTTCATCCCACTGCATTAATGATGTGCCACTCAACAAAGCTTCATATTTGCGATCCTGCTTAACAGTGGGAGAAGATACAGAGCTTAAACTGATTTGGCGAATTGTTGACATTAAACGGCACCCAGAGACTGACCAAACAGTAAGTCCTCTTAATTTCCACCCAACTGCAAAAGCAGAATTATCAGGAGTCCATGAAATACAGCTGACAGCACCAGTATCATCCACTGAGTATCTGCAATCAGCCAAGTCATAAAAGATTTTCACACAATGAACTGAAGTCAAAATCCAAATGTCTCGAACTATTACATATTAACTACAGAGATCTGTAATTTTAAGCAATCAAGTTCTACTCATTGCATAGCACATAAAACTGTACAACCCGCTAGATGGAAGGAAAAGCAATTTGACTCAACCAGATCAATAAATTTTAAACCAACACTACAAAAGCAATAGTATTGTGATAAAGATGTAAACAGCCAATTAGTTTTCCTGAGAGCAGAAAGAGAGATAACAACTCTTCCAATAGAAAAGGCAATTGATTCTTAGAAAGAGCGTGTTTTATATCCTTTATAGAAAAATGGGTTGACACAAATAATGAGGAAATACCCAGCTCCTAGAAGCCAAGTTACTTAAGGTCTGTTTCGCTTTATAGACTTTCCAATGAAAAGTATATGGGAATGAGTACTAGACCGCACAAATCACCCATTGATATAAAAAGTGCGGAGGATCCATGCAAACTGAATTAAATCAGGAGGCAGTAGTATGCTGTTTGGAAACGAATAGGTTACAAATGCAAGTTTCAGAAAGCTCCAGGAATAAATTAATAGCCAACACTGAGAATATAACACAAAATTACTGAACTGTTAACTGATTCAGTAATGTCACAGTTTATGATAGTATACATGGCTTACCCCCAGTCACACAGAGATACTGTTCGAATCAGTGATCCAAATTCTGCCAGGTCATATAGCTCGACAACCCCTCTTCTGGTACCAACAGCAAGAATTTGTTGCTCTGAAGCTACTGAGGTACAAACAGCATCACCAGAGCCCAACTTTTGTTCAATTTTGATAGATTCAGCTTGTCTCAGACCTTTCTTAGTCACAGAACATGACAATATTTGCCCATCAGAGTATAAGATGAATAGCAATCTCAATGGCAAGCATAGTTCGAGCTGGACAATAGCAGCCTTTTTGGAAGATCCCCAAGCAGAAGAAAGACCGTTACCGAGTGCATGTTGCGAGTCAGTAACTCCATTGCTGTTGCCTGGATCAAGTTCAAAAGGCCCAAAGAACTGTACAGAACAACAGAGAATTATGAAAAATAGAAGATAAACAACATAGACAACAAAATAGTATCTAACATGTAGGGCTATAACAAAATTGCAAAATTGCTACTATATTAGCACATACACAGGATAATGTACAATGAACAATTAGTGTACAGCTCAACACCTATAATTGCATTACCTCTCCTTTCCAGGAGATGCTAAGTAATGATCCATCCGAAAGTCCAAGAAGCATATATTTGTTATCGCTTACAATGTTGCTCCTGGAATAAATATTTGACAAGGAAAGTATCAAAATGATTCCAATGAAAATAGCTAAAACTATTCATTAAGAAAAGGTAGTCTACAACATAAAACCACAGAATTTAAGATAAACTTGTATGCAAAGGACTAATCAATTGTTTGGGTTCAATTGATTCAGTTCTGGACCTTGTTTTGCTCTTAATACCTACAAAACCAAGTTACAGTGATGGCTGATGCTTACAAATTCATTATTTATCTATTTATAATGACAGTTTGCCGACACAGAGGATAAGCTTCTGTGCAAGGTTGTCATGATATAAGGGAAGGTGATATATAACCCTCAAAACTACGTATATAATGTCAGATGTCTGTATTACCTACCATACATGAATTATTGATAATGACAGTTTGAATCATGGTTAGCATATATGGTTCTAACAACTCAATCTATAAAATAAAATGATTGTTGAATTGAAGCCATTACCTTCTGGTGAGGAGGGTCAAGCAATCTTACAAGTTGGGAGGCTTTGTGTCAAGTCTTATCTATTGATCTATTAATCATGGTAGTTCTGTCCTATTTTGAAATCCAGACCAAAGTGCTCATAGAACGATGAGTTCTGATATTATGATCTTTTTTATTAGAAGAATATTGTTAATTTCATGATAAAGTTGTATTGGATATCTTCCAGCAAGGCATTAAGATTTTTCAATGGGCCTTGAGTGTCCCTAAAGGCGGAGCCTCGTAGAAGTCCTAGACTAAAAATGGGTTCCAAAAGCGACATAAATAATACTTAATGCCGTTCAAAAGATATTGTACTTGGCTTGGAGTATTCTTATGAGGTTGTCTGTGCAATCTCTGAAGCGCCAATTTGGACACGATAAGGACATGTCATTTTCGAAAAACATAGGACACGATACACCAGGACAAGTAAATCTCTTATTTCTAAATAATATAATATGCATGCATTACATCAAATGAAGTTGTAACTTTTCATGATTTTGAGGTTAGATTTAACAATAAACATGTCGAATTGCAATCTAAAATATCGTTGTTACAAACTAGAATGATAACTGTTGAGAAAAGGAAGTAATCCACTCCATTCTCAACAACCTAAGTCATCACTATCGTTTTTCAAAATGAGACAATATTATTCGAGCATCTGTGTCAGGTACGGGACATGGAAATTCGACGTGACTCTTTATCGCAAGTTGTGAATTTGTGCTTCAAAGCGTGCAGTAAATATATGTTGGAACTATTTACAATTAGTTTCATGAATGACCCGTCCCGAACCCCCACAATGGTGGGAGCCTTTACTATTAATTTCATCCCAAGAATTAGTACATTTACCTAATAACTCCATACAACACGATTGAATTACTAAAATATACTTCATTTACTGACCCTCAAAACAAAGCTACTTACACTGCCAAGTCCTTTCCCGCAAACGGCACTTGCTCAGATAAAAGAAGAGATATAGATGCAAAAGACAACCCAGATAGTTGCTTCCCTCCGATCTGTATTTTTTTCTCTGTGAATTGGGCCTTAAAAATGTGAAGAAATAAAGATGATGTCTGCAAATAAAGAAGATTATGTATTCAATATTAAAAACAGAAAAAAAAAAAAAAGCATATTAAATAAAAGAATAAACGTACAAGAAGAGAATACACTTCCTTTGTTCCCATAAGATATCTATTTATCGTAAGCATCAATTACTTGATGTACACAGAAAGTAGTTTACACAGAAATAAATTATTTATGCATATATGAAAGTAGAATTTCCAGGAAAAAGAAACCTAAACTGTAGGACTTTCTAAGACTTCTCAGTTTTATTAAGCGTTAATGATTCCAAGACATTTAAATCAACTAGTAAGCTATAGTCAGGAGTAGCCTAAGTGAGTGAATAGAGTTGAGCATTTTAAGCTATAAATTGCAACTTGAGTTAAAAGAAAAAACATTAAGCTGATATTCAAACTAATTTAGTTCATTATGGTGAACGGGGACATACATTATTGACACAGAACTAAGATGGTAATGTTACAGCACTCTACAGACAGGATTGAGAAAAGGCGGCACAGTTAATTCAGTTTCTAAACATGAAGTACATACAAGCTATGTTGCATTACCACTAAATAGTAGATTAGTGAAATCTTAAGCTATTATATTGTCCAAATAATCATAAATGCTACAATGTAGTGGCCGATGATTGATTACAAGCACCAAATTAAGATACCAAACCAGAAATTAACATTCTTGTGATTGATCACAACTTCACTAGTACAAAATTAACATACCAAACCAGAAACCGAGGAGAAAAATAGAATTCAATCAAACTTACGAGAACAGCAATCAATTTGGTATCCGGGCTCCACACAGCTTGGATATTCTCGCCCTCCTTCTGCACCGATTCCACATCCCTCTTGTATTTCCCCAGCCTCACTTTATGCTGCTCCGTCACAAAACCAAAAATGAAATGTCAGAATTCAGAGTTCACTCATCAATATACGAAATTCAAACACGTCCATTTGAAGAAAACAGGCGGACACTGTAAAAATCCAGAGCTCACATGCACAAACATGGAGGAAGAAGCAAATGGAAAGAGGGGAGTACCTGGGACGCGCTCCAGAGCTCAAGGTGAGTGGGAGAGACGACGAGGAAGAGGCGATTGATGAGTTTGAGGTAGATGATCCGCTGGGAAGATGGACAGAGGCCTTGCTCCAATGGGATCACCTGCGGCCATCCATATGCCATATACATCTTCTTCCTCGAATTGGAGCTGCTGCGATTTGAGATCTGCTGAATATGAGGATTTGGATTTGGATCGAAGAGAGTTTAGGGTTTGATGGAGGGGATTTGGATCTGAGCCATGTTATGCAACCAAGATATTCAGGCGGATCTGAGACTGTGAGAGAAGAAGTTTTTTCTGGTTATTTTTTTAGAGGAAAAAAAATGACATTTCACCAGAAAGAGGTGATAGGGCCCATGGTACGTGGCGCCAGATGACGTGGCACGATTTTGAATGACAGATAGATAGCTAGCAGAGCAGAGGATCTCTAGATGGGCCTCACCTCAAACATACGTACTGAGTTTTGAGCCCATTCAGCCCAGGCCTGTTTTTTAAAATGGGCCTGGAGCCAATGGGCTTGGGTTTACTGACTACATCTATCACTGTGAAAGCAATTGTTTTTAAATAAGTTGTGTAGCATTACTTATATCTTCTTCTTTTTTTAGATCAAGTAGTAGACTTTAGTAATGATTTAGTTGTAAAATACACTGAATGCATTAGGGAAAATTTTCTTGACCATTGACAAGTCAGTGAAAAATTTTATTCGCAGTTTTTTTAACAAAAATAAGAAACAATCTCTCGTTTTGAAGGAGAAGGGACAGTACGTCCTTAACAATGGTACCCACTGGAGATATAGGAGGGGGCCCGTAAGGATCTTGTTGAACAAAATTTGAGCGTCTGAACGAATAACCACTAGTCCAGTCTCTAATGGTGCGACATTCCAGAGGATTGTACCAATCGTATTACTCATATCTCATAACCGGATATTTCAGCTCTTGCATCAACGAAGTGTTAGCATCACTATTCCCTATTTTATCGAAACCTCCATACATGATCGTATCTTTTAGTCACATTGCTAGTTGCTGGAAATATTCTCACACTTATCACCATTTTGTTTTCTGATGAATGATGTCGTATAAATGCTCCCGACTCAAACCAAAGCAGCAACGCAACTTTTAAAAAGAACAAAAAAACAAGCTACACCAAAGAAAAAACAAAACACAACTAAGACAACGAATTTATTTATCGTCATATCATCTTATGACTCATGCATATACACGTCGTTGTGTTTTTTTTTCTCACAAACGATATTATATTAGTATTTGATTAATTACGCATAACTACGTAAAATTTTACGACATATATATTCTTGTTTATATTGTCTTTTTTTAACGAATGACTACACGATATATGTCATTGTCCTTATTTTTTTTAAACCTTAAACCACCTCGACTCTCTTACATCTATCCTCAGCATATTTCTCCTTCCTCTCGTGTTTTTTTTCTTACCGACAATGCAATTCAAACATCCTGGGAGATGCATTGTCCAATTGATGCTACCAACGCTGCTGCTTCTTTATTTTATATGGTGAATTTCTAACAGATGAAGATAAGTCCCATAAGAAGGAAGAAAAAAATCCATCAAGTTTTTTTTTTTAAAATAGAACAAAAAGATTGTAGAACAAAAATTTGAAACTTTAGTTATAATAATGAGGACACAATTTTTTTTTATAATGAGGACACAATTATCATTTTGTTCAAGATTTGACGGAATGATTTATGTGTTTACACATTGATGCACTCTAGTCAATTGTCATAAAAAATATATAATTATATACATGTTGGATAGTAATATATTATTTTCTTAATCATGTGCAATTAACCCTACAAAAATATTAAAAGTCAACTTTCTACACACAAAAAAAAGCTCTCTGTCTACCTCACCACTAAGGTTCTCTCTCTACCCTACTAGGGTTTTCTCGCCGCCGTTCTTTTCACGCTGCCCGCTGTCGCCTGACCTCCGGTCTCGCTGCCTGGTATCGCCCCCATTGTCCCTCTCCACAAATCTCACTATTCCCTTTCCATCTGACCCCGTCGAGCTTTGTCTGTCCCGAGCTCCTGCGCCCATCCGGTCGGCTTCGGCTCCCAGAGTGTTATCTCTCCCGTCCCTGTTCTCGATCTCTTCGGACCCGTTGTAAAGACCGGGAAATTTGATAGTTAAATTTATTGTTGGAACGTGGCGGGTTGGAGAACGATTTGAAAGTTTAATCGAATTTTGGATCGAGTTCAAAAAAAAAGAAAAAAAAATGGAAGATCAGGCCTGGGCCTGATCAGACCTATTTGGGCCGAGTCAACCCAAGCCAACCAAGCCCACCGAGCCCACGCTTCCTAACCCTACTCTAACCCTTATTTATCGCGCATACTTGCACGCGAACCAAGGCGAGCCAGCGTCATTCCTCTTCGTCCCCATTCTCTCTCTCAGATCCACTCTCAACTCACCCTCTTCGATCTCCCTCTTCCTCGTCCCTCGATCACTCATTTCCCTCACACCTGACCTCGCCACCGCTAGTTCTTCACCTCCGTCTACAAATTGCAGCCACGAACCCATGCGAGGCGTCGTCGTCGGGGAGATCTCGCCTCCGTCATCCTCTTCCGGAATCGTTTGAATCGCGTCTGTAACGACGATTTCAGCTCAGGTAACGACGTGCCGGACTCGTTCCCCACTTCCCCGACCTTCCTCTCTCCTTGCGAGCTGCAACGCCTTCGTCTGGACTCCGGGAAGCTCGCCGGAGAAGACGACGCCGTAAGCTCAAGTTGTGCAGAGCTTCCTGGCTCATGCCTCGAGCCCGTCTAGCCACGACGGAGCCCGGTCCTGCCGGTCTCACACCTCCCCTCCTCCGAGCTCCTTGTCGCCTTCGTCGCCACCGGAACAGGACCGCCGCCGCCATCTCCCTTCAGGGAAACCCCTAGCCACGCCTCAGGCTTGGGTTGGGCCAGAGCCAGGGCCGTGGGTCTCGATACAGGCCGAGGTTCGTGTCGGGCCAGAATGTTTGGGCTGAGGTTGGCCTTGGGCCAGAGCTGATGAGAGACGGGCCAGGCCCAGGTCCGACGGGTCTGGAACCGGGTTCGGACCGGGTTCGGGTCAGGTCCGGTTCCGGGTCCGGACTGAGTCTGGATCCGGGTTGGGCCCGGATTCGGGCCGGATCTGGGTCGGATCCGGGTCAGACCAATAAATTTAATTTAAAATTTATATAATTAAATATTGGGTTTAAAATCAGATAATGACCAAGGACTATCGAACTTTGGAATTAATTATTAAGTTGGAGGATCGTTACGGGTTGGACCGAGACTGATACGTCCCTTTTGTGTTAAACCAGGCCTTGACCCCGAGCACGGAGAAGACCGGTGTTGGCCAGGACGTCAGCAGCTAGGAGACGCAGCTGTCGGTTCTTCAAGAGGTAGGGATTATCTCGAACCCGCTTTATTACGGTTTTACTAGAATGCATATAGGGAAACCTAATAAACCGGCTAAATAACTAGTATGCATATAGGATGCGAACAACTAGCGTAGACGTATCAAATTGTAATCATTTACGATTCTGTCTTGAAAACCTGTCGTGCTGGTAGAATCAGGCCATGTCGTGCCTGTAGGATTGATTGTTGTTTGTGGATTGTTGTGTTGTGCTGTTTGAACGGTTAATAAAAGATAAACATGAAAACGAGTAAAGTTGGCTTGAGAATACATGATAGTGATATGAGTATTATTTCCTAGTTTCATGATATGTTGGATTGGGGATGTTGGGGAACGAATACCGGTTAAGCCGGTGGGGTTTACCACGTTGAGTGTGGTGACGGTAAGTGATGGTAAGTGCGTGATTGTTATGACGTGAATCATTGATTGTGATATGGTCGGGTGAGTGATAGACCGACGTGACTATGATATTCGGTGAAGCATGTTTTGCTATGTTTGGTAAATTGAGAAGCATGATATGTGATATTCGGTGAAGCATGTGTTGCTATGTTTGGTAAATTGAGAAGCATGATAGGTGATATTCGGTGAAGCATGTGTTGCTATGTTTTGGGCAAGTGTGCCATGTGTAAGTGTGATCGTGATTGTGGTTATGTACTGTGGTTACCTGTGAGTGTGATTGTGACTGTGATACTGTGGTTACCCGAGAAAGGTGATTTCCCTACCTTCCGACCGTGAGTCGGTAAAACGTTGTGTCCGCGATGTGTTGCGCGAAGAGGCGATTTCCCTGCCTTCCATGTGTTGGTAAAACGTTGTGTACGCGATGTGTTGCGCGAAGGGATGTGTACCGAAATGAGGTCGACCGACCCTCCTGACGGTGTATTGGGGGAAAGTTGCGTACGGCTACGCCGGGCCGAGCGGGTTGCTCCCGAGACCGTGCATGGGTTACGAGTTGTGTGTTTTGATAATGTTTGGATTGAATGAGTGTTGCTAAGTTTGTGGCTATGGGTGTTTCCTTGTTATGAGTAGTGTGTACCCGTGAATGACTTGATTTGATTGTTTGATGGTGAATTCTTGTGTGTAGCTTCCGTGTAAGTTAAAGTGTCGTCTTGTGGTTATCCGTGAGTTGGTTGTGAAGGGGCTTTGGATGTGGAATTTTGGGACAGTTTGCGGTCGGGTAAAGTGATGGTTGTTTAGGTGGGATTACATGTTCTCGTTGTCGCTTCCTCCTTTTAATTGTTAAAAAGTTAGTTTAGAAACGTAAATGGGTGTCTTGATTGGATTGTAACCGTATCGTTGTGTGCCGTAGTCGATTGGATGGTGTTGAGCTGAAGTTAGTATGGTTGGACTGCTAAACGTCAGGTTAAAAGGGGGGTTTTGTCTTTAAATTGGCTTAAGTGTCGCATCGTTGTTTTAACCTTTTGATGTAACTTAAAATTGTGGAATAGCTTTCTGGTAAATCTGTTTGAGGTGGTTTTCGGAGTTTTCCCTACTGAGCGTCAAGCTCACCCCTTACCGTGTTTTCTACAGGTGATAGTTATACTTTGGACTATAGGGTTACGCAGAGCTGGGAGCTAGCGGAGACCCGGGGTTTATTTGTATTTCGTAGAGACGTACCTCTTTTTTTGAGTTATTGTATTTGACCGAGCTTAAGACTCAGGGTTTGAAACCCTCGTTGATTTATACTATTTTATCCTTATCAGTTATTCGTTACTTTTAAATTGTTTTATTTAAATTCACTAAGTCACATCACGGGTCCGGTCAATACCGGATTTGGGGCGTGACACCCGTTACCCTCAAGCACCCGGAAATGGACAAGGATGACCAGATCTGGCCGAGCGAGGATCCTCAACACCCGATTGTGATAAGGTTTCTACTGGAGGTACCATTTCCGGCGTCCCTTTCTGTTCATTTACTCCTTCCACCTGAACACCGCCAGCCCGCCGGTACACTGGCATCCCTGAAGGATAAGCCGGGTGGAATGAAGTTCGGGACCTTTGCATTCGTAGAGCCACAACCGCCGTCGCGTCCTCGACGGAGCCTGTTGGAGTCAGCTACGGTCCACAAGGATCTGACGCCCGTCTCTCGACCACAGTCGCCTTGGGGAAAAGCGAGGAACTCCTCTCTGCAGACAAGGAGCGGGTCACTGTATGCTCGCCCGTCGGGGTCTAAGAAATCGATGGGTCCTCTGGTCCCTCCACCGGATTTCAACCAGTCGGACACCTCTGAAGGGGCCTAGGAGAAGCAGGCGGAGGCAGGACAGCCTCCAATGCAGGGATGACCCGACCCGACAGGGGTGGGTGGAGCCGATGTCGGCCTATACCTACAAACCCAGGACAGCTAGTGTTGGGAGGTCCCGGGAAGCCTGCACCAACAACTCATCTCTATTATTTGCTTTTTGGTTATCTGCATTATTTCTTGAACAATATATCGCTTATTTTGTTTAGGTACTTTTACTTTAGGTCTCACTGTTTTGAGACGCTGGTACGGAGTTGTCTTGAGTGTTTTCCAACTATTTCAAGTAGGATATTACTATGGGTCCATGTAAGAACCGCCCCCGGTCAACACCGGTCGAACCGGTGAAATTTGGGAAAAGTTGACTTTCCGCTGGAAAAGTCAATCGATGACTTCGGGAGTCATTCGGGACCTTTCCGTGACCCAAAAAGCGTAGCCATCGTTACGGTTAGCTTAGTTGGATCGTTTCCTTTCAAATATGTAATTTTCGAAAAAAGTCAAATCCGGGTCAAACGGGGTCGAAATAAGGCTTTTATCGAATTAAATAATTGGGCTGAGATATTTGTGAGGAAAGATGGACCCCATATGGACACATGTCCTTAAACCCTTGGAAGAGAAGAAATGGGTGAGGAAAAGACCATTTTGCCTCATTTTTGGGCCTAAAGAGGGAATAGGCTAAGGGGGGCAATTTGGACAATTCCCTTTTAGGTTAAAGGCCACATTTGAGCCAAATTTCAGCTCACTCTTCACCTTGGCCAAAATCCCCTAGAGAGAGAGAGGAGCTCCATTGCTTGAAGAAGAAGAAGAAAGGGAAGAAAAAGGAGGTCATTTGCTTGATTTTCACCACAAATCTTCCCCAAACCTTCATATTTCTCATCCCCTCTTCATTTTTTAAGGTGAGCACTCAATAAAACACTCTTTTGATGAATTCTTAGTTGTGGGTGTGGGTAAAATGCATGAACTAGGCTTGGGTTTTATGGGTTTGAGGTTTTCATGGTTAAATGGATGATTTGTGGAGAAAAGTGGAGGTTTATGATGGAATTTAATTGGGTTTTGTTGATTTGATGAAACCCAATCTTGGGTCATGAAGTTTTGGGGTTATTGAGGTGGATTATGAGGTTTTGGAGGTTAACAATGGAGTTTTGAGGGTTTGGATTCGTGGAGAAGAAACTGGAGCAAGAAGAAGGAAGGGTTTGTTCGGACCCGTCACGGATCCGTGGCGGGGACCGTGACGGAGCACATCACGGCTCTGTGACGGAGACCGTGACAGCACACATCACGGTTCCGTGACGTTAACCGTGACGGTGCACGTCACGGTTCCGTGACCCAGACCGTGACGGAGCCCGTCAAGGCTCTGTGACCCACTCCGTGATGGATAAGAAATGAACCTTTTAGGTCCATTTTGGGCGTTTTTGGGCAATTAGGAAGGTTATCTTTAACCGAACGCATTGGGGATTAGGCCGGGTGTTTTCTCTTTAAACCAACCTTGAATTATTATTAATTCTCGTGTACTTTATGATCTTAGACGTTGTCCCCGGTCGCGGCGGAGGAGGCTACTAGGCGGCTCGAGGTTTTTCGTGTTGGATCGCGGTTGAGGTAGGGAAAAGTAACGAGTACCGGTTTAAATGCGGAAAGTTACTAGAATTGCATATAGGATATAAGTAACCGAAATAAATGTAGAATCACATGTAGGATGTGAATAACTAGGGTAGTCGTTTAAAAGATGGAACCACTTGCGACCCATGTCTTGCCCGTAGGTGTGGGACTTGTTGTGCGGTAGAATTGCATGTGGGCCATGTCGTGCCGTAGGATTGTGTGTTGGTTGCGCTGGTTTGTGATTAGTAGCTTGTAATGTTTGATATGTGGTATGCGCCGTTGTCAAATTAAGGATCATGATATGCTATGAGAACGTGGTGATTGTTAGTGTGAATTATTGTCTTGTGATATGATCGGGTGATTGATAGACCGATGTTGGGTGTTCCGGTATGGTAAATGTGGTGTGATTTGTACCCCGTGCTACGGGAATATATTCGACTGATGCAATGTCCGGTCCGGTATGTTTGATATGAGTTGTACCTCAATGTTGTGTGTCCGGAAAGACATCTAGACCAATGTCATGTTCCGGTATGATGTGTATGTATGAGTTTCACCCCGATGTTGTGTGTCCAGGAAGACATCTAAACTGATGATGTGTTCCAGTATGATGTGTTTGTATGAGTTTCACCCCGGTGATATGGGTCCGGGAAGACATCTAGACCGATGATGCGTTCTGGTATGATGTGTCTGTGTGAGTTCCACCCCAATGATGTGTGTCCGGGAAGATATCTAGACCGATGTTGTGTTCCGGTATGATGTGTTTGTATGAGTTTCACCCCGATGCTGTGTGTCCGGGAAGACATCTAGACCGATGATGTGTTCCGGTATGATGTGTCTTTGTGAGTTCCACCCCGATGTTGTGTGTCCGGGAAGATATCTAGACCGATGCTGTATTCCGGTATGATATGTTTGATATGAGCTTCACCCCGATGTTGTGTGTTCGTGAAGATATCTAGACCGATGCTGTGTTCCGGTACGATATGTTGAGCCGTACGGTGCGACCCGGCGTATCATTGTATACCTACCGTATGTCTGTATGAGTGGCGTTTGTAATTGGTGTCGCTGCAGACAGTTCCACTGTATGTGTGTTTCTTTGTCTTAGATCAAGTGTCGATAATGGTGTTATCCTGTTTGTTTTTTTTTTGTGTTGTTGCTTTACTAGTATGTCATATTTGGACGGGTATCCGTGGTGACGGAGCGGAAACTCATCCCCTTTACTACTTTTTCCTACTGAGCGAAAGCTCATCCCCTTCATTACTGTTTTGACAGGTTTTTGAGCGTGATTTGGTTTAGAGGACGGCTCGGAGCTCGGGAGCTTATCGAGAGTCTGGGTGTTATTTGCTTAATAGAGACGTACTCCCTTTCGTTGTACTAAACTTTGTTTTATTTTGGATTTCGAGCGTTTGGCTCGTGTTACCGGAATTGTTGGGTTTGGAACTAGTTTTGGAGATTTATTTCGTTTTAAAATTCCAGTTATTATTATTATTCAAGTTCACGTCTCGAGTCCGGTCAAAGCCGGATTTGGGGCGTGACAGTCCATGAGCGCTGGACTTGCTACGGTCGGCCCGGACACATATTTGGAACCCCGAACGTTTACGCTCTGTTTTGTTTGATTACCTTTAGGTATTAATATTATTCTCCGGTTGCCCGTTTAAAAAAAACTTACAAAAATACACCATTTTTTATATCAATTATTCTGATGGTCTTATAACATGACAAGTTCTATTTGATTGTGATAATAACTTCGAGTTTTTTTTTTATATTTGAATTCTCCTAAGTCTTGATAATGTTATCGTAACAACCTTTTAAAAAATAAAAGTCACAGACTTCAAGTGAACCTTGTTGTGTGTCTTACTCTCATCAGTCATCAGTTAGTCATCACTATTGATATATACAGTGAGAGATCAACCAGTAAACGCGCTTGCTCTCTCTCTCTCTTTCAACACAGAAACCCTGCCTACACAGTGACTTGCCACCGGCGGCCACCGTGGCTCCGGCCACAGGGCTGCCGGTGGGGCTCCTCCCTCCTCCAAGCGCTCTTCGGTTGTCTCAAGTCATCGTCGTTTTCGCGTCTCCCCCCGGTCGCCGCCCCACTTCCGGTCCGCCCCTCCGGCCAGATCTACGGTCGTCGTCCCTCTTCCGGTCCGCCCCTCCGACCAGATCTACTCCCTCACCCTTTTACGCCGCTTCGCTTCTCCGGCTCCCTCACAGCAGCGTTCAACCCCTTGCCCCGCCGTCCTTCACCCCCCTCCGTCCAGATCTGCTGGTGGCGCCTCCCTCTCCCTCTCCGTCGTTGCTGCTCCTCCGGCGAGTTCTGCCTCCCACCGCCTGACCGTCGCTTCCACCCTCCCCCTTCGACTAGGCCCCCTCCATCTCCTCCTTCCCCAAAACATTTTTCGGCCAATCCCACCTCACCTCCGACCAGACCCGAATCCTCACTCAGCCCCCACGCCCTCCTTTCCCAGCTCCCCATCCAGCCTTTTCTCCCGGCTGCAAGAACGACGATGGTCAGCCGCCCAGTCCCGACAACGACGATCCGAGCTTCTCAGGCCGAGCATCTTTGCCATGCTTTTTCGACCCGACAGTCAGATCTGTTCCCATTTCCTGCTGGAGTTTCGCAGTCTGAGCCGCTTAGTCGTGCTCCTGCATATTGTGTTCTACCGGCCAGTTCCGTGCACCCGTCCCAAGCGGATCAGATCTGCACCCGTCGGCGCCGCCCACCTTCCGCATCTAATACTGTCATCGGAGGCCGGTCATGTGTAGCTCACGCTCGTAGTTGTCGACTATGTTTACTTGTTTTTCGTATGTATTTTGTTTGTACTTTCTGCCGGAATCTCGAATCTCCGGTAGAATTGGTTGTTTCCTCTGGCAGCGTGTCCGGTTGGTCCTCTATATCGACATATCCTGTCGGAGAGTCGATAGGTAAGACCGACCTGGTAGCTACTGTTTATTTAGGCGCTGTGTCGCTTTGGTTTAGAGCTATTCATCTACCTGTTTGTCCCTCGATTTTTCGAGAACAATCAGTTGATGCAACGCTTGTGTTAGTTGGTTTTTATTATCCGGTTCGTAAGATTTGTTAATCTTTTAATGAATCTTTCTGTTAAAAAAAAAGATATATACGGTGAGAAAAGTGCAAATCCAATGAACCTTGTTGTAACCCTCTCATCAGTCATCACTATTGATATATATACGTTGAGAAAAATGCAAATCCAATGAACCTTGTTGTAACCCTCTCATCAGTCATCACTATTGATATATATACGTTGAGAAAAGTGCAAATCAAACCCACATAATGGAGAGCAAGTAAAACTAACGAAGAAAAAGGAAAGTTTAGAGATGGTGACTAAAGAGACGAAACAGACCACTAAAGTTATAAGATCCAACTCAATAGTCAAGAAGAAAATAATATTCCTAAAACATTTGGGAGTGAAGATAAAATTTGATGCATACACTTGAGGAGGAACAAGAAGTATGCATGTGAAAGGATAGGGAATTTGAGACACGTGATAAAATAAAATAAAATATTGGGATGATTCGAACCTAGAAAGACGGTGAATCAATAAAACTATAATATTAATAGTCGTCCTAATACAAAAATAATTTGATGTTGTATAGGGTTTTATCGGATTCCTTGACATGTTGGTTAAAGCTTTATGTCCCTTGTCAATATTTGAGTGACACAATGGATGTTATCTTTTCTTTACTTGGATTTGATCCTAACTTTCCATGTTATTCTACATTTTTATGAAAGATTGATGCACTTAATATGCAAGCATGTTCGCCTTCCCTACTTCGTAGTTGCAAAACCAACTGGTGTCAAATAGTATTATTGTAGTGGGAAATTTTTAATATATTAAAACATAATTATATGGTTTACAACAATTTCAAATATATTATAGTCTTGTGTATGAAAAGTAATAAAATCTTATTTAAAATTAGTTTAAGTAAAACATGAGTCGTGTCTTGTTTTCTCTCTACGAAGACAAAAATTAGGATTAATTAGTTCCATTTCTCGAAACCAGGTTGTATGTAAGGGTTCAAAAAAAACTGGATGCATGAATGGGTTGTTGGGTGGGTTGATGTGCAACATCCGCTGAAAGCCGCCTAGCTGCTTTTTGTTGAACATGTGTTGTTGCGGTGGGGAAGACGTCTAAGTCTCGTCATCAAGCATTTTTTTTATCGAAAAACAAGCTTTATGGGAAGTGAAATTTATAAAATGAAGATAAATTGTTGGTGTATTGATGAAAGTGATGCGGAATCTATAGATGGTAAAAAAATTAAAATTGTAATGTTATTTTGGATTTTTTTAATTAAAAAACTTACCGTTAAGAGTTGTTGGAACCAACGACTCTTTTTATTCTCCACCTCAGTGCCACATGGCACACCCTGATTGACCGACTCACAATTCACGAATCGCGGTCCACGCTTGTGAATCGTGAGTCGCGGTTCACAGATCTAACTCACGGTTTAGTAAATCAAAACTGCATCAATTGTATACCACAGCGTGCAACTTACAATTTGCGATTAACTAAATTGTAAACCGCATACATTATAGGTACTCTAAGAAGACAAACGGACTTGACTGTCGTAGATGTTATGTTCTATCCCTTGTGCATTTTCCACCCTTGTATTGTTGCATGTCCTTTAGGCATCAATCTAAGCGGTGGGGCACGTCATTTAAGAATCGTCGTCAGATAAAAGTCTAAGTCATACATTATTGTTCGAGAATTGAAATCTAAAGTGGTGAATCAAAGCATGAAAAAGATGGTTAAAGCCGACCACGAAACAGAACAAGCTAAGGTTTTAGACCGAGGCATGCACAAACCCACATGAGCCCATTTGAAGAGATTTGGATCAGAATTTGGTGGCGATGAAGGCGATGACAAGGTTTCAATGGGGCGGCCATGAACTAAAATTATTAATATAAAGAGGCATACAAATAGAAATTTATTTTTTCA
This sequence comes from Erodium maritimum, assembly GCA_963921825.1. Taxonomy (NCBI): domain Eukaryota; kingdom Viridiplantae; phylum Streptophyta; class Magnoliopsida; order Geraniales; family Geraniaceae; genus Erodium; species Erodium maritimum. The sequence goes on along the minus strand of OY997588.1, from coordinate 142,412,150 downwards.
AGCTAAATCCCAAAATAATACTATAATGAACCATTTTTTATAGGATGGGTGTTTGTTCCAATAGTTAGGGATCCGGTGGACAGTATAGCTTTGCGTGAGATCCGATATTGATACGAGTAGATCTTCAACAGTAAGTGGTTGATAAATTGTGAGGTAGGTGAAACCGCTCTGTATAATACGAAAAACAAATAATTATGGGGGCATAATGGGTACTAGAGATGGCAATGGGGCGGGGATGGGGCGGGGACCCCAGTCCCCGTCCCGGTCCCGCGTTGACCCCGCGTTAACCCCGCCCCACGGGGATCCCGCGGGGATGGGGTGGGAAACGGGGATTTTATTCCCGTCTCATTCTCGTCCCGCGGGGGATTTTATTCCGTACTTCGTTCCTACCCCATCCTCATTACCCAAAAAATGTACATTTTAAATGACAACTCTCAATCCATAATTTTAAATAACAAGCGTAGTCAACCCGTAATTTAAAACAACATACATATAAAATAAATATTATGACGATGACATCCATGTCTCATAATAGTTTACCCATAATAAAAAAAAGTGTCTTAACAAAATATCATATAACATAACTTAAAGTTCTCAACTTGACTTCATAATGATATAAATAGAATCAGCACGTTTTTTTTATAATCGATGAGAAATTTCATTATACTGTGAGAAGGAGTACAATGAACGGAGGAAGAATAGACCATAAAGATCATTCCTGCCAAAACTGAAACTATAAAAAGAAATAATAAACCACGTCTGCTTAACGAAAACAAACAAGCAAACCAATATCAGCAACTGACAAAAAACAGTAGAGCTGCAGGAATTAGACAAAACACCATGTCGGACAACTCTGCCAAGCCACATAGGTCGTAAACGGTTGCAACAAACCACCTGCCCTGAACAGTGAAAAACTAAGTGTCTGCAGCTTCAAAAAGGTTTCATTCACCGGCTCCTCTACTGAGCTATATAATAATCCATTTCGACGCAAACACAAGAGCCAAAGAGCCACATAAACCAACCTCAGCCAACTCAAACTCAGTCCTAAGATTTCAGTAAACCTGTGGCGAAATGATCCGAGTTCTTCCCATAAAAGCGATCTGCCAGCTTCAGATGAGGGAGCATAAACGTATAACTACAATAGGTGAGGACGAACCTGACCAAAAACCGAACCACAGAATAGCACTCCGTCGCTTCTGCACGGAGTTCGTTCCTCTCACATTCCATGAGAGGAACTTCATGATTTCAAAGGTTTGGAGGAATAGACTCTATAGAGTCTAAATCCTCGTCCTCACACACATCATCATAGTTATTATCTTCATTCCCTTCCAAATCAAGTCGCTCTGATAACTCCAAATCCAAGTTATTAAATTGATCAATGGCAAACTCGGATGATTTCAAACCTTTAACTCCGACCTTCTTAACGTAATCCCATGTACCTTGCCTTGTCTCATGTGAACTACGAATGGGGCTCTTCTAAGAGGAAACCGGAGTGGTATAAATAACGGGAGTCTTCGAAAGCAAGCGATTTTGCTTCTGGTTTTTCGAACCTTGGATGACTTGCGGCTCACGCAACATCGGACTGGGAGTCTGTTTCGGTTCCAAACTCCTAAAAGCGTTAACAGTATTGGATGTAGATAAGTCTTTTACAAAATCAATCGAGTTAAACTGGGGTTTAAACAGGCTTTCGGATTTTCAGAATTATTCGAAACCTTGTCAACTTGAATATCACCAACCTGTTCTGAAGAGGACTCTGGTAAATTCACTAACGGGTGACAGGATTTCGGAACTGCCGATGCTAGAACTCCAGTAACAAGCAACGGGAACACAGAGTTTTTCAGAGCAAAGTTTAACTCCAAAGTAGCAATTTTGGTAATTCTGTGAATCAGCAAAAAAATTGAATCAAACCCAGCTGTTTCCGGTTCTAAATCACAGACATAATGCAATAGGGTCCCCAATGAACTCCCTATAGCTTTTGCAGACTCAATCGTTCTTCCATGGAACGGGACACCCTCCACCTTAACGCATTGGAAAAAACCACCAACAGTGACCAGAATTCCGGAATTGCTTAATATGTCGAACCAAGGTTTCAACGTACCCCAATTCCCCAACTCAAGAGAATCCTTAATAGCCGGATTTAGCACCGTAAGCAAGAAAATACGATTACCAAAAGATATGAGCACAATGTCTTCCAATCCCTGTGATTTTAGAGCACCCAAGTACTGAGCGGTTGTCCAATCCGCATGAGCCAACACAAGAACACCCGAGAGAGCCATGTCTCGAGATCCATCAATTGAGGAGCCATACACAATCAGAGTAGGCACTCTCTCTTTAATTGGTTCCTTATGAAGCTTATGTGATCGGGATGTAGATTTCGCCACTGGTTTTGCAAAGTCGACCAAGATCTTGTACCCGTCTTGCGAAGTACCATGGAAGGCCTCGATTATACCCTTAGACAGACCTGGCTTCATTCTCACGAAGCCAAAAAACTTACCATTACGGTTCGATCTTCGACAAACAAAGCAATGGTCGACTCCCTCCGATCCAAACATATTTTTCAACCAAGCATCATCCCTTCCCGGAGGAATATTGCAAACGAAAAGCTTCCTTCCCCCATCGGTGAATGATTCAGTTGGGACCTCTTGGGATACAACGGGAGCAGCACTTGCAATCTTACCAATTTCAGGGCTAGTTGGCTTCAGAGCTTCTAATCTCTGAACGGTCGAGGAGACCCTGCCCTCCATTGGCCATCTATCACAACCCAAAGTTGGAGAGCGAATCTCGGGATGGGAAGACGAACTACCGGCTGGAACTACCACATGCGATTGAATACGATTGGTTCCAACTCCTTTCTTCACAAACTTCTCAACCATAGGCGCTTTCCCCTTTCGATTATCCCTCTTCATCTTGCGTTTCTAAGCAGACCTGGGAATCCACAGCAGTGAATCTTTCAATAGCATAGAAGACCCAGCCGGAAATCGATTATGGCAGAAGGGGCAAGAACGGACACAGACCAATTTCTCTGAGAAACCCCCCTTTAACAGCAACAACTCCCAATCTTTTTGTGGCGTGAATCACCGAGACGAAGCCGAAGATAGGATCGACCTCGGAAACACTCGTGAAATCTGCACCAGGATGTGGAGTCGTGAACTGAGGCAACCCCAACTCAGTACAACGGTCCCCAACTTCAACTCCCAGATAGCACGACCAGCGACCCAGAATCAAATCGCACGTTGCCGAGCTGAAGCACCAGAGGTCGACGACACAAGCATACGAAACCGGGACTATTGACGACGACGACGCTGCGACGGAAATCTGGTACGAAGTCTGCAACTGAAACAAAGTCACAGGTCTACTATAACAGGCAGAGACAACCAGAGCTAGCCGGAGATTGGCCGGGATGGGTCAGAGATGAAACGGTCGAGACGAGGTGGAGACGTGGTGGCTAGCTGAGACGAGGTGGAGACGTGGTGGCTGGCCGAGACGATTCGGATGGTTCGCGGCGGCTCTACGAAACCTAGGTTTCGTTTTTCGCGCGCGTGAGGCGCGTACAGAATCTTGAAGCAACTTTATTCATCATGGGACTCTGTGCAATCTGTAAACAAATAACATGTTCAAATTGGTGAAATAAGCAACAATCACTATATGACATATTCCAACTAAATTTTCTATATTTTAGATATAAAATATAAATAAGAAAATAACAAATGTAAAAACAAGAATCGTGTGTCTATCAAATTTTTTACATGTATAGAAGTCAAATCTTTAACAAAAAACAAATGTGTTATGTGTATATTATTATAAAAATTATTTTAAAACTAATAGTGCGGGGCGCGGGGCGGGGTTCCCCGCGGGATGGGGACTGCTTACCCCGTCCCCGCCCCGTCCCCGTCCCCGTCAAAATCCCCATTTAATTCCCCGTATCCCGCCCTGTTTAAAAAATCCCCGTCCTAAACCCGTCCCGCGTGGGGCGGGGACGGGGATCCCCGTGGAGAATGAGACGTTTTGCCATTCCTAATGGGTACTGGGTAGAAATGGCAATACTGGATGATCCATAGATTAGAGGGCGCATTGTTTCTTACTAGTTCAAAACATAAGAACACATATTTTTATGCATAGTAATTTGTCGAATTGTATTTTTTAGCATGCGGTAACATTTTATTGATGAAAAACAAATTATAGATGCAAAACCGAAAGAATAATAGGACGACAAGTAACTAGCGAAGGAAATACGAAATGGAAGGGTAAGACTTGAGTCGTGACCCGTGGGTACCAGATGCTAACCTTATGACAATATACTCGGCTAATCCAAAGATAATCTATCAGTGGATCATCTGTACTCAGGTGGCTACTCAGCTATAACACATAGAGCTAATTATCTGACTCGACCTGAAACAGCCTGTGGCGAGTGATATGAGCCGTCTGAGGGGATAAATAACAGCGAGCGAGAACTCCAGATAATGGGGGGAATGGGTCATCGGGCTTGCATCGACGGTGGCAAGGCGAGGCGTGCATCCTCATACACGTCTCGATGCTAGTCGACCTGTTCATTGGCCCGGGCAAGATTTCTCTACAGTCCTCCCTAAGAGACATGCCCGAGTAAGCCGATGTCGTATCCCTTGGCACGTATAAGTTCCTGGAGTGAGCACACAAGGAGATTCTCCTAGTTAGAAAGGAGATCTTGTGTCACAACCGCCTCGCTTGGTCTTGTAACCTCTTAAGTATGAGGTCGTGGTACCGAGCACAGGCACACGTGCTTCCAGCACCCTCGACGTGCTCTCGTGGTAGGCTGAAGATCTTGTATCGTGAGCCCATTCCTCCGTCCCATTGGAATAGGGAGTCAAGTTTTGAACGACCAAAGAGTAGTTGGGAGGTCATCACCACTCCTCTTCGGTCCGTAGCGGCCGGTATCAACAGAAGTGTTATGAGGCATACCTTTTGTAAACCAATCAATAAAGTAAAAACTTCACCAACTCGCTAGATTTTCGCCGCCCAAGAAAAAAAATCATTACTGACAAATACTTCATTTCGTCGACCAAATTACTTCTTAGCAAAGCGTTAAATGAATGTATTAGAAATATGTTTTATACTTAATACCGGGGAAATATCAACCCTAGTCCCGTACTGACCAACCCTAATCACCCCTTGACGGGATTTTCCTCGAACTAATGAAATCAAGACCGTCGGATCCCCATCGAAATCGCATTATTTTCCATCACCATCTCGAATCCAAAATCATCCCACACACCACTCATCTCAACGAAATCGGAGATGTCCGATCATCATCTAGTTTGAGATCGTTTTCACACGTGACACAGGTGAGGGTGTGTCTTGGACGGACCAGGCAGAGACAAGGTTGTCGTTCTCTAAGATACTCGGCAATTATGCAGTAATGATTAAGAAAGATTAGGAGTGAGGAATGATTTTGATGGGCATTGATGGGCCAGCGGATCCCGCCCACGATGGCATGCTGGTTGGTCAGGCTTCTCTCCACCGACCGTTTCATTTTTATTGCGGCTCCTTTAAGTGCTCTTGTTCCTTTTCTCGGCAACCAATCAATCCACACATACTCTACCCTTACCAAATTTCAAAACGACAATCACTATTCTTTCGAGTGCTCCGTAGTAGCTGTAGCCTTTTTGGGTAAACCCGACAATGATTAAGCATCTCATCAAAAGGGGATCAAATTATATTCATAACAATCATTAATCCACCTTTAATCCGTGTTTTGAGCACAAGTTGATGCTTTCCAGCAACAAATCAATAACTTAGGCTTCTAGATGTCATCTTAATCCGATCATTAATTAACTAGAAAACTTTGTAAATTTGTTTTACTTTTTTTTTGTAGTACACAAATATTGTCTTGTTTTCAGACTCTACATCTAAAAGCATCTCCAATGGTTAGATACTGTGCAGTGTCTATGAGCAGTGTCTAACCATTGTTTTTGGCTTCCAGACACTGCATCCTGACACTGCTCCTCCAATGGTAGTGTCAGGAGCAGTGTCTACACAATTTTAGTTAATTAAAAAAGCATCCCACATTTTAAATACTAATTTTATTTCATACCACACAAACATTACATAATATTTATACGCTAATACATATGTAGATAATTTAAAACATAATTATTAAAATACGATTAAACTAATTCTTATTTCTACTAATATGTAAACGCCACCTCGCATCGTCCTTGAGCATCTCCCACACAAGACGTTTATTCCACAGCCCGTGTTCCCTTTCATAATCAGAAACGCCCGCGGCATATATTTCGGCATCCGTTGCCCCTCTCCTAGGGTCGGCCATTTTTTTCCGGAATTTTTTATCAAACTTCTTGCACTTCTTGCTCATCTTCTGGAAGTGGTCATTCACTTGCTTCTCTGTCTGTGGTGGTCACTCATCGTTCCTAGTTTGTACGTAAGCCAGGTACAGAGCATGCCAATACTGGCCCCGGGCTCGTAGTGGGTGAGCCAATTGACCACCAAATGTATTTCCTCCTCTAGTGACCAAAGAGGCCCGGTTGCCCAATTAGACATATCGAGTTGAGAGAAAATAAGAGGAAATTAGAGAAAATGAGAGAAATGTGAAAAAGAGAATTTGAGAGGTGTGAGAAATGAGGAGGGGGTGAGGGGTATTTATAGGAGGGGTCGGGGTCGGGGTCGGCGCGGCTGCCACGACCTAGGGTTACTATTTGAAATAGTAACCCTAGCACGCTCCTCGAGGCTCCGATAATTCGATAAAAAGTCGATTTTTTTAATAACACACAACGTACATTAAGAAAACAACTAGATTAAAACTTTTATTATGAAAACACAAAGTACATTAAGAAAACAACTACATTAAAACATAGATTAAAAACTGAAAATAAATTGAAGCCTTGCCTAACCCAAGAACTCCAAACGCTTCCCGAGGCTTTGAATGAGAGAGGCACGAGCATTAAGTTCATCCGGGCCCATGTTGGAGGTGTCTTGGCGAAGAACAAAGTTCATGGTGTCCATAACCTCCATCTGCATCGCCCTTCGGACGTTTAACTGTGCGTCTTTCCTTTGGGAAAGAGTGTCGAGGAACTGCATTTGCTCGGGAGGTAGCCCGGACGCCACCGACTAGGAGGATTGGGCTTTGTCTCGAGCCCTGGCCTTGGCTCTCTTCTGCCCGATCGGACGATCCTCGGTGGTAAACGAGTTCAACTCGTGGTCGAAGTCGTTTCCACAAGTGCGAGACTCGTCCATCCTCGTCCGCTTGCTTCCATCACTGTCGGCGTCGAGGTTGAGGTCAAGGTCGGGGATGTCACATTCTGGAACGTTTTTTGTGAAAAACTTCGGTTGCCCCCTCACGATGAGCCACATATGCTTGAATTTGAACACATGCTATTCCTCCTTCAAGTACAACGCTTCAGCGCCTGCCAGGACGTCAACCTCGTTCCTCCCGCTTGTCACCGTGTTCTCATATTGGGTGTACTTCTCCTGGAACTTGGTGATGAAGCCTTTAACCTTATGCCAATGGTCCTTGCACGCCATCCACGCCCGAGGTGGGTCCTCTGTCGGTCTAACCGCCTCGTACTCGGCATGCACCTTTTTCCAGTACTTGTCATTCTTCTGGTTCTTCCCATTGATGGGGTCGAGCGAATTGTTCAGCCACGCTCGTGCCAATCTGGTCTCCTCCTCGGCGGTCCACTTCGGTCGCAGAAGTGGTCTCGGCCGCTGATCTGCAGATGCCGCCGCCTTCCCCTTCCTCCTCCTCGCTTGCGTTAGAGCTGATTGGAAAGGTTGGGTGGCCGGAACGAATTGGGAAGGTTGCACTTGGGACTGTGGCCATTGGGTCGACGGGGTGTATGGAGGAAGCGGCGTTGAGTGCCCCGATTGGAGGAGTTGGGAAAAGGAGGAGTAGTTGGCCAAGAAGTCCTCTTTGGTGTGTTGAGAACTCACGTCTTCATCATCCATGGAGTCGGCAAGGGATTGGATGGCTTCATTTTCATTCGGGTCCATAACGAGTGTAGGAAAAAAAATTGGGAGAGAATTTGATGAGGAATAGAGGAAGGAAAGCTAAAAACAAGTGAAGAGAGGGTAAAATTTGAGTTGGGGGTGGATCTGTATTTATAGAGAAATTTATGGCTTTTTTGGGGTCGGCGTCGCCACGTGTTGGGTCGTGACTGGCCAACCGACTAGCCGTTGGCGCCAGACACGACCCCCCTCGTCGTTGCCAGACCCAGCAACGACACCCAGCAACGATCGTCCAGACACGCCTTCCAGACACGACAAGTCGTGTCTACACGTCGTGTCTGGGAACCCATTCAAAAACTTAATAGGGATAATTCCGTTTTAGTACCTTAAAACTTTCGGATTTCGTTTTTAGTACCCTAAATGTTTTTTGTGCCATTTCAGTACCCTATATCTTTATTTATTCCATTTTAGTACCCGCCGTTAACTTTCCATCTCATTTTCCATCCAAGACATATAAAATGACCATAATGCCCCTCATTAACAATCAAATTTTCAAATTCATGCCATTGATTTTCAAAACTATTTTTATTTTATAAAAATCATATTTTAATTTTAAAATTCAGTTTTATTTAAAATTTTATTTTATTTTTAAAAATCAGTTTCTATTTAAAAAGTAATTTTTATTTACAAAAATTCATTTTTGTTTATAAAAATTCATTTTTTATTACTTTCTGACTTTTATTTAAAAATTAATTTTATTTTAAAAAATTCAGTTTGCTACTAGATTTATTTAAAAATCAGAATTTTTTCACTTATTATTTTTAAAACTGATTTTATTTAATTAATATCTTATTAAAAAAAATTCATTTTTTTTTCATTTTGCTACCAAACACAGTTTCTTCGATTGGTACCCATCTCAATTTTACAGTTTCTATCAAACACCATTTCTTCAAACACAGTTTCTTCAAATTGGTACCAATCTCAAGTCCAAAAACATCTATGCAAATTAAACCCATTTAAAAATACAGTATAAAAAAGAAAGCTATCAATTTGAAATTTCTTTATACAGAATATAAGAAATCTATCAATTTGGAACCTAGAAAAAAAATGAATCGAGAGCAACATGAAACCCCAGACTTGGAAACTCGCTCTCCTCTTCCACTCGAACAAAAACGGATCTGTTGGCTTTCAAAGAATGAAGGTGACCACCACCTTCATGGCCGGAGGCGGAGTGTACTCCTGGGCGGCGCAGATCAGGCCAGCTCAGTGCCCACCTCCATCCTCTTCGCCAAGTCCGTCTTCTCCGTGTGCGCCACCGACTTCCCCAGCCACGACTTCTCCGACTCAACCTTTCGTGAATGTTGTGGTTCTGATGGTCACGAATACAAGAGGTGTGAGGAAGTGAAGTGAGGGAGAGAGGAATAAGAGAGAGGGTGGATCTTAAATGAAAGGGGGGAAAGAGAGGAATAAGAGAGAGGGTGGATCTGAAATGAAAAGAGAAAAGAGAGGAAATTAGGGTTTCAAACTACATAAGGGTAGTTTTGGTATTTTAAAAAAAAATAGTGTCACGTGCAAGGCACATGACGACTTTCCATCCAAAAATTGATGGAAAGTTAACGATAGGTATTAAACTGGAATAAATGAAGATTTAGGGTACTGAAATAGCAGAAAAAACATTTAAGGTACTAAAAACGAAATCCAAAAACTTTAGGATAATAAAAAGGAATTATCCCAACTTAATATGAACTTGTTGATGTTTCCAATGAACTGATCCAGAGTTAAACAACAATTGAGGAGTTTGCGGCGTTGCCAACCCCAAATGTTTGTTGTGGAGCCTCCCTTTGATTAAAATAATAAGAACCCTTAATTGTATTCGTTTCTTTTGAAATAGTATGCTTTTAAATTTGGTACAACAACACTTCGCCAAAAACCAATAAATGTGATGATTCTTTTTACTTGTCACAATATATGGTACTTTAATAAGCACACAGACCAGTTTTTGTTGCAATCCTGTATTATGGTCATATTTAGTGAAGTTTTTTTTAAGAGATCAAAAATCAAAATATATTGTATATAAATAAGGAGAGTAGTCATTGATTTTTTTTTTGAGCGAAAATTGCAATATTATTATTCGAAAAAGCAATTACATTATCGTGTGTCGAGGAACAGGCTCTAAGACCACAAAAACGACAGATTGGATGAACAATGGTTCTCTAATCCTTGTAGTACCATAACTGTCACAAGCGGTATTTTGACGTCTCATGGGCAGGGACAGTATATGAAAAGGGGGAAGGGGGTACCGGAAATCCTGAAGGATCTCAACAGTGGTGATGGTGGGAAGCAAAGAATCTTCATAGGACCCCTCCCAAGGCTAGTCCCCGATGCTCATCCGACCTCTCATTCCTCCTGACGGGGCTGCTTTCCCGCCCTGACATGCTCCTCCCGAGTTGCTCCACCTGCTGACCTCTTGAGTACACCAGTGCCCTCTCCATATACTCCAACAGATGCTAGAGCTTCAACATCCTTTATTCCTGGGACTTCGCGTGCTCCACCACCTAACTCACCAGAGAGCGGTGATGGAGCCACCAAAATCGAGTTAGCATGAGACTGAACCGTTAGAAGTCGGGTAGTACCCCAAGTCCCCAGACCAGGACGCATGAGGCCTGTGGAAACCCGGGGGGCCTATATAGAGCCAATGGGCCCTTAGGGGCGACGCCCATAGGAATAGGCGAACTGTCAGCCTCCCCACAATCTGTCGCATAGCCTTTGACCTTCTTCTCTGTCTGGTACTCCAGCGGGAGGAATCAAACCGCGGGGGACCTTTGACTGCCCATGTGCATTCCTTCAAGACATGGTCGAGCCGACCGCAGTTGTAGCATAAGCTCAGAAGCTTAGAGTAGGTGAGTTCAACTTGAATCGGCTCAGAGAACTCCTTGAACCAAAGGACCAGTCCACTTCAGAGTGGCCTCTCGAGGAGGTGACAGAACCGAACTTTGACAGTTTCGCCCCAACACATGCCCCATTGGTCACATGGGACAACCACACACGATCCCAGCGCGTCCTCGATGAAGGTACATGTTTCCTGCATCCGTACCAGAGGCGGTAGCCCACTTAAGTGCGCCCACAATTGTACTCGGTCGAGAATTGGCATCTCCCGAGCACACGGATCCAAGTCACCAAGCAGTAGGGCCCGACAGTCAAAGCACCAAGGCTCATTGCCTCGGACCCACGCCCGAGCCTCACGGGACCGGAAGTAAAAACCAAAAATCCCCGGCCCTAGGTCCTTGACCACGAGACCTTCAGCAGCCTTCCCCCACGTGTTTGTAGTGATATGCATGAAAGTCTCCTTACGAGGGGTCTTTAGAGACCGCAGTTTCCCCATCATCCCCCGTTGTTGGCGGGAAATGGTCGCCGATGTTGCCCGAGAAGACGGGACCACCTCTTCGACCTCCTTGTCCTCTTCCAAGGAACATGATGAAAAGTCGTCCTAAAGACCCGCCAGGGAAGCCTGAAGATTCGAAACCAAGTCAGCCAAGGGCGGAGCGACTTCATCCGTATCCAAGTGTCGCGACCGATCCCGCATCTTTCCTCCCGGAGTTGTAAGGCACACCGGGATGATAGGGATCCTGTCCTGATTGGGGAGGCAACAGCCTAACCCCATAGCCACCACTGTCGTCCTAGGTTGCTCCATCATAGGTGCCTTCCCCTTGGTCGGATCTCACTGCACCGGCGGCGCCCTACTAGGGCTAGAGTCCAACGCACATCCGGTAGTCACAACCCTAGACCATGCACCCGTAGTGGGGGAGGGGGGACCAGGGCAGGCTCATGTCTCGAGGGTGAAGTAACCCTAGAGGTCGCACCACCATGGAGAGGATGAGCCAGAGCCCGGTTTGGAGGAGGGCCTAATGATGGCGTAACCCTAGGAACTACGTCACCCTGGAGGGGAAGAGACAGAGCGAGGCCGTGGCTAATTTGGGGAGCCGACGAACTAGGGTTTTGAGAAGGGAGGGCTAGGATGTCATTACTTCCAGAGGAAGCAACCGTGGGACGGCGTGAGGGCCTCCCACATCTCGGCTTGGCGACCGGAGCCGGGTAGGCTGGTCCCAAGGAGAAGGAGACCTCATCCGAGGATGCTCCCAAAGTAGAGAGAGTTGGCGTCGGCAACACGGGTGAAGAGGAAGAGGGAGCCAGAGTCGGCTTGGGCTTTCTCCGACGAAGACTCTTATCCCCAACACCGTGGGCGGTCTGCAGGGGACAAGACAATACAAAGGGAGCATCACCAATAAGAACAATGATGCTAGACACGGACAAAACCACAATAGAAGGTATGCCGACGACGGGAAAAGAAGAAAACACCATAGCTTTCGCACAATTAAGACTAGGAGAGAGCTCAAAAATTGATAGAGTTTTATAAATCCCACGAAGAATATGAGAAGACACTTGAACCCAAGCCAAACCCAGACAATGGAAAAAATTTATTTGGAGAGTAGTCATTGATTAATGATTAAGATTGACCATAACAGAATAGATTTCCTTGACCAGCCATATATACTTCAGGTCATATTTCATAGCATAACCCTTGACCTACTTCAGCTCATATTTAGAAAAGTTGATGGTTGGTTATTGCCTAAATAATGTCTACTAGACCATACAATAGGATCCAACAATTATGTATGTAAATTTATAAGAGGTACATATAACTAAATACACAAAGTTTTTTATTATATAGTTGCAGTTAAAGGGATTATAGTTTTTCATGATAAAAAATATATGATATGTTTGGTGGTGTTCCCATAACGCTTTTCTTATACAATATACTTCAAAAATCTATAGAATATTGGATTTTGAATATTTTAAAGTCATGTATTAGAGCTTCCAGTTGCAAATAGATATGATTATAACACCTTGAATAATTTTTACTTTTCTCAATTTTCTTTATTATATCAATTCGATTAATACGAGTAACAATCGTTTTTTTCAGACGACAACGAGGATAAATTACATTACTGCCAAACTTCAGTTACAAATGGACCAAAGGTCCAGGATTCCAGAATATGTTCGAGTACCCGGTGCTCGTACACCCGTAGAAATAGTCTGATTTGCATCTCAGACAAAAACAAACAGAAACCTCGTTCTACCATCCCAACAAACAGACTTAAAGGAAACAACGTCCAAACTAACAAATACGAAACTAACCTCAATAAACTGAACCATGTCCAAACTAACAAAAACGAAACTAGACCCAATAGAATGAAGAAAAAAAAAGTAATAAAAACTGCATTGCTTCCAAACGCCTCCTAGAATGGCAAAGAAAAATCCGTCTGGGGTCTTGGGGGATAGGACACCCGGGCCCCATCGCCCCAAATTGAGGTCCGATCATGGATATACAACACGGAACCCGGAGAGAAGAACGCCAATAACAATGACGTGGATCCCTAAAAGAGGGAAAAGAGCCATCTTATTCTTTGAAAAGTCTAGATATGACCGTTTAGTTTCATTTATAAATTTAAACACATATACAATATTAATTCTAGAAGGTATGTAAAGCAAGATATTTTTCATAATTTATAAGAACAAAATATGAGACTAGTTTTTTTTAGCAGATAGGAGATTTTATTGATATGGGAACAGAATCATACAAAGAAAAGAACCGAAAAATGAAAGTGTAAGGCAATGGTCTAATCCGTAGGCATCAACCGTTGACTCTATTACTACGTTCCCTGTTATGCTAGGATGATTAAAGGGGAAGGCAATGCCTCGAGGGATTGGGTAGACGGTAGGACGTCGACCGTATACACTTTCTGTCTCGACCTGAAGATGCCTGAGACTATGGATCCAGAACACTTAATAGGACAACAGACATCCAAGGAGTAACCCAAGGAATGGGGGAAACAAGAGTTCGTTTGGGAACCGAACGTTGCAGAACGAAATGTGTTTCCCCAAACACACCTCGTTGTTGAACAAGTCCTTTATAAGCTTTGAGGAGACGGCTGAGAAAATATGAGACTAGTTAATTTAATAATTAGCACCAAATAAATGAAGAAATAAAATATCACACTTAGGATTATTCTATTTAAGTAATAACGAGCAGTTGAATTTAATTTAGTGCCCAATAGTAATAACAATATTATAAAAACAAAAAGGTGATTCGTCATCCACTTATTATCTCCCGCATTCCGGCACGAGACACGTGTGTAATTATCATTTTTCTAATTTAATCACGAGATTAAATTAATCAAGACGCGGGTGAAACTCAAATTTTACCAAACCAGCCCAGCCCTCTAGAACTAAACAATCAGAGCCCATGTCAGCAGCTGGACCCACATATACGACACACTAACATTATCTTCAACTGGACCGTTCAGAATCCTTGGGTCACAGGCAGTCTATTTATCAATTCTGTCTGCTCTCCACCGTATATATGAAACATTGAAACGTAGCCTCCCAGCAACAAACAGAAGCTTCTTCTTCCTCCTCTTCTCGGCACTCTCTAGAAACTTTCTCGCTCTAAAAATTAAGAGAAGGGTAGGATCCATGGGCTTTCCGGTCGGGTACACTGAGGTTTTCTTGCCGAATCTGTTCCTCCACGCGCTCTCGCTCTTGGGTTACGTTCGGAGCTTCGTTTTCGTGCTGTTCCGGTTCATGGGTCTGTCGGAATTCCTGGAACCGGACCTGGTGTGGCTCGATTCGCAGGTACGGATGCCGGAATACCCGCCGGTATCGGCGGTGCTGATCCGGGAGATCCTGCCGGTGGTGAGGTTCGAGAACGTGGTGGATCCGCCGGAGACGTGCGCGGTTTGCCTGTACGAGTTCGAGGGAGGGGACGAGATAAGGTGGTTGAACAACTGTAAGCACATTTTCCACAGGGCGTGCCTGGACCGTTGGATGGACCACGACCAGAAGACGTGTCCTCTCTGCAGGACATCGTTTGTGCCTGATGAGATGCAGGACGAGTTCAATCAACGGCTCTGGGACGCTACCGGAGTGGATGATTTTTACAGTGACTACAGTGCGGTTCTGGAGCTCTGACAAAAATAAAAATTCTTTTATTTCCTTTTTTTGTAAGGATCATGCAAAAAAAAGGTAGTGTACATATGGGTGGGAACCCAAATTGAAATAAAAATATAAAAAAGAGAATTTCTTTTGAAAAGAAAATACTTCTGTTTTAAGAGGGTGGATATCGGCAGGATCGTTTCAAAATTAGAAAATGTTTCGTTTCAACTTGATGAATTTTTTTTGGATAAGCAACTTGATGAATTGATTGAGAATCATTCTTCAACAAAAAATCATGAGAACAAAACAAAACAAAACACTGTACTTTTTCATCTCTTACTCACAGAACGGTAATTGTTGCTCACACAATAACCAAACACGCAAGACACATGCTTTGTTTTGGGAGCTTCAAACTAAACAATAAATTTCTATGCAAACTATCAAATCTCACACTAATTGTTAGAATATGTTGTATAGGCCCAGTCCATGTGGCTCGTTAGAGTTAGAATCGGGTTTAGAAAACTCTAGTGGTACAACACCACTATATATACACATGTACATTGTAGGTTTTATTTATCAAATACAATACAATTCTACAATTGTTATCATGGTATCAGAGCCTCTATCGCTCTAATATCGCTTCCGCTTCAGCCGCCGCCGCCGCCGCCGTCGCCGCCGTTCACCTTTGTGAACGTTGCTCGCTACTCTGCCGGCATCTCAGCGACTGCTCCTGCTCCAGTCGCCACCTCCGACGAGCACAGCAGCCGCCAACAACGAGATCCGTCCTCGTTGCAGTCGCCGGCGAGGTGATCCCGGACGACCACGTCGCCGCCATTCCTCGTCGCTCCGTCGTCTCAGCTTCTCCCTGTGTCTTGACCCACGCAGCCGGAGTAACACAACCGCAAGACGCCGCCGCCGCCGCCAGAAAAACACTCGAACTTGCAACTTTCGAACGCAGGTTGAAGACGCGTGGAAGACACGCGCCCACGCGCACCTCGCTGACAGCGTGCGTGGAAGACACGCACCCACGCGCTCCCACGCGCACCTCTCGCTGACCGCGTGCCACACACGCGCCGTTGACCGTTGCCCCCCCCCCCCCCCCCCCCCCCTCCCCCCCCCCCCAAAAAAAAAAAAAACTAATCCTTTTATTTCAGTGTCTTCCTTTCAGGTATTCTAATGAAGAAATTTGATATCAATCCCCACTGTACGTTCTGCAACAGATCTGGACATGTCTTAACTGAATGCAAAACTCATGCTCGTCACCTTCTGTCCTCAGACAACCCTCGATGGGGTAACTCCAGGCCCTCTCCAAACTTTAAGGGGGGGGGGGCGTGCCTCCCGTGGGGATCATCGGCCTTCCAACAGGCCCAATAGCATTGTTGCTGCTCTCTTGGGTGACATACGAGCGCTTCTATCAGCTCACACTGCCTCGTCAGGTAGCTCATCCACTGTTGCTGCTACACCTGCTGTGTCTGCCAAATCTCCTGACATGACTGCTCTCTTGAGTGACATACGAGCATTCCTATCAGCTCACACTGCCTCGTCAGGTAGCTTATCTACTACTACGCCAGGTAGCGCATCCACGTGGTATCTTGATTCTGCTTGTTTCAATCATATGAGCCCGCAGTCAGATTTGCTAACATGTGTAACTCCGGTCGCCAAGTCTCCGTCTATCCGTACTGCTGATAACTCCACTTTACTTGCCACACACTGTGGTACCGCAATCACAGACCAGCTATCACTACCGAATACCTTGCTTGTCCCAGATTTGTCACTGAACCTTGTATCGGTTGGTCAATTGTGTGATTTGGGTTTTGACGTTAACTTTTCTGGTCGTACTTCTTCTGTTCTTGTGCAGGATCCACTGACGGGACAAATCCATGGGACAGGACGTAAAGTTGGTCGCCTGTTCGAACTCACCTCACTGGTGGTTCCCTCACCATCATCATCATCATCCTCGTCTACTTGTGGCGCTGTCGTCTCCGCCGATCTCTGGCACTCTCGCCTAGGTCATCCCTCTTCCTCTCGTTTGCGTAGTCTTATTTCTAGTGGATTGTTGGGGTCAGTTTCACATAAGTTTGGTGATTGTGTGTCTTGTCAGCTTGCTAAACATCATAAACTGCCGTTTTCCCTTAATAATACTACTTCCTCTGCACCTTTTGATCTTGTTCATTCTGACTTGTGGGGAGCGGCACCTGTTCCGACCATGGGGGGGTCTCGGTGGTTTGTCATATTTGTTGATGACCATACTCGTTTTACTTGGATTTATCTCATGCATAATAAATCTGACTTCAACAAAATTTATTCTGAGTTTTCTGCCATGGTTCGCACACAATTCTCTAAAGTTATCAAAACACTGCGTATGGATAACGGCATGGAACTTAAAGAGTCATCCTTCCTTGCCCAACTTGCTTCCACCGGTACTATCGTTCAACGCTCCTGTCCTGGCACATCGCAACAAAATGGTCGAGCAGAACGTAAACATCGCCATATTCTTAATACGGTCTGTGCTCTCACCATTGCAGCTGCTTGTCCTAAACGTTTTTGGGGGGAGGCTGCCCTCACAGCCGTCTACACCATCAACAGGGTTCCATCCCCAGTCATAGGTAACAAAACACCTTACGAGTGTTTGTATGGTCGTCCTCCAGTTTATGATCTTCTTCGTGTCTTTGGGTGTGTCTGTTTTGTTCATCTACAACCTCATGATTGTACTAAACTTGAACCTCGTTTTCGTCTTTGTTGCTTTATTGGGTATGGGATCGAACACAAAGGGTACAGATGTTGGGACCCGGTTTCCAAACGTCTCCGCATTTCTCGCCATGTCACATTCTGGGAACATAAGATGTTTTCTTCCATGTCTACTTTTCACATTCCCGAGTCTACTCCTTTCTTTTCTAATCCTGATATTGATATGTTTTCTGATGATGATGCGGGTTCTCCCATTGAGCTAACTCATGCAGGTGCTCCGACGTCTCTGCCTCCTACCGTGGACCACGTTCCGCCAGAGGATCCTGTGCTACCGACTCGACCACAACGTCATCGGCAACTCCCATCTCACCTCCAGGACTTTGAGGTAACCCTACCATCTCGTGTCGCTTCCATAGTGTCCTCTGTATATGAGCCTGACACCTATCGGGAGGCTTGCACTAACCCCCTGTGGCAGCAAACAATGACTGAGGAACTACAGGCCATGGTGAAGACTCATACATGGGATCTGGTACCTTTACCTCCGGACAAACATGTGGTCGGTTCAAGATGGGTTTAAAAGGTAAAGACCAAGGCAGATGGTTCTATCGAGCGCTACAAGGCACGTATTGTGGCTCGTGGATTTACCGAGGAACATGGGGTTGATTATGAGGAAACATTTGCTCCTGTTGCGAGACTCACTTCTGTTCGCACCATTCTTGTTGTTGCTGCTGGTCGACAGTGGGACGTTTTTCAAATGGACGTGAAGAATGCTTTTCTCAATGGAGATCTTATGGAGGAGGTTTATATGAAGCCCCCGCCCGGCTATGAGCATCACCACACATGGTTTGTCGTTTGCGCAAATCCATTTATGGACTCAAGCAGGCTCCGCGGGCATGGTACTCCAAGTTCAGTAGTGCGATGGCAGTCTTTGGTTTCGTCTCCAGTCCGCACGACAGCTCCTTGTTTGTTCGTCGGACCTCTCGGGGCCATACTCTCTTACTTCTGTATGTGGATGATATGATCATTACTGGTGATGATGCTATCGGCATTGTGGATCTTAAGCGTCATCTAAGCGACCAGTTCGAGATGAAGGATTTGGGTCATCTCTCTTACTTTCTTGGTTCGGAGATTTCCTCTCTGTCCTCTGGTTATCATTTGTCCCAAGCCAAGTATGCAGCCGAGCTCATCTCCAAGGGAGGACTAACCGATAGCAATATCGCTTCCACTCCCATTGAAGCGAATGTCAAGTATCTTCCATCAGATGGTCAAGCTCTCGAGGATCCCACTTTATATCGCCGATTAGTTGGAGGGCTGGTATACCTCACTGTTACTAGGCCTGACATTGCATATGATGTCCACATCGTCAGTCAGTTCATGTGCGCACCTCGCACTACTCACTATGAGGCCGTTCTTCGGATCTTGCGCTATGTCCGAGGCACCTTAACACAAGGACTACATTTCTCTTATGACTCACCTTTAGTCCTACAGGCCTATTCAGATGCAGATTGGGCAGGCGATCCCACAGACCGACGATCTACCACAGGTTACTGTTTCTTTCTTGGTAACTCTCTGATTTCCTGGAGAAGTAAGAAACAAACAACCATTGCCCGCTCCAGCACGGAAGCTGAGTATCGAGCCCTTGCTGATACTACTTCCGAACTCATATGGCTTCGTTGGTTACTACATGACATGGGTGTTGTTCACAAGTCAGCCACTACCATTCATTGTGACAATCAGAGTGCTATTCAGATTGCTCATAATGATGTCTTCCATGAATGCACCAAGCATATTGAGATCGATTGTCACTTTGTCAGACAACATATCAGTCAGGGCACCCTCGCTCTCCGATCTGTCTCCTCTAGCGATCAGATTGCAGATATCTTCACCAAGGCTTTAATCCCAGGAAAGTTCAAACCTTTAGTTGACAAACTCAACTTGGGTTCATTACCACCATCTTGAGTTTGAGGGGGGGGGGGGGGGGGTGGGGTGTTAGAATATGTTGTATAGGCCCAGCCCATGTGGCTCGTTAGGGTTAGCATCGGGTTTAGGAAACCCTAGTGGTACAACACCACTATATATACACATGTACGTTGTAGGTTTTATTTATCAAATACAATACAATTCTACAATTGTTATCACTAATTTAACATTAAAATAAAATAAATAAATTATTATTTTCTTCTTTATTCGATCATTGTAAGTGTAAAATCTAACTCTAAAGTTTTATAAGACCTTGTACTCAAAATGAAGCAAATGTGTTCTAAAAATCGGGTCTAGGCGGAGATTAGTCGGCGTCTAGACGGAGATTTTTAGAACACTGATCCGATTTTAACAAATTAGATGGTTCTAGGAGGAATTGGAAAAATCGGGTCAATCCCCACATAGGCGGAGATTAATCGGTGCCTAAGTGGGATTTTTACAACACTTCTCGAATTTTTATGGTTTTATCTTAAATATTTGTTATTAATATTTTATATATTTTCTATTATTATTATAAAAATATATATTAAATATATGTAATTTTTATTTATAAAGTTAATTATAAAATTAATAATCATAGATTATATGTACTTACATCTTAAATATTGTGGATGTTAATATTGTTTACTTGTTTATTAACGTTTTTTATCCTTTTTGGAAAATATCATATTAATTTTCAATTTTATTGCTAATATTAGTTTGTTATATATGGATGTTAATTTTCAATTTTCAATTAATAATGTTTTTGATTTGAACTTTTTTGTCATTTAAGGATAAGTGTGTACAAACTATATTTTTCTATATATTTTTTAAATGTTTGTTACTATTTTTCATAATAAAATTCATATTTTGTTCATACATATAATAACATATTTGTTAAGAAATTAAAAAAATTAGAAAATACAAATCCGATTAATCCCCGATTAATCTCCGAGTAGTCCCCGATTAATCCTCGAAGGCTTTAGCCGCCCGACTAGCGCCTAGCGTTTTTTAGAACCTTGAAAAGTAGTCTCCACGAGAGCAAACTAGAACCAAGAATTATACAATCCAAACAATGGGACCAAAACAAAACCATAGAACAAATAAAAACACAGAAAGAGATACATGCCTACAAGCCTAAACCGAGAGCATCTCCCGAAACTTCTACGAACTACTAGCACCACCCCGAGAGAAAGAACAATGACAACCAGAAGCACAACCACACGTAAACCTTAAACATAGGCCTCTATCAACCTTTGGGGGACACATCCTCAGTTACTCATGGAAGATTCGTAATAGATTCCGAATCAGAAACGTCATACGGAGCAAGGGGGTGCAATTCTGCATCTAGCATGTCGACCTCCTTTCGGAACTGTTCACCATTAGTCTTGGATTTAAAACCCATTTTACTACAGTAAGCCCAAGCCTTGGTAGCTACCTAATGTCTACTCAGATCTCTAATAGGACCGGGCTCATAAACATCATCCGCCAACGTCTTATCCAATAAGGATCCCGAATTCTCGCATATTTCCTTTCCTTTAAACACACACTTCTTCTTACGGAAAAGAAATTTGCTCAACACCGTCCTTTCCGAATCACTAGATAATAACGGGGACATAGTGTCTGGCACAACAAAATTTGTATGTGCTTGACCTGAGCACAACCATATTCTCCCAGTAGACATAGGAGTCACACTCTCTCTATTAAGGGCTTGGAAACTAGGAGTCGTGCTTCTTGAAAATGACATCTCAGAATCGCTTTAAACTGCCTTTGAAGTATGTGAATTATCAAGACAAATTGACGGTGAGGACAGAGTCACCGACACAACAACGCCACTTTTAAGAACAGAGTTAGGATGCAAAGCAGTATGATTGTCCTTCTCGGACTCGTCATAACCTGCTTCTTCTATCTCACTCTCATTCGACTCACCGTCCTTGCCCCACCTTGACCAGCTTTCAGCATAAAATCCTGGCACAAACGCAACATCAACAATCGAAGGTAGTAGCATAAAAGTCTCATCACCCAATTCCACCTCCTAAGTCTGAAATTTTACACAAGGCTCCATGTGGGTCAACACCATAGATTTTCCAAATTTCCCACCATGTAACGCCAGTGGATGGACCATAACAACTGTACCTAAACTAGCAGCCAAGATTTCCAAATTCTTATGACTCTATCCATGGAAAGGGACTTCAACAAACTTGACCCAGTTAAACACATCTCCTTTCCGAAGAAAATCCTCCTTATCAAGTTCCATGACGATCCATTGAGAAAGCCATGCCTATCTCGTAAGGATCATTCGCTTCATAAACAATTTGTCCAAACAGAGAACCAAGACTACTCTACTTTCTAAATCTATAATTTGTAAGTGTGTTTCACCCTGGCGAACGAATTCAGCCTGCAGGTCAGCTTCTGACACATTCTCTTGAAGCACCCCCAATTAACCCTCATCGAACACTGAAGCCCGATCAGCATCCACCCGTAAAACCAGGGGGCTTCCATCCTGATGCACCCCGAGCACGCTCCTTCTTCTTCTTGTTAATCTGCTCTTGTAGATCCATAGCAGGCCTTTGTTCCCAAGCTTGCGCAACAAAAAGTTTATGGGATCCCAAAAAAGACCCATTTACTCCTCGCACAACCTGTTCAAGATCAACCCCTTGTCGAAAAGAGACAAATCTAAAGAGCTTACCACTCCTATTTGGGTTCACTAGAATGTGAACGTGAGTAACCTCAGCCACCAAATTACAGATCACTTTCAATCCTTTAGAAGTCGTCCCCTCTAGGAGATTGTACACAAAAAATTTTGTGATCGGAAAGGGTTCCCGGTGCAACAACCTTACGAACGGAGGCGGAAGGACCTCTTCCCAGCCAAGGATCACATCCCAACGGCCCGGCATTCTGATTTCCGCTGCTGGACCCTTCCTCGGCACGTCCAACCTCGGACCTCACTATTACTCTTTCCACCGTGACCTGGTTCACGGACATCACGACTGACCGAACCAACTTCACCCCCGGATGAGGCCTCCCATCACCCAAGCCTGCTGTGACGTCCATAGCTACCCAAAAAAGACGAGGCCGAATCTGGAATCACAAACAGAGATGCGATCCCTAAAATCAAAATATGACAGACCCGACCGGCGGCGAAGAACGGCGATCAACGATGAGCGATCCTCAAACCACGTTCTCCATGGCAGTAGCTACTCAGCAAGCCAGAGAAGACACAGATGACGCCGGTAACACAAGACTGGGAAATAAGCGCTTGGACTAACGTGTTCTCCTAAGGCCGACTTTAATAAAAATCTAACTTTATGTGTTATTTGAGTTTTGAATTTTCATTCAAAATCTAAACTGGTTTATTGGGGAAAGGAATAAACTCCTCTGTAAAAGTAGATAATTGTCTCTATTTTGTTTTCTTTATTCATTGTAATATGTGCTATTTATACAAGAGAGGGGGGGGGGGGTATAAATAAGGAAACAAAGATCCTAACAATATTATGTGCATACATAAGGAAAGTAATTGATATGGCTTGATCTCCAAGATATGACTTGATCTCCAAATAATTGATATGGTCAACACTCCCCCTCAAGTTGGAGCATGGATATTGGAAATACCCAACTTGCAAAGAAGATCCTGAAAGCGGTCCCAACCAAGTTCTTTGGTGAAAATATCAGCAAGTTGATGAGAACTGGGCACTGGTTTAGGGTGCAATACAGAGGCCTACAACTGTTGTCGAACAAAGTGACAGTAGATCTCAATGTGCTTAGTGCACTCGTGAAAGATTGGGTTGGAGGCAATATAGATTGCGGCACGGTTGTCACAGAAGAGAGGAACTGAATCGGCTTGTGGCACCTAAAGGTCATGAAGAAGGCGACATAGCCAAACGATCTCACGAGTAGCAGCAACCATGACACGATATTCTGCCTCTACGGAGGAGAAAGAGACAACAGTCTGCTTCTTGGACCGCCAAGAGATCGGTGAGGTTCCAAGGAAAATGATGTATCTTGTGGTGGAGCGGCGGGTATCAGGGCAGTCGGCCTGTCGGCCTGTCACGCCCCAAATCCGGTTTTGGCCGGACTCGAGACGTGACCTGAGTTAATAATAGAAAATAATAAACAATTAATAGATATTTTAAAAGTGCAAATAAACTCCATCAAATCCTCATAATAAAATAATCCAAAAAACTCAATATGAGTCAAAGCTCATCATAAAGTGTGAGATATATAGCGTTTAGTACAAAAGACCAACACATCTCTAATATAACCCTCAAAACGTCCAGAAGCTCCCGAGCCTCGAACTCCCTAAACATCAGGTACGCTTGTAAAAACAGTAAGAAAAACTGTAGGGGTGAGCCTGAGCTCAGTAGGGAAAATCGTAAATAAGTTAACCTTCAGTTTAGTAATAAAACTGCCTTAGCATGGCAACGCAATTTACAATTAAACTCTATCTAACAATGAAATACTAGGAATCAGTATAAATAAGAATAGTATCGCATTCTCAAAGATAACTGTAACTTTAAAAGATTACGTGAAACGTACTATAAATATGTCATAACCATTAAGATGGGAACAAGTAATATCACACCAACCACTTGCTTTCTCAAGCCTCCGATCCATGAATAGATTCTGGTGTCACATCGGTTCCCATACTCCGATCCACCAGAGTATTCATATCATATCAGATTTTCCCTCGGTCCAGAGAAGACACATGCATCGGGGCATCGGAAACAATCCCAAAGGGACGCTTATCATCGGAATTCTCGGAAATGCCTCCAAAGGACCATATGTCATAGGGAACCAAGGTAGTGCTCCCGCAGGATGCATACACTTGGGTAAAACCATAAGTAACCATTCCCCGCAGGGTAAACCATCCAATTGCCCCGCAGGGTCCACCTCCAATGCCCTCAAGCTCCGATAATCAATGCCCCGCAGGGTCCAATAACCAGTGCCCGCAGGCTTCAATAATCAATGCCCCGTAGGGTCCAATAACCAATGCCCGCAGGCTTCAATAATCAATGCCCCGCAGGGTCCAATAACCAATGCCCTCAGGCTCAATAACCAATCATTATCCCGCAGGATCTGCCAAACACCAATGACTATAACACCACCGGATTACCCCCCGGTGTAAGTGCCATACCGAACAACCAAACATTTCAAGAACAAGAATAAGAGAGTCACACTATAACATATCAACCAACCAACACTTATCGAATCACACTTTCACCACAACACACCAAAGACATCCATTTAGTCCTCTACACTTACCGTTATACTTACCTGTCACGATCTATCGGTCCATCGATCACCTGATCGTACCGTTTGGCACAATCAATCATACTCGATCATCCGTTCAACCAATCAATTATTCAAACATTCAATCACTCAACCAATCATGTAAACATTCAATCAACCAATCATGTAAACCTTCAATCAAGCATTCAAGCATACAATTTAACTAGTTTCATTAGACTCTTAACTTAACTTGAACTAAGCAAATGAGCATGTGAAGCAAGCACGAACAACTAATCACAGGGCTCATCACGGCCTCTCTACTAGTAAAGCAATTCCCAAGTATTGAAAGTGAATTACACTAGTTATTCCCATCCTAAGCATGCATACTAGACACGTCCGATTATTAGTAATTGAAAGACGATTATTCTAGTTATTCGCATCCTATATGCAATTCTAGGACCTTTCCGATTTTATTAACCTAATAGGCATACTAGTATTGAAATACTCGAGTAGTTAGGACTTTCCCTACCTTGTGGTCTTCCTCTAACAAATCTCTGCTGTAAAGTTCGATTCACCCTCCTCCGTTCTTTACACGGGTTCCGGAGTGATCTTCGTCCCTAGAGTTTGAAACCAAGGTCTTGTAACACAGTTAAACTCTAATCAAGATCTAACTAAGAAGCAAATAAAGCCCCAAAAACAACCCCAAAAGACCAGTTCATAACAAAGATTGAAATTGACGAAAAACACCCCAAAAGAACCCAAAACTGATCTGCCACGGAATGGGTCACGGAGCCGTGACACCACCCGTCACGGATGACGTCACGGAACCGTGACGCGTGTCGTCATGGACTCCATAACGGAGCCGTGATGCCTCCCGTCACGGTATCCGTCACGGATCCGTGGCAGGTCTGGGCAAACTCGCCCTTCTTCAACCTCCAGCTCCTTTTTTCCCGAAAATTAACACCCAAACTCCATTTTCAGTCAACAAAAACTCCCAAAACAGATAAATAACTCCAAAGATCCTCTACCCATGGTAGGAATCATCAAAACCTCAACAATCCAAACTGATTCCAACTTCAAAAACCAATAAAACCCAAGGATTTCCATCAAATACCAACAAATACTCCTCAACAACATCATCTAACACTAACCCAATCAAAACCCAACAACTTCTAGAAAAACCAAGCCAAAACCCATGAAATGAAATGAAAGGAAAATAGATTTAGATAGTGTCCTTACCGTTAGGAGAATGAGATGAAGAAGATGGTGAAATTTTGGAGAAGAAAGTGGTAGAAAATGAACCCAAGGAACCTCCTTTCACTTGCTTCTTCTTCAAGACTCCATTGCTCTTCCTCTTCTTCTTTTCTCTCTATATGGTCGGCCAACACTAGCAAATAAGATGAAATTGTTGCTCCCTTTTCTTTAATAGACCTAATTGGTAAAAAGACCAAAGGCCCCTTTAGATATTTTCCCAATTTGAGGTTCTTAGGAGGGTATAATGGTTCAAGACTACTCCTTTCCTCACTTCCAATATTATAAGGACAAGTGTCCAAGTAGGGCCCATTAGTCTCCAATTTAAATTTCAGCACTTTAATTAATTAGGCCTTAGTCGATATAAAGTCCAATTTTGACCAAAGTTGACTTTCCCCAATATTATACTCAAACGAAAGGAAACGGCCCAATTAAGCCAACCATGACGACGGCTAAGCTTTTTGGGCCCCGGGAAAAGCCCCGAGTGACCTCCTGAGTCATCGGTTGACTTTTTCGACCGAGAGTCAAACTTGGCTTAGAAGTCACCGGTTCGACCAGAAGCGGTTCTTACACGGCCCAATCTGCATCACAATAAACCCAGAGAGTAAGAGTACTAGCTGAGGGAAGCAAGATCCCTTGTCTCAGCTAGCTCTTGAGGTAACGGAGTACATGATGAGCGGCCTCCATGTGCGGAATGTGAGGGACATGCATAAACTGACTGAGAACATGGACGGAATAACTGATATCAGGTCTAGTGATGGTGAGATAGAGTAGTCTACCCACAAGACAACGATACTGGTCAGGATCAGAACACGGCTTGCCAACATCGACAGACAATCGATGTTGTTGGGGTATGGGGAACGTCGATGGTTTACAACCAGTGAGACCACCATTGGATAAAAATATCAAGAGCATATTTCCTCTAAGTGAGAATGGTACTTTTATGTGAGCGAGCGACATCCAGACCAAGAAAATATTTCAATGCACCCATATCCTTGATACAAAACTAGAAATCCAAGTGATCTTTGAGGCGTTGAATACAGGAAGCATCAGTGCCGGCTACGATAACATCATCAACACATATCAACACAACAACAAAGGAAGTAGGCGTCACGAGGGAAAATAAAGAAGGATCTGCAGCGAAAACAGTGTAACCCAGAGCAATGATGGAATCAGTAAACTTTTGTTACTATACTCGCGAGGCCATATATGGACTTGTGTAGTCGACAGATCAAGGACCCCTGTTTGGAAAACCCCTACGGAACCTTCATGTAAATTTCCTCAGATAGGCCACCATGTAAGAATGCATTATTAAAGTCAAGTTGATGCAACGACCAACCGCGGGTGGCAGCGATAGTGAAGAGGCATCGAACAGTGGTGATTTTGGCAACTAGAGCAAATGTATCAGTGTAGTCTAACCCTTCCACCTGTGTGTATCATTTTGCCACTAGACGTGCTTTGTAGCGCTCAATGGAGCCATCAGGACAGAACTTTATTTCGTACACCCATTAGGAGTCAATGGTACGTTTACCAGGGGGAAGAGGAGTCAGGCTCCAAGTATGATTAGCCTCTAAGACCTCAATTTCCCATGTCATGGTCTCCTTCCAATGGGCGTGCTGTGAAGCCTGCTTAAATGTATGAGGCTCATCTATAGATGAGATGACCGATAAAAAGGCAACATGATTGCCTGGAAACTTAGTATAAGAGATGAGTGAGAGAGAGCATGTATCGTCGAGTGTGCGGAAGGAGATGGTGAGTGCGAAACGGAGTCCAACGAGAGAACCGAGGGCGGCAAGGTGAAATCATAGCCATCTAGATAGTTGGACGTGACCGGGGTGAGTTTGGAGACGGGAACAGGCGGTGGAATCTAGATGTCATCCTGAGTGGTGGCAATGGGTTTAGGGGCCGACGGAGACTCAATCGTTGATGGCATAGCATCTAGCGGGCCGGATAGGAAGGTGGATCACGTATTAAAGTGTCGAAGAGGTTCTAGGGGGAAAGAGTGGATCCATTATCTGTAGAGAGACATTGATCTCCCGGAAAAATCATTTCCCAAAACTAGACGTCACGTGAAATCACTGGGCTCCTTTATCGAGTATATAGGCACGATAACCCGTTTTATCATTGTGGTAGCCTAAGAAAATACCTGCACGGGATCTAGGGGCGAACTTTTCATGAGTACGGCGGTGAACATAACAGAGGCAATTGAAGCTCCGTAAGTGATCGTACGTCAGTCGTTTCCCAAACAACAATTCAAAGGGAGTTTTGTTTCCGATAACTGAGAGTGACATTCTATTGATCAGGTATGCAGCGGTAAGAACACAGTCTCCCCATAATCATTTGGATAGTCTTGATTGGAAGTAGAGTGCTCTAGCTACCTCCAATAGATGACAGTGCTTCCGTTCAAAGACTCCATTTTACTGTGGGGTGTTAGTGCAACTGGTTTGGAACTCCATCCCATCTTTTGTATAAAAAGCTAACAAGTCATGATGTTGGAACTCCCGTCCTCCATCCGTTCGGAGGCATCGTACATGTGCATGAATTGACCGTGGACCCAATTGGAGACCTGTAGGAGGTGATCCTTGGTTTTCGATTTATGTTTCATCAAAAATACCCAAGTGGCCCTGTTGTAATCATCAACGATGGACAAGAAAAAGTGGCAACCAGACTAGGAAGGAACACGATAGGGTCTCCAAATATCACAATGTATTAATTCAAAAAGACATGTAGCTTTATTAGTACGGATAGGGAAATGCAAACATGATTGTTTTTCTCTACAACATGCATCACAAACCGACAGTCCGTGTTTATTTGCAGAACTGGTAAATCTGGAATCAAGGACAACTGGTTGGCCGGAATGTGTCCCAAATGTTGATTCCATAATTGGATGTCATTGTGTCCACGAGTCATTAAGGCTTTCCCGTCCGCCATAGGTTCCAAATAGTAGAGCTCGTTTCGCATTTCACCCATCCCAATCAACATCCTCGAAAGTAAGTCTTGTTTCACACAACAACCAGAATAAAAAAATCAACACGTAATTCAAGTCCCGAGTGATTTTACTGACAAATGACAAGTTGAAGAAAAAATTTGGGACTACAAGGACACACTCCAAGGTTATCCTTTTGGTAACAAAAACTTGGCCAATAGCGGTAATGGGGGCTCCTTTGTCATTCGACATCTATACTGGCAGTATTGATGGATGGGTTGTGCTATCTTGCAAAGAATGGGGATCACAAGAAATATGGTGAGTAGCTCCGGAATCAATAACCCATATAGATCTAATTTTAGAAGGTTTAACACCCGGATTTTACAACCATGAAGCGCACAAAAGTAAAGGTCTTTAAACCTGATTTTGCAACCACTAAGCACAAATGATACTGAAAACAAAACAACCAACAACCTAAGGAAGTAGGACAACCTGTCTCATTAGGACCATCAACTTGTCACACAGACTAGAAGATGAACAATAACACGTCGGAACATCGCAAGCGACAAAGATAGATCCGGTGAATAATACCCACCCGAACATAGTAACCCCCCCTCCCCCCAAAAAAAATCTGAAAATAAATAATTGAGTTGCACAATGGACAAACCACTCACTGGCGATTCCTAACCACCTAAGTTGAAGGAATTATCCTATGTTTAGTGCTAGGTGAACGCGCCATGACACACGCCCTTCTTCCCTGTTCCAGTTTTGCGATTCAAGGGTTTTCGGCCTGATGTCCGGATGATTCAAGGCCACCCGTTATGGATTGCACCTTTTGTACCTTGCACCAACTATTCAGGTAAGCTTCTTTGTCGCTTCTAGTTTTGGTGGTTACAGATTTGGTGGTTCCGTTTGGTGTTGTAATTGTGGTTCTCCGTTTGTGGTGCTCGTATTTGTTGGGATTTCGTTAGTAACTCCGGTTTCAGTTGGTGGTGGGTCGACATTCTGGTTCTCTGATTTGTCTTTCTAAGGGTCTATTCGTCTTTGAAGCTTTTTACTGTTAAGTGCGTAACTATGCTAAGGCATCTAAAGGGTAGTGTTCCGAGATTCAGGAAGAGCATTAAAAACCTCTCAACTCCATGACCATTCCTGTTCGTCGGAAGGAAACACCGGCGTGCCGGATGGACGTATGTGGGGAACTCCTCTCATTCTCCTCCTTTTGTACATAACTCCTTACTATGTACAATAGTGATTGCTCTATTGTTTCAGGTTTTGTGGTCAAAGATGCTACTGATACATCTAAGGCCAAGATAAAGAGAAAAAATTGGGCAGTCAAGGTGTAGCCGGCCAAACGTGCAGGCGTGGAGAAGGAAAAAATAGGGCAGTCAAGGTGCAGCCAGCCAAACGTGCAGGAGTGGGGAAGAAAGTCTCTACTGTTTCGACATATGACGAGCCTCGTATGATGGCCAGTTCCTCTGGGTTATTCCCTGCAAATCGATCACACCGGCGATCTGATGCCGTTGTTCTAGATGGCATTCAAACTGTTCACCCAGTCAAGGAACCCGTGGAGGAAATCAAGGAAGCTCAACAAGCTCTATGTTTATAGAACGTTGTCTTTGTTTGTAATCTCCCGTATGGATATACGGAGGATTGGGTAAGCAAGATTTTCAACGTTTTTGGCTAGGTCTCCTATTTCTCTATTTTGACGCGTCCGAATAGGGGAGGGAAGTTATTCGGTTTTGTCTCCTTCTCGTCGTTGGTTGCGGCTTCTCATGATGTTGCGAGTCTAAATGAGGTTAATTTGAAGGGTCATGTGCTTTTCTGTGGCTTTGGCTCGTCCTGGAACTCACCATTATGGAACTGGCCGTAGAGTTTCTCAGAACAGAGTACACACTACTCAGGCTCCTGAAGGAGAAAATGAGGCGATAGAGGCTAAGCTGGTCGGGAATCATGACGTTTCTAGTTCATGGCGTGGTGATGGTGAAAGGGGAGACGCAATTTGTGGTGCTCCGTCGTTGTCCGGCGGTGGTCCGACTCCACCTCCTCTTTTTTCTGATGTTTTGAATTTTGATTCGATAATACCTTCCTTGTCGCTATTTGATTCAGCATTGATAGCTAATGGTGTTGGTTGCGTTAATCTTGCACAGATAGGAGATAATTACGGGGACAATGTCGACACTGCGATGGTGCGCGGAGAAGACGATGTTCACCCGTGTGTTGATCGGTTGATTCCAGGCCCATCCGCGAAGGCCCATTTTGGTCAGTTGATGCGTGAGTTCGATCTGGACGGTGCTTCTCAACAGTGGGGACTGATCTCGGCCCAATTATTGCTTCCGTGTGCTTGGGTCTAGTAACCCATGGTCCATTTGAAAAGGATCAAGTACAATCCTTGAGTTTGGTTTTGCTTGATGGACCTCAGGTTGGTGAACCGAACCCGGCTGTCGGGATTCAAGGTAGCCCTTGGAAGGAAGCTTTGTCTAAAGTTCCGATTCCCGGGGTGAACCAAAGAAACGTGGTCGCTCAAAGAAGGGACAATCGAAGAAGAGCCAAGACATTTGCTGATAAAAGAGGCAATTCAGGAAGCTTTACTATGGACATTGCGAAAAAACATAGCTCGGGTAATTATAGTTATTGCATGAAAGTTGAGAAAAAGGTTGTTGATCTTTGTTCTCTGGCGCTCGAACAGTCCATTGAGGATGACTTCGAGGGTAGGATGGACGAAGACTACCTTGAACCGATTACAGAAAAAGCTTTAACCCCTGTTTCGGTCTCTAACCGGTTTAATTGTTTGAATCCGGTTCGGAAGTAGGCAAGGTTGTTTTTTGTTTGCTACTTGTTTTTTTTTTGCTCTGTGTAGTTGTTATGGTATGAGGAAAAGGGTATTTTTTTGAGGATCTTTTTTTCATTTGTTCTATAGACTTGTAGAACGAATGCTCAATAAAATTCGCTTATAATAAAAACCTAAGTTGAAGGAAGCAGATGAATAACCAACATATAACGATAAAGGGGAAATGCGGGGATAGAAATCTTAAGCTGAAGAAAGGGCATACCAGTATTAGTACCAGGACGCCCCGTTAGATCCACGACGATGAACACCCAGATGGATGAAGATACGGGTCTCACGATCGGATCTGAAACGAAATGGCAGGTAACCATACGAATCACCAGATGCAGGTGAAGTATCTCTACAACGATTCACACCCTGTATTATGAAGAAGAGCGTCTCACGAAAAAAGATGGAACTAGACACCTCCAATGACCTGAAGGACGCTTCTCCGTCGAGAACATGAAAGACAAGTCTTTCTCTTTCTGAAAAAGTTTAATTTAAATTTTCATTTGCCGATAAAAAAATAATACTATACTATATGTGACAAACTTACTCCTTCCAATATGAAAATGTTTGTTGATAGTTTCTTTACCAAGCACTGAAGCACATGACATATTGGGATTAAAAACATTTCTGCGGAATCAACTAACCGAGCCTAATAAGCTCAAAATTCATGCATACAGAAATGAATATGAAACTCGAAGCAATTCACTCGTATCAAAGCTTAGTAGATCATTTTTTGGATTGATCACTTTCGGGGTTTCCACCTTGTGGAGCTGAAGATGGATTAGGATTTGGTGGTGGGGGATGACCGGCAAGACTGGGGGGAACATAATGACCAGGAGGATTGGCGGCCGGAGGATAAGCAACCGGGGGAGGAGGTGCCCCGTAACCAGGTGGATTAGCGGGCGGAGGATAACCCCCCGGGGGAGGAGGTGCACCGTAACCAGGAGGATAAGCGGATGGAGGAACATAACCAGGTGGATTACCCCCCGGAGGATAAGCAGCCTGAGGAGGAGGTGCACCGTAACCATGATATAGTTGGGGTTGTCCATGGGCCGGGTGACCCGGATACCCAACGGGCGGTGGAACACCTCGATCCATGCGGGTCATCTGCTGCATCGGCGGTACTGCCATGACTCTTTGTGGCCCGAACTTTCCATCTCGTTTGTCCATTTCAATTTTGTGTTGGGTCTGCATTTTGCATGTAAATACAAATCCTTAATTATAAGGACACTTACTATACCCTATCTCATAGATAAATCAACCATTTAAGCTTTAACATAAAGTAGTGCACACCTGCATACAAGCACAAACCCTGCAAGATGAAACCAAATTAAGAGTCAATATTAATCCGAAAGTAAAATTAATGGTGTGAATTTGTAGCTTACGTGCAATAAACTAAATCGGACAAGCATCTGAGTAGTTGCGAAGCCTCCTGAACTTCTTCGATTCCAGTAAGAATTGCAACTATTGTGAAAATACATGCCAATTGTTGAAGGCATAGCATAAATCCCTATATATAAAAAAGAAGCAGTGAGATGAATTTCTAGTGGTAGGAAGGGATAGAAGAGACAATGCGTTGTAATGTGTAATGTTCGACGGAGAGGGAGATTACAATAATACAATTATCACATTTAGTTGTCTGTATGTCGAACTCATCCTGCAACAGAAAGCGCGTCGAGGCAACTGAATTCCCAAAGAATAAGCAAACCTGAACGACAACAAAAAAGAAGTATATATGAGAGTGATGGTGGAGCAAGAGGAAGATTGAAAATGTGATACATATATACATACCTCAACGCAAAGACAAAACTCAGGGCATTTCCTTTCTCCACACTTACCACTGCATGGCATATACCCAGCACAGCAGGTATACCTGTAACAATTAAGTTTTAACACACAACCTTGTATATATATATATTTATTCACTATGATGAATTTGCTTAATTTGGATGAATAAAATTGTAAGAACCTTGACATGTCACCATATAGGGCTCTCTTGCGCAGCAAATATGAAGCACATGGAGAACTGCCATGTAATGTAACAATAACACTCGTTATATGCAAAACAAATGACTTTGAGAATGTAGGAATAAGGGGGAACCATGGTTCTTAGCCTACTTTGAGTTTTGTTTTCACGATTCTAACTTGAGTTTGCTTTTCGTTGCATTTTCCAACTATCTCTTTTATATTTTTTGCATGGACTATCGTTTGTCGTCAAAATTAACAGGGACGTTAGTTTTGGATGAGAAAAGTCGAAAATGCTCTCAACAAAAAATGTTATTCCGTGAAAAAAATGGAGAGGTAAAGGTTATAGTTGAGAAGTGCAAAAAAGGTCAAGCCCAACTTCAGGTTATTGATTTTTGTTGAGGGCATTTTTGCCTTTTCCCATAAAAAACTAACGTCCCTGTTAATTTTAATGACACACGATAGTCCGTGCAAAAAATTTAAAGGTCATAGTTGAGAAATACAACGAAATATAAACCTAGGATAGGATCGCGAAAACAAAGCTCAAAATAATTTAGAAACTACGATTTCCCCTAGGAATAATAAAAGCGTACCACACAGCTGCGA
This sequence comes from Erodium maritimum, assembly GCA_963921825.1. Lineage (NCBI taxonomy): Eukaryota > Viridiplantae > Streptophyta > Magnoliopsida > Geraniales > Geraniaceae > Erodium > Erodium maritimum. Next base: position 142,377,762 of record OY997588.1, on the reverse strand, counting down.
AAATGCAATCTGCATTAGAGCGAAAAAGTCAGTAAGGGATGGAAAAAAGGAAATTATTGCAGTATGATCACTACATTTAATAAATATGTAATATAATGTGTTACACAATAAGACATATATACATGACATGTATAAATAAGTTATTCCTATAGGTGTTGCACTAATACAACATGTCTGACATATCCAGACTTAACATGTTTCAGTTCTTAGGTTCCAAATTAGCGTCACACGATTATCTAATACCAACTATTGTTTTGTATATATTATGGGTGAAAATTTTCAAAAAAGCATCTCCAACTATTATTTGCTTGCAAACCCATTATAATTAGTTAAGTGATAATCATGTAACTTAAACTTATTTAGAAATGATAGCTTTTCCTATACACAGTATACGTATTTTGTAATTTGGAACCCTTAAAGTATATATTTTCGCATGGTTATTTTTAATTTTTTGGAAAAAGAAGAAGTTAACACATGTAGTGGATTTGCAGATAAAGAAATAGTTGGGGGATATTATCTTGTAGAAAAATGTTGAGTTACCGCTAGTATTTGGAGAACAAGCATAATTCATTACTAAAATTTACAATTACTTGTACTTTAAATGTCATGTGTGTTCAGCATATCACCCACAACGTGATTATTAAAGCCGTTAAAGTATCTAAGGTGAGAACAAACAACCTATTTATAATTAAGTTGAACCCAAAAACAATCATTCTCTTGATTACCTGTGGAAATTGCTTATTAAGGATTTTAATAATGTAATTTCTAAGTCTTGGTGCGGTTGACGAGATAACCCAAGATCACAGTAAAGTAATGAAACATTAGAAATCCAATCGTTGAAAAACAAATCAGTGCAGTGAAAACTTGATCCGACATTTTCTCCTGAGCCAAACAGACCCAGAGTTGATGAACAAGAATAACACATCTGTTTAAAATGTCGCCTGGAAACGAAAGACGACGCTATATTCTCAGGCAAGAAACAGAGTATTCGAAGGAATATAAATAATAATTAATAATGAGAGTAAATGGGGATTACAAGCAGGGTCAGCTCCCAAAGTGCTCTGGAGATTGGAGTGCCAGAGGTTGCGGAAATTCTGGCGTTGCTCGATTTTGTCGAGGTTGGCTTTGGCCGAGCCCATCGTCACACCACGATCAACGAAACCCTAAGAATGGCCGAGACAGAACAGAGTCGATGCGTGAAAATATGATCGGAGACACTTTTGTGGTCTTTTCTTTTGTCACTTTGCAGACCATTTAAGTAACTGATACAAATCTGCATTTCCCGACAACTGTACCTCATTTTGGTCCCTAAACTAAAAATGCGTGGAAATTTCAAAATTTTATTCATTATTCATATCAGAAATAAAATGAATATGAAGAGATTTTTAGTCTAGAATGTAATTTTATTGTAAGGAAAGCAAGCTACTCCATTTCTAGTGCTACTGTCTAATTATTTCTATTTAAACTTAAATTACTCAGAGGCACATTAGCAATTCTAGTGCTTAGATCAACTATATATGTTTGATATAAAGAGTTGTATTAATCAAATTTATGATATGTTCATTTTCAAAATTAATTATCTGTTAGTGTATTAACAAGGTACCTTAATTATCTCATACTAATTAGAGTTTTCGTGGCGTGTCTACTGTCTACATAAGAATGTTGAGTGGTATATATGGATACGTGAAGGGTGAAAAGTTATATAGTGATTGGCATTTGTGTAGTTATTTCATTGAGAGATGTTTTAATTTAGTGTGGGAATTAAATCAATGAAGCGGCTAGGGCTCGAGTTTCCTAAGTGAACAAGGACCCATTTCTGAATATATGGTCACTTTTGTTGATAAATTTTAGAGTGTTGTGGTTTCCATGCATGCATCACTCCTTAACCTTAACAGAGTATGATTTGAGAAAGAAGAACAAGTTTTATTATTACACCATATATGTATACCATGTTTATTCGTATCCCCAAACAAGCAGATTCCCCAAACAATATGAAGTTAATACCACTATTCATGTCCTTAATTGTCACTTGTCTTCTTCTTCTTTTATCTGCAAAACAAACCAAATTAATTAAAGAGATAAATCAAGTCTTGCAACACAAACAATAAATAGACAATGGAAAAAACTCATCTTATCTTAAAAATCGTGGGAACTAATCTTAAACATACACATAAGTTATTCTACATGCAAACTTGTTCTCTCTAGGATTGAAAAAGCCTCCTTCCCCCTTTCCTTTTCTGCCACAACCGCCCATCACCACCTACACCACCACGACCAGCCCCCTCCATGACTATCTCTCAGCTTTCTGTACCGGCAGCCATCCTCCCGACCGTGAACAAGCCCCTCCTACCCTTCCTTCCCGAATTGAACCTTCCCCCTCACCATTCTCTTCAAGATCCAGAGAAACTTGGCACCCATTCACCGCCCGCGCTTCCACGTGATTGGCACACATCGTCGGGGGGCGAGGCGGAGGACGAACAACCTCCGGGACGACTCCGTCAATCAGCGACAGGTCAGGCGCTGACATGGCCAAACCTCCGTCTACCACATGCAGAGACCGGACGAGCCACTTTGCGACCCCGAGGCGTGATGGGGGGTCCCTCCCGAGCTCTCTCCGGCCTGCTCGACCCTAGTTGTAGCAGATCCAGTGAGGGGCCTCTTCAAACCATCCGGAGTACCATCGGGGACGCGGGCGGTGATACCGGACTAGGAAGTCGAGGATGAAGTCTTGAAGATCCCAGCGGAGATGGAGGAGGAGGCTCATGAACCACATGCGGAAGTGTCAAAACCTCCATCGGAGCAATGAGGAGACCCGATGGGGTGGGATGGTCCCAATGGGGCCTATACCCACACACCCGGAACAGCCGGTGCTGGGAAGTCTCGGGAAATACGCAATCGGAGCACTTTATCTTTTCTTGCTTTACTATGATATTTTTTTAGGTTGGGTTGTATTTTTTTTTCTTTCTGTGGTTGGCCACTTTATTTTCTGCTATGTTCTTTTGGAATGTTGGTAAGGGGATCTCTTGAATTAGTGTTTACGAACCAAAGTAGACTCTTTCTACGGGTCTATGGGAGCTGATTGGGCTACGGTTGGGCCGGACAATATCTTGGAACCCAAGGCTTTTACGCCCTACATTGTATTGTTTACGTTTCGCAGTAATACAAATCCCCACTTTACTCGTTTCAAAAAAAAATAGAGAATGACAATCTCACTCTCATACCATCGAACTATTAAAAATAAACTGAAAGTCTATGACAATCTCATTAAAACAAGGACACACTTAAAAGAACCATATCCTCTTAAAACATTTAGAGAATACCAATTATCTCTCAAAATAAGTCCTTCTAGAATATAAAACAACGATCGAGCATAACCAAAACCATATTTGAGGCATCTTGCCACCCTTTTATCACAGACATCACTCCAAACCCTCTTTCAAAACAAATACTAGTTTAAATCGAGGAAAAAACTTCCGCCTATAAATAAGCCCTTATTCCAAAAACTTATTTTTTAGAGCATGTATAGTAATGAAGTTTACAGTATATAATAATGAATTTGAATTCCTTATAGAACCTGTTTTTCATAGTATGAGGTGCACAGTGGAGTTTACAGTGCTAATTGTATAATTAATAGTTTTACTGAATTTATTAAATTCTAATTTAAAACAGTAAATACTAATGAAAATTGAAACTAATTTAAAAAATTAATTAATAATAAAATAAAATAACTAAATAAAGTGAAACTTCAACTTTTTTTTATCTCCGAATAATTCAACCTAAACACATTGATTGGGAAGAAAATTGTTGCATGGAGAAAGCTGGAGGGTGGAGCTTTTTCATTCGTCTAATTCGTAATTTACTCCAAAGCGATCTCATATATGCTCAACAAGGTCATCTTGGAGTTACTAGTGAGTTTCATCATTTCTCACCTCGTTTCGAGCGGGCACGTGTTATTGGTAGGAAAGGGCCCTCCTTGGTGTCATCGTTCAGGTGGTGTCCAATCATGTCTTTCTAGAGGGGCGTCGTAATACCATTCTTCAGCTCTTTGTTCCTACCGGTCGCATTCATCCTCTACAATCATGTTGTGTAGAGTAATACAAGTGTGCATGATATCAACCAAAGTACTCCTGCTCCAAACACAAGCGGTACGGGACACTATGCATAATTGTGCTTGGAGGATTTTAAAAGCTCGTCCAATATCTTTCCGGACACCTTCTTGGACTTTAGCAAACAATTTGTGTTCACGTGTACTGGCATGGCGAATCCACTTCACAAACCGACTCCATTATAGGTAAATGTCATCAACAAAATAATAAGGTCAGTCGTATCGATGCTCGTTGATCTCGTACTCAACGGTAAAGTCGCGACATTTCACACTTTTTGAATAAGTGATCGGCATTAAGACAATTAATGTCATTGTTCGAGTCAGCCAATCCAAAAAACGAATGCCAAATACACAAATCACGGCACGCAATAGCTTCCAACATTATGGTTGGATGCCCGTGGTGATCTCCCCAGCCAAAGACTCCTTGCAACGCGGTTGAGCAATTCTTCCACCGTCAATGCATATAGTCAAGATTCCCAATCATGTCAGGGAACCTTCTCTTGTATCCTGATTCCAATAATGGGGTCAAGTCCTCCGCATTTGTTCTACGCTCGTACTCATCCATAAAAACCTCAACAACGGCCTTGAAAAATCGTCGTACACATTCGAGTATGGTACTTACCTCAATTCGTTCGGATTCGTCCAACGAATCGGCTGAGCACCCGTACGCTGGCATTCGTATCGTGGCGTTGCATTTATGGTGCATTGATAACCCCTTGCATCCTATAATGTCTGGCTTTTGAACGAAGTAATCGTCATACTCCACTACCTTTTTTATCACCCAAATAAAAAGTGGTTGACTCATACGGTATCGACGCCTAAACATGTCGGGTCCATATGCGGTGTTCTCGATAAAATAATCTTGCATTAGTTGGTTGTGGCCTTCGACACGAACTCTGTTAATCTCCCTTCGGGAAGGTTCCCTGCTTTAGAGCCTTCGCTTTATTACATCAAACTTTGGTTGTACTCTCTCTATTGCTCTCTCATCCCTTCGCTGGCTTCGTTCCCCCATTTCACGAATGTTGGCTTCGTAATCATCCATAGCTCGAACAAAAAAAATGATCGTACTACAAACTTTGTGGATCGTAAAATTTGAGAGAGTAATATTGGAGATGAAAAGAAATTGTTAGTGATTTGATGAATGGGATCGGAGGTATTTATATATGGAAAAATGGATACTTCTAATGTTTTTATGATTTTTTAATTAAAAAAAAGAATCGTTGATGACTGTTGGCAACGATCATTGCCACATTAGCCCCACATGGCACGTCATGAGTGGCCCGATCACGATTCAACAATTCGCGACTCACGGTTCATGGTTTAGTGATTCAGAACCGTATGAGACGTACGCCATAGTGTGCGACGTGCGATTTACAATCACTAAATCGTAAATCGCACGAGCTCGGGAGATTTGGCCGGTGATGCTGTTAACTCTAACGCTGTTTCTGAGTCTGATTTAGAAGACGGTATTATAAGACCGGCCTCCTTTACAGGTGCATGGTCTAGGGAAGGTGATGATCCTTCAAAATCATCAACGTCTACTCTGGAGTATTTGGATTCCGTCGACCTTGACGAGTTCTTTATCCCTCCGATAGTTCATCAGTGTGTGACAGCTCCGTGTGTAGAGTTTTATGACTATGGCCCCTCTCTTCTATTGGCAATACGTTTTTTAGCATGATTTCACTATCGATGGTCGGGGTCGGAAGAAGAAGAAGAGGAGGCCTAAAGGTGAAGGGAAGAAGAAGGTCTCAGCAAAGGTTTTTTTATCTGATCCAGCCCAAGTCTAGCAACAAGGATAAAAATGGGGTGGTTTCGATAGTTTCAGATTGTAAGGTGGTCCTTCATGCCTTGGATTCTTGCTTGGCCATGAGGTTTTCTCCCATGGACAAGTCCTTGAGTTCTGAGGTTGGGGTTCAAGATGAGACCAAATTTCTTTGTGACGGTCCCGGTTTGGTATGATTGGTTCGGTTGGGCTCCCTGTGGTGGTTGGGGTATGTTTACTTTTGGTTTCGTAGTTTTGCTTCATTGTTTGGGTCGTGCTTTTGTTGAGTTGTTTTTGGTGGGTTATTGTTTTGTTGTGGTTGCTTCCTCCGTGTGGGAGGTGATTGCTTTTGTGAGAGTTGTTAGCTCTTTTGAGATTTGTTTTGGTATTGAGAGTGAGACCTTTTTTCGGGTACCTCCCTTTGTCTTGTCTTTCCATCTCAAGAGGACATGAGCTTAATAAAATTTCGCCTATAAAAAAACGATTCACTAAATAGTAAGTCGTATAGTGAATCGACGCGCTATAATTAATCTTATGATTCTTGATTGACTACAATTTTATCATATATCTTTTATGATAACTATAAACTGCGTACCATTCAAAAATCAATTTTATTAGGGATAACTTTGTTTCCTAATCTTTACAAACGTTTCATTATCAGATCCTAACCTAGGCCAACGTTTGGTCTCAATTCAAGCGTCTAAACTCACGATTCCGTCAACTCATCCAAGCGTTGTCGTTGTTGGCGTACATTACCCATGGTGCCTTCCTCGACGTTGAACTTATCCTCGTTCTCAAGCAACCGAACCCAATGCTCAATGAGTTGACGGAATCGTGAGTTTGAACGGCTTTTTATAGTTTCTGAGAAATTCCAAACCTATTATGTTAGGAAGTGAGACCAAACGTTGGCCTGAGTTAGGATCTGATAATGAAACGTTTGTAAAGGTTAGGAAACATAGTTTTTCCATTTCATTAATTGTTAGTTTGTTACTAAGTGCACCTCTAAGAGTTAAGTCAAGTAGTTGGCTTAAATGTTTGGTGTTTCAGCTTCTTTTCTCGCAAAAACAAACTCTCCTATGAATAAGCTTTAGCTGTTCGAAGCTTTTTTTATGTTTGTCTCCTTAAAAACTAAATACCCAAACATGAGCAAGTCGATCTAGTGTAGATGTTCTTAGAAGGTTAACATGTACCATTCAAATTTCAGAAATAACATCAATATCAGATATTCTTTTTCTTTTCCTTAACTCAAACCACTCCCACAGTCCCTGCATCAAAGCTTGCTTCTTACTTCTCACCACGCCTTGCCACGTGCCCCATACCATTTTCTGTGGACCAACCCTTCTTTCGTGTCCTCCACTTTCCTCGAGCGCGCGTGAAAACGAGAATACGGCTCACGATGGAAGCGTTGACAGGGGATCGAAACCACACTCCCTATCCTATATTTTACAAAAGCGGGGGGTTTGGACAAATAGCATGACGTGTAATAGCGGCAGCTTTCTTTCCTAGTAAAGCCGGGTAATTAGAGTCAAATCGCAAGGGCAAAACCGTCCAACAAACGAAATGGTAATATATGAAGGGTCGAGAAAGCAACAGAAGGTTAACAAAAACCCTGATTATCGAGTTGGAGGAGAGAGAAAGAGATCTGCAGCAGCAGCAGAATACAGATACAAATACAAATAGAAGAGAGTGAAAGAAAGAAAGAAAAAAATCCCTCCCGATCCCATCTCTCTCCCAATTCGCCGATATGAGGATTCGCAAGGACAAGAAGCTCGCGCAGCTCGGCCTCTCCCCCGACGCCGTCCACGCCTGCCAGCTCAACCAGTCTCCCTGGGATGTGCCTTCCGCCACCTCCGACGGCCACCACCGCCTCTACAACTACACCTACAACTACAACAGCTCCTCCTCCTTCCGCTCTCCTCTCTTCCAGGTACCTCCTCCTCCTCCTCCTTCGATCGTTTAATTTCTTCCAGCAGATCTGCATATATAAACCCTCTCTTATTTCCTTCCCTCTCCCTCCACATTTCATCCCCTATCGTCTGCTTCCGCTAGGGTTTATTCGCGCCCTAGGGTTTCCATCAGGATACCCAAATCCCTGCATTTCTGCTCTCCCTCTTCGATTACGATGCTGCTTTCCGTTATTATTATCGTTATCGTTTTTATTATTCTGCCCTACGTTATCGTCGTCTTCAGGTGGTTCGGGGCCACGAAGACGATAGCCTCACTGGAAATGGAAGCTTAGGCGATTCTCTCGGAGCTGTTGACAGGTAAGCAAAATGAATCTCCCTCTCGATTCCCTTCCAAATTTCTCTTATCGTTATTAGGGTTTATTATTATTATCGTTATTATCGTCTGTGAAATTGTTCGAAATTTCTGGTCGGGCGGTTCCGAATGTGAGTTTGTGTATGTAATTGGAGTAGCAGTGTGGCCTCCATGGACCGCGACGAGAGCACGGTGGTCGTCGGTGAGTATGAGGATGGAAATGGAATTGGGGAGAAGCTTCGTGCCTGCTGCAACAAGACCAACGGCAAGGGCTGGCAATGCCAGAAGCCGGCCAAACGAGGCCAATCCATGTGCCGCCACCACCTCAACCAGCTCACCTCTTACCGCCACAATCACGATAAGACTACAATCGCTCCGCCTGACAAGAAGAAGCAGCCGGCAGCGGCTGCTACCTCGCGCCGTGGCCGTGGCCGCGGAACCAAGAAGGCGGCGCCGCCGCGTGAGGAGAATCCTTACACATTTTATTATTATGCCGGGTTCGGTCCCACCTGGGGGAGGAAGAGGAGCGGCACCAACATTGGAGGCGAAAATGTTGATGCCCCGGGCCTAATCGCCTTGGAAGAATCCGATGATGACGACGACGAAGACCAGAACCAGAACCGAGTGGACGAAGAAGCGGACGACAGCAGCAGCGAGAGTGATAGCGACAGCGACGGCGGAGGGAAGCGGGTGAGAAGACCGGTGAAGGAGCGATCCCTGAAATCGCTGATGTGAGTTAGGAATTAGGGATCGGCGAATTTTAATTTATTTTGTGACATTATCCTGATTATTATTATCGTCGTTGTTTTAGAAATCGTAGTTCCGATTTAGGGTTGTGAAATTTTTCAGGAGTGAGGAGTTCAGAGCGTGTGTGTTGTTGGGGGTGAGGGTAGTGTCTCTCTCACCGCAACAACATGACAGTAGGAGAGTTTGTAGCGTGTGGGTCGAGTGGACCGAGGCCTCGTGCCGGTCAATGCTAGCTTTTTAACAACTTGCCCCAGGGTTGTTTTAGTCATTCCTAACACCCATTTGTTCATTGCTGACGTGGATCGATTTGATTCTTGATTGCCATCGATATATTATTATGTTATTTTTTTCTACTAGAGTAGCTGGCGACTAGGGTGCGTTTGGGGAATTTATTTTTCCATGCACAAGATACCATATAAGTAACCGGGTCCTCCTCAAATGGGTTTTTGCCACGTGGTTCCCATTTTCAATTCAAGGGTTTAGTGCCCCTTAACTTGAAGCCTGGGCCTTATTTTGCCCTACCATAATATTAATGTTATTTAATTTCTAGTCTTTAGTGGTGATTTGAGGATATTACGAGAGTAATAAAAGAAGGGTTATACTTATATCTCACAAATTGTACGGAGCCAGTGTGTGGGAGGATATGATATGCATGCAAATCAAAGCCCTAGAGGTAGACTTTGGTGACCATGATAATAGATGTTGCACTTGTGTTTGTCTAGCTCTTAATTAAATAAGGTCAAGATTCGAATTTGAATTGGCATTTGTGTAGACAGAAACGGGTCCGGATGAAGAATTAATTGAAGTTAAGAGTGTATTAGATATTTTTGTAAGGATAGATGATAGATGAGTAACTGTAATAAGGAGAGTAATGGCATTGGAATTGAAAGGAGAAGAAAGGATGGGAGAGGTGTTCAGGAAAAATGGTAGGGCCCATGATTACATTACATCAGATGGAGGATATTATATATAAATAATAAAAATGAAAAGTAGGAACTCAATAACCAAAACGATGTGGCGTTATGTTTCCAACTACTACATGTAGCAGACTTTACCAGTTCACCTCCTTGAGCTTCAGCTTGCGCTGCCTGACTGCCTCTATTCAGTTTTCGTAATTTTTTTTTTTGACGAACAGTTTTCGTAATTTTATTAGTCCCTTTTCAACCTAATTTTATTAATCTCCCAACTTTTTTTCTACCTAGGCCTTGTCCATTTCACAATAATACTTTTCTATCAGTATCTCACATCAAACAAAATATTGATCTAGTCATAAATTAATAAGCTTTTTTTTTACAGGCTTTTGCTTATTAATTCAAACTTCTAATTAAGTTGACGGGTTGCTGACAAAGGCAGGTTTTGCTTTCTTCTTCCCATCCTATAAAACGATGGAGAGGATTCTGGGTCGGTGCACATTCCATTCATAACTCCTCCCCTTCCTCAAGGACCTCCCTCCTCACATGCAAGCAGAGGTGCTGTGTTTCGTACACATGCAGATCATCAACATTCTATTAGAGGAGGATGTCAAAGATAACGAGTATCTTCGCCATGCCACAGTCAATCAAAGGATCAGCAGAGCCTTGAAGGTTTTCTAGAGAGAGAGTCTCACATCTCTCCAGAAGCCCTTTCCCCTTTCTCCTCCTCTTAACCCTAACCCGCCGTCGCCTTTGTTACACAGCCGGCGATCTCTGTCTGTGGAGGTCGCTGGCGGTCCCCTCCCTCTTGTTCTCGCTGTCTCCATCCCCTTGTCCCTCCTTTCTCTTCACTCCCTTTTTACCTTTTTTTTCCTTCATTTTTCGAGTTTGTCCCGATCTATTGTGGGAGCTTTTTCCGTGAGGATTGAGCGGATCTGGCTTTACTCTCGCCCCCCTCTTTTCCCCTGTCTCCGTTCTGGCCCCCTCGGGTGGTACTCGGTGTTGCGGCTTCGTCTCCGGTAAGGACCCTCGTCTCTCCGGCGTGGGAAGATCTTCTCCGCCCCTTCTGGGTGAAGATCGTCGCGGTTAGGGTTTGGTTCTCCTTGCTCGTTGCCTATTAGCTTCTGCGTTGCAGCCTCACCTTCGATTTGGTCCTCTCCGGGTCAAATCGGAAGCTGTCGTGCTCCGCCGCCGCTCGCCAGACCTTGCTCCCTCGGTGTCTGCGCTCCAGTCCGTTGCCGGTTCGTTCAGGGAGTTTAGATCTCTCAGCCCCGCAAGCCTGGAAAGCTCCCGGTAGAAACACCAGATCTCCTCATCAGGCGTCTCTTGGTGTTGACCGGAATGTGAGGACGTTGGGGTATACTTCTAGGTTTATGGGTCGTCGGATCTGTAAGGTAATTTCTCATCCTTTTTCCTGTTGGGTTTTATCTTTTCCGGCCATACTATGCAAACCTTTCTGTTTGGCTTCCTTCATCTCGATCTACTGTGGATCGAGCTCGTCGGGTCTGGTATTGACCGCCGGCGAGTTCATAGGGCAAGTGTGCCCTTCTGAAGCCTACAGTCTGGGTGCATGGCCTTACGGGCTCGTATCAGCCGTAGGGAAAGGCTTGTCTCAGCCACAGAGGTGTAAGCCTTTGGCTTTGAAGCTTCTGGCATTCCTTTGGAATGTTAGGCTTTTGGGATGGAGTAGATTTCTCCCTTAAGGATTTAGGGTGGGGTTTTTTTCCTGGTTATTTGACATTGGCAGTCGGAAGCTTTTCCAAGTGCGCTTCATGGTGGTCAAATCCTAGTTCTTAGACACTTTATGTTTTTTTCTTGGGCTTAATGTTAGTCAAATCTGGGTATAAGACCTTTGCTTCTTCAGGCTGCCTTTGTTGTTCTTTGGTTGTTCATCTCTGTTGTAAGTTGGTTTTTTCATCTGGTTGTATTGTTGTTTCCTCTGGTTTAGAGGTCTGTTGGTTGAGATTCCGTCAAGGAATGCTCTTAGTTTGTATCATTCTTACCCAACTCTTAGTTTGTATCATTCTCACCCAATCTTCACTTCAAAGATTGGTTTTATAATATGTCTTTGTCGATAAAAAAAAGGCTCATGCCACAAAACAAACATCTATCATAAGTAATCTAGAGTAGTTGGTAATCTAGCTTATTATTTTCATGGGAAAACTACCAAAACATGCCCGCCAATAACTTTTTATCCCAAAAACTTACCCGGTATCCTTTTCGTTACCACATATATGCTTGGTAGAAGTTCAATACCCCACAAATTGTATATTTCCTTTTAAAACCCCAACATAATCTATTTTTTAGTCTAAAATGACTAACTTGCCCCTCTTTCCTTTCCTTCTTCCTCTCCGTATTCTCCATATCATCACTAATAATTAATTAGAAGATAGACCATCATATATTAAAGCTAAACAATCAGTCTTTGGTTCGTCCACAGAGAATCAGAGCTTCTTCTACACTTGAATAAGAGCAATATACGCTTCAAGTCCAGAAAGCCCCTAGAATCATTTAAAAAATTGTTGATCATTTCAACACCCAGTTCTAAGCCACGATCTGAGAAATAAACTTTCACCGATCAAATCAAACCACCACACTTTAACATCTCACTCTTGTGTATAATAATTATTGAAAAAACATAAACCAAGACAGTAGTTAAATTGAAACATAAAATTTGACGTCTTTGGTTTCAAATAAAAAATAACATTAGCCCAGTAATAAAGCCATCCAGTTTATCAATCTTACTGGTTATAATCCAAATTTCACAAAACCGCATAGTATAACCAGAAAATACAAAACTCATGTCTACTCCATAAAATTAGCACGAGAATATGAACCAAATGAACATTAAACAAGAAGGGTAGGGTTGGTTCCTTACCATGGCGAAGGTCATGGCTGGCTTCTACTCTAAATCTAGAGGGAAATTGAACTGGATTCCTTTACGGGTCAGGCAATCTATTTTGTGACTTTAGATATGCTAATTCCTTGTCTCTTGCATGACCTTTTGTTCTTTGTGATTGGCAAATAGTTTTGAGCTTGAAGTTACTGTATTGGTTTGTAGTTTCTAAACTGAATTTTCTCTGTTTGTATCGGTGATGGTCCGGGGAACAAGGGAGCAAGAACCAAAGGAGTGAGCAAGGGCAGGTTGGTCATTTTAAATTAAAAAATAGACTCCGTTTAAGTTTTCAACGGAAACGTGTAGTTTTGGGGATATTGACCTTCTACAAGGTGTTTATATGGTAATGAAGGTCACACCGAGTATGTTTTTGGGAACAAAGATTATTAGCGAGAATGTTTTGGTAGTTTCCCCTATTTTCATTCATGTGCTAAAGTTTTTTCCTGAAAAATCAAGTAGATCTTTTTTTTACATGTCCAAAGCGCTGATATACCTATTTCTATGTAGAGTACTGGACTACAATTTGGAGTTCGAAGAATATTTCCAATTATTTTGTTATGGATACAATAACACAAAGATTAAAATATCAATGAGATACCTTTATCCACTGGGAAACAATTATCAATCATCATTTTAGTTGTCACATGGTATGACATTGTATGAGGATTAGTTGACCAAATTTGGCTCAAATTTTTTTTAAAGGTAAATATATATTAATAATCAAAGTTTTAAAAAGAAAACAGAGACAAGAAAAAACCCTCGATAAACAACTAGAGGATGTCTACGAAGACTCCTCAACATACAACAAAGGTAGTCTACAAAGACTCCTCGAACCAACACAGGTCTTAGTAACCAGTTATATCTATTATGAAGTAAATTATAAGTAAACCATACAAGGCTACTCATAACGAACAACAATACAAACACGAGCGTTCCCAGACCGGAATCTCAACAAACCCAGAAGGAAACTAAATAGAACAAACAACAAGACCTAAAAGCCTGATAATCCAACCAAGTAGATCAAAGAAATGAAAACAACCAAGAAGCAACCAGTTCAATACTTAAAAAACACATGGCAGTTAGTACCACCACAGCTCTATGCAGTACACTGCCAACAATGGATGGCCTAAAAATCGGATGACCCAAAACTCACTAGAGTCACATGGACCCGGCACGCCAATGGCCAACTCCACATATCGGTAGAGTTAAACCTCATGACCCAACCCAGTTAGTTCTTGAACAAGGCCAAACTCTTGACGTCGGCCAACACCTGGACCGTCGAGCCTCCGCCATAATTGTGACCAGAGGAAAAAGGTATACCAGATCAAAGACCAAGAGGAGGGTACACACAAGAGAGAGGTCGTACCCATAGAGGCAAAGACACCAACACGAACTCCTCAGCAACGAACACAAACCCTCACCACGACGATCCTCACCGGATAAGACAAAGAAAGGCATGTCACACCGATTCAGGTATGAGCCGAAAATATGAGGAGCGAGCTGTGACCGCAACAATGCGGAAGGACAACCCACAGCAGAGGGGGTTGATCGAAACTATGACTATCCTCACCAAAGAAGAAGGTCGTCACATGGACATACATCTTTCATGTATTCACGGTTACTAGTTATATGCCTTGAGGACCCATTGTCAAAATACCATAGTCATTTGGTGGATTCAGTGAGGGTGGTATATGTAACATTAGCACGATAGTTTTCATCCTTAACTTTCCATTCCTGCTTCAGTACCTTATTATGTGGGATTAGTGACTTAAACCCGTAATGTGGTATATATTTGACCTACCCATCATACTTCTTTTTTGTAGTTCAAAGACATTTGAGGAAAAATAAAATTGGAGATAACACCTTGAGTAATACGTCAGGGTTAATAATGTGGATTTTATAGTTTTTTTTTTCCCATCAAAATGCATTTCTTTAATCATATAATTGTCATATATCCGTTGTTTTTTCTTCAAATAATGGAACCGTCAGTCATTAACGAACTCTTTCGACCCATTGTAAATTCTCCCAGACCCGCGAGATTCACAAAAACGATCTCCATTTTGCCTGATCTTGTTCCCGTGTCCCATTCATCCAACACAATTTTGTCCAAACATATCTTCTTTTCTTAAAAATATTCATCGATCTCTATTAACCCACATTAGAATTACTTTTAGGTTTTATTGGGTTAAGTTATAAATGTGTTTCTTTTCATAATTTTGATATTCCAGCCTACAAGTTATAGAGATCCTTCCGAGTGTGGTCGGAAAACTTGAGTTTTTGTTTGTTTAGAACTTTGTACCCTATTAGAAATTAGTAGTCTGTAAGATTATGTACAACACATCGACCCGGAAGCCGATCCGCGACTTGTGACCCATTATTTAGTGGGTCGGCATCGTGAGTCGCGCGTTTTTTACGGTGCCAACCCACTAAATAGTGGGCCGGGTCGGGGTCGCGGTTCGAGACCCGCAAACCGCTAACATGATTCGGAGGTTTGCGAGTCGCTGGTCGTGCGCCAACCAATAAGCTGGTGACACGTGTCCATATCGGTTGAAAAAATATCCGACTGTTGGCCATCAGTTGGTAACGGGTATAATTTTTTTAATACAAAATATCATATTTTAACCTAAAATAACCAAAAAAATTCATCTATAAATTTCTCATTTATCAAACCACCATCATTTATCTCAACTTTCTCTCTCAAAATCTAAAAAATTTCTCACAACATATAGGACAACGGGCATCACTATGACCGACCTTATTATTTAGTTGACGACATTTACCTCTCTTGGAGTTGGTTCATGAAGTTGATTCGTCATCCCAATACATGCAAACATAAGTTGTTTGCTAAAGTTTTAGAAGGTTGTCAGAAAGATATTGAGAGGGCATTTGGAGTCTTCTAAGTACGGTGGCACATAATATCCCAACCCGCTCATGTTTGGATCATGCATGTTTTTTGGCTGATATCATGCACACTTGTATCATTATACACAACATAATTGTAGAGGACGAACGCGGCTGGTACGAAGCAAGAGACGACGACTTGTATTACGACGTCCCTCCAAAAATATCAAATTAGACACCACCGGAACGATGGCACCACGGAGGGCCCTTCTCCTAACAACAACGCTTGCACGCTCGACTCAGTGTGACAAATGATTTGACCCACCGACAACTCCAAAATGACTTATTGAGCACATTTAGGGTCGGTCTTAAGCGCGTTACCATTCCGACGACGAGTGAAAAAGCTTTTTGTCTGTAACAATTGTCTTGTCAAATGTATATTAGGTGATATTAATCAGAGATGAATAAAATTAAAAGTTTTAGTTCATCGAATTATTTTATTTTGAAATGATGACCGCTACTATATATATTCTTTGAAATGCTAACGGTTACCATTATGATATTATTTATTTAAATTTAATTTAATTATTAATTATTTTAGTCAAATTTATTTCAAAATTTTATAATAATTACTGTTTTAATAAAGAGTTTAATAAATTCAATAAAATATCAATTCAACATCCAGTCAACATCCACTTATAGTTCCAACCTAAGTCTCACCATTCCTAAATATGCAGGATTACATTCAAGAGCTCAGGGTTATTACTTTGCAACATATAAGTTTTTAAAACGAATCTTTATATGAGTCTTAAATGCTCTAACTTGTTATCTGATTGTATGATGTTCTTTTTTGTGTGTGATAGTGACTAGTTCTTTCGAAATTGATTAAAGTATTCTATTTTATATTGAAGCAGATGAGCTCCTCAGTTGGAAAGAAAACAAATGAAGTGGTTTTCAATTTTCATACCAAAAGAAGAGCATGTATGTAGGATACTTAAAAATGCCTTTTTAGAGTGAGATTGTTGATAAACCAAGTTCATGTACAAAAACCTTTCAAAAAATAAAGTTCATGTACGAAAATACTCCTCTTAAGTTAAGCCAACGACCTTGTTGGGTTATCATCAAATGTCTAACTGCAACGGACTCATTGCTCCCAAAATTAAACAAACGGATTGAGCCACATATGTAATCTCCAACGAAAATCTAAATTGGTCAACTAGTTTTACATTTTGGAAATTCTATTTCATCGCCGCTAACGGTTTATAGGGATGGCAATGGGTAGGGTATGGGTCGGGTTTTGTGATACCCGTACCCTACCCGATTTTCATACCCAATACCCGTACCCGATCAATACCCAGTTGATACCCTACCCGATCTCTACCCGTTCAGGTCGGGTGTTACCCTACCCGACTCGTTCATATGATATGTGGATTATTAGACGAAAAAATTGTGAACTATGTAACCTTCCCATTTAAATTTAAGTAGCCAAAAATATGAAACTTAAGAATTTTTCCACATCTCAAGTCTCAACATACAACAATCCTAAAATCAAGTAGCAACCAAGCAAAAGTAATCATTTTCAAGTTTTTCTTTTCGATGATCAATAAACTCAAATGAATTGTATGGTATTATGGACTTATGAGTTATGACCGTACAACTTTTTTAATTGTAATTGACTTATTATTAGGTTTATAATTGTGAACTTATTTATTTATTTATATATACATATAAGATCGGGTAGGGTTCGGGGCGGATAAGGCCAAACCCGAACCCTACCCGTACCCAGTCAATGTTCTCGATCAACGGGTAATACCATACCCGGTTAAAAAAATATCCGGTCAATACCCTACCCGATCGGGTAGAGTATGTCGGGTACCCGTCGGGTTCGGGTTATTTTGCCATCCCTAACGGTTTAGTTGAATGACTGGGACTCGCAAAATTATTTAAACGAAATTCTTGAATTTTTTAAAATAAATAATTGTGGGAGTATGAGAATATATATATTTTTTAGTTGGGTGATTTAAGATCACAGGAGTACTTATCATCACATTCTCGATCTATGCGCGTGGATCACACTCTTTCATTGACTTGTGGTAATCTGTTCATGGTCAAAATGAGAGCCTAGTTTTGACTCTGTATCCAATATATGATGGCCACGTCTCATGTCTATCACATGTAACTGTAAGCACCACCTCCAGACTCTAGCTATAGGACTTGCTCAGGCATAAGGCCTAAATGTTTTTATTGTATTTTATTTAACATACCAATATAAACATTTTTATCTCGAAAAATGTAAAAAAGAAATATATTGTACGTCAGTTAAATCTAAATCAATGCTAGTAACTTAAACTCGAAGATATAGGCAAGAGCGGGCCTACCCGATGGAGTATCAATGCCATACAGCCCTATACTCTTCTGAAGGCTAATCGATCAAACCAGGGATGATTTCAAAATAAAAATCTCAGGTACATTTGTACCGTACGTATCGTTTAAAATTGGAAAAACTCTGTTTCCTAATCTTTACAGACGTTTCATTATCAGATCCTAACACAGGCCAACGTTTGGTCTCAATTCCTAACATAATAAGTTTGGAGTTTCTCAGAAACTATAAAAAGCCGTCCAAACTCACGATTCCGTCAACTCGTCGAGCATTGGGTTCGGTTTCTTGAGAACGAGGATAAGTTCAACGTCGAGGAAGGCACCATGGGTAATGTACGCAAACAACGACAACGCTTGGATGAGTTGACGAAATCGTGAGTTTAGACGGCTTTTTATAGTTTCTGAGAAATTCCAAACCTTTTATGTTAGGAATTGAGACCAAACGTTCCCCTGGGTTAGGATCTAATAATGAAACGTTTGTGAAAGTTAGGAAACAAAGTCATCCCTTTAAAATTTGAACGTATCCACACATCACACTTGCAAAATAAAAAAAATTACATGCTTATTGTAATTATAACAAATTAATTATCAAGTTACGTATTAAACTGAAAAGGTATTCTCACGCACTGTCAAGATCCTGCTTCAGATAATCATAACCTCACCTATGGAATTTTCTATTCTTATCGCCGATATTACCGCTGCTCACCTCGCCGGTCTTGTCTCATCGCATCAACCCTGGTGCAGGGTATCTCTTACGCACTTGTCAAGATCCTGTTTCAGATAATCATAACTTCATTTATGGAATTTTCTATTCTTACCGTCGACATGACCGCTGCCCCCCTCGCCGGTCTTGTATCATCGCAGTCAACACTGGTGCAACACGTGACACATATGCTTCCACCGCGCTCCTCTTCAGAGGTTGTGTCTCCCATTAAACAGAGAAGAAGGAGGAAGACAAAGCAAATCACTACTCCGGTCCCTCTCTCTCTTTCTTCTACGACGATCTTCTTTCCTGCCCCGACAACGACGATCGTGGATTTCTCTCAAGGTTCATCCGAGCCGTTGAGTAAACCACGGTGGGGACGCCATTGAAGGCTCAAACCCTAGCTTACATTGCAAGCTACGCTAAGGTTTTGGCGACTCTGTCCAACGTCGAAGGCTCGCCTACTCCACCAACCCCAAGGGCTGGCTCTGCTCCCCAACCACCACCGGACTCTACCTTGCCCAGCGCTCTGCAGCCAAAGGTGTCACATGTCACCACTCCGTTGCCTCCATTGGTTTGGGATCCTCTTCGAGGAAAGGTTGTCATGTCTGAACTGGAAAGGGAGAAGCCGAGGCGTAAGGAATTAGAGGCCCTTTGCGAGAGGGTCTGGGTTCCCAATGTTGACCGTGTTCCTGTGATTCCAGTGCTGCTCTCACCGCCGTCGGGTATGATCCATCGTCGTAAGACCTTCAAATCGAAAGAAGCCAAATCCACCTCGAAGGCTCCAATTTTGTCGATGTCTCTAGACTCCCATCTTATCAGCCTCCAAGATGGTCTCTCGGTCTGCTCCTTAGAGGAGGAAGAAGAAGTAGAGGTGGAGGTACCGTATGCGCCAGTGAGTCCATCAATCTTGGCTCGGCAACAATTTTCGATGATGGGAAAATTGTGGACCTCCAAGCCACCCCGTAAGGAAGTTCTTCTCTGAATCATCACTACGGCATGGGGGAAGTCGGACGAAGTTCTGGTAATCAAGGGCATCGACGCGGGGATCTTCGGGTTTTACTTTGAAACAGAGACAGCTCGTGCATGGGTTCGAGGGAACGAGCTATGGTGCTTCAATGGACGGCCACTTTTGCTGGGTGATCTGGACCCGCTGGCTAGGGAGCCTCTCACTCTGGATCGACTTCAACTATGGGTACATGCCCATGGACTTCCCCCGTTGGTACAGACCAAGACCATAAGAGTTAAGACTGGTTCAACTCTGGGATTGTGTGTTGATGTCCCATGTGACCAATGAGGCACATGCTGGGGAGGAACAATGAAGGTCAGATTTTGGCTATCTTGTGGAGCGCCCTCTTCGCCAACAGCTTCTGCTTCGGTTTTGAGAATCTCTTGACCCGGTTCGTGTCTACACTACAGTTCATCTTTCATCTTCTTCTTTCTCAAACGTCGTTTTCCAACGTTGGCGGAGTTAGATAAAATGAATCATGAAGAAATAAATGAGACGATGACAAGGGTGGCTACAACAACGACGCTACGAATTCAGAATCAGATTTTGGGACGTATACATCCAAGGGCAGAAGATGAGGCCGATGGTTCAACCTCGATGGCGCCATCAAAACAGAGAGTGATACAGCGCAATCGAGACAAAGAAAACAACCGCTTGATTGCTGAATACTTGCGCCTAATCCGGTGTATAGCGACCAACAATTTCGTCGACGCTTTCGGATGTCGAGAAAATTGTTTCTACGGATCATGAATGCATTGAGTGACTGATACGCTTACTTCTGTCAGCAACATGATGCTACATGGAAGCACGGTTTCTCTCCACACCAGAAGGGCACGGTAGCACTTCGCCAGCTCTGTTATGGAGGTCCCGCCGATGTCGTTGACGAGTACTTGCGAATGGTGGAGAGCACTGTTTTGGAATGCGTCAAGAAGTTTTGCATCGGCGTCATCAGGAGTTTTTGGCGGACATATCTACGACGCCCGACCGAGGAAGATACCCGTCGTCTATTAGAAATCAACGAACTGCGCGACTTTCCTGAGATGATAGGGAGTATCGACTGCATGCACTGGGATTGGAAGAACTGTCATGTGGCATGGGCTGCACAATTCTCAAGTAGAGACCACGGGAACGTCCCCACAATCATGCTAGAATATGTTGTATCCCAAGACATGTGGATATGAAACTCTTTTTTTGGAACACCAAGCTCCAACAACGACATCAACGTGCTCAATAGGTCTACATTGTTTCACGAGGCAGTGCGAGGCTTTGCTCCAGATGTGAAGTTCAAGGTCAACGGTAACGAATACACAACCCCTTATTACTTGACCGATGAAATTTATCCTCATTGCACATTTGTGAAGACAATACCAACACCACAAACAGCGAATCAAAAGTGCTTTGCTAGAGTCCAAGAAGCGTGCAGAAAGGATATCGAACGAGCATTTGGAGGTCTACAGGTTCGCTTGCACATCGTCACTCGTCTGAACCGAAAGTGGGATAGGCACTCACTCGCAATTATCACGACTTGTCGTATTGTCCTGGACAACATTGTTGTTGAGGATCAACGGAGGCCATACCCACTAATCCGTTTGCAGATATTGGTGTCCCAGAACCAACGCCCTGTAGAGGACCATCACCAACGGTGGACTTGGACAATATCATGAGGCATAGAGGAAGGATGCAGGATCGGGATGTCCATAACAGGCTTAACAGCCTCCACGCCGACCTCATCGAACGCATGTGGGCTAAATTTGGAGATGGTGCCAACAATTAGAGTAATATAATAATATAATGTATTTTCATATTTGACATGAATAAAATAACTAGTTTTATTTGGGATGATTTTTTAAATATTGAAAGTACAAACCATGGCTCCAAACCACTAGTAGTGGTTTGCCATTAGAGGTGCAGTGGTAGACGGTAGTGGTTTAGAGGAGAGAGAAATCCAAAAAATGCTCAAACCACTACTACAAACCACTATGCCGTGGTTTACCATTGGAGGTACTATGAACCAAGTTTTCTTTTTGAAACCTAGACATGTATTCTCATTATTTAAAGAGTCGTAAAATACATAGGAGTGTACCTAGTATAGTAAAACCTTACCACGACTGGACAAACACAGAACGGACTAACTGATCTAACCAATGGGCTGCTACGTTTGTTGTCCTAAGAATGTACTCGAGTTTGACATCCTCATGAGATAAAAAAATGGATCGACATTGATCAAAAACCTGACCTAGAGGTGAGAAAAGGGGAATTGAGTTCAAAATCAAGTTGATCACATACTGGGCATCAGTTCTGATCACCATTCTTGTCCTACCCTATGCACGGGTCCACTGTAGAACTTCCTGGACAGTCGTGGCTTCAGCATACTTGGCTCCTAGTTTTCTCTATAATACCCCATTCCGGGCGTCCATCACATATCCTGTGTCCGACCTACATATCCAACTCCAACCCAATTGACTCGTTTCAGCAAATACTGCCCCGTCTACATTTATAGTGACCCATTATTTCGGTGGTAGGGGCATCTTTTCACCCGTGAGGGGGCGGGATTAGGTGGACAGATGATCCCTCTATGTGCTTTCGACCAGGTATGTAGGTGGCTTTATACGGTTGCAACCACGTCCTTAGTCGGTTGTAAGGTATGTTCCCAAATGACCCTATTCTGAGCCTTCCAATTTTTTCACAAGATCATTGCTATCTGACTCTTCGAGTCCATGTTTGGGATTTCCATAACCAGGGTTAACCATGATTATAAAGTATGATGTGGGAGGATAGGAACCTATAGATGTGATTTTTCCCATACCGCCGTGGCAAACTTGCAGTGTAGAAGGAGATGTGATGTAGTCTCACAATTCTCCTGACAAACAAGACAAATTTCTGGAATTTGGACAATTTTTTTTCCAGAGATTTGCTTCCACCTGAAGGGTACCAGAGAGAGCTCGCAAGATGAAAATCGAAATACGGGAATGGATGTCCAGTCCCACAACCCTGTCCAAACCGTGGCCCCTCCCGTGGGACCCATCTTCCACTGGCCTGGGATAGAGCCCGATACCCCTGTTTACAAGTATATATGCTTCTCGAGTTATGAACCTAGTACCATCTGTCACGAAGATTTGGAGCTGGTGCAGGTACCTGAAGGATATCTTGTACTGCTCCCAGTGAGAAGTAAGACTGAATTTTGGGAACGCCCAACTATCACCCTGCTATGTAACTAGGTCCGAGACCTTCAAATCCGCCACCCGAAGTATGAAATGGTATGATTGGGACATTTCCTATGAGCCACAATATTCCTTCTGCCCTCGTGGTTCGGTCATCCCCAATAATACGATGTACTCCTTGACAGAGGACCTGTTGAGTAGCCCATAAACCCGTCCAAAGAGCACTCGGATTACGACCTCCATCTACAGTAAGAAAATCACCCTTAGGAAAATATATGGCCTTGAAAATCCGCGCAATTAAGAATGTCGGGTCCGAGATAAATTTCCATCCCATCTTGGCAAGGAGACCGATGTTCATATCATGCATATCTCGAAAGACCATGCCCCCTTCTTCTTTTGGCTTACATAATTTTGCTCAATCCTGTCAAATTATCGGCTTTATAGCACAAGGGGTCCCGGCCCACCAATAACGGGTTAATGCCACATGCATCTGATTCACCGATCCCTGGGAAAAAAGGGAGACACTCATAGCATAAATAGGTAATGACTGCAGAATGGATCTAACCATTACCTCTTTACCTCCATCTAACAACATTTGTCCATCTCAAGAGCCAATCTTTGTAGCAAGTCTGTCATAGATAAATTGGACGTTTGATCCTCTCTTCCTCATATTCGGCACTCCCAAATACATAGAGGCATAAGATATTTCCTATATTCCCAATGTAGCACAACAAAATAATCGATCGCTCTAAATAGTATTCGTGCTAAAAAATATTAAGGACTTCACCTTATTGATCACTTGTCCTGACATGTCACCAAAAGATGTAAGGATATTCTGTAGCTAATTTACCTCGTGATGATTAGCTCTGCAAAACATATAACAATCATCTGTAAAGAAAATGTGAGAGACCACAGTGGCACCTCTGACAACTAACACCCCATGGATGTTAAGTGCACATTCTGTTTGTGCTAACATACGGGATATAACCTCTATACAGAACAAAAACAGATATGGAGAAAGAGGATCACCCTGACGAATACCTCTGCCTACCGTGAATGATGATGTATGCTTTCCCCCGAGTTGATTGTGTATTGGATGGACTACATGTAAGCTAGTATTAGCGCCTGCCAGGCCGACCTGAAGCCAAAAATCCCCATCATGGCTAGTATATACGACCACTCCACTCGACCGTATGCTTTACTCATATCAAGTTTTATGGCCACAAACTCATTGGAACCTTAAGTCCGGTGGCACAACACGTGGATTATCTCGTACGAGATTAAAATATCGTCCTAAATGGCTCGACCTGGTACAAAAACCCCTTGTTTGGTAGAAATGATCGGTTCCAATAAAGGATTCAGACGGTTGGCTATGACCTTGGACATGATCCTGAAAAAAATGTTACATAAAGCTATAGGCCAATGGACAGTTACCTTCTGAGTTGTCTGCGTCTTGGGTATCAAGACTAAAGTGGTGACGTTAATATCTCAATCTATGTGCCCTATAGCAACCGTAGTCCGAACGAAGGCGATGACTTCCTGCTTCAGAGTGTCCCAGTAATGTTGAAAAAAACTTTGGGTTTAGACCATCCGGTTCCGAAGACTTATTTGGTCCCATTTGGAAAATCGTTGTATGTACCTATGAGTCCGACACTACCCCTGTGAAAGCCATATTATGTGCATCCGATATCAAAATGGGAATTTGCATAGGGAATACATCAAAATCTTACCGGTCCTTCTATGAGATTTTTCAGAAATAAGACAAAAGGACGTCCTGCATACCTGACTCCCATCCAACTTCATCCCCATTTTCATTTTCCAAAGTCCAAACCTTATTTCTCCATTGTTGCTTGGTTTCCATTATCTGAAAGTACTTCGTGTTTTGATCGCCCTCTACCAGCCGATCTTGCTTAGTTCGTTTCCGCCATAAACTTTCTTGGTTGGATAGGACCCTATTATACAACTTCTACACTACCAATCTATGATGAATACCCTTCCGGTCCTGTCTCTCATTATGATCCCGTAGTTGACGTTGGTATTTTCGAATTTGGTTGATATTGTCTTGAAAAAACCGATTGTCCCCATGCATTTAAGGAGGCCCCTATATCCGAAATGTGGTGTTTGATATGACAGTTACCCGATCGTCCCCACTCGGGCTGGATTAGCATTCCACATTCTGGTGTTCCGTCCAACTGTTCTCAAAACTGAATTGTCTTATTGGGGGTTTGTCCACATCCACCTCTAATTTCAAAAATATGGGCATATGATCAGACGTCATATAGCTTATATTATGGAGGGAGGCTTGTCTGAATTTAGCTCCGGCTTCATGGGAAAGAAAAGCTCTATTTAACCGAACTTTCAGACGATCAGTAGGGTCTTGACCCTTTGTCCAGGTAAATTGATATCCGATGAGAGGCACATCCTCGAGGTCAATGTTAGTGATGGCATTTTGAAAATCTTGAATGAGGGCCAGGGGGTACGGTCGACCCCCTTTCTTCTCCGTCGAGTTTAGAATACCGTTAAAATCTCCCATGAGAATCCATTCTTACGGAGCTTGTACCTAAGCCAAATCTCTCAGCAAGTTCCATGTACGGTAACACTGATTCCGATCCGGTTCCCATAAATGCTGTAAAACGAAAGCTTCGTTCATTCTCAACCGATATTGTGACGTCGATGTGTGTTTGTTTCTCATCTATGATCACGACCCTACAACTGTCGGACCATAGTAACATTACACCTCCTTTGTTATCATCGCTGGGAAGTCCCGTGCCACTATGAAAACCCAAAATACGGCGGAGAATTACTAACCGAGATCGTGACTTTCTGTTTTCAACGTGGTGTGTTCCTAATAAAAAGACCACATCTGGCTTAAGCCGTCTCACTAGTTCTTTTAGTTAACGTCGATTATGATCAGTACCAAACCCCGACAATTCCACGCAAGGAGAGAAGCCATGGTAGTCAGAGCCGGATCAAGCAAGAGATAGAAAACAAACAGGCCGAAACCCTAACAAATATCGATGAACAATAGGTGTGTCGCAAAACTATAGGCTATATATCAACAGGGATCGATCAAGAGGATGGACGGAGAAGTCGAGATCGAAGATTGAGATCAGACGCGTCGGAGAAAAACGAAAACGCCTGTACGACCAGGAAACCCTAACCATCATGACCGAGACACTATTTCTAGTCTTTAGAAAAAAGATACTTAAGAACATCAAATTTTAGGTGCAGAATTGTGCTACATTTGATTCTAGTTGTAATAATCAAGTTTAAAATGTAAACTAAGAACTTACTTGAGCCATAAAATCAAATGGATCTAATAAACGATATTTTTACGAAATTTTGATGATAAAAATAAATTTAACAATAAATATTTAGGAATCATTTCATTAATGGTTTTATTTAAGGGTTAAATGTCGAAACTTATTTTTAAGTATCGGTCACGAACACTACACTACCCAACGTTTCAAAATGACAAATGCAGTACCTTAAGTATTGGTCACACGATTTTGTTAGTAAAAATAGACGGAATATTTCATTATGTTAGGCATATGACCTCAAGTGTCATATAATGGAATGTAAAATGACATTTTTTTCCCGTTAAGTATTGACATAAATATCTATAAATTTTACAAGGAACAATAACGAAGGTACAATTGTAATATTCCTTATAAAATGTATAGAGGTCAAATAATTAAGGAAAAACGTCATTTTACCATCTATTATATGACACTTGAGGTCATATGACTAACGTAATGGAATATTCCGTCAATTTTTAATAACAAAATCGCGTGACCAATACTTAAGGTACTGCATTTGTCACTTTGAAACGTTGGGTAGTGTAGTATTCGTGACCAATACTTAAGAGTAAGTTTCAATATTTAACCCTTTATTTAAATCTAGACCATCTATCTTACAATATCCAATTGGTTCTTTTTTTTTGGAGAAGAACTGGAAATATCATTAATAAATAAAGGTACTTAGGTGTTCGTATGTCGACGAACCTCTTACAAAGCAGTAGTTCGAAAAGAGATAAACATAAGTGCTGAGAAATAAATTGTGCTCATATGCATAGAGGCGGTCGGGGGGTTGAATGCGGTAGCATCCAGGGATACCGATACAGTATGCTCCAACAATAAATACTGATCGAGCAGACTAGTTGAACATCGAACAGTGGTGGACCGATAGCTCCCCCGGTATGTCAGCGTGCGTCGTCCTCCCTTGAATGATAAATGTAGGGCTCCTGAACGCGGGAATGCTGACCCCGAAGTGGTAGGGGAGTATCGCATCGACTGTTGGCAGAACCACCGCCACCAAACTACCAGGAAGGGAATACAGTCGACCAAACCCTTCCTAGGTCTCCTGACTCTCATTCCTGGAGGCGGGGGTTCTTACCGCCCCCGCAACTACATTCGATGCTCCCTCCGAGTCGACCAATCCTGTCTCCACTTCAGGTTCCTCCTCCCTCTCGCCTCGTTTCTTACCAGATAGGGATGTCGACATCTCCTTGGGGAGCCAGCCAACCGGCACCTCCCCCTCCATGTAAAAGTCTTGCTGCCCATGCTCGCGTGGTTCCTTATTCTGTGGAGGAGTACGAGGCTCCCCAACCCTAACACCCCCACTTCCACAGCCTCGAAGGTACGTCCAGTTTGTACCTGGCGTTGCCTTCCCATGTTTCGCTCTCTCCATCCCAGATCTGGGGTCCGCCGGTGCCCTTAGCGATGGGCCTCTTTTACCACCACCACTGGGCATACGGGGAACAGATGACCCGTACAACAACATCCAAAACAATGTTCAGGAAAGTGTTCATAAGAAATCACCAGTCGGGTACGTACCTGAGACACCGAAAGTCGAAACCAAAGTTGACTCTGCAAGGGGACTCTGATGTCCGGTCTAATTCTAATCTTCATAAAGTCGCCCCAACAGAAACCATCCTTATCGACATCCACTCTCTGACAAACACCCAGGGCATTTCCCACACGGAATCCCACATCCCTTGTTCACGCCCCTACTGGCAAATTGGAGACCCGTGCCCAGACTGAGAAGTGATGGAACTCCAGGTCATGAACCTGAATGTGATCTCTCAAGTCTGTAAACAATACTAGGGAGTCCCAAAACGACCAAGGCTCTCATAGAAGTACTCTCTCCCTTTCCTTCGTTGTCCTAAAGAAGAAAGCTATTAGACCCCCTCTCCAGGGGTTTGGCCTCCACTTTCATCCCCCAGGCATCCTCCAACATGTCCACTACTGACTTCAAGTAGACCTTCTTAGTCGTTAGGACTTGGCTGCCATCGCAAAACGGTATAGGTTACCCCGTCCCGTGACCTCTTGCACTTGTACCACCACCTCCCTGATCCTCATCGAACCCATTTAGGAGTCCAGGACCCGCACCTGATCCGTCCACCCGGCTCCCGGGGACCCCCGTGATCCGAATGGGTTGAAACCCGCGCCACCAAGGGACGTCTGACCCGCCGAAGCCGCGCCCAACCGGGTAAAACCCTGCTCCATCAGCATACCCTGATCCGACCCGGGTAGGTCAACCCGCGTCTCCTGACTCGACCCAAGCTGTATAGTCCGACCCGAGCCCGTCGCATACCACCTCTCCTGACCCGGAACCGGACCCGACCGCCCGATCCGACCCGAGCCCGCCCTGTACCGGGCAGCCCATTGGGCCACATCGCCATGGCTTGCCCGGGTCCAGCCCGGTCTTGGATTCTCCCCTGGGCCTCGTGGGCCTGAGGCCGGCCGAGGATGTCAGCCCGCCTTCCGCGCGTCTGCCAACAAGCCCGGCCCATCCCCACGTCCCGTCCTTTTGCCGGAACCCTAGGGCGCCCCTCCACCGGCGCCTTTCCCTTGCGTAGCCTCCACGCCACCGCCTCCTCCGATTTCGTTTCCTCCGAACTCGTCGCCGATGAAATAACGATCGGGATCAGCACCGCCCCGTCACGGAGTGGCTCTCCAGACTCGTCCCCCGAGCCCGTCACCGGCTGCTCCACCGGCGCCACAGCATGACGCCGGATCACCTTCTTCCTCGGCCTGGGTCCGACGCCCTGCACACGACGCGTCGTCTTGGCATCACTTCGGCCGATCACCTCCGTCGCCGAGAACTCCACGGGACTGTCGTCCTTGCTCGGAGACCAGCCCAGAGAGAATGCCGTCGGCCTGGGCGAGTCCCCGTCCCTGCTCGAAGGCTGGAGGGAGATCGCCGGACTGGACAGGTCCTCCCCCGCTGCCAACGATCCGATCCCGACGCCCCCATCCATGCCCTCATCCATACTTGAAAACTCAATATTCTCTCCCTCAAACTCGCCCGATACAACACCGGTCAAGTCCGGCGCCTCCAAACTCCTCCCATCCGCGGTCATGATCGGTAGTGGTGAGAAAATTCGAAAAACACTAAACCCTAGCAGAGAGATAAAACCCTAGCAGAGCAGTGAAGGAGATAGGACCTTGGTTCTTAATTTGCATTTTATCTATGGGTTTACACTGGATAATAATCCTAATAAGCTCGATTATATTTTGTCCTGCTTCCTAAAGTTTCCGGCTTTGAAATATAATGTTTCAATTTCCTAGAGTTTCGTTACTAATAAGATAACGTAACACACTCAAAAGAAGAAAAAAATAGTTTTTATTTTTTAAAATAAAGATTGTATATATTAATAATAATGAGTGTTTGTAGGGCAGGAAAGCACTAAAACACTGAAAACAACTAATGATAAATAACCGAAATGAAACGAGTTCCCACGAAAGAGGACACTCAGACAGGTTAATAATAAGCGCAAGGTCCCAAATACTTCCTAAAGGCGCTTGGAAGGTGAGACTGCAGTAGCGTCTGACGACACCGATACAGCGAGTCTAGACTGGCTGAAGCTAGGATCAAGCATACCCCTTACCGGATATAGATACTAGTGGAGAAAGTACTCCCTCAGGTTGTCAGCGTGAGTCGTCCTCCCTTGACTGATACTGGTAGGGCTCCAAAACGCGGGGTTTCTGACCTCCGAGCTGATAGAGAAGTATTGTGCCGATTTTTGGTGGGACCGCTGCCACCTTATGTCCAAAGGGGTGGTGAAACCGGCTGATCCCCCTCTGGACCGCTTCGGACTCATTCCGCGAGGCGAGGGTGTTGAAAGCCCCCCTCCGCTGTATATGATGCCCCGTCTGAATGAGTGGAACCGACCCGGTTGTGTAACCCAAGCAGCCCGCCCTCTTAACCTGATTCGCCCAGGTCACCCAACGACCTGATCTTCCAACCACATGGGGCCGAGCCCCGTCCACCGCAAGGCCCAATGGTGATGAAAAGTGAGGCAGGACCATCGGGCTCGGTTCAGCAGGAACCCTACCCATACCTTTGTCTGGCCGCCTCTTCCAGTCTCCCGTCATTCTCTCCACATCCGGTCGGTTCAGTTCCGCCTGTAGCTGCTCCTTCTCAGTATCGATCAACGGAAGGCGACCCCCAAAGGCGACCAGTATCTCAGTATCCCAGCCCCCCAACGCCGTCTCCGGCGTTAACGATCTCCAACGAAAGTTCGGATCCCCTCCGGCAAAACCCTCTTGCACGAGTAGCATCTGAGGATGTAGTTCAGACCGACGATCGGACTGTCTCTACCTTGGTCTCGGTCCTACCGTAAGGGACCATCGAAGTGGTCCCCGAGGTAGATCGAGCAGCCGCCCCTGTGCCCCGCGCCTGCCAGTGCCTCTGGTCGGCGCAGTCGAACCCTCCTCCGCTCTGCTAGCAGAGAACACATGATGTACAGACTCCTCCGCCGTCCCTCCCAAAGCTGGAACAGGCGCTATTGGAGCGTGAAGCAAATCCTGAGACTGGGAGAGAGGAGACACCGACCGGGAGAGCGCCGCCGCCGTCCTGCCCGTCCCTCCACCGCTGGATAGATGGTGATTGTTGGCCTCGTGAGAGGATGCCGCAGCCGCCATAATCGCAAAAGGACATAGGGTTTCAAAGAGAAAACTGAGCCTTGCGGGTGGGAGTTATTGATGATGATGTGGACAAAAAAATAGATAACTCACAGAAAGAAGAAAAAAAATATTAGGTTAGTATCTAAATTAATTTGATTTTAGCATAAGGTCTCAAGGAGGAGAAATCAAATACAAACCATGTCTTAACCTAAAAACTAGAGAACCAATCTAAGTCATCTATTTTAAGAATGGATGGATGAGATGCTATTGAGTAGTTGACTGCAAAAAAAACATCATTTTTTAATAAGTGGTAAGGGCTTTTTAGTAAAACTATCATGTTATTTTTTTTAATCAATTCACTAGTTTAATTTTTCCCGTTTCGTTTGAACTCCGATTGGCTTCAAACTTGCGCCATTAGTTTTGTTTTTTTAAGGGCTTTAAATCAAGATCAGTCAGGAATATATTTTGAAGCACGAAAAAAATAATTCGGTGTTGTTTTTTTTAAAAAAAAATCTGGGTAATTTTTATCAACACTTTGCTCTGGATTTATCAACACTTTTACACTGGTTTTATCAACACTTTACACTGGTTTTATCGCCTCACTTTCCAAAACTGATCATGTTTTTATCACCTCATCGCGTGCTTTTTATGAACACTAGTTTTATCAACACTAAACACTAGGTTTATCATTCAATTACATTGTTTTATCATCCCCATCACATGGTTTTTTTGAAGCACGGATTTTTTTATTATTTCGGGGCTGGTTTTTAAAGAAATTATATCTGGCTAATTTTTATCAACACTTTGCTCTGGTTTTATCAACACTTTACACTGGTTTTATCAACACTCTACACTGTTTTTATCACCCCATTCTCCAAAACTGATCATGATTAGTTTATCACACTTATTATCAAAATTGAGCATGGTTTTTATCACCTCAGTACATGTTTTTATCAACATTTAGCACTAGTTTGATACCTCCGATATAAAACATTTATTAGTGAAGATTTATCAACACTCAACATTTTTTTATCACTCCGATATACCTTTTTATTTTTGTGCTTCAAAATATATTCATGATTGATCTTGATTTAAAGCCCTTGAAAAAATAAAAATATTGGCGCAAGTTTGAAGCTAATCGGAGTTCAAACGAATCGGGAAATATTAAATTAGTGAATTGGTGAAGTTGTCCACATGGCACCATGCTTTTACAATTATGTCCTTACTTGTGTGAGAAAAGATGAAATTGACCTGAGTTTGGGTGAAATTGGGGTGGTGATGTGGCATCATGTGGAATGTTGGATGTTAGGTGTGTGTGGCTAGGATTGGTTCTCTAGTTTTTAGGTTAAGAGTGGTTTGTAGCCGATTTCACCTCAGGTCTCAAGTCCTATTATATTTTGTCTTGGTTCCTAAAGTTTCAGAATACGTCCCATTTTAATAAACTCCATCTTAACATCCTCAGTATAAGTCAACCTAAGTAGATTGAGTTTAGATACAAAGAAGTGTAGATTGGAAGAAGAAGAAAGAATAGGCATCATTAATGGCTGCTACATGAGGAGAAGAATCTAACCAAAACAACAAAAGTGTACTATAACGAAGTTAAAGGTCTAAGAATACAGACAAATCATGGGCAGGTTAGGCACACCAGACCGACAATCCATAAGACAATAATATCGTGGAAAGGTTTAAAAGAACAATTCAAGTTTGAATACATTATACATTGCAAAGCAGACCTCAAGTGTGCTCCCAACAGAAGCTGAGGAACAATGAGCTAGAAGCAGCTTCACTTTAATACGCTGCAAGGTAAGCAGAGGTGTTAAATTGCACTTAACAGTTCTAAACATCGAAATGATTATATATTACAGGCTAAAGCGATATATTTGAAATCAATACTCAAGCCATATTCAGATATAATGGTGACTGGTGACAACACATGAAAACACAAGATTGTAATTTGAATGAATACAAAACAAACCCCACATGTTGATGTTGTTGATTCTCCAAAGAAGTTGATATTTCACCTAACAAAAAGCTTGACATAGATAGTGTCCTAATAAGAGTATGTACCTTCAATGGCATGATATTAATAGCAGCTTTCTCACAATAAGTACCTCAGTGGTAGGGTATTAACAAGCTTCATGTAACCCATCCCCCAACGGTGGGGCATGTTATGTAAGGTCTCCAATTAAATTGTGGCCTTTAGTTAATTGGTACTATGTAAGAAAAGGCATTTATGTAGAAGACAAAACTTCACTTCTAGTCAACAATGTTTCTTTCTTTCTATTTCTCCTCTTTTTATTTAATGTAATTAAAGAACGAGACGAACTCTTCACTCTAATACTATTGATACCAAAATAATGTCTCATTAGACTATCGGTAAAAACTAAGCATTCTAATTTTGGTGCTTGATTTTCCACCTTTAATACCATGTGCTCTAATATACTAACTACTCGGGTGTTAAAATTAACTTACTAAGGGATATTATTGGTAATTGATGCTTAATTACCTTATTACTATGGAACACTTATTTAGGAACATCCATTTCCAAAAATGACCTAACATTTTGTACCCTAGGTTTATTTGCATCCCTTTGCATATTCTTTCTCACTACTTACAAGAACATAATTGGCTGGTATTATGATGAGTCATGACACTACATAGCATAGATGCTATTATAGGAGACACTTATATTTCTAAGTGCTCGAAGATGGTCAATTATCTCAAACCAGTTTGTGAGGTAAAATACACTTCTTAAATGCTTGGTTCCATCGAACAAGATCTTGGGATTGAGCCTTGCAGGTTGCAATATTGTTGATAGAAAAAAGGTGTCAAAACTTCTTTTTTTTCAAAACTAATGTAGTAAAGGGATACTCACTTGTATAAATAGGCAGCAATTCCTAGTATTACAATCATGAGGGTCATATCAATGCACATGTTGCGGCTCGACCTCAGCTGAAAGTAATAAGAATAAGAACATAAATCATAAGCAAACATATATATTCTTGTGTGCGTGTTTGTAGAAAGTACACAAAAGGTACATACCTTGTTCACAGTGTCCTTGAGTCTAACATTAGTATTTTTAAGGTCGGTGTTGGCTCTGTCCACCTGAAAAATGTCAAAACAACCCCAGAAAATATAGATAATGGTTACAATCTTGGACAGTATCTTTGGAAAGAACTTAGAGCGATAATGACAACGACAACAGCAACAACACAAGAGAGGATTGATTACCTTGTCATCTATTTCATCCATTAGCCCCACTTGTCTATCCATCTCCTGCTCACAAATTTTTCACAATAAAATCAACATTTGATCAATTTCACGTCAGTTGCTAATTGAGAACAAGATGCAACCAAACCTCATTCATATCACTGGCCATATTTTTCAATGTATCTAATCCTTCAGCTATAACATCCAAACCTTGATCCTGCACAAAGCCAAAATGTCCCCTCATCAACTCTGACACTTTCAAAGCTCTAACAATATATGTTATCCAAAAATGTACTAAAGCAGGGAAAGCTCTTATGTGGCCCTTAGCCTACAAATCTTTCAAGAGCCAATAATGTTCATTGGCCTGTAATCATATGAAACAAATGAACCCTTGCCTGTTTCATTCTTCGCATTTCATACTCCTCTCTGAACTGGCTTGTCTCCTCGGTATGCTGGAAGTACTCATTATCATATCTCCCATCTGATAGTCCAACTCTATTTGTGAATAAAAAACATTCGAACATACAAAAAACGTAAGTCATTTGGTTTATCACCTGAGGTCGAGTCAAATTTGATTGCTGCTGTATGCGAGGCTGAAGCTCCCCAACCACCAGTTTGTTTAGCCCCGCCTGTTGCCCCGTCTGGAATTGCTTCAATCCGCTCTTTCAGTACCGATACTAAGTCACTCCTAGCTACAAATTCTTCATTTGAAATCCCTTTCACCTACACACCATTTCGATCATTATAGTGCACCAAACGATACTACATTCTGAGTGCAAGAAAGAGGGCAAAATGTAACATTTTCGTTTAGAAATCAAATACTTTTCTTTCTCTTGGAGCAAAATTCTATTCAGTACAAACCAGTCCAAAATGTTAGCCTATCATTCTTCTCATACAAATCAGATTGAAATTTTGATCGTATATTCAATTTCTCATCAACCACCCAACGCTTATGATGTCCAGATTAACATGTCAGTAACAAAAATTAGGAGAAGTACAAAAAAAAGGACCTTTTTAAGAGCAAGTCTCTGCAATTTGGGGAGCTCCTCGAGCAAGCGAGCCTTCGTTCGCCTGATTTCGGCGTTGGCGGCCACCACAGAAGCCCTGTTAGTCTGAGTAGCCGTAAACTCCGCTTTCTACGGGAAAAAATCACACCTTTATCAGTACACCCTGTTTGGCTGTCGAGAAAATGAAAGGATCATCCAATCCGAAGCCCCAATTCAAAACCCAGTAACAAAACACAAAACCCACCAACTATCGCCAATCAATTGACCAAATTGAGTGAAAATAAACAATAACCTGGAGGGCAGCGTCTACGTCGGACTCGACGGCAGCGTAGAGACGAGCAAAGGCATCATCGCCGGAGAGGTTGGCGTCCTTGTGCTTGTCGACGTCGTACTTGTCGTACTTGTGGCAAATAGCGTCGACCCTTGTTATCAGATCGATCACAGTCATCGCCGATCAGTTTTGAGTTGTCTGGTCAACGAGTCTACCGGGACATGGACTCGGGCGAGGCACAGACGGCAAGAGCTTTGGGAAAGTAACGTTGGAGTGGTGACAAAGAGACAGGTTTGAAATAAGTTGTGTGTTTTAAGGAAAATGAGGCGTAGTTGACGAGAAACGCACAATTCTGACAACAGCAACAAGAGTGAGAGAGAGGGGACATTCTGGTCTTGCTCTGACCTTGGTGGCACGGTCTACACTGTTGCTTCTTTTGGTTTGTGTGTTTATTATATTGGGTTAATTACTTTTCCATCCTTGGACACATTTTTAATACTCTTTCAAGTTTTATAACGATCAATAATAATCTCTTTGTTAATCTCTTTGTTGTATCGTTGTAGGATTAGATGCAATTGTAATGCATTACCTTTGAAAAAATTGTTTCTTTAGGGTTTTGTCCTCGCTCTCAATATTATCTTCAGTTGTTATCGTGCGCGGTTCAAAAACCATTTGTTATGCACACAACCATCTTTATCCGCCCGCTACTGTATTTAATCACCATGTTATAGAACGGTAGGATATAAAGGTATATGAAGACATCCCATGACACCACGATGTAACATTGTCCATCGCTAATGACGGATCCATTGAGGACATAAGAGCAGGCACAACGGGTCGCTCCCGCTCCCCGCTCCGCGCGCGCCGGGAACGCAGGCCGCTGGCCGGTCCGCTGCAGACGCGAAAAATCACGGTCCCGCTCCCCATTCTCGTGCTCCCGCTCCCGTCTGGCTGGCCGAGCGCGCTGGACGCGCCCTCGCCTGCGCTGGCAGCGTCTGGAGCAGCCACGTGTCCCGACCGTTGGCAACGGTCAACTCCAACGGCTCTTTTTTTTTAATTCAAATATCAGATAAAATGAACCCTATAAATACCCAACCTCATTCCTCATTTTTGTCAAACCATTCTCTACTTTCACTCTTTCATTCTCACTTCCTACTCGCTATTTTTGAAAATGTCTGACGACGAGGTTATGTCCGACGCTGAGGAGATGACGTACGAGGAGCTGGCTTCCCGGATGCCGATGTATGAGGAGATGGCAGCCCAACTGCCGACATATGAGGAGATGGCAGCCCAAATGCAGCCAGTTGAGCGACGATTCCGGCGGATGATGGAGAGGCACATGCAGACAGTAATGCCAAGGATCCAGAGGGTCATCCGTGGGGAACCAATGCGCCGAGAGATTAACAGAGGTCGTTCGGCAGCCCACATCCAATTGATGGCGAACTATTTTGACGAACAACCCCTATATGGCCCTGACATGTTCAGGCGTCGGTTCCGCATGTGCAAACCACTTTTCCTACGGATTATGAACGCGGTGAAGGCTCACGACGACTACTTCGAACAGAGTCCCGACGCTGCCTCACGGTCGGGGTTATCAATGGAACAGAAGTGCACCGCCGCTATACGGATGCTTGCGTATGGGTCCTCGGCCGATTCATTGGACGAAACTCTGCGCATGGGGGTAAGCACTATACTTGAATGTTTACGTAAGTTTTGCAAGGCCATCATTCAGGTATTCGGAGCCGAGTATCAGCGTACACCCACACCGGCTGACATGGAGCGCTTACTCCGAGAAGGGTACAACCGAGGGTTTCCCGGAATGGCGGGGAGTCTTGACTGTATGCATTGGAAGTGGAAGAACTGTCCAACTGAAGACCAGGGAGCCCATGGACGGGGAGGTCACCACGGGGAAAAGACGATTATGCTTGAAGCTGTAGCGTCCCGTGATTTATGGATTTGACATGCATTTTTCGGGATGACTGGATCGAACAACGACGTCAACGTCCTCAACCACAACCACTTATTCCAAGACGCTTACTACGGCCGTGAGCTAGCTGTGGAGTACGAGATCAACGGCCATCGGTACATCCGACCTTATTACTTGGTGGACGGCATTTACCCAACATGGCACGGTTCGTGAAGACTATTCGACATCCCTTCGAGCCCAAAGAGAAGTTGTTTGCTAGATGCCAAGAAGGTGCTCGGAAAGATATTGAAAGGTCTTTTGGAGTACTTCAAGCAAGGTGGCACATCATCTCCCGTCCCGCTCGTAGTTAGAGCAAACACACTTTGGCTGATATAATGCACACTTGCATAATTCTACACAACATGATTGTAGAGGATGAGCGCGACTGGTACGAGTATGGGGAGGAGGAGTTGTTGTGGGCGCAACCTCCAGAAATGACGAATTGGACACCACCGGAACGATGGCACCACGGAGGGCCATTGGAATACCAGGGACTTGTGGATGCTCAACAAAGTGTCCTAGATCCTGAGATCCACCATCAACTACAAAAAGATCTTATGGAGCACTTATGGGATCGATTTGGAGCTGGTTTCCATGACGACGAGTAGTCGTTTGTGCTCTTGAAACTGGTTTTTTGTTGGGTTGTATTAAAAGGGGTTGAATAAAATTAGAAGTTCATTTATATTCGTGTTGAATTTATTAATTATTGATTGTCATTAATTATTTATTTCCAAAATTGTTTAAATTATGACTAAATTAAACGGTTTCTGATAACGAAATAAATAAAACAGGAAAATATCAAATAATAATCCAGTCAGCATTGTTCTGCACTCCCAGAACCTCAAGGTCCTTTCTGTTGCAAAACAACCACTTTTCTGCACTCCCACTCCTTAACTTTTGTCCAGTCAGCACAAGTTCTACACTCCCACTCCCTGACCAAGGTCCTTTCTGTTGTTCATGCTCTAAGGAGGCACGTGCTCCCCTCAAATTCTATACAAATATTTGTGTTACCTTTCTTTTACGTTTCTTTTCATAAAACATTATCTTTTACTATAAGTGTCCCGCCTCATATTAAAAAAAACAAAATTACTTTTCACCTAATTTCTTTTCATTTCAGTTTATAAAATATATTTTTTATTATAAATTGTTAGACTTATTATTTTTATTCGGTTACCGTTATAGATTTTAATTTTTTTATTATACTAACTTTTATTTTCATAATTATTTTATGGGAAAACTACCGATACCTACCCAAAACCATGCCCATTTAACTGATGTTTACTCTGAAGTTTAAAGTTAACTGATGCATACCTTGAAGTTACGACTTGTAACTAAAAACCCCTTCTGTCAGCTAAAATGACGAAAATACCCTTAGTGATAATTTTTGAATAATTTTTTAAAATATAAATGAAGTGATTTTTTAAATAAAAATGAAGTCATTTAATAAGTAAATATATATATATATATGACAAAAGTAATTTTTAAATAATTTTTTAACATAATTATTGAAGTGTAGTTGAGGGTATTTTCGTCATTTTAGCTGACGGAGTGCTTTTGAGTTACATTTCGAAACTTAAGGGTATGCATGAATTAACTTTAAACTTCAGAGTAAACATCAGTTAAATGTGCATGGTTTTGGGTAGGTATTGACAAGAGTTTAATTTAAGTTATTATTCTAAAATTCAAGACCAATATTAATTTAAGTTTTGAGTTTACTTATTATTTAAAGTTTGAGACCATTATCAATTTAAATTTAGTTATCAACATAACTACTAAGTCATGGAGAGATATTTAAAAAAAATCTGAATCCACAATGAGAAGAAGAAATCGAGTGAGAGGCTAATGAATATCGTATACATCGAGGAAAATATTTTTTGTGTGTTAATAATAAAGTGTTTTACAATAATTTCAAAATATGAAATTTTGACGTTATATTTTGTAATAAGTATTAATTATTATATTTTTGTACGATATTAGTATTTTGATGGTATCTTATGTTATCCTTATTTCGATTATTACTACATAAGAAAACTCGGTGCCCCCCCCCCCCCCCACCACTGAAAATGCTAGATTCGTCACTGCCCGTCGCCGCCAATCCTAATATCAAGCCATACACCGGTGTTATTCCCCCCGCCCTTCATACTGGTATCGGTGCCACTACCGTCCCTCTCTAGCACATGCCTTCTATCACGATCTCCAACCCAGCACAACCACCAACAAGACGATACGATCAAGGGTGCGAGTTTCCTTTGGACTCCAGCTCATGGAGATCTTGGCGGGAAATATCCCTAAGTGATTGAGCTCTATCTTCGTGATTGGGAGAAGTGGTCGGCCCTTCAAGCACGAATGATCTAGACGGATACAACACCCCCACCCGAACAACACACGAGAGGCACCAACACCTCACAGATATTACCGCAATATGAAGGTGGTCGGGAAGTAGGTTTTTCAGATGGCTGCATTCACACCTTGGCAATCTGGCCATTGGAGGTTTATCTAACAAAATGGAACAAGTGGTTGATCCTGCGACTAAGCCCAACACAAAAGGAGAATAGGACCACCCTTATTGCTCGTACTTCCAATGGAAACCCACCAACAAGGCCCGAGGAACTTTGGACCCACATATCAGTCCAACCCCAATGGCCAGAAACTATTGGAAGATGAAAAAGGCCCCCTCTAGTATCACATGGCCACAGGGAAACTCGGGAACGTGGACGCCATATCCGGCACCAGCCACATGAAACTATAACGCTAAGTGTCACGCCCCAAATCCGGTTTTGGCCGGATTCGAGACGTGACCTGAAACAGTCGAGATAAAAGTAGTAAAACTGTAATAAATTCTTTTAAAGGTGAAAAAGAGTCCAAAGTATTTCTCAATAATTCAATCCAAAATTCAAATATAGTGTCAAAACTTGACAAATAACATAAGGTAAATAAAATTCAACAAAGTGGGCCAACACATCTCTAATACAACCCTCAAACATCCGGAAGCTCCCGAGCCTCGAATTCCCCAGATCTCAATTACACCTGTACACACAACAAATAAACAAATAGGGGTGAGCTTACGCTCAGTAGGGAAATCGTAAACAACTTTAGCCTCCAAGTATAATAATAAAACTGCTTTAGTTCGATGTCGCAAGTGCTTAAAACCCTTAGACCAAAAGCTATAATAAACGAATAAAAAGCAATGAGAACAATAGCGCATTCTCAAGGATATCGATAACTTCCCAGAGGACAAATAGAGAACATTAGAATAAAATAGAAACCATCACGACTAGAGACGAGTAAACACTATTAATCAAATAAAGACTATAGAATCAGTGAAATGAAATAGTATCGCTTTTTCGACGATAACATTAGCTTAAAAGATTCCATGAAAATACTAAAATGTAACGTAACGATTAAAATGGGAGTAATTGATATCACGCCAACCACTTGCTTTCTCAAGCCTCCGATCCATGGATAGATTTTGGGATCATATCGGTTCCCATATACCGATCCACTAGAGTATCCATATCATATCAGATTTTCCCTCGGTCCAGAGGAGGCACATACATCGGGGCACCGGAAACCATCCCCTAGGGACGCTCATCGTCGGGATTCTCGGAAATACCTCCAAAGGACCATATGTCATAGGGAACCAAGTAGTGCTCCCGTAGGACGCACACACTTGGGTGAAACCGTTGTAACCATCTCTCACGAATAATCCAACCAATATCCCGTAGGATCTGCCAAGCTCTCAGGCTCCAATAATCAATCAATATCCCGTAGGATCTGCCGAGCTTTCAAGCTCATATAATCTATCAACATCCCGTAGGATCTGTCGAGCTTTCAAGCTCCAATACTCAACCAATATCTCACTGTATCTGTCAACCTCCAACCACCACAATGGCACCAGATTACCCCCCCCCCCCCCCCCCCCCCCCCCGGTGTAGTACCGAACCAAACAAACAAGCAAGCAAGAAAAAGAATAAGGAAATTGCATTATAATTCAACCAATCATGAACATTCATCAAATCACACTTTCATCACAGCAAAGACATCCAATAACACTCCACACTTACCGTATACTTACCTGTCACGAACCATCGGTACATCGATCACCTGATTGTACCCCTTTGGCACAACCAGTCATACTCGATCATCTGTTCACTCAACCAATCAAGTAAGCATTCAACCAATCAACAACCATGTGAACGATCAATTAAGCAATCAAACATACAAGTTAACTAGTTTCATTAGACTCTTAGTTTATCCTTAAATCTAGCAACCAAGCATGTGAACCTAGCACGCAACTAATCCGAGAGCTATTCACAGCCTCTCTACCAGTAAATCAATTCTCAAGTATTGAAAGCGAGTTATACTAGTCATCTTCATCCTAAACATGCATTCTAGACACTTCCGGTTATTAATAATTGAAAGACGATTATTCTAGTTATTCGCATCCTATAGGCAATTCTAGGACCTTTCCGATTTTATTAACCTAACATGCATACTAAGCATTTAAATAAGAAATTAAGAATTTCCCTACCTTGTGGTCTTCCTCTAATAATACTCTGATGAAAAGCTCGAGTGATCACAACTCCGTTCTTCACACGGGTTCCGTCGTGATCTTCGTTCTTCTAGCTCGGGTCCAAGCCCTTGTGCTCGCGCGAAGTCCCGTCTAGGTTTGACAAATGAAACGTCCAAATCAATACCAATAAATGTCCAAAGGTCCTCTGATCTTTAAATCAAATTAATTAAACAGTTAATTAACCTGTTTTTAAAATAATTTTTCTTTAAACCTGGGTTGAACCGGATCCGACCCTGGTCCGACCCGAATATAAGCCCAAACCCGGATCCAGAACCCAGAACCCGGACCTTACCCGGAACCAGTCCAAACCCGACCCGGACCCGAACCAGATCCCGCTCCAGCCCGGATCCAGAGCCTGCCCTTAGACTTGGGCCTGGCCCAGTCCGTCCTGT
This sequence comes from Erodium maritimum, assembly GCA_963921825.1. Taxonomy (NCBI): domain Eukaryota; kingdom Viridiplantae; phylum Streptophyta; class Magnoliopsida; order Geraniales; family Geraniaceae; genus Erodium; species Erodium maritimum. Next base: position 142,335,660 of record OY997588.1, on the reverse strand, counting down.
CCGATCCGTCTCCTGGCCCATCTGAGCTGGCCCACAGCCCAAAATGACCTGACTCAGGTCTGAACGCCCGAGCTCGCGACGGTGGCAGGGGTTTGGTGGAGCTCGCCGGCGGCGGCGAGGAGCTCGAGGGGACCGTGCGACGCCGGGAGTGACAGCCGTGACAGAGAGAGAACGTCAGAAGCTTCGGCACGCCCTCACGGATCCAAACCGAGCACGAAGGAGCCGGTTCGTGTTCACCGGTGAGGGTTCGTCCTCGAACACGGCGGCAGACGGTGGCAGAAAGCTTGGAGAAGGGAGAAGAAGGCCGGACGACACCTCGCTCACCTTTGGTGGGCTTCCCTGACGCCGTTGGGGCGTGAATCGAGCTTGGAAGAGGAGGACAGATCGAGAACTCCGGCGGCGAAGGCGCGCCAGATCTGACGCGAATCGCGTCTCGCCGGCGGAGCTTCGTTCCTGACACGGTCAGCCGGTGGCTTCAGCGCTTCCTCGTGTCCAGGCTTGGTCTGCTTCGCGTCCGGCAGTGGTCGCCGGCGTGGTGGCTATACAGAAATGAGAGGGAGAAGAAGCTGAGAGCTTCTAGAGAGGGAGAGCGAGAGGCTCCTCGAAAATTGTGCGTACACTGAGGGGTGAACAGTGCAGGCAGCTAGGGTTAGCACAACTAGGTTGGGTTTGAGCCCAGTAATCACACTAGCTTGCACACACTCTGGGCCTGGCTCAACTGACTAGGCCAAACAACAATTCTTCTTCCCCCTTTTTTGACTTCTTTTTCTTTTAAACCAAACACAAAATGTTGCACTTCCTTACCCCAGAGTTTCATAATTCAAAATACTCCCATTTTTGAGAAGGGCGGGGTTTTACGCTAAGAGCACCCACAGTCGTGCGCGAAAAGGTACTAGCGAGGAGATGTCGCCGGCGAGGAGAAGGCGGGGAGATGGCGAGGAGCAGAAGAGATGGGCGTCGGCGACATGGAGAGACGTTGGCGAACTCGCCAGCAGATCTCGCTGGCGAGGTGGACTTTGACCGTCTCGGGTGGCGCGCCGGGCGTTGGCGACCCACTCGCTGGCGACACGTGGCCTGGTTCGCTGGCAGCAACATGTAATCTTTTTTGCACTTTCCCCCTATGAATAACAACCCAAAACTCATTTTGAACACACAATCAATTTCTTTCTCTTCTACTACACTTCCAAAAGTCTTATTCCAATTTCTTTCGCTATGTCTTCTTTCGATCTCAACGAGTGGGTTCTCAACTATAGGTCGGTGACGGATGAAGCTTTGTCCCAAGAATTCTTGGGCCCTTGCTTTTCCCTCAACCCGACCGTCCAATCCTCTCCAACCATTTCCGAGCCCGCCGACGTCAGTCCGTCCGTCAAAGGCCAAAGCAAAGCGTGTCTTGTGGACCGACGAGGAGGACTGCAGGTTAGTTCGAGCTTGGATGTACCACTCGTACGACTCAGTGCTCGGCAACCAGAAGAATAATTTGAAGTACTGGGGGGCCATCGCTGAGGATCTGGCTTCTACTCGGGGCCCGGATGATCCGGTGAGGTCGGTGAAGCAGTGCAAAGACCACTGGCAGGGGACGAATCCCAAAGTGACGTTCTTCCAAGAGCTTTTTGTGAAGAACTACAGGGACCACAAGAGTGACCGGTCGGATGCGGGAATCATGAGTTTGACCGAGGAGCAACACGTAAAGGCTTGTAAGCATCCATTCACATGGAAACACTGGTGGGATCTTGTGAAAGGTGAACACAAGTGGAATTCCGCTTACTTTTCCGTTGACGAGCCCGTTGTACCGACACCGGTTACGGAGTTCGATGTCGAAGATTCTTCCGACTCGGGGAAGCGCACTTTTGAAGACACGCCGGGCTTTGAGGACAGTCAGCAGATGACGGGTGCTAATACGGACGGTCAACCCATGTACAAGAGGCCTATGGGCTGCAAGGCTGTCAAGGCTGCAAGGATCAGAGGTAAGGGCTCTGCATCATCCTCTAAGGAAGCGGTTGCCGATCGTGTCGAGAGGGCCCATATAGCGGCCAAAGAAGCAAGCCAAAACAGGACCATTGAGAAGGCTGCGCAGCTGAAGCTGATGACATACCAGCAGTGGGTCGAAGCTGAAGCAAGGGACACTTCGGGCATGAATCCCGAGCAGCTCGAGGCCCACATGACGCAGCTTAGGATTTTACGCAATCTGATGAACCAGTGACGCCGCTGTTTATTTTTAACGTACTTGTTTTTTTTTTGAAGTTGTACTTGTTTTTTTTAAGTTGTAATTCCAGTTTCTTTTAATGAATTTTTTTAAGTTTTATGTTTTGGTAATTTTTTTAAAATGTCAATCACTTTTTTTTTCCATTATGAGTTGTAGGTTTATTAGGATGTGTGCCATTAATGCCACCACCACCACAAAAAGACCAAAATGCCCCTTTGTGGCAGGCGGCTTGGGCTATAAATAGCACCCTCTCCTCCTTCATTCTTCACACCTCTTCTCCAATTCTCTCTCTATCTCCCAAACTTTTGTTCTTCCTTATTTCCTCCCCTTCTTCGAAGCACCAATGGCCGCCGTAGGTTCATACCCGTGGACCAACGAGGAAGAGATAGTGTTGGTCCTATGTTGGCTACAGGACGCCCGGCCGGGCCCAAATCATAGGTACTGGCCGGTAGTCTACGCCAATTTTGTCCACGATGCTCCGCCCAATTCCCCGCCGAGAACCCAGAAGCAGTGTCGAGACCACTGGCAGGATCTCGCCAGGAAAAGCCACCGTTATGAACTGTGCTACCGTGTAGCAGTTCATAACGCCCCGCCGGGAAGTACCGAGAGTTACCATCGCTCTCAAGCAGCCGATGCCCACCACAGGGACCATGGCAACCATTTCACGAAGCTGTTTCTATGGGAGATCGTTCGAGACAATCCCAAATTCCTGTAGTACGTTCACGAGCTGTAGATCGTGATCGTGTAATAAAATTAGATATCGTTTAATTACGTTTTAAATTACCATCTGCGTGCTAAATTATGTTTTAATTATCGTCTGTGTGCTATATGTATAATTATAATAAAGTTGTGAGTTTGAGTAGCAATTTTTTTTTTATAATAGCTTTTTCTCCATCCTGCCGGCGGCTCCTCGCCAACAACAGCACCCCACTGCAGACCTCGCTGGCGAGATGATTTAAAAATCATATTTTAAACCATCTCGCCGGCAGCCGCCGAGATGGTTGTGGATGCTCTAACCACTACCAGGCGAGGACTGCCTTATATTCTCGCCAAGCCCAATGAATTGCCTACTAAGCAACAGGTTATGTCCGGAACCACATACCGCGTCCTGCCAAGATCGGTGTAAACCTGACAATAGGGTTCCCTCACTTCATGGTGTTCTCCCTAGATATCCATATACGTATGGATATCTTCAAGTCGAGTCAAGGAGTGTGTCTCCTGCGTTACTACTAAATAACCATCTTGGTGGAATTTACCCACAACACTTTTACCTCTGGAATAGTCAGATATTATGTTATAAGATTCGCGTCTAGCACCTACGGGTCAAGACTCACACCTCATCATTTTGTTTCATTTCTTCATGTTGTATATTTCCTTGTAGTATTATGATTTGCTTGTTTATTTAACCTCTCTTCATTCCTACCAAAACTTCTATATGTTCAAAAAAAAATAACAGTTTCTCCGTTTTGATAACGATCGTTTTCAAGTAAGTTGACAGAAACTCCAAAATACTCTGTTATAATAAACAATATTTTAAAAAAATCAAAATGTTGATATTATCATTTTAATAATAAATTAAAGTATACAAAAATAATAAGAAATTTAAAAATATATAATCTATCCAAACATAAATCTATCTAACCTTATATCTAAATCCTAAAAGTTTCTATTGCCCCTCTCGTCTCCGTTAGATTTGCAAGACTTATCAATGTCTGTGTCTTCTTTCTCCGTGAGCTCCAGCACAGACCACTCATGTTTGTGAGCTTCTTCTCCATTGTTCGAGGTTCGACCATGAAAGATCTGGATTTTCGATGTATGAACGGACCAGAGAAGGTAGCGAGACCACCACCAAGTTCTTCTACCGTAACCTCTCTCTCCTTCTCTTCTTCCTTATACCTTCCTTTTCGTGAAAATGAAACATGAACCGAGTTTAGATGTCGAGTGGCGAAGAATCAGTGAAGGGACCACGGGCTGTGGTGGTTACTTGCTTGATCGAAACCTTTGTCATAGATCTAAACACTTGCAATCTCTGATGGACCTAGACTGCATCCAAGGTGGCTCACCTTCCAATTTCTTCATCTTCAATTTTTACTTTTTATTTTCATTGGAATTTGATTTTAATTATAAATAATTAATTTAGAATTAATATTTTTTATTAGAAAATAAATAATGAATCAGTTTTCCATAAATACTTAGCCATCTAATAAATTTAATAACAAAAATTTAGTTAATTTCTAGTTTCTTAGGATTAATAAAAAAATATTAAATATTTCACAAAATAAATAAAGAAATAAATAAATATTAGAATTAAAATATTAAAGAATAAATGAAAATAATAATAAGAATTTAATTCAGGAGTTGATTATAATAAAATATTTAATTAAAGAAATAATATTTAATTAAAGTATAGTTATGAATTAATTATAAATTTGATTTTAATTTCAAATATAATTTAATTTTAATGGTAAAATTGTGGTTTGCTTGAAAAATTAGGGGCAAAGCAATAATTTCATCGAAAAAACTAGGGAAATTTTCAATTTAATACCCTGGCAAACATTTATTTGCAATATAATACCCTAACTTGTTTTTTTTTGCAATTTAATACCCTAGCAAACATTTATTTTCACTTTCATACCCAACCGTTAACTTTCCATCCAAAATGGATGGAAAGTAGTCATGTACTTTGCACATGACCTTTTTTTTTCAAAAAAATACCCCAAACACCCTTCAATCTTTGATTTTTTGAAATATATAAAAACCGATTTTAAAAAAAATATTTTTTGAAATAAAATATAATTTTTTTGAATATATAAAAATCTGTTTTTTTAATATATAAAAAACTGATTTTTTTTAAATAATTCTGTTTTTTTAATTACATAAAAATATGATTTTTGAAATATATAAAAATTTATTTTTCAAAAATATATAAAAAGTGATTGAAAAAAAATATTTTTTGAAATAAAATCTATTTTTTAAAAAATATATAAAAATCTGATTCTTGTAATATAAAAAAACTGATTTTAATTATTTTTTTAAATAAATCTTCTTCTTTAATTATATAAAAATATTATTATGAAATATATAAAAATTTATTTTTTAAATATATAAAAACTGTTTTTTAAAAAAAATATTTTTTTGAAATAAAAACTATTTTTAAAAACATATAAAAATCTTTTTTTAATATATAAAAACTGATTTTTTTTAAATATTTTTTGAAATAAATCTGATTTTTTAATTATATAAAAATATGATTTTTGAAATATATAAAAACTGATTTTTTTAAATATTTTTTGAAATAAAATATAGTTTTTTGAAATATATAAAAAAATCTGATTTTTTGTGGTAGGTTTTGAAAATATGATTGGTCTCAAGGGGTATTTTGGACTTTTCATCCATTTTGGATGGAAAGTTAACGGTTGGGTATGAAAGTGAAAATAAATGTTTGTCAGGGTATTAAATTGCAAAAAAACCAAGTTAGGGTATTATATTGCAAATAAATGTTTGTCAGGGTATTAAATTGAAATTTTCCCAAAAAACTAACAGACGACGATTACCAAAATATGAGAACTCTTATTGAACATTACAAAAACATAAAGGTACTATAAATATGTTACTAATTCGAAAGGGATATAAAAGATAATTAACCCTATCATTTTATTTTTCTTTCTACAATAATTATTTTATATGGTTATTTTTATTCGAATATTGACTGTAAATATGCAAATATTTTTATAGTTTAATCCACGAAATATGATTATGAATTTATAAGGTAAAAAATATCTTAAACTCTTTGTGGTTCTCTAACGAAAATTTAGAAAAGTCTATAGTTCCTTTTGTGTCCTAGTAACCCCGCCCTCTTTTCCCAACTTATTCCTGCATTGTTGATGGCCAATTCTTCACCCCATATGCTTGAAACCAGTCCCCACCATCGCCATCTGTCGTTGCTTCATTGTTTATGCATCCCCGACCCTCCAACGAGATTATCCGATCCAAATGGGGTCGTAAACTAAAAACAACATATGGTTTCCCTCCTATCACCACCGACCTCTCTCTGATGCCAAACCCTCCGCCTCAGATTGGTTTTTATGCTCCCATGGGCGGCTATCTCCCTAAAGGGGATCCCCTCCCGATGATGACTCATCCGTCCATTCTTGACAGCTTGTCCACCTTGACGTATCCTCCTCCCATCCACGATGACCCTCTTTGTTGACAGTTGTAAAACCCGCTTAATTTTAAAAGGGTGTGAAAGTGCAGTCTGAAACACGAAGGGTTGTTTTTGTAACAAGTTTGGTTGGAAAAGAAAAATCTAAAAAAAAAAGATTAGGATTTGAGCTGTTTGGGCGGTTTGGACATCTTGGGCCGGTACGGGCCCAATTCGCTTAATGGGCGAGGGCGAGCCCACGCGCGAGTCTGGCCCGTTACCACGCGAAGCCCAGACCCAGTGTATTTAGGGCGTGCGAACCCTAAGCCTCATCTACTGTTCATCGTCCTCACGCGAGCTCTCCGCCTTCGTCTCTGCGAATCCGAGCAAGTCGCCGCCGTCCACCGTCCTCGCTCATCCGACCAGCTCCGCACCTCTCCCTCATCTCTTCTCCTCCTTTCTCTCCCTCTTCCACTTCCCACTCGTCGAAACCCCACCAGAAATCGCGTCTCTCTCTCTCACCCTCGAATCGAAACCCTCACCGTCGAAACCGAGCACCGCCCGTACCGGAATCAGGCAAAGCCGTCAACGGTGAGTCGTATCTCACCAGATCTACCTCTTCCCCCTTCTTCTCGATGAGAATCGAGAGCTCTGGGCTCGTTTGGGGTCGGGCAATGTCGGAGAGCGTCGCCGGAACTCTCCGAGTACCAGATCTATGACTCACGTCGCCGGCGAGCCTGATGGCCGTCAGATCTGGCCGGGAGGGTTCGGCCTCGCCCCAACCTTCTTCTTCTTCGAGTTCCCGAGCTGGTAGTGCCCCACCGTCGTCAAAACCGTCACCTCAGCCGACGCCGTCGCCGGAGTCTACCGGAACCCTAGCCTCGGCCGTCGGGGTTCCCAGCTCAGACCGGACGAGTTCGAGCACTAGGGCTCGGGCCTGGGACTCGTTTGGGCTCTGGTCTGAACTGGGTTTGGGCCTCGGGCCCGGATCTGGTTCGGGCCTCGGCCCAGACTGACTCTGGGTTCGAGTCCGGACTCGAATCAGATCCGGGTCTGGGTCGGACACGGGTCGGTCCGGGTCTGGGTCGGACACGGGTCGGTCCGGGTCTGGGTCGGACACGGGTCGGTCCGGGTCTGGGCTGGATCCACGTTCGGATTCGGGTTTGGGCCGGGTCTGGACCCGGGTTGGGCCGGATCCGGGTCGGCAGGAATTATTAATTAATTTAATAATTATTTTTTTGGACTAAAATCTGGTTATTTTAAAGACGTTATGACCTTCCGAGAACCTTGAACTCGAGATCTGATTGAGGCTTTTAAACTATTTAAAACAGACTTGGATTTCGGGGACTTCGCCTTGGAAGACGGTGTTGGCCCGGTCGTCCACAGCTAGAAGACGCCGCCTTGTCACCATCTTGAGGTAGGGAAAGTATCGAACCCCTCCTTAATTGTGGACGAATAACTAGTATGCATGACTAGGGTTATTAATAACCGGAACGAACTAGTATGCATGACTAGGGTTATTAATAATCGGAACGAACTAGTATGCATGACTAGGGTTATTAATAACCGGAACGTCTTAGTGACACATAGGTAAAACTGTTATATTAATAGTTTAATTGGTCGAGTCTTGATAATACTGGGAAAGAACATGTTTTGATATCCGTTTGACTTGCTTGTACTTTCTGGGAAGTTGTTGTGCTGATAGACGGGCCATGTCTATGTCCTAGAGTTGCATGTTGTGTGTTTACTCACTGTGTGGGAGTCTAATTAACGTCATAATCGGTGTGTGAGAATCTAAATAATATTATAATCGTTGTGTAAATGTCTAAACAGAATTATCACCGATGTTGCATGATGTGGCTGTGTGGGCAAGTGTGCCATGTGTGATTATGTGAACCCTTGATTGTGAAATGACCGGGTGAGTGATAGACCGGGTGTATGCTAAGATAGTTCGGCTGTATCCGAGACCATCAAATGTTTGTGCTGTGTGCGAAATCCTGTTGTGTTTACGAGACGACGTAGCCAGGTGGATAACCATATCGATGCCAAGGATGGCGTGATCAGATGACTCATAATCTGGGATGGGATTGATCGAGGAGTGTGCCGGTTTATATTCACGTTGATTAGAGCCCTTCATCTGTGTGAGGAGGAAGATATCGTGACTGACGCTGTGTGTTCCGGTACGATATAAGCGGTTGTGTGCAAATCGGTGGAGTTCAAGTTCGGTACATATGAGAGTAGCGCCCTTCATCTGTGTGAGGAGGAAGATATCGTGACTGACGCTGTGTGTTCCAGTGCGATATAATCGGCTGTGTGCAAATCGATGGAGTTGACTCCCGCAATTTACGACATCGGTGTGCGTTTCGTCCGGACCCTTCCCCGTTGTTTGCTGTGTGCCGTCCTATGGACTCTATGTATGTTCTACTGTGTGCCTTTCTCTCTGGTTTGTCTGTGTGTATTACAAAGAGTTTTATACTGTGTGGTTGGGCTGGTAAGGGTTTTGCCTAGAGACAACTTGTTGGGTCTTCTTCCTAGTTTACCCTAATTACCGACTTACCGTGAGGTTAAAAGGTGTGTTTGGAGTCCTTTTACTTTTCCTACTGAGCGTAAGCTCATCCCTCCTGTCGTTGTGGTGTTTCAGGTGTTGAGCGGGAGCAGTACTAGCCGGACTCTCGGAGCTTGGGAGCTGCTGAGGGTTTAGCTAGGTTTAGAGACGTACACTTTTTTCCGTTTATGTTGGACTGTGTATTTTACTAGTTGAGCTGTGACTCTTTATCGTTTGGAAGTTTTACATCTTTTTTTGGAACTTTATTTATCTTTATTCGTTTTGTTTTACTGTAAATCTTTAGTCGCGTCTCGAATTCGGTCAAAACCGGATTTGGGGCGTGACAATAGTTCCCTTAAGGCTCGATGAGTTTGTCGCATCGGTTCAGGCGTCATCCCTCGATGAACTCTAGGACGACCTATCTACATGCTTATTTGGCTTGGATGAGGATATAATAATCGAGGTCTCATACAAGCCGATGAGCGAGCGCTCTCTGGTTTGCTTGTTGTATGGTTTGGTTGGTCGCTTCCTCAGGATCGGTCGTACAGTTGCACGTTAATAGTCTGGGTCATCACCAAGGCTTGGGTGCAGCATCAGAAGCCCTTGTGCTCAAAGAACTAGGCCATGTTATCTTCTCCTTCGTCTTTGTTTTTCAGGATGTCAATATAAGGTCCGAAGGGAGGAACTGTGGTGTTTCAACCGAACACCCATTATCCTCTCTAACCTATCAATATAGGGGATTGTGACATCACCCTACTTTGACCGTATCTAACTATGGGCACAAGCATGAGATATTCCCCCTAAGGTTATGACAGAGGCCACTGGTATCCTGGTGGGCAGGGGGTTGTGTCAAGGCCAGCATGGATTGTTGTGGTCTCCGTCGGAAGGGTAAAATTCGGGTTCGGTTTTGGATGAACAAGGATTCCCTCCCCGTCGGTCCATGGTGCTCAACTTCAGATAATTCCCACAATCGGCTTGTATCCGTCTTCAATATGAGTGTATTCCCATGTTTTGCTCTAAGGTAAACAGGCTAGGCCATTTAGTCTTAGTGGCCAATCATAACACGGCTATATGGAACCACTGCATCACATATTGGCCAAACTTGGATACCTCACGTACCCAGGCATCAATCCACCCTGATTTTCCCTCGGGATTCGGCCCGACAAGGTCACATGTCCCTGCACCACCACTGACGTCAAAAATCCTACCTAATAATCATGCATATCCCCAGAGGCACTTTCCCACTCAAAAACCCTGAGTCAGAACAGAGAAGGTATGACTTGAGTTCGAACATGTCTAGTTGACACAGTTGCTGCAGATGACTTTCATGTACATCAGGCGAGCTTTGGAAGACAACCTCGCTAGGAGTGTCCATAAGAAATACGTGGCGTCAGGGAGGAAAAGCATCTCGACCCCAAGATTAGCTCCATCTAACCAACTTCATCTATCGATTGATGTGATATTTGGTCTACTAGCGCAATCCTCACAAAAAGAAACAAGTCTCCACAATAATACCAAGAGACAATCAAGTAATGTAGTATGTATCGGGTCGAGCCATAATCGGTCACCTATAGGGCATATATTTTTTAGATCATGGCATCGGCCACAATTTTTGGAACCGTATTTGTCTAACAGTTGTAGTATTAGGAATTTAGGATCAATGAGGTGGGATTACCCTTGCTCTTCCTCTGATTTTGTCTTTTCTGTTTATTTCTATAGTTTTCTTTTGCACGAATAAAACCTCCACTTCTCTCTTTTAAAATAATATTAAGGAAAACGATAAATGCATACCCGTAAGTTGTCACGTTTCTCTGATACTTACCCTCATGTTTTTTTGTATCCAATACCTACCCGATGTTTCTTTTTATGAAAAATTTATCCTTTAAACCCTAAAACTCTTTACCCTTTTCATTCCCTTTCTCCCTCTTGTGTACTTCTATCACCACCATACATGCACACAACATTCACGGTACTCCTCCGTCACACGGATCTCACCTTATATCTCCTTCATCGCACGTTGATCTAGGAGAAGGAGCTCATCGGATCGGAATCGTAGCTCCTCCATCGCACACCTCACCCTCGCGCACGATAGCAACGAGCTCCCAGCCGAAGATCTAAAGCTCACCTCCTCATGCGCTGAACTAGACTGACCATCGCTACCATTTCTAGGAGTGCTTCGATGTTGTGCCTCATCGTGGGGAGAACCAATCAAAGCTGAATCTAGGGTTGAAAGTTTAGGGGTTTGGGGGTTAAGAGAGAATGAAGGAGAGGGGCGTTGATTAGCGGGTTTGGGGGCTGTGGATTTGGGGGTTTGTGAGGTCAAGGAGGGCTCGAGTTGGATCTCGTCGTTGGAGCAAATGGGTTCAGCGGAGAAGACGCGGGAGACCCGTGAAACTCGTGTTTTTTTTGTAATTTAATTAAATAAACAATCATTAAATGATTTTTTTTAAAATAATAATGTATTTATTATTGTAATAATATGTGAAATTCATTATTGTAATAATATATGAAATTGGAAATTAAAAAAATTGATTTAAAAAAAATAAAATCTGATTTTTAAAATAAAAACTGATTTTTTAAAATAAAATATAAATTTTATAAAATAAAAAACTAATTTTAATAAAATAAACAAATAAAAATAATTTTTGAAAAGCAATGTCATGTTTTTAAAATTTTGACTGTTAGTGAGGGGTATTATGAACTTTTTAAGTGTATTGGATGGAAAATGGATGAAAAGTTGACGGAGGGTATGAAAGTGACAAAAACGTAATTTTTAAGTAATGCGATGCCACAAACAATAATTAGGGTAGTGAGATGAAAAAAATGAATGGTCAGGGAAGTGAGATGAAATTTACCCTATATTTAATTATTCATTAACTACAAACAAATAAACCTAAAATATCTTTAATAAGTAATTAATTACAAAAATTAAACCTAAACATAGAAATTATTAAAAAAAACATTGTGATTTTTATTTTAAAAAATATTGAAAGATTTAAAATTGAAAAATAAAATTTAGAATTATATTTTTAATTTTTTATTATATATATTGAATAAAAATATTTTGGTCATAAAATTTTAATTTTAAAAAACATCAGAAGTTTTAAAATCTTAAAATAAAAATAATATTATATAAAATAAATAAATAATAATAATGATAAAAAAAATAACTACCTAAAGACTATCCAAAACTAGTTTTTTTTCAAAAATAAATAAATTCAAAACTAGTTAAAACTATTCGACTTCATGTTTTTGCTTTCCTCCTTTTTTACTCTTTTTCCTCTCCACATGGTGAGCTGTTATTGGACTACCCGAGATCTTGAACTCAAAGCTCTTGATGCCAACATAGGAGCCGAGCCGGGAGGTTCCAGTTCTAGATTCTCATTTAGTGAACGGAACCCCAGTTCTTCGCCAACACATCATCCGCTCCCTGATTCCGATTATTCTGTTAGGAATCAGAACCCCTCCCAAGGCACAATGTACATGCTCTACTCATATCTTAAGCATGTGTTTATTCTCATATCTAAAACGAATAAGGAGTGAAAGTAACATGAAAGAATAAAAACAAGGGGTAATTCCATTTTAGTGTCCTAAAACTTTTGGATTTCGTTTTTAGTACCCTAAATGTTTTTTTGTGCCACCTCAGTACCCTAAATCTTTAATTATTCCACTTTAGTACCCACCGTTAACTTTTCGTCCATTTCTGGACGAAAACCCTTTTAGTTATTTGTTTTGACCAAACCCTTTTAACTCCCACCTCCAATCCTCTCCATTTTCCCCGATACCTTTCTCAACCGGAGAAGAAATAGCTCGTTGGTACCTCACTCAACCAAAGAAGAAGGAGCTCGCCGGACAACAGTTCTAGCCTTCTTCCCCGGCGAGCTCCGGTGGGTCGTGTGCACCAAATCTGGTCGCGCTCCTCAAAGCCGGCCCGAGTTCCGAGCTCCTCCCCTCTGGTCTCCGTCTGCATGTTCCTCGTAGTCCTACTGGTCTACTCCCTCTCGACCAGGCCTACATGGTCTCTTTGCTCCCTCCCGGCGGTCCTGGATTTGGTTGAAAGGAGTGAACATAATGCGAAAGATGGGTGTGGCTGTAGAAGACGATGAGATCAGATTGATTTTAGAAGGCTTAGGGTTTGCAGGGTAGAGATGCTCAAATGGGTATTCAATTTCCGATTGTGCTGGTGGGGTATGTCGGTCGGTGTAGAAGATGAGGTATGGACTTTAATTTTTTTATTTCAATTTAGGTAAAATATAAAATAATTCAATAATTGAATATTAAAAATAATTAGAAAATGATTAAATATATATTAGAATAAAAAAATTAAAAAATAATTTTTTTTATATATTTTTAAATTAAAATACTTTTTTTACATATTTTTCTAAAATAAAATCTGTTTCAATATATTTTTTTTATAAATAAAATCTGTTTTTTTATATATATTCTAAAATAAAATCATATATATATATATTAAATATAATATAATTTTATATGAATATTTGAAAAAAAATATGAATTAAATAAATAATTTCTGAAAATAATAAAAAAATATTTAATAAATGGTATTTTGGACAATGACAAATTTTCGAAAATTTGATGTAACATGAGGGGTATTTTGGATATTTTATGTTCATTGGATGGAAATTGGAAAGTTAACAACATTGGATGGAAAATCGGACGTTGGGTACTAAAGTGGAATTATCAAAGATTTAGGGTATTGAGATGACACAAAAAACATCTAGGGTACTAAAAACAAAATCCAAAAGTTTTAAGGTACTAGAATGAAATTAACACAAGATAATATTATGCTGAAAAAAAATAGTGGTCTATCGTTTCATAACAGGAGACAATTATTTGTTGAAAAATAAACAATTAGAAATGTAATAAGTCAATCGATAACCAATAATGTATTCAACTTTTTCTAATTAATCACATACTTGACTTTGGCACCAAAATGCTCTCTATTAAAATAAATAAGATTATTAATTAATTACAGAATATAATATTCTAATAATTATAAAAAATAATATATCAATGTTTAACCGTTGAAAGTTGAGTCAATTTCTTCTTAATCTATGTCTGAAAAAGATGTTTGTCATGGATCCTCGCTCATATTCGGTATTTTATACATGTAAAATAGGTGGAGTACAAATTTATGTTATACCGTATTGTCTCAATTGATTTACAGTAGTCGCGCGTCGCAAGGACGAATCATCAGCCACGGCCCGTGTTGATAATTTAACATAGCGCGTGATGAAAACTCTCCATACAAGGTAGTGGTTATAGGAACGGCTATTTTACTCATTTCCTTGTTGACGCGGAGATACAGGTCAAGCGAGACCCGGCAGACACTCCTTCACACAGTGTTTTGATAAAAATTCTCGATTTTGCTTTCCCAATCCGAAAACAAAACCCATTTTTTTTTACAAATTAAATCCCAAGTTGATCACAATCCACGAAAAGGAAGAATCAGAGAGCTCAGCATGGCCTGGAATTGGATTCTATGCTCATCCACTAATCTGAGCTCATGTCTTTCCATGCTCTTTTTGTGTTTCTTTGTTCAAAGTGATTCACTTTATGAGCCCGGTTCCGACACTGCATATATTATTTCCAGCATCTCCTACCCGACCACCACGATTCAGCCCTACCAGTGGAGATATATAAGAGGTCTGTTAGCTGAATGTTTTACCCTTTTCAGCTGTTCCTTCACTCTGTTGTTTTCTCTGAGGATTATCAAGTGTTTTGGCAACTGGGTTGTGGAATTTTTTGGATAAACATTGCTGGGTATGGTGGCTGTGATTGAATGGTGATTGCCCTTTTGGCTTATTTTTGAATTGGTGCTGCAAAAACTTCATCTTTCTTTAAATTACTTGTGTTTGTTGATAGTTGGTGGGTGTTTTTATTACTGGGTATGATCAAATTTCCGAAATTTATATTTATACCCGGAATTATTAGAGGACTAACTCAATCAAAAGCTCAAGCTGCCCTCACGGGCAAGCTTGTTTACGGGTTTGGATGTGAATTATTAGAAGAAGAGATGAGTCCATTGAGAAGAGAGATAAAAGCTGGCCCATTAGGGGCAAATTTGTTAAATTGAGAAGAAATTAGAATTTTTGTAGAGCGTGGAGTTTGAATCCGTGTCCGTGAGGTACCAAGCTCTGATACTATATTAGAGGGTCAGCTCAACTAAAAGCTCAAACTGATAGTTGAAGGTCCAATTATAGTTATATTCTAACACGCGCTTTTTCATGGAGTGACTTATTTACAAAACCCTAGTACTATAATGGTATGACCTTGTTGGGATATGGATGACTTCACTGCCATACTCATGTCACCTTGTCTTGCATTCTCATTTAGTGCCACAATGCAGTCTTCTGGTAATGACAGTGCCCATCACCCTGTTTCTGATCTAAACTTCAATCACTCTGCCATATCTTCACGAAATGTATTATTCAAAATGCTGATTATAAGATTATTTTCTTATTGCTCGAAAAGTTGATTAACCGTGTCATATATCCCATTGATTTTGTGTTGTGCATGTTTTAGTTGAATTGCCACAATGGTTCTCTAAAGTCACTATAGGGCTGCAGTCAAATGTTGACGTTGTAAGTATGTTTATTAAAGCTCAGCGTATATTTCTTTTTAATATGTACACGTAATTTGTGTTTTGCACATCTAGCTTCATTGCCTTTGACATTCCTTTTTTAGAACATAAAGTTAGAAATACACCACACACTTTTCTTATGCCTTAGTGTTCTTATTTTGTTAATTTTTTCTTTCTTGCTTACTGTTCTAACTGTTTGCAGAATCTTCATGCCGCACAAAGCATTCCTAGAAGCGAGTTACCAGTGATTTGTTTTAGAGATGGTAGCCTCCCTCTGCCGGACAATTTTGGCGCTACTTATGCTGGTTTAGGTAAAAGTGACATAGCTAAAGTTAGCTAACATACTATCTATTGAAGTGTCCCACATTGAAATGCAGATATAGTGACCACTTGGCATAACTAGCCTGCACATAATAATAACTTGAGTATGTGGGTTGTATTAAGTTTATCACCTGTTATAACATGTATTTAGTGACCATGTGATATACTATTTGAGCCCTCCACCTAATTACTTAAGCTTGTGGATTGGAGTAAATTTACGGCTATCTATGTACCGTACAACGTTATTTGTTACCCGCATTCACACTATAGTACTTCCTAAGTATTAAGCTTGGTAGAAAGATCTGGACTGCCTAATATCTGTTTCCCTTTCATTAATGGTGACATAGAAGTAAACTGTTTGGGTTCACGAGTTCTCTTCATTTAACCATTTTCAAATGCTTTGATTATATCATTTTTCTTGGGTCATGCATTGTGCCCCTTTTCCCTTTTTTGCATTTTCCCCAAATAATGTCTGCATTGCAGTATTTACTTCCCCCTCAAATGCATCTGTTGGAGGGATACAAAAGCTTAAAAGAACGGATGGGGAGCAGTGCTATCCTATGCAGGAATTTTTACTACTTCAGTTGACAAATGAGCAGGTTAATCTAAAACCTTTTTGCTTTCTGTACCTATATGCAAATGCGAGGTTTTCATTGTAAGTTTTTTCTGTTAGAGCACTTTGCCATTTACGCATATTTATGCCACAATTTCTATTCCATATTTGGGCCTCTTTGTTTCTCGTAAGTGTGATTCGATTGGTACTTTGTGTTTTGGTCGTCTTATCTGAGTGTCTGAAATGAACCCACTATTGTTTGCCAGATATCTCCAGGAATTTGGTATATTGGGCTTTTCAATGGCGTTGGACCTGCAAGAACACAGGGAAAAATGGTATGATGGAACCAACCTATATTATAAATCTTAATTACACTACTAATTGTGACTCATTTCCTCATCGGGGTTTACTATTTATTATGCACATGTCTTGTAGAAGTAGATACTAAATAGAAAATAGTGTATCATGATCTTTCACTTCATCTACTTGTTTTCCCTGGCATGTAACCTTTTTCCTTGGCTATTATTTTATTTACAATGTTCATTAAAATATATATTTCTACTATATTTTGTTCTGATTCTACCTATTTTAGTGTTTCATTCTATTTTGCGAACTCTAGTTTAAGATACTTTTAAGATAAAAATAAAACCGAGTCATGCATATCATATAAATCACATCTTTAGTAACAATGTAATATAAGTAATTTCTAGTTCAAATAGTTACTTTAAAGATATTTTGAACCCCTAAGTAAACTAGCCATCTGTTACCTTCTTATATACCTACATGTATTTGGGATCATAGTTCTGACTTTTAATTAAAGTACTTTATTCTTGTGTTTTGATCCATTCTCTTAACCTATTTTTGGCTACTTTTTTCTTTTTATGTAAACTAAATTGAAGCAAATTCTTCCAGTATACTTAGGTAGGTTGTGATAATGCCCGTCATTTACACATCATCTCTTATGGTTATGCATACTTATAAACTTGTTGTTTTTCCATAGGCAAGCTACATTTTCTTTCATTTCGAATTTCAAGTTTAGGATCCTTACTACAGTGTAGTTGTTTTTCATTGAATCTGTAAGGAAGGTTGTTGCATTTTCTTTTTAGGGCCTTTGTATGTCAAATTTTGTTTGCAGTAGATTGTAGAGTGTTTAGTTCTTTTTCTGCACTCTCTACATAGTTGGATTGTATATATATATATATATATATATAGGCTCACTATCTAATATAAACTGACCTTAAGATATAAAATGAAAACTATTATTTACAGAGCTTTTATAGAAAATGTTTCAAACTTTAAATAGTGAAAAATGTTTAAAATGATGAACATGAAGTCATAAATGTTTCATTATATTTAACATATTGTTTCATGGTTTCGAAAAAAACCAATTTTACTATTCTTGACATAGTTTTATAGAAAATGTTTCATACTTTGAAATAGTGAAAAATGCTTAAAATGATTAACATGGAATCATAAATGTTTCATTCTATTTAACATGTTGTTTCAAAACCAATTAAAAACGAATGTTTCATAACAAGAAATTTAATGTTTCATTTTCCGAATTTAATCTCAGTCATTCATATATAGCAATCCAGTAGTTAGAAACAGTTTTCATTTTATATTTCAATCTTTACTTTATATTTGTTCAATAGTCCGAAATAGTTTTCATTTTATATTTTAATCTTTAGTTTGTATCTGATAATGCTCCTATATATATATATATATATATCTTTTCATTAAATTCATAATTTGTGCTGCATATATAGATTGTATATCTATAGAGTTCTTTCATAAAGTTACACACCTGAAATATTGCTATGACCATGGTCTTGCAGATTATTCGAAGCTCGCCGTTCTCCTTCATTGGCAGCATCAGTGTAGAAGGATGTAGAAAGCCAATGATGTGGGGAAAAGATTGCAACCAGTCCGTTAATGTGGTTTCATATGACCAATCTAACACCTACAACCCCATTAAAAATGTTCCCATTGCAATTATTTCCAGTCAGAGTAAGACTTGTGGCGGAGTTAATGAAACAAGAGTCTACTCCACTGTTGTAGTTGGAATGACAGAACAGTTAACCATCATGGTGGTGAATGCTACACTCAACGGGAAACAATATAATCTTACTGAGAATAGTAATGGGATTCAGGTATTGTGTTATGCTCGTCATGGCGGGGTTCCTTCGCTATATTCATATGATTACTCTGGCAATATAACTAATAACCCTTTGGTAATCCATTCTCCAAAGATTGGTAATTGGTATTTTTCAATCTTACCTATAAATCTATCAAAAGGGTATGAGCGAACACAAAATGAAGTGAAGATTTGCTATTCCATGGAATTGCAAATGCTTGAATGTCCTTTGGGGAAGGCTGGACCAAACTGTACATGGGACAGGTACAACCTTCAGGTGGGGTTCCTGAGAAATATGTTTATTTACTGTTTCTTCAGCTTCTTTACTTATGCTATTGCACATTAATGTCTCTGCAAAAGCTTTGGTGCCTCATTATATACAATTGCTGTTATATAAAACCGTCTCAATTTGGACTCTCTTGATTGCCCAAAATAGGGGCATGATTCAACATGCTGCTCTGGATTTAAAATACAAATCGAAACTTGCTGTTACAGTGATGAAGAGATGAACTTTATAGGGTGAGGAGATCATGGATAGTTATAGGTATATAAAACCATGAAAACCATGCTTGTGTGTGTGGCTGGAACTTATGTTCCAATCCTTGCTGAAACGGATAGGAAATGTATGTATTACATGCATGTCGTAAACCAAATGGAATGGAGACATTCTTGGTAATGATACTCTCCTACTTGTTGCAATGTGTAATGATATTGTTGATTTCAAGATCTTATCTTTCTTTTGATGTCTTAAGATACCTATCAACCTGATTTATTGATAATGGTTTTCTGCAGACATATGTCAGGAAAGTATCAGTTCCTTATGAATCCTATTATTTGCCAGTCAGTGAAAAGATTTCTACAGCAGCAACCCATTTCCCTCTGTGGCCCTTGCTAAGCAACTCCTCACATAGTGAACTAGGAAGTAGTACTTGGACTTATTTTCAGCTGGACGTTCCTCCTGGTGCATCTGGAGGAAATATCCACATCCAATTAGCAGCAGATGCAAAGATAAACAGTGAGATATATGCTAGATTTGGTGGATTACCAGCTCTTGATAATTGGGATTATTATTATGCAAACAAGTCAAGAAACAGTCATGGATCTCCTTTTTTTATGTTGTATCATTCAAATGAAGAACATGTTGATTTTTATATACTATACCCTAGAGAAGGGACCTGGTATTTTGGAGTAAGGCATCTAAATTCTGGCATTAGTACTTCCCAATCAGAACTTTCTATGTCATTTTCACTTGAAAGATGTCCTAAACAATGCTCCTCCCACGGTTCCTGCTCATCTACTTTTGATGCAAGTGGAATAACAGTCTACAGGTTTTGCATTTCACTCCCTCATGTTAATTTTCTCCACTTCCTTAATTTGGTATATGAGACACGTGACTTATATGGTCGATAGTTGAATATAAAACTTTATTGAGGGACTTTTTAGTTATTGTATTTGCTTTACTTAGCACTATACAACAATTAACTTTATTCTTTGTTTCTTTAGCTACTGCAACTGTGACCGAACACATGGAGGCTTTGACTGTAGTCATGAAATTGTATCGCATAGAGGTAAAAGTTACTTGTGGAGTTTAGAGTTATCAGTCAAGAAATGATTGCATTAGAAAAGATAAGTTAACAATTATGTGCTGACTGGTGAAGTTTAGTGCTTGGAAATAATAATTTATGGATATTCATTATGACTAGAAGAAAGCTCAAGTTACAGTGGAAACTCTCTTATCTAGTCCAAAAATTTAGTGCCTGTATGAAACTCATCAAACATTTGAGTTCATGAGACAACCAACTTAGACACTGTACATATTCTTGCTTGCTAATCCTTTTATTAGTTCGTCTTTGTTAAACATTTATCTGTATAATATGCTTCAATTATCTGATCTAGTATCTGAAATCAATGCAGAGCACATGTGGCAATCGATTTTTCTTATCGCATCAAATGCTGCAGCTCTGCTTCCAGCCTTCTGGGCCCTTAAACAGAAGGTACTAGATGCAGATATGAGTGATTTTTTTTTTTTGGTTTAATCAAGAACTTTCATTAAAATTTCTAAGTAGCACTTATATTCCTTCAAGTCATGGTGGCTGATCCATGGATTGAGGTAATTGGATATTATAGTGCTTTCATAAGTTCGATGTAGTTAATGTGAATAACGATTGTACATGAGAACAAAACTACATATCTCTGAAAATTTAAGGGAGGTTGGCAGTCAGTGTTTTGTGATGGCATTAAGGGAGGTTCTCTACCATTAAGTTCTTACGATATTAATAATTATTCAGATCGGGCTTGGGAATCCCTGCTAGTTGATGATTTCTTCTTCTTTTGAATACCAAAAATCATGGGATAATTGTCCAAAACTACCCTAAAGTTCTGTCCACAAATGGAATAGTGCACAAAGTTTCGTCCATGCTCTGTGGCTACCCTATAGTTTCGTCCACACACTTCTGTCAAGAAAATGTAACAGAAGAATCTGAAATGACTATTTTGCCCTTCTATGTTGATTAACCTATAAAAATAAGTTATTGTAAATTAAAGCGCATATGGTTATGGTGATGAGTATTATTTAGGAGTCTATGAAGGTTTTATTATAAACCCCCAGAAAATAGGAAATATGTATTTTTCTTTATTTCTTTGTTGAGTAAAAGGGTTAAATACTATTGTCTCACTTGGACGGTCAATTCTTTAAATTACAAATATGATAACTATTTATGGTCACAGGCATTTGCAGAATGGGTGCTCTTCACATCAAGTGGAATTTCAAGTGGATTATATCATGCATGTGATGTAGGCACCTGGTGTGTGTTGAAGTATGAGGTCTTACAGGTATATTCCTTATTTCTCTAACACTTTTACCATTTTCAACCCAAGTATTTATATTCAGCAATTCCGTTTGGTGCATTTACTTTTGCATGTGTCAATGTTAAGTTTTCCATTGCCAGTTCGGAGTAAGTATATGTTACTAATTTGAGTTGATACATGTTTCAGTTCATGGACTTTTGGCTGTCTTTCATGGCTGTTATAAGCACTTTTGTGTACCTAGCTACCATGAGTGAAGCTAATAAAAGGGCAATTCACACAGCCGTAGCTATCCTTACTGCTCTATTAGCCATAACAAAAGCAACAAGGCATGTAATGGTTCTGTAATGTCTTACTTGAGGGCTCTCCTGCAGTTGCCATTATTAACCCTACTAAACTGTGCAGGTCATCCAATGTTGTTCTTGTGATTGCAATTGGGACTATGGGTCTTGTTGTGGGATGGCTGGCAGAATTCTCAAGCACGTATAGGTCCAATCCACTATCAAGGACAAACCTCAATATGCATTTCGGGTCAGTTCCTTGAACTTGTACTTTACATCAAGAACGTCCATCTCAAAACAAGTTCCATATTTTCTTCAAATGTGTGTTTCACAGATGGCAAACTATTCAAGCATGGTTGACTGATATATTTAAGAAACTGTTGAGATACTTCCGGTGGGCATATGTAGTCTTGGGGTTCATTGCGTTAGTCTTGGCTGGGATAAGCTGGATTGTGGAAACCTCCAAAACCTACTGGATCTGGCATAGGTATGATCAATTATAACCAAACACCAAACCTCTCTCCTCTCTCTCATGTTTGGTCCGAAATGTCTTGTTGCAGTATTTGGCACATCACAATCTACACATCTTCGTTCTTGTTCCTCTGCTCAAAACGAGTAAATAATGAGATCCCACCAAGTCCTGCTCCGGTTGCCTATGAGTTGACCCGGCAGGATTCAACCACTGCCTGAATAAAGAGAAGGGCTTCTGCTGGGAAGTTGGACATGCTGATGAGACTTAATAAAAACTAATTCGTTGAAGCAAGCAATGCATAGACTGGACCAAACAAAACCAGATGTCCCAATGCATAGGCTGATGATTGTGAGTTTTTTCTTCCCACCAGGTCCATACATGATTTTTGTGGTATAGGTATTCATTTTAACAAAGCTTGCTTGGCCAACTGGTCAAGCGTCTGAACTTGGATCCTTAGGATGGGTCTTTTTGTTGTTTTACACATTGCTGATGAAAAAAATAGTAGACTTGTAGAGGATAGGTTGGAGAAGGAACATGTTACATGCTCAAGATAGGATGTGGATGAGAACTTTTTTAGGTAGCATAGCATTAGCACGGATGAATTGAGTTGTAAAGTATAAACGTATCTATGCTCATTTATAATATATTTGTTCTTAATTCAGCAATCCACGAGCTCAAACTTTGGATGATATCCAAATTTGTTTCATTTAGTCTGCTAACTATTTGCTTGAAAATTTATTTGATCTTCTAATACAGGTCAACTTATTTTTATTACTCTTTCAAGGAGTTTGATACTTATTATACAAGATTTAGATTGACGATCATGCAAATTTGTTTTCTTAAATTGCAATAAGAACTATGGGGCAATGAGTTAACTGATGCAGAATATTTATGGTAATTAATCATGCAAATTATTTTCTTAAAGAAGAGTGAATATTTAACCAGGGAATTTGTATGCCCTTTGGACAAAAGAAAAACGTTCCAGACTGATGTAAATGGATATAATAAAAGCCAAAGATTAAAATTTTGATCTTTATAAATAATTAGATGATGCATTTATTTTAAGATGAAAAAAGTACAATATTAAATTATTTTTGCAAAGAAAATGGTTTAGGAGTGTATATTTATTATCACTTGACTTAGTCCGTAACAATTCATTATTTAATTTTTTTTATCAACTGAACAAGCGAGTCGTTGTAGTATAGTGGTAAGTGTTCCCGCCTGTCACCCGGGTGACCCGGGTTCGATCCCCGGCAACGGCGTAATTTTACGAAATGACGTCGTTTTTGTTTAGATAAAATAATTCGCTCTATACGCATATTCGAATGTCGTTGTAGTATAGTGGTAAGTATTCCCGCCTGTCACGCGGGTGACCCGGGTTCGATCCCCGGCAACGGCGTTTTTAATTTTGTTTCTATAGAAAATTGATTTCTCAGCACAACGACGTAGCCACAACAATAGAACTTACTATGGTTAAGTTGTGGGTGCGGTGCAAAACAGAGGAATTTCAAGGCATCCCCATCTAATATCTTGTCAAATAAAACCAAAACCAAGTCAATGTTCAAACAAAGTCTCTGACTTTATTAGCAGTAAAATATTTGAGTGTGCAATGTCAAAACAAAGAATTGAAAACTAAAAACATACACCCAGCCAAAGAGGAAGGAAATGGCTTTTCCATCTCAAACTCAATTTATATACACAAACCAGACTTGATGAATAGATCTACAACACCATCTTAATACTTGGACTCCTCAGCATCTTTCTAGCTCTCATGACTGCTCAGCTGCTTCACTTTATCAACAGTGTGGCTTGTTTTTTCCCACTGCAACATATTTCTTTCTGGGGAGGGTCCAACTATTTTTCAATCTGCTCGTCATTCTTCTCGTTTTGAATAATTTCGCTGCGAACCAGAGGAAAGGGAATGGGTTTCTGAACCTAACAGCTCTTTGTAATCTTTGCGGATACCCCAAAGAACCTCTGCACATCTTCTCATGCTTGGCCTACTTTGCCTATGTGGAGCCAGACACTGCAATGCTAGCTCAAGAACCTTTTCCAGGGCCAAGTTGTTTGGAGCACTTCGTTCCAGCTTAGGGTCCAATGTTGACATGGCATCTCCATCAGTAAACTTCTTCATGGCCTGCACTTGACACCAATCCAATGCAATCATTTATTTATGCAGCAAATTGCTTAAAGATGAGACTTTTTTTTACGAGGAAATGATTTGTCTTGTGAAAAATTATTGCAGATTCTAATTGTTATACCCATCTTGCAGTTATCCTCTCCTTGAGCTCTCGTTTTGCTTCAATGGGACGCCTGCCCGTGATTAGTTCAACAAGCAACACACCAAATGAATAGACATCACTCTTCTCCGTGAGTTGATATGTCCTCAGGTACTCTGGATCTAAGTAGCCAGCTGTTCCTTTGACTTGTGTAGAAACATGAGTTGCACCTGACTCACTGTCAGCACCCATTCTAGCAAAACCAAAGTCAGCTACCTTGGCTCGAAGATTTTCAGTCAACAGAATGTTGGAGGACTTTATGTCCCTATGAATGATGGGGTGATCTGCAGGAAAGGCTCACATTTATCTATGCATGCATCTTAGAAGATAATTTGTACTTCTCAGAAAGAACACAGATTAAGTTATGTAAGAAAACCAAAGCTTGCTTGTCCGACTGGTCCTGCACTTGAACTTAGTGTTAGATAATGTAATTCCTTGTCATATAATGACACAGAGGGTGTATATTTATATATATGTGAATAGGTACAATGCTTCAACATAACTACATCATAATTACAATTCTAACTTACAATAACTATAATATAACTGCTAATAGATCTTGGGACCCAGGTTCAAGTTCACTTTTTTATTTCTCTTCCCAACTTCCGTTGGGCATCTCTCCCTCACTGTTTAGCCCTTGTTGGGCCTCTGTCAAGGTGGGGGTCAAGAATTTAGTGCTCTCTTCTACATAAGGGAGTCCATTTCTTGCTTAATACATCAATCTTGAAAAGTTCTTTAAGAATCAAAAAAATGTTTGGTGTTCCAGTACTACTACATAAGCAAGGTCTAGAGTCCAAAATGTTTTTATACACTTGATTTAGTCAATTAAAAATAGTTATGTAAGAAATGGTATATTTGAGGTGGTGTTACAAACCTGTGTACATGTGAAGATAGGTGACAGCGTGTGCTACATCGATAGATATATCAAGTCGTGCAGCAAGGTCAAGAAAGTTTCCGTGTACACCTGCATCATTTCTTTAATCAATTTCCAACTAGTAAACAATTGCACAACTATAACCAACAGAGGAGAGCTTGTGTTGTGCAAGAGAGCTCACCATCCAAGTGTTCTCTGAGGTTTCCATTGGGAACATACTCCACAATAACAATTCTTTCATCTTCATGCTCCAAATATCCATAGAACTTGACCAAATTCAAATGTTCCACTTGTGCCAACGTTCTGATCTCACTTTGGAATTCTATGCCCAGATGCACTCCGTACATGCTCTGCAAATAAACATTAGTCAAGTACTTGGTGAATTCTCAAACAGCATAATTTTGTTATTGAGATCTGATGTAATTATTGCAAATGGTAAATGAGCTATACAATGCATACTTCTCACCAACCTTCTTAGCACGTTTGACCGCCACGAGGGTTCCATCTTCCAGCCTCCCCTTGTAAACAATCCCAAAGCCACCTTGTCCAATCTTGAAAGAGGGGGAGAAGTTCCTTGTAGCTCTGTAGATCTCTTCCATGGTAAACTTTACACTCCCAGGTTCTTTCCCATGTACTGAGGTATTTGAATTGGCATAGATACTTTGATGTGAACTACGACTTCTCTCACTAGTAGCTCGAGAAGTAGTCGAGACAACTAAGAATCAAGTAACTTGACAGCTCAGTTTGACTCGTTTCATTCATTTCTTGAAATAACTTTAATTCTCGGCTAAGATAGATCAGTAACTTTCTTGTAAATAGGCCAAAAACATAAAATAATTCTAGTTCCCTAATAGTTGGCAAGTTGTCAAATAAGCAAATCAGACGTGCTTGAAAACAGAAATAGTTTCAAGGATGATCACCAAAAAAGACTTAACCATTCTTATGCATACAATACAAAATATTAACCCAAACATCATTTATTGCTTGAAATTTATCACAAAATTGGCAACCTAAACTTTCAGAGAGTTCAGATTCTGATAATTATTCACCAAGTGAATCAAAGGCAAACTGTTGGCAGTAGTTTAAGGAACTATTAACAATGACATGAACCATGAGAAAACGAGTGGGGGTACACAGCAGTTGAAAGATACTCGAGTTGAATAAAAAATTAATACAGGCTTCATTAATGGTAGGATCATTGGTTACTATTTTTTTTTATCAGAAAACCAAAAGCATCAGCAGTTAATGACTAAATTCTGAAAAATTTCACACTCAGCATACTCAACACGAAGTTCAAGGCAAAGTCATCAGGCCATTTGGTTGCAATGTAGACATTCCCAAATAAGGTTTTGGCTAACTACATGAATTTGCAGCAGGACTCTTAGAGACCTTTCACTTCCATTTATAATATCATTGAACTTCCATCCATCGTCCTATTCTTTGTACAATTACACCGCATAACTAGTTTAAGACCTTTGTATTCTAAATCCCCAACATTTTAACGTTCCTTTCTAATGGTTGAATGTGGCATTAACACCTAATCTGACCTCATCAAATACGACATTGCCAATTACAAGCGACATACACCAAAGGATCTCGTCTTGAGCAGATCTTGCCAATTACAAGCTGCTAGGTGATGATCCTTTATCGATAAATCTGATGAAAAAAAGTAGATGCAAGTCCTGCCCTTCTCTCTATATTTTCGTATGAGACGTTTTAATAAGAAGAAGATGTTCATAGTAGATAACCTGACATTGTAAAACTAAATAGTTTTTTTTTTTCTTTTCAAAACAGTAGCTTTTACCATCAACGGATCAACCTATGTTCCATTGCCCTTTCTCCAACTTGGAGATTTGTCAACCACTTGACTCCAATCCAAGTTAGGGATATCCAAACTCCTACGGAATATTGTAAAGCATTTTATAGAGAACCTAGTTTCATACTTGCAACCATGATGTACATAATTTTCTCATCCAAAACCAATTTACAGAGAACCAAATTTCACATCCCGCGCCGAAATCAGAAAAATCCAACTGAAATGGAGATTTGAAGAAGAACCCATATCTCACCGGGTAACGAGGAGTCAAAATTTCCTCAGTACACACACACATGTAGATTAGAAAAATAGAGACCAAGTCAATAAATTACCGGAAGGGGGTCTGAACTCCTCGGAATCGGGGACGGTATTGGAGTTCCTGGTCTCCGGAGGGGTGAAGCAGGCGGCGAAGGCTCCGGCCACCGAGCGGGCGGCGATGGCGACGGGGTTCCGTCCGGAATTGGGCTTGTGGGATGAGGCGGAATAAGTGGAGTAGCTGGGAGAGTAGGGGAGGCGATCCGGCGTGGATCGAGAGGCGGAGGTAGGGTCCCGGCGGCGGAAGTAAGAGCCGGAGCTTTTCATGGGCGGAGGCGCAGGAAGAGACGTGGAAATGGCGGGGAGCAGTTAACTGTAAGGTGGAGACCTGGACAACACGACGGAGTCGACTCTAGTTTCATCATTCAAAAAGTCGGGGATAATAACGACTAACCGGTGCGGGGATTAACGTGGCGCTTCCTGATTGGTAGAGAGGTCATAGTTTTATTTATTTGTAGGTTAATAATGAAATCTTAAAATAAGTTTATTTTTAATAAATCAGAAGAAGTCTCTCCCGTCTCCGTAATACCCAACATATTTACTTGTGAGAAAATAAATACAAAACATGTTAGAGTCATCGGTTTGGAAAGAATGGTTTTCATTGGGAAATTTCACAAAATATGCCTAATAATGGTATAAATTTGTTTTCTATGCTAGTATATAGTTCAATATTTGAAAAATATGCTTGTCACTTGTTTTAGGACAACAATACCCTCATTCTAATTTAAACAAGATAGTTTATAGTTTATTAATTCATTTTAATCTATTTTTAAAATAAATATTCAGTTTTTAAATTCTATAAATTATTAAAATTATATTTTATTTTCTTAAAAATCAAATTATTTTGATAAATATTTAAAAAAATATAATTCAAGATAATTTTTCAAACAAAAATATTATACTTCATTATTTTTTTCAGTTTTATTAATTATTAAAATAATATTTTAATTTCTATTTTTTAAATCGGATTATTTTGATAAATATAATTTAAAAGATAATTCAATTTTATAACGATAACATTTGAAAAAATGATTTCGATTTTAGAATAAAATATATTTTATACAGTTTTATTATTTATTAAATTAGTATTTGATTTTTTTAAATTTAATTTGAAAAATAAAATTAAAATTAAAATCTTAATTATCTTTAAAAATTATTTATCAAAGTAATCTGTTTTTTTATATAAAAATAAATTTAGATCTGACTTTAATAATTAATAATATAGAATAAAATATTTTTATATAAAAATTATTGTTTCCCTTTAAATATTCATATATTAGAAAAACAATTGTTGATATTAGTAATTATAAAAATCAGATTTGAATTTATTTAAAAAACAGAATACTCTGATAATAATTTTTGAAAGATAATTAAATTTATAATATTTTTTATTAATTATGAAAATCAGATTTTAATTTATTTTTCAAATTATATTAAAAGTAAAATATGGATGTAGTAACTAACAAAATTGATTTTTATAAAAATAATATTTTGTTCAATTTTATTAGTTACTACATTCATATTTTATTAATTATGAAAATCAGATTTTAATTTATTTTTCAAAATAATCCGATTTAAAAATATATATAATTAAAATATTAATTTAATAATTAATAAAACTGAAAAAAAGTGAAGTATAATATTTTTGTTTGAAAAATTATCGTTAAATTATCTTTTTTAAAATATTTATCAAAATAATTTGATTTTTAAGAAAATAAAATATAATTTTAATAATTTATAAAATATTTTATATAAAAACTGAATATTTATTTTGAAAATAGATTTAAATGAATTGATAAACTATGAATTATCTTGATTAAATTAGAATGAGGGTATTATTGTACTAAAACAATTGAAAAGCATATTTTTCAAATTTTAAACTATACTAGCATAAAAAACAAATTTATACCATTATGAAGCATATTTTATGAAATTTCCCTTTCCATTTTGTTTATTGGGCATAATATATTAATCTGCCGATAACCAGGTGTATTATTAATTTAGATTAGTGTGGGACTGTCTAAAGTTAATGTCCTCCACTGGGACCATCTTTAAGTCAATGTCCCTCCACTTGGCTACATTAAAAGCCACTCTATTCGACTTGGAGACCCACGTAGTCCTTCGGTCCGATCCAACTTGGTTGGAATTCATAGATCTTTCTTTCTTTTTTACATTTATCGTGTAATATTCAATTTTATATATATATATTTTTTTGCAATGGTTGTAGGAATAGTGACGACCCAATTAATGTGCATAAAGTGCATAATATGCAAATATATATAATGTAAAAAGTGTATACTTGTCAACTAATACCGTTATTGTCCCTACAAACTTTGATCTTGATGATAAATAAAAAAATCTCATCCTTGTTTTTTTGAACGAAAAGTGCATTTTTGTTACTTGAAATCAATTATATTATCCTGTATCGTGGAACATGTTCCCCGATCATCAGAAGGCCAGTATTAACGAATATTGGTTCACTGATCCTTTTACTATCATAACCGTCACAGACGCTATTGTCGCGATGCCTTTTGGGCAAAGAGACAAGACGTTGAGGAGGAACGGGGTACTGGAAATCCTGAGGGACCTCAACAATAATGGTGATGGTGGGAGGCAAAGCATCGTCTAGGGATCCCTCCTAGGGCCACAGTGGCGGAGCTAGCTTTTTCAGTGGACGGGGGGGGGGGGGGACCGAAATTTTTCAGTGTCAATACGTGACTGTAAAAAAGTTTGACGGGGGAACAACTACGAAATTAGAAAGAATTAAGGGGAATTTTTTCAAAGAAAATCGAAAATCATACAAGAATTTTTCAAAAAAAAAAATTGAGGGGGGCACGTGCCCCCTAGACACCATGTGGCTCCGCCTCTGCTGGGCCAATCCATAGAGCACTGGATTCCTGTCGTCATTGACCCTGCAAAGACGAAGTCAGAAAAAATAACAAAGAGCCACTCGATTAGCCAGATCCATAATCAAGATAAGGGTCAAGGAAGGAGCAGTGGTGGAGGCCAGGGAGGAGGCAGTTTCAGGGACGACGGTGACGCCTTTAGAGGCGGCGACGGCGACGGAGGCCAGGGAGAAGGACGCGCCGGTGGCTTCAGCGGCGACGGGGGATGATCGGGAGAGATAACCCGATACCTCGGAGGCCCAGGTGAAGGCGCAACCCTAGGCAACAAGCCGCCCGAAACAGGAACCAGAGCAAGGGCGTGGTAATCCCGGGAACTCGGCCATCTAGGGTTTGGAGGGAGAGGGACATAGTCGTTGCTTGGGGTGGAAGTAACCCAGGGCCGAGAACGCCATAGCGGTGGAGAAGAGAGATCGAACCTACTCCGGGAGAGGTGGAGGCAGCGCAGGGATGAGACGCGGTGGGGAGAGACTGAAACTGTAAGAACCACCCCCGGTCGATCCCGATCGAACCGGTGAACTTTGGCGAAGTTTGACTTTCGACCGGAAAAGTCAACCGATGACTCCAGGAGTCGTTCAGGACCTTTCCGAGGCCCAAAAAGCTTAGTCGTCATCACGGTTAGCTTAGTTGGGTCATTTCCTTTCGTTTGACTGTAATATTGGAAAAGTCAATTTTTGGTCAAACCCAAACTTTTTATCGACTAAATCCGATTTAATTTGGACTGCTTGATTTTAATTAAAGGAGAATGGTCCCCACTATGACACATGTCATTAGTGGCTTGTAGGAAAAGAAAGAGACTTTAATAACCCTTCTACCCTCACTAGTTGTCCATAAAGGGATAAGGACTAAAGGGCTTTTGGGTCATTTCTCCATTTTGGTCTTTTAAGGCAAATGAAGACCAAATTTCAGCTCATTGTTGTGTTGTAGCCGAAATTTGAGAGAGAGAAGAGAGCTAGGAGCTTTCATGGTGTCTTGAAGAAAAAGCAAGAGAAAAAGAGGACCTTTTGTGCTAATCTCTACCCAAATCTTCTCCAAAAACCCATCTTCTTCATCATCTCCTCCATCTAAAGGTATGTACACTATCACAATCTCCTTTCATTTGATTTTAGTTCATGGGTTTACTTGGGTTTTACCTAAAACTAGCTAGGTTTGTTGTTCCTTATGGTGGTTTATTGTTAGATGATGCTTGGGTGAAGTATTTGATTTATTTGGGTTGAAATCCTTGAGTTTGTTGTGTTTTTGATTTGGAAATCCTTTGGGTACTTGTTGGTTTGTTGATTCCTGCCATGGGTAGAGGAGATTTGGAGTTATTTGACTGTTTTGGGAGTTTTGGAGGACTGAAAATGGAGTTTGGATGTTGTTTTTCGTGGAAAAGAGGCTGGAGGAAGAAGAAGGACGGATCTGGTCTAGACCGTCACAGATCTGTGACGGGAAACATCACGGCTCCGTGAGGGAGACCGTGACGGCACTCATCACGGGTCCGTGACATCATCCGTGACGGGTGTCATCACGGCTCCGTGACCCAATCCGTGGCAGACCAGTTTTGGTCCTTCTGAATCCTTTTTGGTTATTTTTCGTTTACTTCGAAAGGTGTTTTTGAAACAACGGTTGGGGCTATTTTAAACTTAGATGCTTGTGCCTTAGTTAGTCTTTAATTAGAGTTTTAATTGTGATCCAAGACCTAGGACCCGAGCTCGAGGAAAGAAGAAGACCTTGGGACCCGTGAGAAGACGAAGAGGAAGCTACCCCGGACGTCAGCAGCTAGGAGTATTGTTCGTGGAAGACTTCGAGGTAGGGAAAGTACTAGACTCCTCTTTTAAAACGACGCTTTAGTGTGCCTATAGGTTAATAATAAACAGAAAGGTCCTAGTTCGCATGTAGGATGTGATTCACTAGTTTACTTCGCTTTCAATACTTGGGAAATTGTCGCGCTGGTAGAATGGTTGTGATGAGCCTTAGGATTGTTTGTGATTGTCTCACATGCCGTGCTTGCTTAGTCTTTAGGTTAAAATAAGAGTCTAATTCAACTAGATGAATTGTGATGCTTGAGATATGAATTGTTGAATGAATGTTTAAATGATTGAATGACTGAATGATTGAATGATTGAACGAATGCCTGAATGAATGCTTGAATGAATGTTTGAGTGTAATTGATTGTGCCAAGCGGTGTGATCGGGTGAATGATAGACCGACGGATCGTAGTTGGTAAGTATGTCGGTAAGTGTAATTGTTTATGTGAATTCTTCGTGACGTGTTGTGGTAAGATTGTGGATTGCTGAACTTTGGTTGTTCTACGACTGTTTAGTGTGTTACGCTCTTGTGTATGATCTACGAGGAGTTGTGATCCGGTATGGTACCTACACCGAGGGGATAAGCCGGTGTGGGGTAGTATCATAGCTGAGAGATTGTTTACCATGTGGGGACGGTTACTTGTGATCCGGTATGGTACCTACACCGAGGGGGTAAGCCGGTGTGGGGTAGTATCATAGCCGAGAGATTGTTTACCCTGCGGGAATGGTTACTTGTGGTCCGGTATGGTACCTACACCGAGGAGGTAAGCCGGTGTGGGGTAGTATCATAGCCGAGAGTTATGGTTACTTTTTGCTTCACCCCGGGTGTATGCATCCCGCGGGAGCATTCCCGGAAGATTATCCTGTTTCGCCCCGATGATCCATGGTCATTTGGGGACATTTCCGGGAATCCCGATGATATGTGTCTCTTCAGGGATGTTTCTGGTAGTCCCGACGTATGTGTTTCCTCTGGACCGAGGGGAAATCCGACATGACACAAGGATCATTGTGGATCGGAGTATTGTGTCCGACATGACACAAGAACAAATTGTGGATCGGAGTATCGTGGTTTAAGTTATTGACGTGATATTTAAATACCCTCGTTTTAGTAATTTTATCAAAGATTACATTGTCTTTCCTTAATCTTCTTGAATTATTGCTTTTCCCTTAAGCGTTGAATATTATTATTGTTCTCTTTACCTTAGCATCTTGTTGATTAATCGTGTTATTTGTACCTTGTGGTTATTTGTGTTAATTCAGTTTTATTACCAAAGTGGAGGTTGCTTTTACTTATTATTTTCCCTATTGAGCGTAAGCTCACCTCTATTTGTTTATTTACTGTTTGTACAGGCGTGCTTGGTGAGTAGTCCTAGAGTTGGACTTGAGGCTCAGGAGCTTCTGGGAGAGTCCGGGTGGTGTTGGCATTAGAGACGTTTCTGTCATTATTTTTGATCTTATGTTTACTCTTTTTTATTCTGAGCTTTGACTCGTAACTTCGGTTTGGAACTTATTTTAACAAGTTATCTGATCAGATTTAAAGTTGAATATTCAAAATTGTTTGGTTTTACTTTTATCGTTATTATTTAATTATTAGTTTAAGGCACGTCTCGAGTCTGGTCAAAACCGGATTTGGGGCGTGACATTTTTGTATCAGAGCCTAGTTTCATTTTGAAATTGTTTTCAAAACCTCGGACCGAACGTCAATTAGGTGGGTAGAGTTAGGTGGTCTAAGTTGTAGTACTCGGTGACGCAAGTCGGAAATATCCGATGCGTAGAGTTGAAATGACAATCGTCTCAGTTGTGAAGTAAATTGTTTAAGTTTTGACTTCTTTATGTTACGTTGTCTGCGTTGCTTGACTTGTATCTTTCGCTCTATTTGCTATATGGCTCAATTGATCTATGATGCCGACCGGTTGAGATCGGGGTGGGTTTAACGAACGTTGATCGACCTGTTATGAATTGGTTTTTGGTAAATCGTTGGTTGAGTAGGTTGCCGCCTTGGTTGGCCGTTATTTAATTGGTGAATTTGAAATGTTGACCTGATTGGGTGTTAATAGAGTAATTCTAGAAACTCGAAGGTTACTACAATACTCTACAGTGATGTGTACTTTTGTTGGTTGTGGTGTGCCTTATGTGCTGGATGTCGTGTGCATTTGTTTATTTAATGTCCCGCTTAAGCGGATGGCTAGTGGAATATACGAACGGGTTATGCCGAAATTTCTGTAAAACTGAAGTGTTTGCACTATCACTGGTTGACTCAGGGGCGCCAATGTAGTCGAACGTGATAGGGGGATGTGTATTACCAGAATATCATGATTCAGTGTTCTATGTAGTTCTACTTGATTATTGAAATCATCTTGATCGATGGTGTTTGGTTTTCAAGAAGTGAACTGTGAGTAGCTAAGTAGATTTGCTTATTGATTTAAAGTCTTTCTTATGCTTGTGTATTACTAGAGTTTCGTGATTCGTTGCTCTATTTAGTTCTCCTAGACGACTGTTTCATTTAGTCGTTAGGTTGATTGAACTAAGCAGAGTTAAGTAGATTCGACAATTTATTTAGAGTCCACTAATGCTTGTGTAGTACCAAAATATCGTGATTCGATACTCTATATAGCTCTACTTGATTTTCGATGTTCATTTTTTATTGATAACATTCGGGAATTAGGAAGTGAACTAAGCATAGCTGAGTAGATTCGTTGACTAGTGTAGCTATATCTACTTGTGGTAGTTGGTAGTGACAGTAGCATGCATTCATTGTTGTTATTTCTTGTTCGACGATTGATCTAGATTTGCTCAAGATCATAGAACTACACCTTATTATAATTGCTTTTTCGATGATTGGTGGTTCGCATATTGGTCCGGGAAATGGTCTTGTGCCCTTTCCCCTTGACTAGTATGTGGTTGATTTCATGACACCGCATACATAGGAACTTAAGTGTTCTAAGACCATAAGGAAAACAATATTGTTTTTACCCATGTAACCAAACCATGCATTAATTGGAAATTGTGTTTATTTGTACCCGTGACTGACTCTTTGTGTGAACCAAATGATATGTGTCTTAGGTGGTAGCGCGTATATATTTTCATCGTTTTTTAGACTTAAACAACCACTTTACCATTTTGCCCTTTCGGGGATGTGGAAGTAACAATCCACGTCCACAGGTTTTATCAAAATACTAATGATACCTTTACTTCATATGGGTTCGACCGGTACTTAACTGTTTATATATTTCTTGATGATCATGTCCTAGTGCACGTTAAAAAAAAGGATTTGACATATAGTCATCCCCACTCATGCTTGTTTGATCGTCGCTTGCATTTCAGAAAAAACTTAAAAATAATAAACATTTATTTACTTTATAAGATCAACTTCTTAATGGTAAAGTCCTACACACAGTTTTAAATTTTTAGTCAAACTTTTTTTTCTGGATAAGCGCTAAACTTTTATTGAAAGGTCATTCTCCAAGGCGGAGAAAGCCAAAAAGCACAAAACCAAAGAACAAAAATCAAGGAACAAAACTCAAACGAGACTGATGCTACCATCATTCATACGCTTCCTTCTCAAGCACCCAACGTGGTCCCTTTGCCAATCCGCGAAAGAACGATCTCGACTAATAGAACCTGAATACCACATAATACCAAAAGACTGGTTTTGGATTTTTCCAAAAACAATATCCGGGCCTACCATAGCTTGGTCAAACACCGCCATATTCCGGAGCAACCACGCCTGCCAGAACACAACATACCCCACACGAGCCCAATGACTCCACCATCAACTACGACCAATCCCCTTCCATATCACGCTCTTGGGCATCACCCAGATGATACCCCACCACCTATAAACTTTACTCCACAATTTCCACACCAAAACACAATGCAATAAAAGATGGGGGACATCTTCCATATCCGATCTACAAAAACGAAAATACATATCATTGAGAGGGATCGGGACCCCTCTAGCTTCAAGAAAGATCGAGGTCGGGAGAGCGCTCCTAGCTGCGAGCCACATGAACATAGACAGTTTCGGAGGACTACCTTTCAACCACAGGATTGATGCCTAATCAAATTTGGGTATTAGATCATCACCTCCCAGACCAAATGAGTGCTCGGTTGATAGGTGTAATCGATTCCATAATAAACATGGACGTTCTCCATA
The DNA here is from genome assembly GCA_963921825.1 of Erodium maritimum. Lineage (NCBI taxonomy): Eukaryota > Viridiplantae > Streptophyta > Magnoliopsida > Geraniales > Geraniaceae > Erodium > Erodium maritimum. The sequence continues at coordinate 142,299,468 of OY997588.1, read as the reverse complement.
AACTGAGAATACCACCAGCACTACCTTCTGCAGGTAACAAGTCATAACCCCAACCAGAATTCAAGCCACAACTTCTCAGGACAGCTAGATCGACTTCTCTCCATTTCACTTCTTGCAACATAATGAAATCAGGCTTAACTCTCATAACCACACCTCTCAGATTATGATACTTCTAAGAGGAGTTCAGTCCTCTCACGTTCCATGAGAGGACTATCATACTTCATGCAATTTGAGAGTCGGCACCTAGGTCTATGTCGTCAACCTCATCACACTCCTCCCATTCATCATCAACTTCAGAATTACTCTTGAATAATTTCCGGTGAGAGGATCTTGTTTTCATATTTATTCAAACAATTATGACCCACTATAATTGCCTTCTCGCTAACCTTTGGAGAAAGCTTAGACAAAATACGAAATTGATTAACGGACTTACCCTCGGTAGCTGAACCCAATTCCTTCTCAGCCGAGCGAGTACGAGACCTTGTCTGATAAAAGGGTCGAATAAGAGAGGTTTCAGTATCTCGTACAGTCACCTTCTGTGTATCCAGAGGCTGAATTTCAGAACTCAAAACAAGTTGGTTTTCTCCTCCAGTATCGGAATCACATACATTTGAAAGCTCCTTATCCTGATTTTTTTAACTCAACAATCTCCCCTTCTTCTATGGAAAACAAACTCACATTTGAATTTGAAGGAGAGGATGATGACTCCGCTTCCTCAGTACCTGCCGGAGCATACTTGGACAACAGCTCGATAGGTCTGACTGTCGGCTTAATTTCAATCGGAAAAAACCCTTCACCCAACTTGAAATCAACATAGTGCTCAGAAACAGGATTAATTGACCTGATTAATGCCGTTGTGGATGTGAAGAAATCGTCGGCATCATCACATGGAGCAGCCCAAATCAAGGTGGCCTTAGACCCAAGCATTGAATTTATCGCTTCAGGCGAATTACCATGACACGGTATACCGACAATGGTAACCCAACTCAGACGACCTCCAGCTAGGACCCCATTCTCATTCATACTCACCAGCTGGAACCACTTCTCAATCCATTTCCATTTTGTTTCGCGCAACATCGCACCGAATAACAAATCAGAACAATGGATCAAATAAATCTCATCCCCCAAATGTCGAAGCTCCAATCCCTTGGCCCCATTGTCAGTGAAGGCCGAAAGGAGCTGTGACCTTGTTAGATGGGTTCGATTGACTGCCACAACATTAGAACGAATCCATCTCAGACAAGAATCGATAGTCAAATTCCTCTGAGGGTTACCTGATGGAGCAGTCTGGTTTTGGGTCGCAGAGACCTTCTTCCAAACATTCCGCTCCGGACGTTTTCCGCGATCAGAGGTCCAGGCCAAAGCGACCAGCAACACATGCCCTTTCACCTTAACGTCGTTCGTCTTTTCAATGATTTTCAGAGCTTCCTCTCTAGAAATGGCAAAGAGAAACCCAAAATATCTCCCATTCCGATTAGGGTTTTGTACAAAAATCAATTTGGAGATCTGACCACAGCTACCAAAATGGGACGCGAACCAATCATCGGTGGTGTCGTACAGAAGATTACTGACGAAGACCTTCGTTTTCCCTCCGACCGAAGCCGATCCCTCCAAATTGACGCCCAACCGAGACGAGGTGTTACCCTCCGGTGGCAGCGCCACTCCTTTCAGTGCTTCCCTGAAGCCGGTGAGGATACCGAAGACCGGAAGCTTCGCAATGTCGTCGTCTCCCTCTCTCACGCTCTCGCTCTCTCTCATTTTTTGGTTAATTTTTAGTCAAACTTAACAATTAATATGTTTGAGAACTGTCAACCCTACTCATCCTTTATGATATTGTCACCGTATTTTAGGACGCCATCGAGAGTTCGAGCATCTATTGCTTTTGTCCTGGAAGCTCTAGTCGGATCTTTTGCACTAGTGATTGTGTCGTAATCCGATCTTGTAGTCGTTGTTGTGCAACCTGCCATCGATGGAAAAGCTCTCTCCGTGTCTACTAGGGTTTGGTTCGCGCAACCTCTAGTCACCGCATCGTTGTCTCCCCCTCGCCACTAACGTTGTGCCTCCGATTTCTGCTCCGGTCACCCCCTATTACATCGAAGGTTTCCACCTATTTCTCTTCGATATTATTCAATCTCCCCGCCTTGGATCACCTCCCCTAAGCAGCAATCGCTGCCTCTTAAGTCGTCATCGGTGTATCCACCTCCTTGGCCTCCACGATGCCTCATCCTCGATCTCTGATCGTTTGGTTCTGGCTTATTTCATCTGTTTGATCTTTTTTTGCAAGGTTGATGGTAGGCAACCTGGGCTCTAGGGACCTACTTCGATAGGAGTCCCTGGGACGAGCCGCCACTCCCAGCCAGACTGTCATGTTCAAGTTCGGTAGCTCATTTGATAAAACGAGTTCTTAGAGAGTAAGGACCAAGTAACGTTTAGGTCTTACTTTGAGCGGTTCTTGGCAGTTTGAACATTTTGGATTTTATTTATGTTCTAGTTTTGTTTTCAATTCATGTTTTAGTTATAATTCTGTTTGTTGTTGCTATAACCGTTTCATGTTGGAAAAATTCGTATCTAAAGGTAGGGACATACGTTCCCTCCTTCAAAACGAGAGACTAGCTCTCAAATTTGTCAAAAGAACTGCGTACATGCCTCTCACTAGCTTACCAAAAAAGTTTGTTCTTTATTTGTTTTTCAGTGATCAAGGGAATCTCTCCCTGATGTACACTAATCTCTTGCTCTAAAAAAAGTCTTGCACACATGTTTAAAATCTGATCCTTAGACATTGATATCGAACGCAACTTGAGAGCTGCAATGTGGTTGGGAGAGGACCCAACCACCCGCTCCAAATATCTTCACAGTCGGTGGTGATCAAACAAGCACAAGTGCATTTACTCTTATGTTGCTTTAACTCTACTGAATTGAGATCTACTACTACATCTGACTTTACCCCTACACCAAGTAACAAAAGCATCTATCTACCTAATCAAATTGCTATTATGAAGGGTTATCAACTGGATCACTAGGAAAGGAAGATCATGATTGAATAAGGCTGAACTGAAAATAGAATGTGTTATGTAATCATCCTACAATCGTCTCCTTACTCACGTAGCAAATGTACTGCAATGAATTGTGATGTTACAAATTACAGTAGGCATGGCACACATCACTAATATCTAAGATTTTCAAATCAAGCAAGGTTGACTCACGTATCAATCATGAGTAGACCACTACATTTGACTCGTTTAATTTAAATGTCAAACAAGTACTCCATTTTGAGGGTTGTAGTTTAGTCGAGTAACGGTTTTGTTTTGTCTAACTTCCAAATTATTTCAGTCTTTTTTTTAGCATATACATAGATTATCTTATTACTTAAAAATTCAAATTATCGATACAAAAACATGAAACATAAGACTAAACAGTGATACTGAAAGAAATCCAAAAAAGGAGGGTGAGATTAAAGTCCTGACTCGTAAGTATCAGACGCTAACCTTATAATTAGATACTCGGTTATTCCAAAGATAATTTAAAGGTGGATAGGCTCCACGTTGGTGGCTACTCAATCGTAGCACACAAAAATCATTATCTGACTCGACTTGAAAATATCCATTATGAATGATCTGATTCGTTCGAGGGGATAACAGACATGTAAGGAGAACCCCAGATAATGGGGGAACCAGGATGTCGGGTTTGCACCGACCATGCCAGGGCGAGGTGTGCGTCCCCACATACACAGCAGGGTATTATAGGCTCGATCCAGCAGATGGGGTTGGAACGCCAAGTTTCCACCAGTTGTTACCGGCAGGGCAACTGATGATTCCATTTTCCCTGATTCAGAGCGGGGGTGCCAGGGTCCCGATCCAACGGATGAGGATGGCGCACCTTTGCACGATTGCACCATCTCATTCTCAGCCAATTCATAGTAGAAGGGTAGTACACATGCATACTGCGGAGGCGATACATGAGGCACACGAGGCAGCTCTGGTGGTAGAAGAGGCGATGGTTGTGACGGTTCTAGTGGCAATTCTAACGGCCGAGAAGGGGGTGGTGGTGGCTCTGGTGGTGGCGGCGACAGTTGAGGTGGTGCTGGTAGGTCATGATCGATTGTGGGGGATTACGACGACGTTGGTGGCGGGGTTGGGCACGACATCAGGGAGGAGACGCGCACACAAGGACGGGGAGACGGGATGAAGCCTGGGAGATACGGGTCAAAACCTGAGAGACGGGATCAGACACCATCAATGATGGGTTGCACGATAATGGCGACATGAGCGGGTGTCGGCTCCACTGCTGGCGCATAAGGGTCGGCTACGGGTTTTAGAACGAGATCCATCGATACTCGAACTCCCATGGGTGCACTAGGGCCGACTGCCATGATCAATGCCGCGATTGGAACTCGCAAGCCTAGATATTACGATGGAGACAACCGAGGGGTTGGGATAACATGTTGAGATGGTAGAGACGGACGGGGCGGTGGCTTGGAGGCTGGTGGCGTTGGGGGCAATGGTGGAGACGAATGTGGAGGCGACACATGAGGCGAAGGAGAGGACTGAGTTGCCTTCTGTCTGGTTCGTTTGGGTGGTATAAACACCGTTGATGGGACTGGGGGAATGACTCAAGATTTGTCTGTCGGCGAGACTATTGAATTAGAGGCTATAGTAGACAGAGAATCGACGAAAAACGACATAGGTGGAAAACGCATGAAATCTCAAAGTTGCTAATGCTTCTAATGAAAGGAGAAAAAGCTTGAAAGAAATACATGTCTTCAATTAGAAAGAGAAGAATACGATAGTGGGTCCTGATACAAAGCCTTGCGGCAACGACAGGTTATTGGAGCATAGAGCAAATTCTCATTTGTCTAACCATGTTCCATGGATTAATATAGTGTTGTCGTTTGATTTGCACATAAGTGATTTATTTGAAAGTTAAATATCATAAACATTGATGCTATAATGATTCACGTTACACTTATTCTTAAAAAATACACATGTTAGTGTAAGTGTAGTGTGGTAACTTATACTATGAGATGATTTTTCAGCCCATTAGGTGTTTTTGGAGTTACCATTGTTTACAATAATTTAGAGAACTTAGTTTAACCCACACCGCCCATCAATCTTAGTTATAAGATAAAACTTAAGTCTAATGTCACAGAAAGTTACCAAAACCATAAGATGAAACAGGTCAAAATAAATATATCACAATCACAATTACAAATATATAACAATTACAAACTAATTAACGAATTCAACTTCAAGAACTCATAGATGAACAGAAAATGCAATGTATCAAGTATTCAAAGGATCTCTCATCAACATCAAATATGTGTTTATAAAAATGGGTTAATAGAGTTATACTATATAGAAGAAAAGAGTCAAGCCATGGATGGGTCGAATTGAACCACAATCCACCCATGGGCTTTCCAACACACTGGACTAGATGAACACACTGCAAGTGTGGGGCAGGAGGATGAGGTCAGTCACCTTGTTCCCCGGTTGGTCTCGGCTTCTCATAATCAGGTTTTACTGGGTCCAGTTGAGGATGAGGAGGTCAGGCAAGCGGTCTTCAGTATGTTGCCCTTGAAAGCCCCAGGACCGGATGGTTTTAACCCTGGGTTTTACCAGAGGTTTTGGCCAGTTGTAGGAGGACAGGTTTGCAAGTTGGTCAAAGATTTCTTTCAGACAGGGGTCCTACCTAGGAATATGAATGATACAAACTTAGTTCTTATTCCTAAGTTGCGGTCTCCGAGGAGAATGGGTGAATTTCGTCCTATAGCCCTTTGTAATGTACTTTACAAAGTGGTGACGAAAGTAATGAGCAGGAGAATGTCGGGGATTTTGCAGGAGGTCATATCGGAGTCTCAGAGTGCCTTCTTGAAAGGTAGATTAATTACTGATAATTTAATGATCTCAGGAGAAGTTTTGCATGCCCAGAAGAACAGGAGACAGGGGAAAGTGGGAAGTATGGCGATTAAGGTTGATATGCAGAAAGCCTATGATCGGGTTGAGTGGGGATACTTGGAGAAGGTTTTACTCGGGATGGGGTTTGATCCACATTGGGTCCGACTCATTATGGTCTGTGTACGCTCAGCTAAACTTTGGGTCTCTTCGGAGGGTCGAAGGTTGGGGCCGATTGTCCCGGGTAGAGGTATTCGCCAAGGTGATCCGTTATCTCTGTTCTTGTTCATTATTTGTGCTGAAGGATTATCTAGGCTTATTGATAATTTCGAGATGAGAGGCCTGATTCAGGGTACTAGAGTGGTTCGGGCGGCTCCGACGGTCTCCCATCTATTTTTTGCGGATGATAGTCTATTCTTTGGCAGAGCGTTGGAAGAGGAGGCTCATAATTGGAAACAGTTATTGGGTTTATATGAAAGGGCTTCAGGGCAAAAGGTGAATGTGGCCAAGTCTTCGGTAGTATTTAGTCCGAATACAGAGGAAGACTTGAGGAATCGGATTGGGGCGATTCTGGAGATGCAGGTGAATGAGGCCGTGGGGTCCTATCTAGGGCTACCAGTGGTCTTAGGCCGTAGTAGATATCGATCCTTGTGTTTTGTTAAGGAGAGGATCCTGCAGAGAATTGGGAGTTGGGACGAGTTGTTGTTAAGCAAGGCTGGTAAAGAAGTGCTTCTTAAATCAGTCATTCAGGCGCTTCTTACGTATACTATGAGTGTGTATTTGCTTCCTGATAATTTGATTCATGAGATAGAAGTGGAGATGAATAAATACTGGTGGAGAAATGATGTATAGACAGGCAAAGGCATTAGATGGCGAAGTTGGCAGGGCCTATGCGATCATAAGTTGAAAGGAGGTATGGGGTTCAAAATTCTTCGTGATTTCAATTTGGCCTTATTGGGGAAACAAGGGTGGAGGTTGATGAGTAACCCCAGAAGCCTTGTGGCTCGTATTATGAAGGCAAAGTACTACCCTATGACGGACTATATAAATGCAGGGAAGTGCCCAAATGCTAGCCCGATCTGGAATAGTGTGTTGGAAGCTCAGGAGATTGTGAAGGGAGGTATTAGAAGGCGTATTGGGTCAGGAGAGAACACGAAAGTCCTTGGGGTAGCTTGGCTCCAATCCGATTCGGGTCTAGTGGAGGCCGAGCCCTCAAGGATGGAACATTGGACCGTTAATTACCTTTTCAGGCCGGGCTCTAGATCATGGAATGTGGGTTTGATTCAGGAGTTGTTTTATGCGCAGGATGCGGAGGCTATTTTGAGGGTCCCTCTTAATTCTAGTTTGCTTGTTGATGATTGGTATTGGAGGGGGACCCGAAGTGGATACTATAGTGTCCGTGATGTTTACCGGTCTCTACATATTCAGGAGGGGCGATGGAGTATTGAGGACCGAGATGTATTTTGGAAACAGTTATGGAATCAGAAGGTCCCTCCGAAGATTTGTCACTTTCTATGGAGGGGGGTGTCTGGCTTTCTTCCTACTAATGATAACTTAATCATTAGGAGGGTGAATGTTAACCTGGATTGTGTGGTTTGTGGGGAAGCAGAGTCTGCTGAGCATGTAATGCTTCGTTGTCCTGTGGCAAAGGCGGTTTGGAGTAGAGTGTTGGGTGTCCCTCCGAGAGGCGATTTGACTTTTCGAGACTGGTTGGAGGTCGGCTGGTTGTCAGGAGGGGGCACCAATGCAGAGTTTATTTCGGTGATATGCTGGGGTCTTTGGAGGGCTCGCAACCAGAGAGTGTGGGAAGGGAAAAATCCCTCAGTGGAGGGCATTGTACGGGGTGCAGAGCAGTTGTTGACTGATTGGAAAGAGGCTCAGGTGTCGCGAGTACGTGGTGTTAGCGGGTTTGTGCTCGAGAATGGAGGATGGAGGAAATCGGACCCCGGTAAGTGGAAGGTCAATTCTGATGCGGCGGTCTTTCATGGTGCCGGTGGTGGGGGTGGTTGGGTATGTAGAGATGTTGATGGTTCCCCGCGTTTTATGCAGTGTAGGGTGTTTGGGGGTCATCAGGATCCAGAAGTGCTTGAGGCGTTGACAGTTTAGGCGGCACTGCAAGAGCTAGCAGACCGAGGTATGGGAAACGGGGTGGTCGAATCGGATTGTTTGGGTCTAGTTATGGCTCTTAAGAGCGATTCGGTTCTGATTACTCCTTTAGGTGCTATTATTGATGATTGTAAACAGATTCTTTCTTGTTTGGTAGAAGTAACTGTAGTTCATGTAAAGAGAACTGCAAACAGGGTAGCTCATGAGCTAGCTAGGAATGCTCGAGAATGGGCATCTATGGTGTGGGATTTTTCTTCATTGCCAGAACCCATTTCTAGGTTACTGGCTTGTGATTCAGCTTAATAAATCCTTCAGTTTCGTCAAAAAAAAAAACACATGTTAGTGTAAGTGTAGTGTGGTAACTTATACTATGAGATGATTTTTCAGCCCATTAGGTGTTTTTGGAGTTACCATTGTTTACAATAATTTAGAGAACTTAGTTTAACCCACACCACCCATCAATCTTAGTTATAAGATAAAACTTAAGTCTAATGTCACAGAAAGTTACCAAAACCATAAGATGAAACAGGTCAAAATAAATATATCACAATCACAATTACAAATATATAACAATTACAAACTAATTAACGAATTCAACTTCAAGAACTCATAGATGAACAGAAAATGCAATGTATCAAGTATTCAAAGTATCTCTCATCAACATCAAATATGTGTTTATAAAAATGGGTTAATAGAGTTATACTATACAGAAGAAAAGAGTCAAGCCATGGACGGGTCGAATTGAACCACAATCCACCCATGGGCTTTCCAACACACTGGACTAGATGGAGAGTCTTCGTAGTTAAAGGCCCTCAACTTAGCCACCCATGCAATCCATCTCAAAACTATACTTCAGGGCCCTTCATGAACCTCGCATAGAATTGAAAAATCTGAACTTTGAAGAGCTTTCAACCGATAGAAGATATAAACTTCATAAATCAGAACAAAGTTTCTAACAACAAGATGGAACTCAAAGCTTAGATCTATTTGGAGCAATTAAATAGTATAATGATTTATCAATAATTAATTATCTTCCTTACAGACATGTGATAGCTCTTATAAAAAGTACAAGGTGATATCAAATTACCAATTTATCAATGTATAATCTTTATTTTTCATAACAAACGAGTCTTTTTTGTATAAAAGTTTATGAATGATAATTGAGACCCACAAGCTTGTTCCCATCAAACACCCATCAAAATTTAAGCTGTTGAGAGAAAAGATATAGACTATCTCCTACCTACAACCCAATAAAAATGATGCATGATTAACCAAATTATTAAACTTTCTTTTATTAATAGTTTATGACGCAATAAAATATGAAAACATATCTACATGACTACAACCGAAACATAATTCTACGTGTTTTAAAATTTTAATTTGATGTCAAATAAGACAGCTGGCATTGACTGAAAGATCCATATACAGTGCTTACAGACGGTAAAGAACGGCCATAATAATAATCCGTATTGGTATTACAGAGAAGACTTTAATTTTAAGGAGAGATTAAAGATAATAATTAGTATCTCTCAATTTGGAGGCGTGAGTGGAGCGCATGCTAAAACTGGGACAAATTGGAAGAACTGAAACGGAAACAAACAAACAAAGGGTTGTGTGATTTGGTTTACCAGTTTATCTGTTTTCTCACCTACATACATCGCTCCTTCTTCCTCTGCTAAAACTCTGCTCTTCCTATTTTTGTGCTCCTGAATTGATCGTCTCTAGCCCTTCAGCTCTATGTTTTCTCAGATGGGTATGTTTTGCTTTTGCCTTTTCTCTCTGAATTTTGATTTCCCGATCTGGGTTTCACTCAATATTTCTTATTTCTTCGCTTTTCTTGTTTGTGGGTTCTTAATTTTATCTGGGTATTACTGTTAATTGGAGTTGCTTTGGTGCATCTGATTATGTTTCTCTGGCAGGGATAAACTTGAGTTTCTACTGACTTTGCTGAGTTCTGCTTTAGTGTTTGTTTTACTTTGGATTCTTCCTTGTCCTAGGGATTACTCTGTCTATTTTCATTAAATTGGAAATTTATGCTCACTGTAATTGGTACTCCCAACTCCCAACTGATTGAAATCCCATGTAACTCAATTGGCTAAGAAACAGCTGTTTAGATGCTCGAAGAGTGTAAGTCATGTATCTTGCTTCTCATACGTTATGGTATTAGCCTTGATAAGTTTAGGAATTGGATATGGATATTGAAGGTTGCAGTTTGACTGTTTTGAGTTATATCTTAGGAAGAAGAACCACAACCCCAAAAGGTTCCATTTTTTAGCAATATCCAGCTCAAAAGCCGACTGTGGAGTCTAGTTTCACCGTTTAAAGTTAATCTTTGGCAAGACTGCTTATACTGTTTGTTTTATGGTTGAATGCATAGGTTTTTCTAGAATGATAAAAAAATGTAAGGTTTCATTGTTATCTGGGGGAACCAGCAAATTTTAGTCAATGATAAATAAGACAATTCTGTATGTAATTATGATGATTTTCATTCTAGAGCTACACAGAAACCATTTGTGGTTGGTTTCGCCTTTACATGATTACTTTTGGGGCTGGCTTAATGTATATATTCCGTACTCAAAAAACCATGACTATCTTTTTCCTAATGATTTTCCACTAGTTTGTGCTTGATTGTTTATATTTTCACATATAAGTTTTTTGCTTTCATTTCATTTGAGTCCTTTAACATATATGGCGATGGTTTTATCAACATTACGATTGGCCCATCCATGATCTTTGGAGCTCAATTTTGTTATTCTTCATTAATTTATATAAATTCGCAGCTGATGAAATGCTGTACAATATATTTTTTATATGAATGTTCTGAACTTCTACTCAATATCAGGAAATAATGTACCGGACATTGATAGTTCTTAGAAGATAACAGAAAGAATTCAAAGAGATGGGAGGTTGCTGCTGTTCTTCAAGAAAACCTCATTTGCATGGCACACCTGTGTACTATTATGTCAGTAATATCCTCCATCCCTTTGTTACATGTCATTATCATTCCTATTGTAAGCAGTTTTTCCTTATTGCCTTTACAACTATTCTATACCATTGGCAGTGGCTTATACATATATAAGGTTGGATAGATGCCAAATATTGTACTTTATCATTGCTTTGCTTGATACTGATTTAGGGTGGATAACAAGACTATTCTAGTGCCACTTGGATCAAAGATCTCCACATATTAAGTGTTGTATTTTTTTTAGTTTCTGCCTTTGGAGTCCTACTATGTGTTGGGTTTTGTTAGTTTTATACGTTCTTTAAGTGTCACTTAAGTTCGACTATTTGGCTTATCTGCAATTATTGCTTCGTTTGACCATGAGATCATTTGTGTAGGTCAGACTTGTGGGACACTGTAGGTTCCAGAGTTTTGCTTGAATTTCCTTCTAATTCCGTTCGTTCCCTTTTCCTACTATTGTATTTTACACTGTCTACAAATGTATCATTGTTTAAACCCTTTCCATTCCCGATCATGGTTGAATTGCGCTTTGCATTATCAATCAGTAGGTAAATTTGTGAATTGTGAATCCAATGTTATAGGGTGATTCGGGAACAAGACCCAATGTCGGACAAATTAGCCTCTAACATGAGGTATTTTCTAAGATTAGGCTGACAATTAACCGAAAATACTAATTTCGGGTCGAGACCGATCTGACCTTCTTTGGCTAACCATAAGATGGGAATCATGTGAATCGGGGGATTCGTTTAATTCTAGACCGGTCATATCCATGAATGGTCCAAGGGTGATTTTGAATAACTAAGGGTATGAATTGAATCAAATCGGGAAACAGCTGAGTTTAACAATCATGTTTCTGATTCATATTTCATCAACGCTAAACTCATATCCTACTATTGTATATACATCACTTTGGATATGTTATGATCTCAGCCTGCAGACAATGATACTTAAAATTTCTGGGGTTCTCTCATCAGTTTCATTTTCAGTCCTATTTTTTCTCAAGTTGTAAAAAAAAGGTTAGCTATTTGTTTTGGATTCATAAAACATCTGTTTTCCAACAATCTGAATAGTTAAAAAATTTCTTCAATGTGAACAAGATTAAATGAGTTGATATACCAAACAAAGCTACTTCACCACCTTTTCCCTAAAATAAGCACAAGTTTTAAGAAATTGTTTGTGATGTCGTACCTCTAACTTAAGGCATGTTAATGTTGGTGCTTGTTATTGTCAAAACTAGGTGTGCATTATATCTTTGTCTGATAAAAGTACTTTTTTTTCTTTCTGAATTGAACTCCTTTGTGCAGTGCCCTCCAGGTTTGGAAAGACATGAGTCCTTAGCATCTCGAGGGGGCTCGCTCAGTCCAATCACTACAGGACTACTTGTTCATTTGGATCTGGAAACATCCATACCAGACACATACCGGTCCCCTCCTGCACCTCTGCCTTATGATGTGGTTTTGGGGTGCCAACAATTGACAGATACTGAATCTGGTAGAGAAACAATTAGTTTTGAAACTTTGGCTACATGTGACGATCTTGAAGATTCAGAATGCAAAACTCAGGCTAGCTCTTTGGTTGCCTCACCAAAGAAAGTAGACAAATCAGATGAACCTGTTGTTTCAGCAGAAGAAGATGATGGCTGTCCCATTTGTCTTGAAGGTCTGTCTGATTTTATGACTTAAATCCGTGGCCGGTTTAGTATAGATTAGCTGTTTTAATTTTACCATATCAAGTCTCATGGTTCAATTCCTTGCCTTGGCTTGCAGAATATGACGAGGAGAATCCAAAAATGATGACAAAATGCGAACACCATTTCCACTTTTCATGCATTCTTGAATGGATGGAAAGAAGTGACACCTGCCCCATATGTGATCAGGTTTGTTCCTCAGTCATATATTTTAGGGATGATGGCAAAAAGTACCCTGTACTATAAACTTTTTGCAGGTTGGTACCCTTATCTTTAAATCATTGCGGGGTGTGACCCTGAACTTATATTTTGTTGCACTGTCAATTTATTCTAAAATGCCAATTTTTCCCATGAATTTTTAAATTAAAAATAATAAGTAAACAACAAAAAACTCACAATACCATTTTTTTTTCAAATTCTATTATCATAATTAAATTTTCTACAAACCCAATCAAATTCTGGACCTTTTGATTTTTACTTTTTAATTTAGTATTTCAAAGTCAAAATTGTCATTTTCAAACAAGATGCAAGTTCAGGGCTACAACCCGCAACGATATGAAGATAAGGGTACCAACCTGCAAAAAGTCGATAGTATATGGTACTTTTTTTCCATTATTCCTATCGCAACTACATAGTGTCATTCTTAGGGAGGCATTTTTTTTTCAACCCAACAGCATTTTGTCTTGCTAGTATCTTGGTTTTGAGCTTAACTGGAATTCTGTTGAGTAACCATAAAACATGCTTCATTTAGTTTCATGGGTTTGTTTATACAATTGTTCACTCATATAATGTTTGTTCAATTGTACAGGAAACGATATTTGACGACAACTGTAATTAGATGCATGTTCTACACTTGTTAATGGGATTGTGGCCCAGAGATTGTTTCTTTTTTGTTGGTTAGCTTGTCAATAGTTACTTGGAAGGTTGGTTAGCATATATTTTTGTGGGTCAGAATCAGGCAGACCCAAGGTTTGATCCAAAGCAGAGAAACGAGTCACACTGGGACAATGTCAAAACAAGATTGCTGCTTGACTAGATTCTATATCCATTGTTTATATCTTTGATTGTGAACACAAGAAGTGATCGATGTCGCCTTTCTTGTTGTGTTGATTTGTCACATTACTCGTTCTTGTACAAATTTTTTCTTCCCTCCCCGAGTTTGGTTTTGTTTGATTTGTGATTTGCTCTTGTTTCAGATTATTAGTTTGTATATAAGTTGTGAGGAAAGACTGGTTGTTGTAGGAAAAGTATGGGAGGATCAATGAAAAGGCGTGGTTATGTTTGATTGAGGACCTTGTATCAGCATCTTGTCTTTTAACGTTGAGGGGTTGTTATAAGTCGCTTTATGCTTATGCTATTTGTGGGGGAATTATATGTCACCACCACGGCTTTATTTTTAACATTTCAATATTCTAAGTTCAAAGTCGACTTTATTTTAAACGTATTTTGCGGCATTTCGTCACAGTACATTTTCCTTTTATGATTTTAAGCAGGCATGTAATTAAGTATAAACGTCTGAATGCACCGATCACGGAAGAATCACCAAAAAGCAAAAAGTGTTAACATCGTGGGACTAACAAAATAGTGAAAACTATCTTTCAACTCATATAGTTGGAAATCACATGTCGAGAAGGTGGCGACAGAATTTATGCACGGTGATAGTGGGATCGCGTGTGGAGCATGACCGACTGACGTCAAGGGCACAGTGGATGGAGGTGCGTGTCGTGCGCGTACATTTACGGGCGTGGAGGGCTTTATGGAGTCCGGTGGGGAAACAAGAGAACCGGCGAGGGAACCAATGAGTAATCAGGGGATCAATGAGGGGTATGCAGGTACTCCCCCCTCATCGATTATAGGGTGACATCAATTCCACCAAATACCGGCACGACATTCTCCTACTAGATCGCGAGCTAACAACTTTACGTTTTTATAGGCCCTCATTATCATTAGGGGGACGACATCATTTGGTTTCTCGGTAGGATGTATAGTCCAATTGAGTCATTTCAATCCCTGGTTATAGAACTGTCCACACCGTCACTCTCGGGCTTCGGCGATTGTTTTGGTGGTCTCGACCGCTAACGCAATTTATTCCTGTGACACTTTCCAGAGTCTCGATGTCAATCATCCGGAAATGGGCCGTTCTGTCCTAGTTTTCTGTTTAGATTCGTTGTACTGGATTTTTCAGAAGCTATCGTAATATCACCTTCTACACAGCCTAATAAAGCATTTTAACCCATAAACTTTTTTTACGGTCTGTTTTTTTCATCGGCCAATAATGTTATGGCTTATTTTTATTGATGTTAAGCTTTTTTGATTTATAATATATAGCTTCGTCTTCCTTAAAAATAATATTTTATACGTCAGGTTAACCTTTTATTTATATATTAACATTAGTATGATATTGTAATTTCCAATCGTGTGGTCCTAAAATTAACATCGACTTCATTTTCAGCTGTCAATTTCATTGATCCAATGCAGGAGTTTTCATTTTCTTCTTTTTGCAGAAATGATGAATTATTCAATAATAGAACATTAAGGAACAGGTTAAATCTAACGCGTATAAAATTGTGAAAAATAGTGAAGAAAAATTGGTGTGTCAACTAAAGTGGTATATGATATTCAATGGTCAGCAATGTTGGTTGGTGCTGGTGGTAGCAAGTAGCAGCCAAATGATAATAATGAGGTTTCTTCGAGTGCTGTCAATTTGGGAATTGACATCTCCCTCCTCACTCCCACCCTTATGGCTCCTTTTAGAGCAAGAACAACGGAACGGTTCCGCTCCCCGCGCCGCTCCGTTCGCTGGCCGGGCGTCCTGGCCGTTCCGCTGTAATCGGCAAAAATCACGGCCCCGCTCCCCCTCCACGCGCTCCCGCTCCCGCTCCCGCTGCACACGCCCCCGCTCCCCACTCGCTGGCCGGGCGCGTTGGATGCGCCTGCGCGCCGTCTCTCTCGCTGGCAGCGTGTGGGGCTGCCACGTGTCCCGACCGTTGCACCTCAAACGGCTAGTTTTTTTTTTAATTCAAAAATCAACAAATAAAACCCGGATACATCTTCCTACGACGAAGAGGCGTTGACAGACCATAAGTTTTGCAAGACCCAAGTGCGAAGACTCATCACTAGCCTTGAAGCCCAAATTGATGTTCTTCGAAGCCAACCCCCACCACCAGATGTCGACCCAACAGAGGATGCTTCTTGAACTTGTATTTTGTTTTGGGTTGTATTAAAATGGATTGAATAAAATTAGAAGTTCATTTATATTCGTGTTGAATTTATTAATTATTGATTGTCTTTAATTATTTATTTCCAAAATTGTTTAAAGTATGACTAAATTAAACGGTTTCTGATAACGAATTAAATAAAACAGGAAAATAACAAATAATAATCCAGTCAGCACTGTTCTGCACTCCCAGGACCTCAAGGTCCTTTCTGTTGCAAAACACCCACTTTTCTGCACTCCCACTCCCTGACTTTTGTCCAGTCAGCACAAGGTCTGCACTCCCACTCCCTGACCAAGGTCCTTTCTGTTGTACATGCTCTTAGTGTCTTGCACCTATTTGATTGAGAACCCTTTTTTTGTCTTTTAGGACCACACAATTATCATATATATGGTCGTCCCCATTCTATTCAAACCACAACTAAAAATAGTAACGAGTTTTGTCTGTCATCGTTAAGTTATATGTTTCAAACCGTATTAAGATTTAACGAACTTGTAAACTGACTTGATTATCTTTAATATATATTTTGTTTGAAGAAAAAAAAACATTTGGATTGTGATCGAGAATGTAAGTCTTTTGAAGTGATAATATGAACGCACATTGTATCATAAAGGAGGAGGTTGAGAATCAAAGTGTATCTGATTCATTAGGGTTAGGGTGTGGATTTTCTGTGACACCCCGAGGTGCTATGGACGACTCATGGAGACCCGTGAGGCAGTTGATTGTGCCTTGCTCTTGTCCCCTCGGGACCATCTACCATAGAAGTGTTTGTAGACTCCATAGTGTCTTGGGCGGGGACTCAAAGCTATCCATCTCCAGAGAGGAGACGTACCATCGAAGCTTCACCGGTCCCTGGGTTGGAGGGGGGATCTGTTGCCCTAGGGGGGATGGGTACTAGCGAGGTTCGTCTCGGCTTTCCCTCAGGGTAGGCTCAGGTGGTTGCGCATTCCCTTGGTTCTGGTGTCTCCCGATGTCGAGATAGTGATTGCTCTCGTGCTCCGTATGTTGGTAGGGACGGGTGTCCATCGTCACCTGGAGCCGCAACAACATCGCCGTCTTCCGTGGTGCCTGGTCAGGATCATGACCCTCGGATCCGGTTGTGGTGGGTTCGAAGAAGGTGTGTTCATACTGGTGGATTGACCACCACTAGGAGGAAAAATTGAATGAGGCCCTACGATCCTGGGCGGATCGTGATATCGGATCAGGCGTCTGTTCTTGCATGTCGTCACACCGTACCATGGCTTGGTCATGCCTAGCTCGAGACATATGAGTATGAGGATGATGGTAAGGGTGGGGTTGTATCAAAGTCATTGAGCGTGGCCTAATTGGGCCTCGGTTCCTTATTTCCACGACGACAGGATTGGGGATCCAATAGGGGATGAGATCCTCTTCAGTGTTTGCGTCAATCTGACGGCTAGGCGGTAAGGTTAGTAGTTCCTATCGGACATGATGGGAAGTGGGGTGAGGGTATGTCATTTCATATGGAAATAGGCGACGATCAATAGAGAGAGCATCAAAGCTACCCCGTGAGATGATCCAGGAGCTCTAGTGGGATGATTGGGTCGTGGGTTGGAGAAGGGCCAATTGTTGGGACGTTGGAATAGATGGTGGAGAGCGTGGTGATTGAGCATCCATGGTGGTTGACGGATCAGAAAGGAGAGACGGCTTGGTGTGGTCGGTAGAGACATAAATGGTTTAGGGGAAGAGAGCTTTTAAAAAAAATGAGAGGAACCTTAAACGATTTTGATTTGACTATTCCCAACTGTAAAGTATATGTTTTAGTCTCACTTATGCATTAAATATTTTTTTTTATTAATGGCTTACTATTATCCAAAACACAACACTAGCAACCATTCTAGGAAATATCATGTTAACAAAATCGTTAATAGAAATTATTTTTCTTCGTAGATAAATAAAGATACACCGGATTCCTACCTCAAATTTTTTTAGCATATAGGTGAGTTTTATTGATTGGATAAATAGAGCATACAACGAAAATAACTAAAGAGAAAGAGAGTAAGGCGAAGGTCTAGTCTGTAGACATCGATCACTAACTCTATAACAAATTGCCCAGTTATACCAGGAGGACCAAATGTGAGGTCAGTGCCTCGAGAGGTTGGGTAGACGATAGGACATCGGTAGTGTTTACTCCATGTCTTAACTTGAAGATGCCTGAAATTACGGATCTTGGGCGCGTGATGGGACAACAGACATCCAGGGCAGGGAGTAACCTAGGCAGCGGGGGAAGCAGGGGTTCGGTTGTGGTCCAAACTTTGCAGGGCGAGGTGTGTTTACCCTTACACACCCCGTTGTTGATGGGATCACTGATGGACTCTAACGAGACTGTTGGGTGGGTCTCTCCATGATCGTAATTTGGGCCAGTAGGGTTTCACTCATTTGTCATGGGGGGTCCAGTCTTAGAGTTCCAAGGGAGGTCTTGGAAGCTTTCAAGGATCTTGTATTGTTCCTTAATAACCCTTGGTTAGGTAAGAGGTCTTGTATTACCTCTACCTCTCTAAGTCCCGGAGTACGGCCCCCACGGGGAGTTAGGTTGGTCATAACACATTATGTCCCCATTGGTGGCAGTGTTTTAGGCAGAAGGTTTTAGATTGGGGTGAGCAAGGAGGAGCCAGATACTTTGTATCATTATAGGGAGAATAGTCTCGTGCTGGTGGGAAACTATCTCAGTGCATTTGTGCCATTCCTTGAGTCAGTACCAAGTCGTAGCAGGTTCGACAACGTGCGAATAGTCCGAACGCGGCCTACAACGCCTTCTAGTAGGGACCACTGTGTCGGCTTCCCAATCATCGACTAGAGTATGGCGTCACTGTCGTGGTGCCCGGTCTTCCATTGAGGGTAGGTTGGGACTTGAGCCTCCAGGGCCAAAATGGGACTGAATTCTCCGGGATAGGCAAGGGTCCGAAATTGCAGATTCGGTTGGGGACGTGTTCTCTTTATCACACATAGGTGAGTCAAATAACTTGGGAACCTAGTGGGGGGGATTGCCCTCTAAATAATAGGATCGGTCAGGGGAGGTGATGGTTCATGCACCTCCTCAATTGTCGGGGAAGGCAGGATATGACCAGCAAGGCATGCCGATTATCAGCCTTTGGTTAGATCGTGGTCGGGATGGAGGGTGGGATCCTCCTAGAGCATTCCGGGCTTAGGCTGAGAGCAAGGGGCGGAAAGGAGATGTAGAAGACGTTTGATTCTCTTGATGCGCTCCGGTTTTATAATTCCTGGGTGGGTGCCGGAGGCATGGAGGGAGGCGATGGGACATGACATGAGTCTATCTCGAACCCACCGGTTTTCACCTTGTGACTCGATGTGGGGGAAGGTTTCTCAGGTGAAGGGGTCATTATGAGGGTCGTCAAAACAGTGGGGTCCATCGGTGGAAATAGAGGCTTTCGTAGGGAAGATTTGGTGGGTGAAGCTAACGGCGGTTGCAGCACAAAGAAAAAGAGGTCGAGAGAGAACCCTAATTACAAAGGAAAGGTCAAGATAGGTCGAGAGAGAAGTCAACATAATTCTTCTATGCCTTATGTTCAATCATGGCATCACCAAATGACAAAGGATAATGATACTTATGGTAATAGGTTATGACAAAGAGAAAGGTCACAATTCATTTGATTTGAGTGGTTATGGACCTTATTAGGAGTTATCCATAACTTGTGAACGAAATGTAGATTTCGAGCTCACTACCAACATCATGTGAACCTAGAGGGTCACACTCACACATAATAGAGTAAAGTCTACGATGAAATGAACCTTGGAGGTTCGACTTGAATAAATAAGAGTTATTGTATATGATATAATTAGCCTATTTATTTAATTACTTGTTCATAGAATAATGTTATTATTTGCATTTAATTATACATCTAGTATGATATTTATTTAAATGAAATAAAAGCATTAAAATGTATAATGTATGGGCTTTGCCAAAATCACTATTCACAATCACAACATAATGATTTTCGGCCAATCCAATGTAGGTTTATTTGATCTTCTATTTTAGTTAAAATAAGGAAAGGACAAAGTCTAGTTGGACTAGAAAAAAGAAATTCCCGTTGAACTAAGAAAAATAAAGAAATAAAACTTCTTTAGATTTCTCCATTTTTTAAAGATTTCTTAATTTTAATTGGTTATGGTTTTGAAAAATCAAAAGTCTATAAATAGAGACTCCCATTGGCAGAAAATTATGAGCGCCATCGTGGTGATTTTCGGCCAACCATAGTGAGAAATAAGAAGGAAAAATTACAAGACTACTAAGAGCATCCGCATCAGTTGGGGGGATCATGAACCATGAGGCAGAATCCTCTGCTGACTGGGCAGGGTTCAGCCCTCTGCCCCCTAAACAGAGTGTGCTCCACATCAGAGGGGCAAGTATGGGGGGCAGAGTTTTCAGAATTGATGATTATGTAATTAATTAAGCTTTTAACTGTATCTGTTAACGTTATTTTTAAATCAACAACTACTAAATAAAATAGAAATAAAATTCATAAATAGAAATAAAATTTCATTTATAAAATACAAAATTTAAAAAGTACATAACTTAAAAAAAATACATATCTAAAAAAGTACATAATTAGGCATCTCCATTAATGTGGTCGATTTGTTTCTGAAGTTTTCGAATTTGAGCCATCCATACCTGCAGCATTTCCATGTGATGCTCCATCTGTTCCGGGGTAAAATCGGACGTGTCCGTAGCCTTCAGATCTTTAACTTCCTGCATATATTTATCAATTTTTCTCGTCAAGAGCCACGATAAGCTTCGCCTTCTCACACCTCCCCTGATCCATTTGGACGAGATACGATGCTCTGTCCGCCATACTCTTCCCCTTCCTCTTTGTGAAGACCGCCTCGGTTAAAATAACTAAAATATTAAAAGGATTCGTTTGGAACGTCGGGATTGGAAAGCGGATTAAAATTTTGGATCGATTTCTTTTTGCAAAAAAAAAAAGAAGAAAAGAAAATAAAATAAAGGGAAAGGAATCAAACTGGGCCGGACCAGTTTGGGCTCACTCAACAGCACGGGCCCAAGCCCAGCACCGCGCCACGCCCGGCCCAATTCAGATCTAACCCTATTGCCCCTTCGTCTTCATTTACGCGAACAGTTCCCGATACCAGCCGCCCTCGTCTCTCTCTCTCACACTCGCCTCTCCTCTCTCGATCCTTCCTTCTCAGATCTCACCTCGTCCTCTCGCCGTTCTCACTCGAGACCTCGTCATCGCGTTCGCTAGCCGGAGATCCAGAAGCACCGACGCCGCCTCGTCGTGTTCTTCGTCTCTACGTACGAACCACGCTGGTACTGACTCGGGATGCCACCGTCTACACCTCGCCACCACTCCCGGTCATGAAGCGAGCCACGCCGGTACACGAGACGACGCTGAAGCCCGTCGCCGAGCCGTGTCAGGAACGGAACCACGCCGGCGAGACGTGCTTCGCGAACCAGATCTGGTTCGCCATCGCCGTCAGAGAACTCGAGCTGATTCTCCTCTCTCAGGCTCGATTCGCACCTCGACGACGTCAGGGAAGTGCACTCAGGTGAGCGAGGCGTCGTCCATCCCTCTCCGCTCGTCTTTTCCCTTTTCCGAGCTCTTCTGCCACCGTCAGCCGCTGCCATCGAAGACCTAACCCTCGCCGGCGTCGCCCCTGACCACGACGGACTCGAGCTAGGGCCGGACCTCGCTAAGGCAGGCCTTGGGCCACAACCAAAGCATACGGGCTTGGGCCAGACCTGAAGCAGACGGGCCTTGGGCCAGACCTGAAGCAGACGGGCCTTGGGCCCAAGATGGGCTTCGGCCGGACCAAGCCTCGGGCCAGGCCCAGGTTCCAGGACCGGGTCCGGACTTGGGTCGGAGCCGGGTCTAGGTCGGGTCTGGGGCCGGGTTCGGGTCGGTTCTGGGTCAGGTCTGGGTTCTGGGTTCTGGACCCGGGTTGGGCCTGGATCCGGGTCATACCAGTTTTAAAGAGTTAATTTGTAAAACCCCGCTCTTACAAAAATGGTATTTTTTGGAATTATGAAACGTCGAGGTAAATTTTTGCTACGAGTGAAGTTCGAGGAGAAAATTCAAAAAAAAATATATTAAGAGAAGAAGGGATCTGGGCTGACTTGGGCATTGGGCTAGAGCTGAGCCCAAAACAGAAATAAGTCTACTTTGACACGCAGCCCATCAGGCCCAGGAACCTTGAGCAGGCCCAACCCTAGTGACAAAAAGGGTAACGACGCGCTACAGTTCCCATTTTCCGCGCACGAGTCTCGAGGTCGTCTTCAACCTCGAGCTCTTGCTACCTCTTCTCGCGAACCCGAACTCCGGCACCTCCACCTCTCGTCCTCGCTTCTCCGATCAATTCCTCGCCCTTCTTCCTCTTCTCGAGCCTCACCTAACCTCGCCCCGCTCTCTTATCAGTCGTCACCGTCCCCAAATCGAGCCGGTTCACAGCTTGAGACTCGCCGGAGAACTACCAGACGAGCCCTCCCTCTCCGAGCACGGAATCGAGCTCAACGACGCCAGGAAGGCACGATTTGTGCTTCCTCGAAGCTTCCTCTCTCTTCGCCCGAACTCGCCGTGCCTGGAACCCTTGAGGGAAGCTCAAATCTGGCCGGAACCCTCGCCGGCGTGCTTGGTGCGTTAGATCTGGAACTCGCCTGACGCCCCCGCCTCCGTTCAACCATAACCCGAGCTCCGCCATTCATTTCCAGGCATCGCTAGCGCGACATGAAGGTCCTGAGCATCGTCGCCGCCGGAGACGGTGACCGGAATAAGCGAGTGTCGCCGGAGCTCCCCACTAGCTCGGACACGAGCCGACGGACCTTGGGTCAGAAGGCATTGGGCCAGGACGACCTGGACACGGGCTTGGGCCTGGGTTGATCTGGGCCTCGGCCTGGATCTGGCTGGGCTTGGGTCCGGCTCATGTGTCGGATCTGGATCCGGGTCTGGCTGGGTTTGGGTCGGCTCTAGGTCTGGGTCTGGACTCGGGTTCGGGCTTGGACCCGGGTCGGATCCGGGTCAACCCGGTTCGACAGAAATTATTTT
Source organism: Erodium maritimum (assembly GCA_963921825.1). NCBI lineage: Eukaryota > Viridiplantae > Streptophyta > Magnoliopsida > Geraniales > Geraniaceae > Erodium > Erodium maritimum. Next base: position 142,276,573 of record OY997588.1, on the reverse strand, counting down.
AAAAACAGATTTAATTAATGGATTTAATTAATTAAAGGTGAGAATTCAAAGGACTTTTGGGATAAATCAGTGGACCTTTGGACATTTACCGGTTTTGATTGGACTTTTTCTTTGTCAAACCTAGACGGGACTTCGCCCGAGCACAAGGGCTTGGACCTGAGCTAGAAGAACGAAGATCACGCCGGAATCCATGTGAAGAACGGAGCTGTGACCACTCGAGCTTTTAATCAGAGTTATATTAGAGGAAGACCACGAGGTAGGGAAAGTCTTAATTACTTAATTACCGTTTAGAATGCATGATTAGGATAATAAAATCGGAAAGGTCCTAGAATTGCCTATAGGGTTTGAATAACTAGAATAATCGTATTTCAATTACTAATAAATGGATGAGTCTAGTATGCATGCTTAGGATGATGACAATTAGTGAAATGTGCTTTCAATACTTGGGAACTTGATTTACTGGTAGAGAGGCTGTGAAGAGCTCTCGGATTAGTTGTGTGTTAGGTTCACATGCTTGATTGATAGTTGTCGGGTTAACTTAAGAGTTTAATGAAACTAGATTATCTTGTCTTATAGATTGCCTACTTGTTCGTTCGCATGCCATTTGTATGGTTGAATGTGTACTTGTTGATTTAGTGTTTTTGTTGCTATAATTGTTGGTTGAACGGATGATCGAGTATGACTGATTGTGCCAAAGGGGTACAATCAGGTGATCGATGTACCGATGGTTGGAGACAGGTAAGTACACGGTAAGTATGAATGGTGTTGTTTGTCTTGGTTATGATGAAAGTGTGTTCCGATGTGTGATGCTTTATGGGTGAACGAAGTACTTGTTCCTTTGTTCTTATTCTTGAATGTATGCTCATTTACTGGTTTGTCTATTTGTTTGCTTGGTTTGGTACTACACGGGGGGGGGGGGGGGGGGGGGGGGGGGTAATCCGGTGCCGATGAGGTGGTTGGAGTTGAACAGATACAGTGAGTTATTGACTGAGTTTTAGAGCCCGAGGGATTAGTTACTGGATATTATGAGAGTTGAGTATTGACAGATCCTGCGGGATATTCATCGGTTACTGGATATTATGAGAGTTGAGTATTGGCAGATCCTGCGGGATATTCATTGATTATTGGGCATGCGGGCAATTGGTTATTGGACCCTGCGGGGCATTGGTTATTGGGCATGCGGGCAATTGGACATTTTACCCTGCGGGGAAAGGATTACTTATGGTTTCACCCCAAGGAACTGCATCCCAGTGGGTGCACTACTTGGTCCCCTATGACATATGGTCCTTTGGAGGCATTTCTGGGAATCCCGATGATAAGCGCCCATTTGGGATTGTTTCCGGTGCCCCGACGCATGTGCTTCCTCTGGACCGAGGGAAAATCTGATATGATATAGATACTCTGGTGGATCGGAATGTGGGAACCGAGGTGATCCCAGAATCTATCCATGGATCGGAGGCTTGAGAAAGCGAGTGGTTGGCGAGATATTGATTATTCCCATTTTTACTATTATTGATCCGTTAAAGTATTTAATATGAACTTCTTTTAAGTTACTGTCAGCCTTGAAGAAGCGATGTTATTTCATCACAACGGATTCCATAACATTTCTTTGCTTTAATAGTATTTACTTGTTCCCAGTGTGATGAGTTTCTATTTTATTATAATGTTCTCCATTTATTCTCTGGGAAGTTATCGTTATCCTTGAGAATGCACTATTGGTATTGTTACTTCTTATTTCTTTATTACATCCTTTGGTCTAAGAGTTTTAAATACTTTTGTGACATCGAATTAAAACAGTTTTAATATTAAACTTGGAGACTAAGGTCATTTACGATTTTCCCTACTGAGCGCAAGCTCACCCTTATTTGTTTATTTATTGTGTGTACAGGTATGCTTGAGATTTGGGGGAATTCGAGGCTCGGGAGCTTCCGGATGTCATGAGGATTGTATTAGAGACGTGTTGGTCCACGTTGTTGAACTTTATTTACCTTATGTTACTTATCAAGTTTTGACTTCTGTTTTTGGATTATTGAGAAATACTTTGGACTCGTTTTCAGTTGTAAAAGAATTTATTACAGTTTTATTACTTTTACCTCGTTTGTTTTAGGTCACGTCTCGAGTCCGGCCAAAACCGGATTTGGGGCGTGACATAATTAATTTAAAATACGATTAATTAATTATTAAATTAATTTAAATTGGAGATTTAAAGGATTTAAAGAGGAAGGACTCATTAGACTTAATTGATAAAAATCAAAGGACCTTCGGACTGGACCGGGACTGGTTACCGTCCTTTTGTTAAACCCAAGCTTGGACCTCGATCGTGGAGAAGACCGGAGGTAGGCCCGGACGTCAGCAGCTAGGAGACGCAATTGTTGGTTCTTCTTGAGGTAGGGAAAGTAGCGAATACCGGTTTAATTACGGAAAGTTACTAGTATGCATGTTAGGTAATAATAAAACCGGAACGAACGTTTACATTATAGAAATAACTGGAAAAGTCTTAGTAACATGTAGGATGTGATTCACTAGTGTTAGCCGCTTTCGATATTCTGGGAAATTGTCGTGCAGGTAGAATGGCCATGTCAAGCCTTAGGTTGTGTGCTGATTGAATTGCCTGATCTTGGTTGAGATGCATGTTGTGTGACTTAGTGTCGATAAGTTTAAGAGCCAAAGCATTTTATATTCGGTGTAGCATGTTGTTGCTATGTGTGGGCAAGTGTGTCGTGACTGTTATGATTTGAATCATTGGCTGTGATATGGTCGGGTGAGTGATAGACCGACGTGTCGTGTGATTGTGGTAAGATTGTGAGCTTGGTGAGCCGTATTTGATCTATGGCATTACGATGCGTGTTATTATCTTGATGTGTGTTCCAAAAGGATTGTATTCTGGTACGGTACCTACATCGAGGAGGTGTGCTGGTGTGGGGTAATACATATGCCGACGATGTGGTCCCACGTATGCGCGGTCCCCCGGTGTGTTATTTCGGTACGATGCCTACATCGAGGGGGTATGTCGGTGTAGGACATCTAGGCTGATGGTTTGTGTTGGGATTACGAGTCGTATTGGGCCGACAGGTCGGGCCAACGGTCCATATTGTGATTGGGGCTACGGGTCGTGTTGGGCCTACGGGTCGTGTTGGGCCGACGGGTCGGAGCCGACGAGGGATATCATATTGGGCCTACGGGTCGTGTTGGCACTAGGTGTTGTGTTTCTACCCGATGATATGTGTCCCTTTGGGATGTTTCCGGGAACCCCGATGATCTATGGTCCTTTGGAGGCATTTCCGGGCCTTCCGATGATATGTGTTCCTAGGGAATGTTTCTGGTAGTCGCAACGCATGTGTCTCCTCTGGACCGAGGGGAGATACGAGTTGATACGATGACTTTCTGGTTTGATATGTTAGAGTTCGGGGACTGCGGTACGGGACGTGTGTCGGTTGCTTTTGTGTGTGATACGTTTACTGTTGGTTAATGTTTTATTGTGTGAAAGCGGTCGTTTGAGTGTGTTGTAAGTTTGGATATGAACCCCGGTTTGGCAGTTAGTTATGATGTACTAGTATGCCCTAATTGGACGGTTACTCGTGGTGGTGAGCCGATGTTCATTACCTTTACTACTTTCTCTACTGAGCGAAAGCTCACCCCCTTACCTTGTTGTTTTTCAGGTGTTGAGCGGGATTGTGCTAGCAGGACATAGCTGAGCTGGGGAGCTGGCGAGGGTCTTGTCTAGTAGGTCTAGTGACGTACCGTGTTTTGAACTAAAGACCTGTTTTACGTTTTATTTAAGAGCTGTTGACTCTTTTATTCAAATTAATGAAATTACACTTTATTGTTTTAAGCTTATTTACTTTAATTTTCGCTTTAATTATCTATTATTTTAGTTCACGTCTCGAGTCCGGTCAAAACTGGATTTGGGTCGTGACAATTTGGTATCAGAGCCTGGTTTCAATTTAAAATGATTTTTCAAAACCTCGGACCGTACGTCAGTTAGGTGGGTAGAGTTAGGTGGCTAAAGTCGTAGTGCTCGGTGACGCGAGTCGGAATTATCCTATGCGTAAAGTCGAAACGACAAGAGTCTTAATTGTTAAGGTGCGCTGTTTAAGTTTTACCTTACTTGAGTTATGTATTATTCTGTGTTGCTATACACCTGAGTGGATCCATGATGCCGATCGGTTGAGATCGAGGTTGGTTAACGAGCGACGCTCAGACTGTTTATGACGTGTTGATTGTTTAATTGCTAAGTGGGTTGCCGACTTGGTCGGCCGTTGCTTGATTGGTGAATTGAAATGTGGACTCGGCCGGGCGGTAATAGTGAAATTACCGAGACCCGAGGTGTAAAGGTTGAGATAAATTGTTGTGTGCTAAAACTGTGATTGAGTGTCGTGTGCAGGTAATGTTTGGTTGTCCCGCATAAGCGTATGGTTAACTTAATTTAAGAACGGGTCATGCCCGATTTTCTGCAGAAACTGAAGTGTATGTACCATCACGATTCGGTTATAGGGGCCATTGTAGCTGGACGTGAATGAGAGGATATCAAGTGGTTACAACGTAGTTCTGGTACGCCAGAACCAGGTTGTAACGCCGCGATGTCAACATGAATGTTATGTTAGAAAGTGGACGTGCTAAGAAATTTAAACCTAAGTTGATGTTGTATCTTGTGTGTTTGTGGTGCAATGATTGCATCGTGGAGTGGTTGACTGAGGGTGGTCTCGTTGTCTGAACTTTGTGAATATGCTGCTAAATGTGAAATTGTGTGTATCCGTTGCTTGTATATGTGATATGTGTGACGCACTAGTATGCGAACTTCTCTGTTGTGTGCTATTGGGTGACTATATTATACTGAGTTTACTACTAGTAGTACTGGTACTGCTGTTGTAAGCCGTGTGTAGCGCTAGTTATTCTAGGCGCGCTGTCTTTTCGAGTTGGGAAACGGAACCCGTGTGTTATCCGTACAGAGATTTGCGACATGGCACGAACTTACGATCCGCGAGTTACGAGGATACGGCCCGCTAGAGGCCAAAGACGATCATCGACCGCTGGGTCGGCGGGGGTGACTAATGCCCGGGGTGCGACCGCTGAGGGGCACGAGAGGGCTGAGACAGCCCAGACGGCGGCTCTAGAGGAGCTGACCCGCACTGTTTAGGGATTGGTAGACCATGTCTTGGTTGTGGAGCGACGCTTTCGTGAGTTAGCCAGAGTACAAGAGGTCAGGTCGAGGCCGACCAGTTTCCTGAGGCCATCCGAGTTTCGGGATCCGAGGAGGCAGAGGACCTCGGGATGGTTTCAGCCTCAGACCCAACTGAGAGGGCGCACGTGTTTTCGGTGTGGAGTAGCTTTTGAACGTTTGCATCGTTTAAGTCGTTAATTTGTTATTTCTTAATTCGCGCCCGAGTTCGACCAAGTACGAATGTTGAGACGGAATTTGGAACTGTGTACCTTGACACGCTAGCTGAGGGTACGACGGAGGGTCGTAGAACTACCAGTACGCAATCGGATCAGCCGGGGGGGATGGCCGGGTGACGACGTTATCAGAGTGGCGCAGTGGAAGCGTGGTGGGCCCATAACCCACAGGCATCACATTCTTCTGCTTTCTTTACACTTGATGAGACGTGGGGGTCTAAGAGTAGAACCTTGATGCGGTCCTGGCGTCTTGACACCCCGACTAAGTACGTTGTAGTTCGACGAGTATGTCCGGTGTATGGTAAAAATGAGAGTACCTCACGAGGTAGCCGGAAACCACTCGCTAAGTACGACTACCACAACGCTTCAGGCCAGTAACATTATGGCACCGTACGAAGCTGTGTATGGTAGGTCAGGTCAGTTGCCCAAACGGGGCACAGTTGAGGGTTAATGGACTGGGAGTTTTAATCGGACGTTCCCCGAGATAGGGTCAAGTGGAGCGCGTTCGTTTCAAATTTAGAGGACGAAATTCTCTTAAGGGGGATAGACTGTGAAGACCGCCTCGGTTAAAATAAGTAAAATATTAAAAGGATTCATTTGGAACGTCTAGGTTGGAAAGCGGATTAAAATTTTGGATCGATATATTTTTGCAAAAAAAGAAGAAGAAGAAAAGAAAAGAAAATAAAAAAAGGGGAAAGGAAGCCCGTCACCGAGCCACGCCGGTACACGAGACGATGCTGAAGCCCGTCACCGAGCCGTGTTAGGAACGGAACCACGCCGGCGCGACGTGCTTCGCAAACCAGATCTGGTTCGCCATCGCCGCCGGAGAACTCGAGCTGATTCTTCTCTCTCAGGCTCGATTCGCACCTCGACGACGTCAGGGAAGTGCACTCAGGTGAGCGAGGCGTCGTCCGTTCCTCTCCGCTCGTCTTTTCCCTTTTCCGAGCTCTTCTGTCACCGTCCGCCGCTGCCATCGAAGACCTAACCCTCGCCGGCGTCGCCCCTGACCACGACAAACTCGAGCTAGGGCCGGACCTCGCTAGGGCCGGACCTCGCTAAGGCAGGCCTTGGTCCAGAACCGAAGCATACAGGCCTTGGGCCAGTCCTAAAGCAGACGAGCCTTGGGCCAGACCTGAAGTAGACGGGCCTTGGGCCCAAGATGGGCTTCGGGCCAGGCCTAGGTTCCAGGACCGGGTCCGGACTCGGGTCTGGACTTGGGTCGGAGCCGGGTCTGGGTCGGGGCTGGGGCCGGGTTCAGGTCGGTTCTGGGTCAGGTTCGGGTTCTGGATCCGGGTTGGGCCTGGATCCGGTTCATACCAGTTTTAAAGAGTTAATTAATTTAAAATCTGATTAATTAATTATTAAATTAATTTAAATTTGGGATTTAAAGGATTTAAAGAGGAAGGACTCATCAGACTTAATTGATAAAAATCAGAGGACATTCGGACTGGACCGGGACTTATTAGCGTCCTTTTGTTAAACCCAGGCTTGGACCTCGATCGTGGAGAAGACCGGAGGTAGGCTCGGACGTCAGCAGCTAGGAGACGCAACTGTTGGTTCTTCTTGAGGTAGGGAAAGTAGCGAATACCGGTTTAATTACGGAAAGTTACTAGTATGCATGTTAGGTAATAATAAAACTGGAACGAACGTTTACATTATAAAAATAACTGGACGAGTCTTGGTAACATGTAGGATGTGATTCACTAGTGTTAGCCACTTTCGATATTCTGGGAAATTGTCGTGCTGGTAGAATGGCCATGTCAAGCCTTAGGTTGTGTGCTGATTGAATTGCCTGATCTTGGTTGAGATGCATGTTGTGTGACTTAGTGTCGATAAGTTTAAGAGTCAAAGCATTTTATATTCGATGTAGCATGTTGTTGCTATGCGTGGGCAAGTGTGTCGTGACTGTTATGATTTGAATAATTGGCTGTGATATGGTCGGGTGAGTGATAGACCGACGTGTCGTGTGATTGTGGTAAGATTGTGAGCTTGGTGAGCCGTATTTGATCTATGTCATTACGATGTGTGTTATTATCTTGATGTGTGTTCCAAAAGGATTGTATTCTGGTATGGTACCTACATCGAGGAGGTGTGCCAGTGTGGGGTAGTACATATGCCGACGATGTGGTCCCACGTACGCACGGTCCCCCGGTGTGTTATTCTGGTACGATGCCTACATCGAGGGGGTATGCCGGTGTAGGACATCTAGGCCGACGGTTTGTGTTGGGCCGACGGGTCGGGCCGACGAGCCATATTGTGATTGGGCCTCGGATCGTGTTGGGCCTACGGGTCGTATTGGGCCGACGGGTCGGAGTTGACGGGCGATATCATATTGGGCCTACGGGTCGTGTTGGGCCTACGGGTCTTGTTGGCACTAGGTGTCGTGTTTCTACCCGATGATATGTGTCCCTTTGGGATGTTTCCGGGAACCCCGATGATCTATGATCCTTTGGAGGCATTTCCGGGCCTTCCGATGATATGTGTTCTTAGGGAATGTTTCCAGTAGCCGCGACGCATGTGTCTCCTCTGGACCGAGGGGCGATACGAGTTGATACGATGACTTTCTGGTTTGATATGTTGGAGTTCGGGGACTGCGGTACGGGACGTGTGCCGGTTGCTTTTGTTGGTGATACTTTTATGTTGGTTAATGTTTTATTGTGTGAAAGCGGTCGTTTGAGTGTGTTGTAAGTTTGGCTATGAACCCCGGTTTGGCGGTTAGTTATGATGTACTAGTATGCCCTAATTGGACGGCTACTCGTGGTGGTGAGTCGATGTTCATTACCTTTACTACTTTCTCTACTGAGCGAAAGCTCAACCCCTTACCTTGTTGTTTTTCAGGTGTTGAGCGGGATTATGCTAGTAGGACATAGCTGAGCTTGGGAGTTGGCGAGTGTCTTGTCTAGTAGGTCTAGTGACGTACAATGTTTTGAACTAAAGACCTGTTTTACGTTTTATTTAAGAGTTGTTGATTCTTTTATTCAAATTTATGAAATTACACTTTATTGTTTTAAGCTTATTTACTTTAATTTTCGCTTTAGTTATCTATTATTTTAGTTCACGTCTCGAGTGCGGTCAAAACCGGATTTGGGCGTGACACTCTTCGCGGCCTTATTGCCAATTGGGCGTTCTCGTGGAGGCGGCATGCCAATTGGGGAACTTGGACGTCTGGTTGGGGAACTTGGAGAGAGTGAGGAAGTTGAGCCTCCAGCTGGTTTCTCGTCACCACTTAAATGTGTGACATTATCATCGTCGGTGGGGACTGAAGTGGGCGGAGTTGTGCTGCTATAACTGCCGGCCGCGTCCAATCGTCGTCGAAGTACCCCGGCTTCGCCTTCCTCTGACCAGAACTTTTCATCATTTTCCAACGGTTGTATCCAATGGTGGAGCTTGAAAATCTTCGGCTCGTTTTTTATAAGTTTGGTGTGGATTCGATAGAGTTCCATTGCCCGCTCCCTAAACTTTTCTTCGCTCCAGCCGCTATGACCTTCCTGAGACCTCTCCTTGCTCAGTAGTGTGACATACCGCCTGACTCTTGTAGAACTTTTGTTGAAATGAGTCTTGACGGCTTGCACCGTCCACTGAGTGTATGGGAAATTCCCAGCTTTGCATAAGCGTCTATGAACCGTACTCCAAAACGTGTTCCCATCTTGAGAGGTTTCGGTGATGGGGTCGTGCGTTGTGCGTAGCCAGGCTTTGATTAGGAGCATATACACTTCAGAGGGCCATTTGCTTCGCCTATCTAGTGTCGCCCGGGTACTCGGTCCCACGGATGATGACGTAGACGACATGCGGGTTCCGGTTGCGGCCGATATCTAGAATTGTGGTTGGCCGAAATAGTTGGCCCCCATGTGGTAAGGGTCGAACAGTGGGCAGGTGAATAACTAGTCGCCGGTGGGTAGACCGATTGTCCCCTTGGATTGGACGGTTGTCCTGTTGGGTAGGCCGGTTGTCCTATTCTACCTACGTTGCCATTTAAATTTTAATTACAATTAAAAATGGATAATTCATTGTTTGATCAAACATAATTAAAATTAAACATATAATGTAACTATAATTGAACATACATGACATTTAAATTAATGAAATGATTAATGTTTTAATTAATGAAATGAATAAATATATAATTCATAAAATTACCTTGGTCCCAAAGAGAAGCCATGTATTGGTTGAACGCCTTAGGGTTCCTCAAAATAAGGATATGCTCCTCATACCAAAACAACTAATAAAAGCTAACACACAAAACACCACACCACAAACATCGATCGGTCCAACACAACAAAACAAAGCATAACTAAAATAGTCAACACGGACCAAAGCACCACCGCCCCTCCTCAATTCACCGACCTCTTTGCCCGCTTTCTACCCGAGCTCAAACACCACCTCGGATCCCTAGACCAATCCTCAAAAGTCATCTCTTCACGGAAGGATCCAGAATTTCAACAAACACCAAAAACGTGACTCTTCACCCTCTCCACCGTCTCCAGTACCTGGTTAAAAATAGCATCCTTCCTAACCAGCCAAACATGCGACAGAACCACATACCCAACACGAACCCAACAAGCCCACCACCTCCTTGAACCTAACCCTTTCCACCATAATAAAACACTACCTACACGCTCTGGTATAAGACCAAACAACATCCACCACACAAACAGTTTAGACCATATCTCCCACGCATAAAAACAATGCAGCAACAAGTGATCAACAAACTCAAAACTACACTTGCAAAAAGGACATATCATACGATTCAGAGAGATCTTCAAACCCCTGGGAATTTGTTGTGAGACATGATTGAGAATTAATAGATGAGAACGTTTTGGGTGGTGGACAAGATTGTTCGTCGTAATGTTGATGGAAGACAATAATAAGTTTACAAAGAAGAAAATTTGATTTTAAAAAAATTATTTGATTTTATTTTTTTGTTGGCGTCTCGGGAACTCACGCATCCGTGATCGTGGACCGGTCAAAAGACCGCGTCGAGTTGCCACGTGTCGCTATAAAAAACTCGTACACGATGTGTTGAGTTGGCCGCGTATAACAACGATTTGTAGAATCGTCGAAATCTATGACTCCAATCACCATTATTATAATGTTGACATTAATCGACATTGACAATGCGATCATTGAGTTTAACTACTACTCTAATCAATCTTCCCCCATCACATGCTCTCGGACAAAATCTAAAGGAAACCCAAATTTAGAGTTTATTAAGATATTTTGAGACTGTTAAGATTAAAGTGTAATCAAAGAAGTTAAGGATATAGAGGATATTTCCTTCCAAAAGGGGAGGATTTAATATCTATGAGCAACCTATGAAATATTCACGTAGGTAAAATAATGTATATCATTATCAATAAAGAAATCGATTTAAGTAATTCTTTTTAGTTTGATCTGTTGAAATTAGAAAAAGAGGTGAAGTGGTGAGTGGACCTGCGCACACTTGTCCCTCTACAGTATCTTACTTTTCATAGACTTTTTGCCTCTCTATAAACTTTTTACTCTAATACCCTTCCTCGGTGATTTTCAATTTCTGATACTCAGAACTTGTGACTACAAGGGTAAGATAGTAATTCTAGTGACACACATCCAAAACCTTTTCCACAAAAACATTTTTCAATCGTGTCCGTGAATTGGCAGCTTTTGTAGATATCTATAAAATCCACCCTCTCTTCTCTCTCTCCTCGAGCCTTCAACCCACTGAGTGAAGATGCTCTCTGCTGAACCATTGCTGTGAAGAGGAAGAAGAAGAAGAAGAAGAAGAGAAGCCATTGCATGAAGTTGTTCAAGACATGTCCCCATTCGCCTCCATCTATTTCCCCTCCATGGTCTCTGCATCTTTCGTCTTCGTCGCTCTTGTGCTGGCCTCTAACGCCGAGCTCGGTAATGGATTTTCCCCAGATCGCACTGAGATCGTCGCAGATCCACCCAGAAACCCATCTTCTGTTCTATTGCAGCCTCGGGTATTCTCCGGCAATGGCACCACTTTGAGGAGGAGCCAGAAATTGGAATCGGGTCTGGTCGTTCTGAGAGGGAACTCGACTATTCTGAGCCAGAACCGCACATTCGAGCTGGGTTTCTTCAACACTAGAGGCGAATCGAGCTGGTACTTGGGCATCTGGTACGCTTCAATCCCGACTCCGACCTATGTCTGGGTCGCGAACCGGGTCAGACCCATAAAAAATCTAGCCGCAGCTACCCTCGAGATCACCGGAAACGGCCGATTGGCGGTGGTTGAACCGGGAAATGAGATACTATGGCAGAGCACGAACACGGAGATGGGTTCGGCGGTGGATTTCTCCGACTCCGGGAATCTGGCCCTACTGTCGTCGTCGGATAAAGAGAAACCGGTCGTTGTCTGGCAAAGCTTCGACCATCCGACGGATACGTGGCTTCCCGGCATGAGAATCACGAACCAGCAGCCTTTTATCTCGTGGAGGAGCTTGTCGGACCCCTCGATAGGCTTCTACTCGTTACGGATAAAGCCGCCACAGTACGGTGAGTTCGAGCTCGTCTACAATGGGAGCGACGGGTACTGGAGCACCGGGAACTGGACAGGGGATGCCTTTTCTGGCGTCCCGGAGATGACGATTCCGTACATTTACACCTTCAATTTCTCAGATCCGTTCACTCCAGCGGCGTCGTTTTGGTACACGGAGAGGTCGCTGGACAGCGGGGTGCCTCCGCCCTTGACGCGGTTTCGCGTGGAGAGCGATGGGCTGCTCCGGCAGTACACGTGGTCGCCGCAGACGGAGTACTGGAACATGTTCTGGTCTCAGCCGGAGAATCCTTGCCGGGTCACTGGGCTGTGTGGTAATTTGGGGTTCTGCAATAGCAAAGCCTTGAAGCCATGTGCGTGCCTCTCTGGGTTTATGCCAGTTGACGTGGATGGCTGGAATTTCGGGGACTACTCCGGCGGATGCCGGCGGCAGAGCGGTGGTTCATGTGACGGGGATGACGGATTTGAAGAGGTTGATACTGTGAGCTATGATGCGGCTTATAGTCTTCCTCTTACAGGTAGCAGGAGCATGTGTGAGAATTCGTGCTTGGCTAATTGCTCTTGCATTGGATTGTTCCACAATGAGAAGACCAATTTGTGCAAGAATCTATATGGTTCTCTCTTAAATCTTCGGAATTTGACCTCTGATGCCACTTATGACAATGTGTTGTTTCTGAGGGTTCCTAGAGGAGGAATTGCCAAGAACAAATTAAATGGCATTGTTGTGATAGCTAGTGTTGTTGGATCTGCTGTGGTGTTGGGACTATTGGTGCTTGTGCTGTTGATTCTGCGAAACCGGATGCAGAGGAGGAAGAGAGAGGAAGAAGATGGTAATTTCCCGGTTCTGAACATGAAGGTGTTCTCTTACAAAGAGCTCAATGCAGCCACTAGGGGTTTCTCGGAGAAGCTTGGGCACGGGGGTTTCGGTGCAGTCTTTCAAGGGGAGTTACCAGATTCAACCATTGTTGCAGTGAAGCGCCTAGAAAGGCCAGGAAGTGGAGAGAAGGAGTTCCGAGCCGAGGTCTGCACAATTGGGAACATCCAACATGTCAATCTGGTGAGACTCAGAGGTTTCTGTTCAGAGAACTCTCACAGGCTCTTGGTTTATGATTACATGCCCAATGGTCCTCTCAGCATGTATTTGCGCCAAGATGGCCCAAACATGAGCTGGGATGTCAGGTTTCGTGTAGCAATTGGCACAGCCAGAGGCATTGCATATTTACATGAAGAATGTAGGTATTGTATCATCCATTGTGATATCAAACCTGAGAACATACTTCTTGACAGTGAGTTCACAGCCAAAGTCTCAGACTTTGGATTGGCAAAGCTCCTAGGTCGGGACTTCAGCCGGGTTTTGGCAACCATGAGAGGAACTTGGGGCTATGTGGCGCCAGAATGGATCTCTGGTTTGGAAATCACTGCAAAGGCTGATGTATATAGCTATGGGATGACACTGTTGGAACTAATTGGCGGGCGTAGGAACGTGGAGGCGCCCCCATCTGCAGTTGGCGCCAACCCTGGCAGAGAGGGAGCAATGGGGGAAAAGTGGTTCTTCCCTCCATGGGCTGCAAGACATATCATTGAAGGCAATGTGGCAACAGTGATGGACGATAGGCTTGGCAGTGCATACAGCATTGAGGAGGCAGAGAGAGTGGCTTTAGTGGCTGTGTGGTGCATACAAGATGACGAGGAAGTGAGGCCTACAATGCGAATGGTAGTGAAAATGTTGGAAGGGGTAGTGGAAGTAACCATTCCACCACCACCTAAGTTGCTACAAGCTCTAGTTTCAGGAGATTCCTTCCATGGCATTGAGGCTAAGTCTGGCGCTGGCAGTGGCTATTCTGCACATAACGGGGGTTCACAAGCATCTCTAGGTAATGTTTCTTCCCCAATTCATGAAATTAACATGTCTGTCGGGGCGACTGATGACCAAAACTAATTTTCTAGTTCTTGGTGTTCAATCGCCCTCTCAGACTTTTGAGTCTCACTGTAATGTAGAAAGCAAAAAGATCCTGCCAAAGAGGTCTGCTGTAGAATCTGATGTAAAAAGCATTGCCAAAGACTAATCTTTTTTGCCTTGTTTCTCAAAATCAAAATGGAAACCAGTTGTTGCAAATCAAGAAACTAATAAGCTCCTTAGAAATGACAACATTTTGTTACCGATTGAGAGGTAGACAGAACCAGCCACCTGCCTAAATGTACTGAATTTATGATCACCCATTGTCCTTGTTGGTCCTTCATAATTGAGCACTTCATTGTAATTGCATTGATGTGCTTTGTGGAGCCATTTTAGCTATTGTTATGGTTTTGTGGGGATGAATTGATCAGGTCCTAACCTAAAGTTGGTGACTATACTTTGGAATGGCCTACAAGTAGAGATAGAGTTGGGTAATACCCTATACAGGTTATGGCATCACCTACCCAACATTTGTCCTTTATCTCAATCATCATCTCATGTAATGTAATGACCAATTTTGCACTCTGGCCCATTTTGGGCCTCTGTAATTCTCAAGTAATCATTTGTTTGGTTTCTTTTTCATCACTTTTGTGTGATGAAGTGCCATTGTTCTGTCTGTTCAGAAGTTTTTTCCTGCCTGTGTCCAGGAAATAAAATGAGACAATGGTCTTTCAGTTTAGGCTTTGTTAGTTTGTGAAACCTGTCATGAGAAGTAAATCTTACATTTAAAGGTTCTGTGAATTTTAGCCAGTTTAGGAGGCCTATTCACATTTTTACTTCTGAGTTGTTTCATTTTATGTAAAGTAGGATAAATGCTAGGGATAATTTCACCTCAGCACTTTAAAACTTTTAAATTTCATTTAAAGTACTTTAGGTCTTTTTTGTGTTATCTAGGTACCCTGAATTTTTATTTGTCTCACTTTAGTAATTGACGTTATTTTTATCCATTTCTCAGTCGTTATTTTTAGGGAAAATGTCACTTTAATACCCAGCCAAACATTTAAATTCACTATGATACCCTGACATAATTTTTTTGCACTTTCATACCTAAACCAAACATTTAGTTTCACTTTAGTACCCAATAGTTAACTTTCTGTTACTTTGGATGGAAAAAGTTAAAAGACCATAATACCCTTAACTATTACTCAAATTTTCAAACTCATGCCATTACTCAGAACTGAAAAATAAGTGAAATGACAATAATACCCTCCATTGTTTGGGTATTAAAATGAAAATTTCAATATTCTTACAATAAAATCAGTTTCTTTTTTATGAAAATTATTTGTATTTTTCAAAAATTCAGTTTTTTTTTATAATTTCAGTTTTCATTTATGAAAATTACTTTTATATTCAGAAATTCAGTTTTTATTTTTTAAAATTCAGTTTTTATTTATGAAAATTATTTTTATTTTTCGAAAATTCAGTTTTTATTTATTTAAAAAAAAAATCAGAAATACTTTATTGCTTGATAATTCTTTTTCTTCAATACTTTTATTTAATTTCCTTTTTATTATTCTTTTCTATTTTTTTTATTCTTTTTCCACTCTATGGCATATTCATCGTCTTCTCCGATGAACAACAAATTTGAAACTTTAAATGTACAGTTGGTTGGATGTGTTTTGGATTTTGAATTTTGCAGAGTAAGTTTTGAACAACAAACTTTGAAGTACACTTCTTCTTCATTTTAAATCTACAAGATGGATCTTTAAGAGCACCTTCAACGGTCGTGTCTACGCGTCGTGTCTGGTGTAGACACGACTTGTCGTGTCTACGAGGCGTGTCAGGGAGGTCGTTGCTGGTTCTGGCAACGACGCTGCTGGTCGTGTTTGGCGCCAACGGCTAGTCGGCTGGCCAGTCACGACCCGCCACGTGGCGACGCCGACCCCCCAAAAGCCCTAAATTCCTTTATAAATACAGATTCACCCCCAACTCAAATTTTACCCTCTCTTCACTTGTTTTTAGCTTCCCTTCCTCTATTCTTCATCGAATTCTCTCCAAAAAAAATATTCCTACACTCGTTATGGATCCGAATGAAGCCCTCCAATCCCTTGCCGACTCCATGGATGATGAAGACGTGAGTTCTCACAACACCGAAGAGGACTACTTGGGGCACTACTCCTCCTTTTCCCAACTCCTCCAATCGGGGCACTCAACATCGCTTCCTCCATGCACCCCGCTGACCCAATGGCCAGAGTCCCAGTGCAACCTTCCCAATTCGTTCCGGCCACCCAACCTTGCCAGTCAGCTCCGACGCAAGCGAGGAGGAGGAAGGGGAAGGCGGCGGCATCTTCAGCGAGGTCGAGACCACTTCCGCGATCGAAGTGGACCGCCGAGGAGGAGACCAGATTGGCCCGAGTGTGGCTGAACAACTCGCTCGACCCCATCAACGGGAAGAACCAGAAGAATGACAAGTACTGGCAAAAGGTGCATGCCGAGTACGAGGCGGTTAGACCGGCAGAGGACCCACCTCGGGCGTGGATGGCATGCAAGGACCATTGGCATAAGGGTAAAGGCTTCATCACCAAGTTCCAGGAGAAGTACACCAACTTTGAGAACACGTTGACAAGCGGGAGGAACGAGGTTGACGTCCTGGCAGGCGTTGAAAAGGCGTACCGCGACGATGAAGGGCACGTGTTCAAATTCAAACATATGTGGGAGGTCGTGAGGGGGCAACCAAAGTTTTTCACAAAAAACGTTCCAGAATGTGACATCCCCGACCTTGACCTCAACCTCGACGCCGACAGTGATGGAAGCAAGCGCACGAGGATGGACGAGTCTCGCACTTTTGGAGACGACTTCGACCACGAGTTGAACTCGTTTACCACCGAGGGTCGTCCGATCGGGCAGAAGAGAGCCAAGGCCAGGGCTCGAGGCAAAGCCCAATCCTCCCAGTCGGTGGCGTCCGGGCTACCTCCCGAGCAAATGCAGTTCCTCGACACTCTTTCCCAAAGGAAAAGGACACAGTTAGAGGGCAGAATTGCGACGCAGAAGGAGATCATGGACACCCTGAACGCAGTTCTTCGCCAAGACATCACCAACTTGACCGCGGATGAAAGAGCGTCTCGTGCCTCGCTCATTCAAAGCCTTGGGAAGCGGTTGGAGTTCTTGGGTTAGCCAAGACTTCAATTTAAATTTAGTTTTTAAATTTATGTTTTCTTAATGTACTTTGCGTTTTCTTAATAAAAGTTTTAATCTAGTTGATTTGTCTGTTATTAAAAAAAAATCAATTTTTTATCGAATTATCGGAGCCTCGAGGAGTGTGCCAGGGTTACTATTTGAAATAGTAACCCTAGGTCGTGGCAGCCGCGCCGACCCCGACCCATCCCCCTCCTATAAATACCCTCACCCCCCTTCTCATTTCTCACACCTCTCAAATTCTCTCTCTCCCATTTCTCTCATTTTCTAGCATTTCCTCTTATTTTTCTCTCAAGTCGATATGTCTACTTGGGCAACCGGGCCTCTTTGGTCACTAGAGGAAGAAATTCATTTGGTGGTCAACTGGCTCACCCACTACGAGCCCGGGGTCAGTATTGGCATGGTCTGTACGTTGCTTACGTACAAACCGGGAACGATGATTGGCCACCACGGACAGAGAAGCAAGTGAAAGACCACTTCCAGAAGATGAGCAAGAAGTGCAAGTGGTTTGATAAAGCCTACCGGAAGAAATTGGCCGACCCTAGGAGAGGGGCAACGGATGACGAAGTATATGCCGCGGTCGTTTCTGATTATAAAGGGGGACACGGGTTGTGGAATAAACGTCTTGTGTGGGAGATGCTCAAGGACGATGCGAGGTGGCGTTTACATATTAGTAGAAATAGGAATTAGTTTAATCGTATTTTAATAAGTATGTTTTCAATTAGCTACATATGTATTAGCGTTTAAGTATTATGTAATGTTTGTGTGGTATGAAATAAAATTAGTATTAAAAATGTGGGGTGCTTTTTTAATTACCTAAAACTGTGTAGACACTGTTCCTGACACTGCGTAGACACTATCGTTGGAGGAGCAGTGTCTGGAAGCCAAAAACAGTGGTTAGACACTACTCATAGACACTGTGCAGTGTCTAACCATTGGAGATGCTCTAAATAGTAGATCTGGATTTGGGATTTTGTAGACCTGGTCAGAGTAACATGGGGTGAGATTCAAAGTCTTCATGTAATTTTTGCTTCATAATTGCGTCTCCAACAAGCCAGCCCTCTTCCCCAAATGAAGCTTCCTCTAAACCCTAGCAATGGCGGTACCCCCCGATTTTCCGAGCCACAAGACGCCGCCGAGGCGCACCGTCTCAGCGCGGACCTCGACCTCGACGGCAGCACCTGCTCCACCCCGTACCCCCTGATTTGCCGAGCCACAAGACGCCGCCGAGGCGCACCGTCTCAGCGCGGACCTCGACCTCGACGACAGCACCTGCTCCACCCCGTACATCAGCACGCCGTCAGAGGAGGTGGTCGGAGCTCGCTGGAGGAGGTGGCTCGGTGAGTTCTCTTGCCTCAATATTAGTTTAGGAACTGGGTTTTGTGCTCTTGCCTCTATATCTGGCTTTGTGTTCATTTTGGTACGGTTTAAGCTGAATCTAATTGCTCGTTCGTTGAATTGATGAACACATCCCAGTTGCTAACTAATTCAATACTGTGTTCATTGGATTGACGAAGAGATTTGGTTTGATTTGGTTGTTGTGTTGAGAATATGTTTTGATTTTTAATAGTTTTTTAATTTTTAACTTTTTTGATATCTTATTTATTTATTTTATAATTAAAATAAAAAAAATCATTTTTTTGAAATTTTTTATTTTTATATTAATTTTTGGGAAAATTTCATTTTACCACCCTGTCAAACATTTAACTTCAGTTTCATACCCTGGAATAAATTTTTATCAGTTTCATACCCTGGCAAACTTTTAATTTCACTTTCATACTCAGCCGGGTAAAATGTCCAAAATACCCCTAACTATTACTCAAATTTTCATTCCATGCCATTGCCTCAGAATTTGAAAAGAGGTGAAATGACAATAATACCTTTCATTGTTTAGGGTGTTAAACTGAAAATTTCAATAATTTTAAAACAAAATCAGTTTTTTTATAAATTCAATTTTTAATTTCAAAAAATCAGATTTTAATTTTAAAAATACATAAAAAAGTTTTTTTTATATAAAAATATTTTTTTTATTAAAAACAGTTTTATTTTTTAAAAAAATTAATTTTATTTATTTAAAAAAAAAAATTGGAGCTCGCAGTCGTCTTCTCCGGCGTGGTCTCCGGCCACCCAGCTCCGCCGGCGTCGTCCCCGACCCCTCCCACTTCGCCGGCGTCGTCCCCGACCCCTCTCACTTCGCCGACGTCGTCCCGTCGTCCCCGGCGTGGTTCAGATCTGAACCACGCCGGGGACGGCGCCGGCGAAGTGGGACGGCTCGGGGACGACGCCGACGGAGCTGGGTGGCCGGAGAGGTGGCCGGAGAAGACGAAGTCGTGTCTTTTTTTTTAATAAAAATGATTTTTATATAAAAAACTGTTTTTAATAAAAAAATATTTTTATATAAAAAAACTTTTTTTATGTATTTTGAAAATTAAAATGTGATTTTTTGAAATTAAAAATTTAATTTATAAAAAAAAACTGATTTTGTTTTAAAATTATTAAAATTTTCAGTTTAACACCCTAAACAATGAAGGGTATTATTGTCATTTCACCTCTTTTCAAATTCTGAGGCAATGGCATGGGATGAAAATTTGAGTAATAGTTAGGGGTATTTTGGACATTTTACCCGGCTGGGTATGAAAGTAAAATTAAAAGTTTGCCAGGGTATGAAACTGAAGTTAAATGTTTGACAGGGTGGTAAAATGAAATTTTCCCTTAATTTTTAAATAAAAACTGAATTATAAAAAAAAACTGATTTTACTGTAAAAATATTGAAATTTTCATTTTAATACCCTAACAATGAAGGGTATTATTGTCATTTCACTTATTTTTCAGTTCTGAGTTCAATGACATGAGTTTGAAAATTTGAGTAATAGTTAGGGGTATTATGGTCTTTTTAACTTTTTCCATCCAAACTAACAGAAAGTTAAATGTTTGGTTTAGGAATGAAAGTGCAAAAAAATTATGTCAGGGTATCGAAATAAAATTAAAGGTTAATTCCACCTCAGTACCCTAAATCTTTCATATTTCATTTAGAGTACCCTAAATCAATTTTGTGTCATCTCAATACCCTAAATCTTTCATATTTCATTTAGAGTACCCTAAATCTTTTTTGTGTCACCTCAGTCAGTACCCTAAACTTTTATTAATTCCATTTTAGTACCCTAAACTTTCATTAACTTCATTTTAGTACCCATCGTTAACTTTACCATAATTTTGTTTGTTGGTGAGGGGTAGTATGGTCATTTTACCTGTTTTGGATGGAAAATCATATGTAAAGTTAACGGTGGTAACTAAAATGGAATTAATGAAAGTTTAGGGTACCGAAGTGACACAAAAAAGATTTAGGGTACTCTAAATGAATTAATGAAAGTTTAGGGTACTGAAGTGACACAAAAAAAGATTTAGGGTACTCTAAATGAAATACGAAAGATTTAGAGTACTGAGGTGGAATTATACCTAAAATTAAATATTTGGTAGGGTATTAAAGTGAAATTTTCCCTTATTTTTGTCCATTTTTCAGTGTAAGACACAAAAATGTTCATAATACCTTTCACTGTCAGTCAAATTTCAAAAACTATGCCATTAAAATTTTAAAAATATACCATTAGAATAATATATTGTTATTAATAATTTAAAAATATATATTTTAATTTTAAAAATATACAAAATTCAGATTTAATTTTAAAAATATATTAAAATAATCTTTTTTTTTCATTTTTCATTATTTTCTGATTTTTTTATACTAATTATGTGGTACTTTCCATCTTTGTAAGTCTCCCCCAATTTCATTCTCTGCTCAGAGATGCTCTCTTTGTCTTATGTTTTTTTTTTCTTTTCATTTTCTTCAATTCCTCCCCCTACAGTCTTTTGGATAATCCATCCTCTACTTCAATTTATTCTTTTCATTTTGTTCAATTCCTCCTCTTACAATCTCAGATTATCGTGACAATCAACCCACCTTCCATCTCTCTCCTGCGTTTCAGCATTTACTTTATATGTATATATATGCATATTGTTTGTGATTAACTATACTAAATAGAAAATATTAATATTAAATAACACAAAAAACCTAACTCAATTAGAATAGGAAATGCTTGTAATCTAGAAATAAATGAAACTCTAACACTCCCCTCACATGCAAGTCGGATTTTGAGTCTTGCACGTGAACGAAGAATAAAATTCGAATTTAATTTTCATGTTGTTGCATCACCACTATGTTGCTGCCGAAGACTAAGATTTT
Organism: Erodium maritimum; assembly: GCA_963921825.1. Classification (NCBI taxonomy): domain Eukaryota; kingdom Viridiplantae; phylum Streptophyta; class Magnoliopsida; order Geraniales; family Geraniaceae; genus Erodium; species Erodium maritimum. The sequence goes on along the minus strand of OY997588.1, from coordinate 142,255,351 downwards.
TTTTCAACACTTCCCTTCACGTGTAGGACTGAACATCTACACGTGTACCAGTGGGAATACACATCTGCGTATGGGCCATAGCAGGAATACACGTCTGCTTATGGACTTAAAATTTAATATAGGGTGGAGGTGACAAATGGGACGATACCCAATAACAGCTTTTTAAAGCCTAAGACGACCGGGAGCAATTGGCTCATGCCTTGATTTTACGGACGCACGATTCAGCTTCGAACAATTAAACCACGTGGGTGCAAAACATCTTCACGCAAGTCGCATAACAACAATGTGAAACAACTTCAAGCAACTATGTCACATGACGCTACAAAAAATTTCAACTACGTCGCGTTACAACGGTGCGAAACTTCGAGCAACTACGTCATATAACGACGGTGCAAAACATCTTCAAGTAAGCACGACGATGGTGCAAACCATGCTGATTTTACGGACGCGCAGGAATGTGTGATTTTTAGTTTCAGGATAATCACCAAAACCCTAGAACAAGAAGAACTGAGATGGAAGAAAAACTGCCTAAACCAAACTTTCAGTGTGTGAACAGTGTCGGCCGGTGTATAGTAATCACATGAACAAAGCTGATATGAACAATATCTGGTGAACAGTGTCGTCGATGAACAGTGATCGACGTGAACAGTGTCGCAGATGAACAGTAGAAATTCCGAATAGTATTGCCTTTCCCACCCGTTAAATTATATGTTATCGAGTGGGCAAAGCCATAACCCACAAAAAATCTAAAGTATTATTGATGATACTTGATATACTTGATGTTTCAATACAATGAAAGCATCCCTTTACATAGGGATTAACTCTACTACACAGGAAATACTATAATTAAACAACATAGGAAACCGAACTTAACTAGAATAGGAAATACTTGTAAACTGGAAATAAACTAAACTCTAACATAATCTTTGCTCTTCTCAACCACCACGACCATTCTCTTGCCTTTGTTGTTAACCGTCAGGTCTGGAGCCGCAAGAAAATACCCATTACAGGAATTTTCGTCAGGCCCAATCAGTGTGGGCCGACAATCTCGACTTCGAGTTCAGGCTCATCTAAGACATAACTGACGATTACCCAATCATCTCCATAGACACAGAGTTCCTCGGCATTGTCTACCGCAACCCGCCGGACGATTCCCACTACCAACACGTCGGAGTAGGTCGTCACGCAACTATTCGTGAACTCAGGGTGAGGCCCTCATGTAGACCTGAGTTCATGGCACGACACAACCTCGAACCAGCACCGACACGACGCGAACGTGGTGGAATGGATCATGGCGGAGGAGATGTGAACTTTGTGGGTGAGAAGTTCTGGTGAAGATGTAGAGATTTGTGGGTTATTGGAGTCCAATGAAATACAAATATGCTGGTGAACGTGGGGTGAAGGAAGAGGGGTCAAGGGTGTTATTGTGGTAGGCGCAGATGATTTTTAAGGTTTGAATGAATGTGGTCAAGTGTATTATTGGCATTTTCAAGAGGAATAAGAGAGTTTGGGATTAAGGTTAGAGTCAAAAGTTTGAAGTTGTGTTATTTCAAATATTGATTGAAGAATTTAGAGTCGAAAGTTTGAATTTGTGTTATTTTAAATATTGATTGAAGAATTTAGAGTCGCAAAGACTTTTCCTAGGGTTGTAAAAACCGGTCCCTTCTTCTTCCTTTCTTTTTTGCCGCTACAACTGTGTTCCCCCACCTTTCACCACCAGACTCCATGGCCGCTCCATAGCTTATTGCACCAGGTACCACTGCACCGATCAAAACCAAACCCTCTCTCCCCTTTTTACCGGGCAAGTATTTGCCACCGGCCCATTTCTCCCCAGATCCGATGGGTTTCAGGCTCCCTCGCCGCGTGACCATCCCCAATCGATTGGGACTGCACCGGGAAGCATGCATGAAGTTTCCCGACCCCGTCCCACTGTGGAATTTTAGGCGCCGACCTGGCCGGTTCGTCGCCTGCCACATGTAGAGTCCGGATGGGCTACGTCGGGACCCCAATTAGCGTCGGGGGTCTCCTCCATGTAAGAACCGCCCCCGGTCGATCCAGGTCGAACCGGTGAATTTTGGCAAAAGTTGACTTTCCGCCGGAAAAGTCAACCGATGACTCCGGGAGTCATTCAAGACCTTTCCAAGACCTAGAAAGCTTAGTCGTCGTTACGGTTAGCTTAGTTGGGTTGGTTCCTTTAAAATGACTATTTTTACGAAAAAGTCAACTCAGGTCAAACAGGGTCAAACTAGAGGCTAAATTGATTAAATTTAAGTGTGCTGGAAATTATTAAGGGTCAAGGTGGACCCACATGGACACTTGTCCATGGTGGCTTAGAGGATAAGAAATGGGTCTAGAAAGACCCATTTGCCCTCATATGTGCTAAAAGAGAAGGAAGTGAGCTAGGGGCAAAGAGGTCCATTCTAAATTAGGTTAAAGGGCCAACTGAGAGCACATTTCAGCTCATTTATCATTGTTGGCCGAAACTTGCAAGGAAGAAGAGAGAAGGAGAGCTCTATTGCTTGGAGAGTAAGATAGTGAAGAAAGGAAGCTCCTTTGGGTGATTTTCAACACCAAACTTCTCCAAAACACCCTTATTCTCATCCCCTCTTCATTCCTAAGTTAAGTAACCTCTAAAAACCTACTTTAAATTAAGTTTGGGTTTATGGGTTTGATAGAAAAAGCATGAACTAGGTGGGTTATGGGATGTTTGTTGTTTAGATGATTGTTTGGTGAAGAAAAGTAGAAGTTTAGGTAGAAATCATGTGGGTTTTGATTGTTTTGATGAAACCCCACTTGGGTATGGAAGTATGGAGGTTTTTGGGACTGATTTTGGAGGTTGTTGAGGTTAAAAATGGAGTTTTGAGGGTTTGATTTCGTGGGGACGAAGTTGAGGGAAGAAGAAGAAGGGGGCTGCCCAGAACGGCATGAAAAGGGTCTCAGACCGGCCCTCTGAGGGGCACGGTCCGGGTCCCTGACCGGCCCTCTGAGAGGCACGGTCCGGGCCTCTGGCCGATCCTCTGAGGGGCACGGTGCGGGCCTGATGCCGGGCCTGTGGGGCGCCCTGAACGGGCCTTGTTCCGGCCAAGTTTACCCTATAGCCCATGTTTTAATTGTTAGTAGTAATTTGGGTGTTTTCTCCTTAAACCGCCTTGAATGATTATTAATTCTAGTACTACTTTATGATCCTAGACGTTGTTCACGAGCACGGAGGAGGAGTATACTAGGCGACTTGCGTTGGCTTGCGTTTGGATAGCGATTGAGGTAGGAAAGAGTAGTAAATACCGTTTAAATTAATAAGGAATGTCACTAGAATGCATATAGGATATGAATAACCGGAATGATTGTAGAGTCACATGTAGGATGTGAATAACTAGAATAACCGTTTTAAATTATGGAACCACTTACGTGCCAGGTCGTGCTCGTAAGTGTGGAAATTGTTGTGCTGTAGAATCACATGTGGCCATGTCGTGTCGTAGGATTGTGTGCTGGTTGTGTTTGCTTATGGGTAGTAGTCTTGTAATGTTGATGTGTAGTATGCTCCGTGGTTGGTTTAAGAATCATGTTATGCTATAAGAATGTGATGAATGTTGATATGAATTGTTGTCTTGTGATATGATCGGGTGAATGATAGACCGATATGGTGTGCTCGGTAAGTTACATCGGTATGATATGTTCGGTATGGTATTGTGTGGTGTGATTTGTACCCCGTGCTACGGGAAGATACCCGACCGACAGAGGATTGTGGTCCGGTATGTTATGAGATTTACCCTGATGTGTGTGTCCGGGAAGACATCTAGACCGATGGCGTATTCCGGTATGATGTGTTGTTTGTTTCACCCCGATGCTGTGTGTCTGGGAAGACATCTAGACCGATGGTGTATTCCGGTATGATGTGTTGTTTGTTTCACCCCGATGTTGTGTGTCCGGGAAGACATCTAGACCGATGGCGTATTCCGGTATGATGTGTTGTTTCACCCTGATGCTGTGTGTCTGGGAAGACATCTAGACCGATGGCGTATTCCAGTATGATGTGTTGTTTGTTTCACCCCGATGTTGTGTGTCCAGGAAGACATCTAGACCGATGGTGTATTCCGGTATGATGTATTTGTTTCACCTCGATGTTGTGTGTCCAAGAAGACATCTAGACCGATGGCGTATTCCTGTATGATGTGTTGTTTCACCCCGATGTTGTGTGTCCGGGAAGACATCTAGACCGATGGCGTATTCCGGTATGATGTGTTGTTTCACCCCGATGTTGTGTGTCCGGGAAGATATCTAGATTGATGCTGTATTCCGGTACGATATGTTGAGCCGTGCGGGTGATCGGAGTATCATGGTATACCTATCTTATGTTGTATGATGTCGGGTTTGGGTGGCGTTCGTAGTTGGTGTCGCAGTGGAATGTTCGATTGTTTGTGTGTTTCTTTATCTTGGATCTATTGTCGAAAATGTTGCATTCCTGTTGGTTTTAGTTTGCGTTGTCGTTTACTAGTATATTTTATTCATCGAGTAATTGTGGCGACGGAGTGGAAGTCCATTCCCTTTACTACTTTTTCCTACTGAGCGAAAGCTCACCCCTCTTTATTTACTATCTTACATGTTTCGATCGTGAGTTGGTTTAGAGGACGTCTCGGAGCTCGGGAGCTCATAGAGAGTCCGGGTATTACTTGTTTAGTAGAGACGTACTTCTTCTTTTGTACTAAACCTTTTTTTCTTTACGTTGGATTTCGAGCGTTTGACTCGTGGTACCGGAAGTGTTGATTTGGAACTAAATTCGGAGATTTATTTCGTTTGAATTTATTTATTATTTTTTTAGTTCACGTCTCGAGTCCGGTCAAAACCGGATTTGGGGCGTGACACTCCATCACACCCCAAACTGCTCGACACTGGTCGTGACAGATCCAACAAGGGCTCTTCGAAACCCATCCATTTCAGTGGTGAAAATCAAGGGCAAAGGAAGGGGGGACAACGATATATATCAGGGTTACTGATATGAAGAAGGCTTTAAAGCTCACGGGTCTAATTCCACCGGGCCATCAATTGAGGGATGAGGAGGAGATTGAGGATCCACAAGCAGAGGCTTCACAGCCTCCTTCGGAGCAATGAGGAGACTCGACGGGGGTGAGAAGGTTCTATAAGGGCCTATCCCCACAGATTCGGGACAACCAGTGTTGGGAATTCTGAGAAAATTTGCATGCACAACACTTTGTCTCTTAATGCTTTATGGGTATTACTGTTTTAGGTTGGAGGTTGTTTTTCCTTTGAATGTTTGGACATTTAGTTTCATGTTCTGTTTGTTTGAAATGTCGGTAAAGGATGTCTTAAGGTAGTGTCTACGAATCAAAGTAGACTTTTTTTATGGGTCCAAGAGAATCGGGTTAGCTACGGCCAGTCAGGACAATATTCTAGAGCCCAGGGCTTTTTAGCCCTACTTTGTATGATTTACATTTTACAGTAATACATTTCCTCAGTTATTCATTTAAAAAAAATACGATTTAAAGATATTTTTTTCATTTCACAGTAAAATATAAGTGATAGTTTCATAAACTAATGTTGTTACTAGGGGTAAAAGTTAGTGCAGTCATCTAAATGTTTTAAATATTATAATAGTATGTGAAAAAATGTGTATAAACTAATATAAGTATATGTAAATATTCCTTTGAAATATTATTTAAAAAAAATAGTAATGAATTATAGGGTTAAATACGTTATGGTACTCTTATGTTCGGTTCACGGACGTTTCGGTACCTTTATGATTTTTTATTACATTTCAGTATCCTAGTGTTCGGTCCACAGATGTTTTGAGCATTTAGGGTTAAAAACTAACAGAGCAATCTTAAATGACGTTTTACCCTTTGTTATTTTAGTTGACTTTTGACTTAAATATAAAAAGACCAATTTACCCTCTGTTATTATAATTGACTTTGACTTTTGATTTAATTATATTTAACATATTAACTAATTTTTTAATAATATATTCTTTTAAAATTAATTATATGATTTTGTTGATTTTTTTGTTAACTTTTTCATTTTTTATAATTTTCATAATTACAAATATATATTTAAATTTTAAATTTTTATTAGTTTAGTAACATTTCATAATAAAAATATCATTTTTATAATTATCCTTTTACGTTCATAATTATAAACTTTTATAAACTCTTTTAATTTGCATGATTTTGTTTTCTTGTTCTGTCTGTTTTTTTTTATCAGAGAGAAAGAAATGTATTAAAAAGGAAGTGTGGGTCCTAGGATAGAAACCACAACCACCAGAACAAAGTCCAACAAAAGTCAGCCCAAAGGGCAAAAGCAACAAAGAAAACAAGAGAAAACAACCACCCTTGTCCACCTCAACAACCACAATCCCGCCAGACTGGTGTACAGTGCCTCATGAGATCATTCGGGCAACCTTGATCGGACTAGTGAACAGTACCACAAGAGCGCTCGGGTGAATCCTCTGGCCTCAAGAAGGCTAAGTAATCCATGCTCCTCCACCCGAAAATGGGTAGATCGGCCCCATAACGCGACCCTGGAACAAGTACTCACCAGACTCCATCAAGATAAAGCAACCCCAAGACGACTCCGGAACAAGCACTCACCGAACCTGATGAGAGAACCCATCAAAGAGGACCGGGGGACAAGGTGATAAGCTCCTCAAACATGATACAACAATCCTCAATCGCTCCTAGTCAGCACAGTAGCCGGAGACTCAATCCACTCGAGAAAGCTAAAAAGTCGATCAGATGCTCTCAAGATAGAGAAGGACCCCTGTTGAAGCCTAGCTAGAAGAATGCTCGGCTCAATGCTAGCGGATCCAGAGAACACACGATGGTTGGGCTCCAACCAGAGATGCCATAGACAAAGAAGCCCAACGCCTACCCACTCCGACCTCAGCCTCCTAGACCCCACCAAGGAGATCCAAGACTCAAGGAAAAATAAACCATCGTCTTTCCAAATTAGACCAAGAAATTCATTCCCACAAATTTTTTGTAAATCAAACACACACATAAATTTATTCTAACAAAGACATCAAAAATAGAAAAATAAAGAAGAGAGAACAACAAATTTGAGAAGTGTATTAGTGTTCTTGTTATTTCAGATCTAGATCTAAAACAACAACAATTTATATATATATATATGGTAGCTATCCAGTAAAAATCATCCTTATTGTGCAAACTACGAACCAATCTAAGCCACAGGATGCGGTCAAAGTGACGTCAGTAGAGCGCGCGCGATGCTGACACGTGGCAGATTCGCGCGCGTCTCTGCCCGCGCGCATGAGCGTGTTGACCACGCGCGCGCACGGTGCTAATAGTTTGGCGCACAGTGCCAAACTATTAGCACTGTGCGCCCAAACTATTAGCACTATGCGCGCCACGTGTCAGCACTGTGCGCGCGCACCAGCAGCGCGCGCGCCCACGTGTCAGCACCTGGTGAGTTCGTAGTTTGCACAATAAGGGGTGGTTTGTATTTGATACCAACCCTATATATATATATATATATATATAAGATAGCTTTCAGGTAAAAATTTCCTTAAAATACAAACGGTGCGAACCATGTAAATATGTGGAAATAAAATGTAATTACAAATTATTTATGTAGATTTACATTTCCGATTTACATTTACGTTAGACTATCCTATTTTTGATTTACATAAACAAAATATAATATCTCTAAAATAAAATGTAATTACATTTTTTTTCCGCAGATTTACATGATGTTCGCATATTTGTATCCTAAGAGTGGTCTGTACCTGAAAGCTTCCATATATATATATATATATATAATCAAAAGTGTAGAGTAAAGACCGGAGCTCCGTGAACAAACCCCCAATCCATTCATTTTTTGAAGAGGAATAATGGCGACGAAGAAGATCGAAGCTCTGGTTCTGGCTTCACGGAGATTTCGGGGCGACGGGATAGGGCTCCGACGAATAGACTAGAGTTCTGTGGATCTATTATGGCTGTTTCTTCTTTGCCTATGTTGGAGACGGAGCTACGTAGATCAAAATCGGCTCAAATGACGTCCACATGATATGACTCATCCACTCCTAGAGAAAATCTAGTCTGGAGAAGAAACGTCATCGGACACCCGCCGCATCTATTCCGCTCGAAGACGAAAAAAGACGCTTTGTGCTGCTGGAGACGAGCCACAGACAACGCGACCTCGAGTCCACCAGGTCTCCGACGATGCAGTGTCTTCTCTGGCGTGGTCTAGCCCAGTCTCGCCTCGAAGATTAGATCGTCGCCCTTAAATACCACCGTGGATCCCTACATTACGACCTCGAGACGAAGAGCTCGTCGTAGATAAGTTGTGCAATTTCACAGAATGATTTGAAGATGATGATGAAAGGGAGAGATAATAGAGGCGTAGATGAGAGAATTTATGGAAGGGAGAACATTAGGTTTGAAGGATAACTATGATTTAGGTAGATGGATTAGTAAAGTTTAAAGTTTAATATATTTTTTGATTTTTTATAACTTTTTCCTTTATTTATGTTGTTATTTTTATTATTTTTGAATTTTTATTATTATTAAAGAAGGGTAGAATGGTAATTTCCCATATACAATTTTGAAGGTTGAAATGAGTAAGGGTAAAATCGTCATTTTATACTCCACTTAACTGCATATGGTGTCACATGACTAACTTAGAGGAATATTTCGTTAGTTTATTAACGGAATATGTCAATTCCATCCGTGGGCCGAACAATAAGGTACCAAAATGTAATAAAAGATTATAAGGACACCAAAACGTTTGTGGACCAAACATAAGGATACAATAACGTATTTAACCCTAACTATGTACTTGAGTTGTATAGTATATTATTGTTTTTAGATGTTTTTGGCTTATTCTTTCTTATAAATATTTTTACTATCATATTAATATGCTCTCAACATTTAGTCAGTGGAATATGAGAGAAATTTTATATTTATAAGTATAAAATAAAGTATTATCAATAGTTTTTTTACAAAAAAAGATTAATTCTCTCTCGCTAATCGAGAGTAAACCCTAGCCCTAACCGCCCAACTATATATGACCATAGTGCTCCTTGGCTCTGATCCCGTCGCCGACAGCCTTGAAGACACCACTGATGCACTCCATGTCGGTCCTGTCTCGTCACCCCTGGTGCAGGATTCTCTCTCAAAGACCACGTCCTTGATTGTGAAACCGATGGCTTTAGCTACCCGGCATAGGAGGAAGCCGAAGCAAACCCTAACCGGGTCTCCTTCAGTGCTTCCTGTAACTGCGGCGAGTCCACCGATCCTCTCTCCCTCTACGGAACTAGTTCCCTTCTCCATGGGTGCCTCCAATTCACCAACCGCCAACAAACCACGTTGAGAGCATTCTAGGAAGTCAAAGATGGTTGCTTCGCCCGCACGCAACCTCTTACTAGCTCGTCCCCCCTCAGCCACAACCTCTTCTCCACCTCCTCACTACAACGGGGCCATCTTGCTGGCTCTTCCGTTGCCACCACAGCCCGCCTTCTCTCCTACGTCTCCTACTTGCGTCTCTACTCCTTGGGTCGATCCAGTCCCTCCTCTGCAATGGGACCCGATGCGTGGGAAGGCGTCAATGGAGGGCCTGCCACGAACGGCGGTGGAGGCGTTGGGCTTGGGTCGCTATCTACCCAATCAAGATAGGATCCCTTTTACTCCATCTCTCCACTCTGTTCCGGCTGGCATGGCTCGAAGTCGAAAGGTGTCCCTCTCGCTGGATGAACCCCTATCGCCTCCCGCGGTGGCCTTCCCGGAGCTGCAAGCTTCTATGGTGGCCCTCCAGGATGGGCTATCATCTTGTTCCCTCGAGAATGAGGATGAGGTTGAGGTTGTGGTCTCGTACTCCCTGGTCAACTTCACGGTCATCGCCCGATAGCAATGGGGACAGGTGGGTAAGTTGTGGACGTCGAAACCACCCCGGAAGGATGTCCTCCTTCGTATCATCACTACCGCGTGGGGGCGAGCTGCAGAAGGACTAGTCTTCAAGGACCTCGGCCTAGGTATCTTCGGCTTCTACTTTTGGACGACGGAGGCGCGATCATTGGTACGAGCCAATGAGCCATGGTGCTTTGACGGGCGCCCCCTCTTCCTCGGTGATCTGAACCACTATGCCTGAGACTTGTCCGCATTAGATCGCCTACAATTATGGGTCCACGCTTGGGGTCTACCGCTTTTGGTCTGGACAAAGGCAAGATGGGAGATGATCGGGGACACATTGGGGGCTTGGGTGAAGGTACCCTACGACTAGTGGGGTATGTGCTAAGGAGGTACTATGAGGGTGCGTTATTGGCACCTTATTGGACGTCCTCTCATGTGGGAATGGTCCTTCGTTTCAAGGAGTTCCCAAGCCCCGTGAAGATTGACCTCACATATACAATCTCCCAAGCTTCTGCTTCAATTACGGGAGAATTTGGCACATCGTACGAGGTTGCGAGCGGGGGTTGCGGGGAACCCTACGATATGATAACTCTATCCTGGAGTTTCAGAGGGATAAGAAGGTGAAGCCATATGCGACAGACTGGACTGAGCCGCCGTCGAGCGTATCACTAGGCTTTGGGAGGATTTCTCCGAGCACTGTATCTAAGGGCTCCTCGTCTCGAGGAAGGAGCATGTGTGTTTCCCCGAATATGTATCTAATCATACAGAGGCTCAGGTTAGCACCCAGCCCGGGAAGGTGGATCTCGGTTGGAAAAAATTTGTGGCCAGGTCATTAAAATTTCAGCGCCCATTTCTCATGGGCTCAGAGATAGTGGAGGAGCTGCTACCGAAGGAGTTAAGAAGATTATTTTTGACGTTCCCGGGGATGATTAGGTGAGGGCTGACAAACAGCCTCGCCAGGAGGAATGAGAGGGCCCTCAGGCTTCAGGGACTGGCTCTAGGAGGGGTCCCTGGTGAAAGCCTTGCCTCTTAATAATGATGCAGTCCTTGCTCGAGATTTGGAACGGAACTTCCAGTACCATCTTCTCATCCCCACCCTTCCTTCCTGCCTTTATGGTATTTTAATATTGTTAGTCACAGTTCTAATACCTCAAAGAACTATGAACATTGTGTTTTGTGCCTGTTCTTTCCTAGTGATCAGTAGCATGTTCCTTGACGCACATCTTATATAGTTGAATTCTAAATTTATAATATTGCACCTTTTAGTAAACAAAATAGCTTATTTTTTATTTGTTAACTAAATATAGGTTTTGGATCAATGGTTATAAAGCTAGTGATGTAATTAGACAAAATATTTTATTTATTTTGTAATTTTACAACTTAGAAAAAGAAACGGACTTTGTATATGTACATTTTACCGTAAACCTAAAGATAATCTCACATCTCTCTTATTTTAGCTCCACGACTCCTTATTTTGATCTCCATCTCGTACCCATTCAGCCGTCACACCCTCATGTTGCATCGCTGCTCTTGTCACGATCGGAGCTTGTCCGCCAAACCTCACAACCATATATCATAGCTTACATCGTGAAGATATGGGTCTCACCATTGAACATGCACGATAGACATCGTCGGCGCACCTGGAGATATAGACCTCGCAAAGTCGCGACTCTCCGGCAGATCGAGCTTTATTCATGTCTTATAAGGCTATGAGATCCATTCAGGTCGTGCTCCGCCTTGATAATTTACACGGTTTTGACGTCGGAGCTCACCAGCTGACTTCCCCAGGTCGCCGCATGGGCGTCTTTCCTAGCACGCTGAAGAGATGTTCTTGTATATTTCAGCTCACACCTCCATCTATGGATTTGAGAAGTTGCTCCATCTCGGTCGTAGATCTACAGTGGTAGTGAGGACTCGAACGAAAGACAATGGTGCTTCAGCGGCCGACCACTATGCCTCTTCCCAATCTCTCAATGTTCATACCTAGGTTATCGAGTCCATGTTTCATGCTCGGGATTTGGGAGCATAAGTGGTACGGTTTTGTAACTTTGAAGATAGTTTTTGTAATACTGTCACAAAGTTTTGTAACTTTCAGTGTATTTTTTTTGTAACTCATGTATACTGTTTTTATAACTTTTAGGGTATGTTTTTGTAACCGTATAATGTTTTTGTAACTTTCAAGTTATTTTTTTTAATACTATTAGAAAAATACAATGTAGTTTTTTTGTACCCCTTGCATACTTTTTGTATATTTTGGGTTGTTATTTTCGGTTTGTAATTTTCTGATTTTTTTTTTTTGACGAAAAACGGGAGGCATTAATTTTATATATCAATCTAAGTGACATACGTACAATCTGATGAAAGCGCACAAACAAACGATAAAATTACAGACTCCAAACTAACAAGCCAATAATATAATATTACCGAAATCCCTACTAGAACACACAAAAGACGCCCTAGAACGTGCAAACACGTGCACGTCAAAAGTGCAACAACGTGCACACCAAACCGTGCCACATAACGGGCACACCAAACCATGTAACAAGTGCACACAAACCGTGCAACTAGTGCACACCCAATCTGCACCAAGTGCAGTTATTGAAAGCTGTAAAACGAAAGGGAAAAAAACCCTAGCCAATTCAGAATCGCCAACGTCGGACAAGGAACCTTGACCCGAGGAATCCAGAATACGCGAACTCCGGATCCCCGCTAAACCGTTCAGGCCGGATTTGTAGCGTGACGAGTCGCCGGAGCTGCCCACCACCGCTCAAACCCACCTTGGCGTGACCGTAGGAACCAAAAATAGCATCAGCTAGAAACGGACATGGACGCCGGCCACCGAAGACGACGATAAACCGACGTCGGTCTTGAGGGGGAAGGGGAAAAAGGATACGAGTGGTGATGGGGGGACGGGGACGGGGACGGGGGGAGGAGTATAACATTCAGTAATATCATGCCATTTTTGTGTATTCTATATTTTAGTGTATTCTATTCATGTAACTTTCAATATGAAATTATGTAAACATTGTATTACTTATGAAACTCGAAGCGTAAAGTTTTGTACCATGCTATATAAAAATCTGTAACATCCGATATAAGTTTTTTTGGAATATCTGATATATAGTTTTTGTAACATCAGATATAAATTTCTTGAATATCACATGTAATGTTTTGTAACATCATATATGAATCCGAGAAACAATAGAAATTGTAAATTGATTTTTTTAAATAAATAAAACTATTTAAAAAAAAATCAAATTTGGGCAGAAAAAATAATTCTGTAGTAAAAAAATTAAGAGAGACGGAATTACCAAACTATCCTTTTGCTAATCTTTCTATTTATTTTTTGAGATAATTAATGTTGAAAACATACAACCATTAGATTTCAAAATTGGATTATTTAAATTTGGGTAACAACATAAGATTGGGTAGTATTATACCTCGATGGATTGGGTCAGGAATTTGCTGGGAACGTTTGGTCAGGTAATTTCAGCCAACGTTCTCAAGAGACCGAGCCGGAAAGGTCGCTTTCTTGGTTTTGTAGAGTTCAAGCTTAAGGAGTCGGTTGATTGGAAAATAGAGGTTCTTAATGGGTTCATATTCAATGGTTATAGGTTGTTTGTAACTTCTGCAAGACCTGAGAATAGGAGAGCTCGTTCTGATCATTTGTTTAACCCTGTTTCAACACCTGCGAATCAGAGCAGGTCGATTGCTTCTAGTATAGCTATTAAGAAGGTTGTTCTTGATTTGGAAGAGGCGGATGATGCTTTATGGTTGTATCAGCTCGATTGGTTGGGTGTTCGACCGTGTTCTGTCGGATCAGAGAGCGGATGTTTGGCACGCTGTGTAGTCGTCTCCGGAGATCCCGGAACCTCTAATTCCCAAATATCCCGATGATCTTGGATTTGATTCTCAAATTACCCTTGATCTTCAGGGGGCATCCGTTGAAACAGGTACAATCAATCTTCAAGATACTACATCTACGATTGTGGCTGATTATTCGGTCTTGGCTCAGGAGAACGATGTTGGATGGGACGTCGTCGGCTTGGACGTTGAAGTGCTGGGCTTAAGTCAAGTTTTGGATTGTGGCCCAGCAATAGTGCAAAAAAAGGCCCATCCGAGCAGGCCATGACCCATGTTTAGTTGGAGTTTTTAAATGGATTGGGACTGATTTGGGCCCAGTGTCCGTTGTGGGCTTAGGTTCAGTAGCTCAAGACAGTGGGGGTCCATTTGAGGAGGATCATCCTTGAAGTGGTGAACCGAACCCGGTTGTCGGGATTCAAGGTAGTCGTTGGAAGGAAGCCTTGTCAAAACTCCCAATTTTTGGAGTCGAGCCAAAGAGACGTGGACGACCAAAGAAGGGTCAGTTGAAGACGGTTGCCTCCCTAGTTGTTTTATATCAGACAAGAGCCAGGACTTCTGTTGATAAATGGGTTAATTCAGGACATTTTATTGTGGACGTTGCGAAAAATGATAGCTTCGAGAATTGGAGTTATAGCAAGAAAGTTGGGAAAAAGGTTGTTGATCTTTTTTCTTTAGCGCTCAATTAGTTCAAAAAGGTCCCAGAGGGTAGGAAGGACGAGGTTTACCTTGAAGAAAAATCTTTAACCCCTATCCCGGTCTCTAATCGGTTTACTTGTTTGAATCCGGATGGGAAGTATGCATGGTTTTTGTTTGCATCATGTTTGAGTTTTTTATGTTCTTGTTGCTCTGTGTAGCTGTTTTGGTCTGAGGAAAATGTCTTTTGAGGATCTTTTCTTGCTTTGTTCTATAGTCTTGTAGAACATTTGCTCAATAAACTTTTCGCTTATCAAAAAAAAAGATTGGGTAGTATTATAAGTTGTGGTAACATGTGAGTGTGCCTCTCTCTACATATAGTTAGTTAGTTAGTTATTTTCAATATATCACGGTAATTATCTAATATAAAAAAATGTCCAACTTTTGTGTTCAAATACGGTTGGATAGGACACCTCGTCTGAGACTATCGTGCCATCATAGAGGGGGGGGGGGGGGGGGTAGACTCCACGAGGATTTACAATAGCGGGCTGATGACATGACCCTCATGCAATATTACATCCTGATTAAGGAAATTCAGAATATTTTCCATAATAACCCTGGAAAGTAAGGGAGAAAGGTATGCCTTTTATAGATCTGAAGAAAAACAACTTTTATGGTCCTGGAGAAGTCATGTTTGAGGCACCAAAGGTGGGGGACGTTATCACATGTGTGACTTCTTCTTAAGATGTGTCTCCCAATAAGATGAAAGGATCCAAATATTTTCCATATAACCTCGGGGAGTAAGGGATAAAGGTATCCCTTTTTGGACCTGAAGGGAAACAACTTGCGAGGTCTAGAAGAAGTCATGTTTGAGGCACCAAAAATAAGGGGACGTTATCCCATATGTGGCTTCTTATTAAGGTGTGTGTCCCAATAAGGTGGAAGGACGGTCATGCCAGTTAATATCATGCTCATAAACAAGCTAAACAAATCCCCGTAAAAGTCCTTGTTGTTTTATGCCTCAATCATCACTCTAGAGTTTTATGTGGTTTTATTAAATTCTCGGTTCACAAAAATGAATTGTACCTCATTAACGTTGCACTTATAAATAGTGTTGTAAAAGGTAGACTAGGCGCCCGCCTGGGCGCCGAAAATGAAAAAAACGCCTCGACTCGGTCAAATCGGGTGGGATGAGGCGGCGTGACCGATTAGACAGGTTGAGTGGGGCCTAGGAGGACCAGCTGTAGGCGAGTCGGGCGGGGCCTAGGCGAGCAGACCCATGTTTTTGCATTTCTAGTTCTTGGCTTTCACATTAATGAGCAAATAGCTCCTAGATGACAAAATTCGTGTAATAATTTACATATTATAAATTCCAAAGGGAAAAATAAAATAAAATTTGTATTAACTTAACTAAATGAGATCTTGGTGCTGAGATGACCAAAATTTGAAATTATTTATTGTTTTCTTATACATTTTTTATTATTTTCTTACTAAAATTAAAACTCATGGTAAATTGAAATAATACTCACGCTAAATTAGAATATGTTTCCTTGTAAATTAAAATAATTTATATTTTGAATATTTTTCATTATATATGTTTAATATATATTTATTAATAATAAAATCCGCCTACTCCCTAACTAGTCCCCGCCTAGCGCCTAGGGGTCTTGACCGCCCGACTAGCGCCTAACGTCTTTTACAATCTTTCTTATAGAAGACGGTGTGGTACAGGACACCGCAACTAAGGATGTGGGCCTTTTGCGGGCCGAATTTTCGGACTAATGCATCCTTGAATTTCCCATTATTTCATCTGATGTTGTAAAATTTTCAAGAGTAAATAATTATTGTTGTAACACTTTGTAAATTGGCTATACAAGTGAGAACATTTTTCACAGTTATGCATGACCGTCCAAAGTGCAGGTTGTAACTCATCGGGTGTCAAATTTTTTTCCAGTCTGGAACTAACGACTTTACCGATATTTTCACAATTAAAATGTTCCAAGGGCTTTTCGAGGTTTCATTAACGGTGTTACCGCTACTGAGGTATATTTTGATTAACGTCGAACATTGATGATGAATGTATTCCTCTACAATGCAACCCTCAGGGTAATACCAAATCCTTTATAGTATCCGAGTTCATTTCATCATCATATGGATAAATTAGTAAATCATCGATCAATGTTATAAATTAATTAGTAATTTGAAAATATATATATCTTTCCATGGAAAACACTCATGTTTAATGTACGTGACTGGTTTGTAGGATTTGTGGCTAAAGGTGTAAGCGTAAGTGTGTCATGATAGTGTGCAGAGGTAGAGGAAATATTATCTTCAACTTGTAGAGAATCTCAATAATCTCAATCTTCATTTGCTCAAGACGCTTCTTTGATATCCCTCTTGTACATAAGGTTTGGAACAAACGTCCAAGCTCACAAATAAAGTATGCAACGGGTGGTGCCACATATGGTCGCATTACGATGGAAAGTATACATTGAAGCAAAAATGCAAGTCGTGAATCTTCATCCCAAGAAACTTCTTATTTGCCAAGTGGACCTTGGTGTTCAAGCTTTGTTGGATAATGTATTGCTACAATTCTCTTAAATACTTCTTCACGCTTATTTGGCATGACCGTATAGTCAACATGTGGCATGAAAATCCTCGATCCGAGCGTCTTGAGCCATAGATAGTTCTTCATGCACACATTTGTCCTCCCACATCCGTCTTGCTTTCAAGTCATCATTGGATTTAAGTTCAATAGTGTTCCAACAACATTATCACACACATTTTTCTCAATGTGCATCACATCTAATGCGTGGCTTATTTGCAACTTGTTCCAACATGAGAGGTCTCAAAATATCGAGACATGCGTCCAACATATCTTTTTCTTCCTAGCATTGTTTGGACGAGAAAACCTTGGATGGAATGATTATTTGGGATAATGTTCCTTGTCTTTCTTTATTGTCCTATAAATTATTCTTTTTTGATAAGCGAAAATTTATCAATCACTTTATCTCCGAGAATGAAAGGTGATACATTAATAGCAATCAATCTCTGGACTACATAAAAAAAACCATTAGTATTAGAGACCGACACGGTACCTAACCCCAAAAGCATCACAAAACACAACAAGCACTAGAAAAAACAAAGTATCAAGCACAATACAAAGAACACGCAAGCACTAAACCCAACACCAGAATTGGTCCTATAAACTTCACGATCACAAGCACTAAACCCAACACTAGAGTTGCTATTAATAAAATATCCAAAGAGGTTACTAGGTTGTTTATTTGTAATCTTCCCTATCAGGTTTCAGGTGTGTGGCTTTTTGATTTGACCAATCTTGAAGAAAAAGCATTAAAAGCAGATGTTGTGCGTCAAACCGAATCGCGGGGGAATTTTTTTGGGTTCGTTTTGATTCGCTATTCAAATACAACCAAGGTTATTTCTAAACTCAATGGGAACAAGGTTCAAGGTTACGAGCTTTTGGTGGCCCGTGCGTGGGAGAAAGGTTTTCCACGGATCTACAAAAGAACAGTCTGGAAAAGGAAGGAGGCTTTGGGGATGCTTGGAAGCGGCACGTTTCAGTCAACACCTTTTCATTGCTCAGGTGACGATTGATGGTGTTCCCTTCCATGGTTGGAGTGAAGAGAACACTTTTCATATCGGTAGCTTGCTCAGAATTGTGTTGTCTTTGCACTGTGAAGTCTTAAGTTCGTCACAAGGTGGGGCTTTTGTGCTTTTACACAGAGCTAAAGATTTTCAAAAGGAAGAGGTTGAGTTTAGTCTTGATAGTGAATTTTTTAGTCTTTGGGTTAGAGTCATTGACATTGGTTTCTTCCTTGAGCATCAGTCTTACGGACCTCGGAGTGCAGCATCCGATTATATTTTTTAGAAGGACGAAGCCGTTGAATTTTTTCAGGTGGGGGGTTCGCGAGAGGCCCTTGAGTCGCTGTTTTCAAAATTTGAAAACAATCTGGACTCGCGACCAAATTTTCTAAGGGATGAGCTTCTCAGAAATCCCATTCCCTTTGTTAATCCAGAGGTTGTTGTTTTTGGTAGCGGTTTTACTGCGTCCAAGGGAGAAGAGGTGAATATCGAGTTTATTGGTGATTTGCTTGATTTTGTCTCTACTTTAGTGTCTAAAGAAGAATTTGTTGTTCTGGATTTGGAGAATCCATCTTCTTTGGCTTTTTTCGAAGTCGTAAACCGAACACGTTTTTTTGTGCCGCCTTCTGAAGCTATTCAGACCAGGTTATCCATCCTGTCTTCTGCTGTCGTGTTGGAACGACTCGATCCTCGTGCCTCTCCTTCAATGGAATGTGAAGAGGATGCATTGGACCTCTCTATCGAGGGTAGGGGTCGAAAGACAAGACACAAAAAGGGTTGCAGGAGTTCGAAGACGAAGGTTGTCTACACTGTTAAACCCATGTTCCCGAGTACTACACCGTGAGCTGCTGTGAATTATTCAAATTTACTCACTTGGGGATTTGTTGTGAACATAGTACTTTAGCCTTCGGTTAAGGTGTTCAGGCTGCAGGACAAGAAAATAGGACCTTTGAACTATTTGTCGGATATCCTGGACTGTCCTGCTCTTGTTTTAGCTGGGTGTGTTTTGGAAAGAGACGTGCGAGCTCTTAGTGCTCTATTTTTTGGAGCTGTTTGGTGCTTTATTTTTTAAGTAGGGGATGGTGGATTAAGGTTAAGGAATGTTGTTGTTTTGGTTTTGTTCTTCTGAGTATGGTTGGGTTCTTCAATCCTTGTATGGTTGTTACTTTAGTGGCTGTGAAGGACTGTTTTTGCTTTTAAGAGGTGTACTGGTTCTAAAATAGCGATGGAAGGGTAGTCTGCGAATTGGGAGTTGGTTTGATGGAATTTTTTTTTCTTTTAAGGTCTTTTTGTTTTGCAAGTTTTATAAGATACCAATGTATCTTAGGTTTAGAACTTTTTGGGGTTTTTGTTAGTTTCGCATCAACCTACCTTAGTTCCGGTGTTTAGTCCCGAGGTAGATCCTATTCTCATTGTATCACCTTCCCTGACTTTCTTTCTTGAGTAGTTTTGGGTGTTAATAAATTTGCGCTTATAAAAAAAGGTGGTATCTTTGATACTATTTTCTCACTTACACCAGAGTTGTAGTAATACTTCTTGGTATGACTAGTCATGCAATATTTGTGGTAAATTGGAAATCCCTTTTGCATCTCGTAGTAATACATCATGTTGTGATCTTACTCCCCCATCAATGTCATTCATACATATCAGGTATACCTTGTAACCCTTAATCTAAATGCCCCTCAACATCCATAAACCGAGGAAGTCGTTGATGATCCATGTAACCGCATCATGCATTACGTGATGTATCATAGTCATAACCTCAACTTCCCACAACGCCAACATTTCATCAATCACTAGACTCATCAACACATTCAGATACTTCCCATGCGATTTTGATCCTGGCATCAACAACGTCATTATGTTAAAATATTTGTTCATGCACATATCTGTGGGGTAAGTTGTAAGTCATCACAACAATGGGCCATGTGTTATGAGGCAAAACAATTGAATTTCGTGAGAAAGCCCCGCCTATGGCCAATGCAAGATGCACATCGTGGGTTTCCAATGTAAACCAAGGGTAATGCATGTCGAAATCTTTCCATGCTTCGCCGTTAGCTGGATGTGTCATCAAGTCATCGTCTTTCGAATTCATTTTCTCACACCAACTCATTTTCTCTACAATATAAGGTTGACTATACAAGTTCTGCAACTATGGAATTATAGGGAAATGTCTAAGGTCTTCTTCACCTTTAGTTTTCCGCTCACTGTTTTCTCGTACTAAGGCACCACTCAAACATGACACATCTTCAAACCGATCGCTTTTTTGTAGTATAAACAACACCTATAAACACAAACTTCGTACTTCACGACATAATAGTCATTGAAAGTTGTGTTTGTTGTACTGTGTTTTCCCTGAACGACAACTGCATAATGATTTCTAATGTATTTTGTGTTGATCCAACGTACAACGCTGTTTTTTGGGCACTCAACCTTTTTCGGTACCTCTCGGCCTCTTCATTTACAACCAAGCTATCAACATCATGACTCGTCGCATGATCATTAATATTATCACCAACATTACGGAATGGAAATGCATCTTCACACACTCCCTTTCCAGATCATATCTCATGACTTCTTCAATCGCCACATGATTATTGTATGAAGCACGATTTTCCATACGTTTTTTATGTGCCATTGGTGAAGTATTGCAGAGGTTTGAGGCATTAGGTGTTGTTCTCCTTGATGGTTCCATTTTTTTTATGACATGATTTGAGGCTTGCTCAACAAGTGCTTCACAATTACTTTCATTGAGTGAAATCCATCGTTCATACAATTCATACATGGACACTTAAACTCATCGGAATTATATGGTGTACAGTTTCTCGCCAAATGCTCGATAAATGTCCTTATGTTTGTTTATACTCATCATATTTCCGTGGAAAACTCATCTAATTCTTATAGTCATCATACGTTCAAAAATATAAACAAAATGTACTAAATAACAACAAAAATTTACAATTATACATACACAAAATTACATACAAAATAATTGATATTTCATTCAAATATAATTAACGAGCACATGATTATTCCATGATTTTTTCATACAAATTGAATATAATATATTTTTCTAGTTATCTAGAAAAAATATATTATATATAATAAAATATATATGAATCTAACAAAATATATACAAATCTAACAAATAGTACAACTTCAACACCAATTTCTCAAATCATCTTAATTAACTAACAAAATAATCAATAGATACTTAGAGAACTTGATATTTTTTAGCTTCAAGGAGTACAACATCTCAACACCAAAGAGAAAATCAAAATTTTGGGAGACAAAAATGAGTCTTTTTTTTGGAACAGATGAAGATTTGAGATAGGAAAAATGTGTAGAACTCAGAGGTGGGGGAAGAAGAAGAAAGAAGGTAAGTATTAAGGGTTGTTTGAATGCATTACCAACGTTCATTGCTTCGGTCGATAATGAATTTTATTTGGTGTAGTGATCATCCCTTACTGCACAACAAATAAGTTTGGTTCCTACAGAAGAGGACGCTGAAATGGACCATGAAATGCATGATACTACTACTGTAAACTAAGAGCTTCCATCACAAGTTTTTGATGAAGAAGCATACTTGGTTAGTTTCACATATTAGTAAGATTTGGAAGTTGGTGTTAAGTTTGAGAAAAAAGCAGTGACACAAACCACGATAAAAAAGATTATAGTGAAGGTTCATTTTCAGATCATGCCTTTAAAATCGTCCCAGTCATTGTGTTTTGTGAAGTATGTTGGCAATAATTGTATATGGGCGTGCAACAAGGATTAAGAGTTCCGAGCGCTTCTCGATAAGAACATATTGCAATAATCACACTAGCTCAATAAGTGATCGAAGGATTGAACACCATGAAGCAAGTGTTGCAACAATTGTTGATATATTGGCGTCAAGCTTTCAGGGTCAAAATTACACACCGAGGCCAAAAACAATTGAACTGCACACGCATATTGAGCACCAGATGACTATAACATACTGGAAGCTTAGAAGGCACGAGTAATTGCGAACAAAAAATGAAAAGGTTCTCCTGAGTTAAGTTTTGGACTTCTTTCGGCTTATTTGGACATGGTTAAAAAGAATAATCCAAACACAATCACTCATTTAGAAGTGGATGAAGATTCTTGATTCAGATATGTATTTATAGCATATCATCCATGCATTAAATGATTTAGACTCACTATGAGAAAGGTCGTAATAGATGATACTTGATTGAAAAAAAGTACAAATGCGTAATGCTAATTTCAACAACATAAGATGACAATTTTCAACAATATCCTATTGCTTGGGTTGTGGTTGACTAAGAGAATGATGCTTCTGGTCATGATTCTTTGATAAATTATAAAACAATTTATATCAGATGACAGTGACTTAGTCATCATTTCGGATATAAATCATGGTATCATCAATGAAGTGTCGACTATCTACCCAAGAGCACAACAAGGACATTGTAGGTGCCATCTATTTCAAAATATAAAAATTCGTGTCAACCACAAATGATAGATTATCAATTCGCAAACTGCTTATAACTTATAGATTAAGAAAACATCTATGACCCAATTCACAACTCAAAGATGAAACACAATTAAATCATGTAGATGGATGAACGGGTAGGATGAAGAACTTTTAGAGGGATGATTGCAAAAATGTAATTTGAGGTATTCATTTTTTACAAGTTATACTTCTATTATTTGATAATTGCAAAAATGTGTTTTTTTCAACGAAAGGCGAAATTCATTAATTTAAATTTCAAATACAAGTGAATGCATCAAGGATAAATCACTGACCATGAAGAACAGACAAAGAACACAAAGAGTTCGCTATTCTTTTCATACTATAACCGTCCCTAACGGTATTGGATGAGGCGCCATATAGGCAAGCTAACACTAAGTTGGGACGCTGTATAGGCAAGGAAGGAAGACGGGGGTTGAGAATGTGATACTGGAATTCCTTCTACAAAAATTGGCCAAGGACTTCAACAATAATATTGGGAGGCCATACATGAATCGCAGTTCCCTCCCTGGAAAAATCTCTGATTATTTGTTCGCTAGGCATTGATCCTGCAAAGACAAACTCAAATAAAGTAAACAGGACTCTCTCGATTAGCCAGATTCGTAATTGTGAAAGGGGTTGAGGGGGTTGCGGCGGTGGAGGCCAGGGAGAAGGGCGCGCCGGCTGTGGCTGCGACTTCAAGGACGACTCTAGAGATGGCGACGACATCATAGACGACGATGACATCAGAGGCGACGACGACATCAGAGACAACGGTGGCTTCAAAGACGGCGACGACAACATCAGGGACGATGACCTCAGAGGAGGAAACCTCCGGAGTTGCAGAGGAGGGATCGAAACAAGTAGGGAGACGCTTCGTTGGTGGCGGGAGAAGGTCAACGTCGTGATGACTAGAGGCGGCTCGAAAGAAACCCTAACAGAAAAAACTTTCGCAGGATTCATAGGGAAAGTTCAAAGGAGAGGATGTGTAGACGAGAGGTAAAAACCATGGCATAGGCCATGGTGAAAACCATGGTCATAGCCATGACGTTTGGGTGCTGGGTCAGAAAACTTTTCCTAAGATTTAGAGAGTTTTAGAAGTTATTTTGTTGCACTCTTAATTGTTTTTTATCCTACAATAAGTATAGGTTCTATAAACAATTGCAAAAATGTGTTTTGAATTTGCCTTGTTGTTGTACTTTGTGTGAATTTATTTTAAAATGACGATTTACCTCTGAAATACAAAAAAAACTAAAAATCTAGAATTTTCATTAATCTTATTTTTTTTTTCGTTGGATGTGAAACAAGGAAGAAACTTAAGGCTAAAGAAAATTTTAGATTTGTTACTTATTATTTAGGGAAAATGACACATAACCCTGGCTAACTATCACCGTTTTTCACATCACCCCCCTAACTATTTTTTTTATGACATTTAACTCCTTTAATATCTCCCCATCCTCTCTCTCGCTCTCTCTCATGTTTTTTTTTAGTAAAAAACATGAGAGAGAGCGAGAGAGAGGATGGGGAGATATCGCCGGTCACCACGGTCACCGGTGCTTCGGCAGCAACTCCATCGTTCCGGGAAGTGGTGATCGAGGGGAGGAGGCTGTCGTTTCCTAGTGCAGTGGAGGTAGCCAAAGCCTTCGGCCCGATTCGAAGTCCTCCTAGGGCTGCAGGTAATCGTGGCAAGGGGCTTTTGGGGGAGGCTGGTGGTGTGCCGGAGCTCAATGGGCAGAGGAAGCGCACGGTTGAGGGGATCAGGACAGGAGGTTTTCCGGCTGCATCGGATCGGTTTGATGTGAATCACAGCTCTGTAGGGGCGGGTCGTTCCGGAGTGCAAAAGGTTGATCGGGGTGGGGGCGATCTGATCAGGCCGTCAGCACCTATATCCGGGGTCAAGATCTTTGTGTTCAATCTCCCGTTCGGTGCTGACGATGTGTGGCTCCGGGATTTTTGCCAATGTGCAAGGGAGGTTTTGAGAGCCAACGTTGCCCGGAAACCTAACGGTAAAGGGAAATATTTCGGTTTCGTCTACGCCCAGTCCCTTGTGGATGCTGAGAAGATTATCTCCAAATGTCATGGTTCCATTGTTCGTGGTTATAGACTGTTGGTTGCTTTGGACCTAAAATCTGGGTTGGGCGGCAAGGCTTCGGCCGTGTCTGGCGTAGGAGATCCAGTCAGAAGGGCGGCGAACCCTATTCCGGTTGTGGCTGGGAAGGTTGTTGAGCCAAACGTTCAGTCATTGGAGAATGGGGTTTTATGTGTGGCTCGGAATGAATGTTCTGTCTGCGACATTCAGGAGGCGATGAGTAGACAAGGTGTATTTGACGTTGAAGTTCGTGGTTTCGGGAACAGAGTGTTCCTTATCACTTGTCCCGATCCACTTTTCGCAAATGAGCTGAGGGAGACAGGGACGGGATGGCTGCAGACATGGTTTGAGGTCGTGGACGGGCCAGCTTCCTTGTTGAAAGAACCGGGCAGTTTTGGCTGGTATGAGGTCTTGGGTGTCCCGTTTCATGGGTGGTCCACAGAGAATTTCAGCAGCATTGCCGGTGTTGTGGGCAATGTGGTTAGTGTGGTTGTTAACGATCATAAGGGAGACTCTTTTGGAAAGGCCTTTGTGCTGGTGCATCGGTCTTTTGTCGTCCCGAAGACTGTGGAGGTCGATTTTCGTTGGGTTCAGGGGTTTATCCCGTGGTGCTCCTTCCAATTACATCCAAGGAGGTTCCCCACAGGTGCGTTGTGTCTGCAGCAGAACAATCTTCTTCGTCTGATTTTTTGGCCTCCGGGAGATCGGTACCGTCTGGGCAGTCGTTGGGAACGGGTTTGACTGGGGCTTCAGCAGGGGATACTCGGGCCCAATCGAGTGAGATGACTCCAAGCCCACTCCGACCCATCTCTTCTGGGCTGCAGATCACTCCCTTCTCGCGTTTGTTTGGGGACAGTGAGGACGTTGGAGTGCAACGTACTGTTACATCGCATGCCCTGGGAGTATCGTCTGCATCGCCTGAGATTTCGGCACGGGAGGCTTTCTTGGCAGCGGGTCCTCTGTCGGCGGAGGTTGAGCAGCAGAAGCGAAAGAGAGGGAGGCCGAAGAAGGGAGCTCCCAAGCCTGTGGTTTCGCCGACGACGTACTATCAAACCAGGGCACGTTCACGGTCGATCGGGACTGGTGGGAGTTCAGGTCCGGTTATGGTCGACATTGCTCGGAAGCTCAAAGACGGCTCGGGGGATTGGTCGTATTGTAAAAAGGTGGGAAAGAAGGCGCTTGATCTCGGTCCGCTGGTGCTTGAGCAGTTTGATTCTCTGGACCTTGAAATACCTCAGCGATCCTTGTTGGAAGACAGACACAGCGATAGCGAGGAGTGCAACTCGGCCGGCCTTTCAGGTACGTCGGGAGACCCCGTTTTGGGGCCTTCTCTCTGATTTTTGATGAAATTCCTCACGTGGAACGTGAGGGGTATGCATTCCGAGGCCAAACGGAATTGCATTAAAAAGTTGGTTATGTTGAATGATGTTGATGTGGTTATGTTGCAAGAGACGAAACTTTCAGTTATTAGCACCGGTATTCTTAGAAGCTGTGGTTTTGATGTTGGTTGGGAGTGTGATTGGGTCCCGGCTTAGGGGACGGCTGGTGGAGTTTTGTTGGCATGGAGGGTGTCGATGTTTACAAAGTCGACCTCTCTGTTGGAACATAACTCTATTTGTTGGAACGGGTTGCATGTTGCTTCTAATGAGCCTGTCAGTTTTGTGAATGTTTATGCGCCTTGTAGGGCTCGGGATAGAGCGAGCTATTGGGCTTCTTTGTGTGCAAATCGCTCTCAGCTCCATGAGATTTTGTTTGTTGGTGGAGACTTTAACTCGGTCTTATCAGTGGAGGAACGGCGTAGTAGTAGCTTTAACAGGGGAGATAGTCAAGTTTTTGCAGACTTTGTGGATGACATGCAGTTGGTTGATCTATCGTTGGTGGGTGCTAAGTATACTTGGTATGACTCGGGGTCTAAGGCCTCGAGGTTGGACCGTTTTCTCGTCTCTCCGGATGCGTTATCAGCCTTTGGAGCTTTGGAGCAGCGGAGTCTCCCAAGGGGTGTTTCTGATCATAGGTCGGTGGTGTTGGGGACGGAGGTGGTGGATTGGGGTCCGAAACCGGTGAGGTTTTTGAATGCTTGGCTTGAGCATAAGTCTTTCTTCCCGACTGTGCGTATGTTATGGGAGTCCTATGATGTGCAAGGGGATCCTGATTATGTGCTCTGGGTGAAATTGATGAATCTTCGAAGGGATCTTCAGGTGTGGAATAAGGAGGTCTTCGGTAAGCTGGAGACCGAGGTGGCTAATCTGGCCGCTGAGTTGGACGGTTGGGATGGTCTGTTGGATGGTAGGGA
This sequence comes from Erodium maritimum, assembly GCA_963921825.1. Taxonomy (NCBI): domain Eukaryota; kingdom Viridiplantae; phylum Streptophyta; class Magnoliopsida; order Geraniales; family Geraniaceae; genus Erodium; species Erodium maritimum. The sequence goes on along the minus strand of OY997588.1, from coordinate 142,228,499 downwards.
GTTATCTGGGGAGGAAAGATCGCAGAGAGCACTGTGTAGGGCTCGGCTCCTGCAGAAACAAAGGTGGTTGGCCAAGGTTTGGTGTCAGAAGGCTCGGTTCCGGTGGTTTAAAGGGGGAGATCGTTGCACCCGTTTCTTCCATCGGATCGCGAATTTCAGGGCCACAAGGAATAGGGTTGCTCGGCTACGTGTTGGCCAAGGAGTTGTTTCTAGCCCGGTTGAGATTAAACGGGCGGCAGTGGAGCATTTCTCCGCCCGTTTCGCTGTTGATCCTCGCATTGAAGTGAACCTCCCCGATCTCCCGTTTCGTTCCATCTCATCGGTCCAAGCCAATTGGTTGGAAGCCGAGTTTGGGCCGGACGAGGTGTTTTTGGCGGTAAAGGGTTGTGGTGGTGAGAAGGCCCTTGGACCTGATGGGTTTTCGATGAGGTTTTATCGGGATTGTTGGAGTGTGGTGGGTGGAGATGTGTTGCTTTTCTTATCGGCTTTCCATGGCTCCGGGAAGTTGGGCAAGGGTTTTAACTCGTCTTTCCTAACATTGATACCAAAGTCAGGGACGGCCAGTAGTTTTGATGAGTACCGGCCGATCAGTTTGATTTCAGGGCCTTACAAGATTTTGGCTAAAGTGTTAGCAAATCGGATGAAGAAGTTTCTCCCTGACTTGATCAGTGACACGCAGAGTGGGTTTATGGCAGGTAGGCAGCTAGTTGATGGCGTTCTCATAGCTTCAGAATTATTGCAGAAGCTGAAGAGCACTAAGACAGAGGTCGTTCTGCTGAAATTGGACTTCGAAAAGGCCTATGACAAGGTTCATTGGGGGTATATTGACAGAGTTTGGAAGCAATGGTCTTTGGAGGAAAGTGGAGAGGGTGGATGAAGAGTTGTTTTCGGGCCCATGTTTCGGTGTTGATAAACGGTTCGGCAAGTGGAGATTTCCCGGTTTCGAATGGGATACGACAAGGTTGCCCGTTATCCCATTTCCTGTTTCTTCTTGCAGCAGAGGGTTTACACCAACTTTTGGAGGAAGGGAAGCGTTGTGGGCTCTTTAGTGGCGTGGTCATTGGGTCAGGTGGATTGTCTCTTTCCCACCTACAATTTGCGGACGATACCCTATTGTTTGTGCAAGGTGACTTGACGAGTATCTCTTTTGTTAAAGACTTGTTGGAACGCTTTCAAAAGGGTTCGGGCCTAAAGATCAATTTCCACAAGTCTAGTGTAGTTGTTCTGAACGAAGTTGGTTGCTTGGCTTCTGATGTGTCTCGGCTCCTTGGGTGTCAGGTGGGGTCACTTCCCATGAAATATCTCGGGTTCTGGTTGGGAGCGAATCCTAGGAGGGTAGATTCTTGGGATACTGTGGTGGACAAGTTCAAGAAGTCCTTGGGATTATGGAAGTTGAAGAATTTGAATTTGGCCGGCCGGATTGTTCTGATCAAATCCACCTTATCGGCGTTGCCTATTTTCTACATGTCCCTTCTTCGAGCTCCCAAGAAGGTTATTGCTGTTTTAGAGGCTTGGCAGAGACGTTTCCTGTGGACTAATCCATACACAGGGAAAATGTTCTGCAAAGTCAAGTGGAGTAAGGTTTGTAGTGGGCGGGAGGAGGGTGGCCTTGGGATTAGGCGGTTGGAAGGGATGAATACTAGTCTATTGGCCAAGTGGTGGTGGAGGTTCGCTTCAGAGGAAGATTCCCTGTGGAAGAAGGTTGTCTGTGCCTTGTACGGTTGGGATCCTGCGGATTGGGATTTAGCCAAGTTGGATAAGCCAGGTTCTACGTTTTTTCTCTCTCATATTATGTTCTTGGCTTATGATCCGAGTTTTTTGGGGCTTTTTGGGAACCAGGGTGTGCACTGGTCCCTGGGGAGGGGAGATAGGATCTCTTTTTGGGACGATGTTTGGGTGGGTTCTGTCCCCTTAAGGTATAGGTTCTCGGCCCTGTATCTAGTTTGTCCGGCCAAGTTCGTAAAAGTGGACTTCTTTTTGTCTTTGGGTCATTGGAGGATCGGTTTCAGCAGGGATCTTGAGGAGTGGGAGGAGGTGTCGGCTGGGTGTCTCTTTGAATTATTGGCAAATGTGCAGGTTCGGCCAGACATGTGTGATACCCTCGTTTGGGTAAAGCAACCGAAGGGCTTCTCGGTGGCTTCGGTTTATGAGGAGTTGTCGGGGTCGGGGGCCTTGAGGAGTGTGGTAGGATGGGCTTCGATTCTTTGGGTAAAAGAGCTCCCTCCGAAGTTCTGTGTCTTTGTATGGTTGGCGGCTCATAGGGCTCTACCCACTATGGAGTTTCTGGAGAGCAGGGGGGTTTGTGTTTCCCTGAATCGCATGCTTTGCTTGTTTTGTAAGTCTTCTTTTGAAGAGGTCGACCATATGTTGTTGCATTGTCAGTTTTCTGGGGCGATTTGGTCGATAATTATGGTGTGGTGGGGTGTTTTTGGTCCTATGCCGAGGTCGGTTTCGGAGGTGTTATTGTGGTGGAAGGGCCTGGGCCCGGTTTGGTGGTGGACAGGTTGGGTTTGTGTGGGCTACTTGACTTTGTGGCATGTGTGGTTGGTGAGAAATGGGGCGGCTTTCAACGCCGTTATGTTATCTGTGGATGAGGTGGTGGCAAAGATTAAGCATCATTCTTTTAGCCTGATGTGGAGTTCGGGAGCGCTCCGCCAGGGTGTCACTGTTGAGTTTTGGCTGTGTGCCCCAGCGAGGTGTTTGAGGAGGAAGGGGGAGCGTCGTTCTGGGTCGATGTGACCAGGGAGCTGGTGGGCGGTTTTTGTTGTCTCGTTTTGCTTTTTTGTTTTCAGTAGTTGTTTCTTGGACTGTTGGGACTGTTTATTACTTTGGTTATGTTGCTCATTGTAGCCGTTTTGGTAGGGGGAAAAAGCTCTAACTGAGTTGTTTTCCTCGCTTCGTTTCTATGCTTTATAGAACGAATGCTTAATAAAAAATTTCGCTTATCAAAAAAAAAACTTCTATTTTTTCACTTTAGTCGACGATGTTCAATTTTGGATGGAAACAATAATGTGCACAGCACATGATGTTTTATTTTTATTAAATGACAAAACTATCCTTTCATACATACTACCATTTTTTTATCAACAAATGTTTTATTGAAGAGCCAAGTTTTCAAAATGAAAACGAGGGCAAGGGGCAACCCTCATACAACCAGAGCCTGCAATAACCTGCAGCTCAAACCAGTACAAACCAACCCACATACAAACTACCCTAATTTTGCTAACATGAAGATCACCACAAACAGGACACTGGATGGAAATACAGCTCATCCAAACCAGAGCAAACCAAACCCCACAAATGGGACACTAATCGGTACTCTTACCAAGCAGATATTACAACCATTAAGAAAACCATTACAGACCCAAAAAGTCACCAAACAGGGGAAAAACCAAAACACTGATTAAAACTGAGAAAACAGAACAAAGAAAACAAAAAGAAAGAAAAGCCAAACTCGGTCCCAGTCTCCAACCACGAAGATCAACGATGGCTTTAACCACTGGATCACCAAGCTCCTGGAAATCCGCAAGCCCAATCCTGTACTCCTCAACCAAGAAAGCGAGCAAGACCCAGCAAACAACTCTTGGACCCGGGGCCAATACCACCAGTAGAGAACATTACCAATAATCCCCAAAACGTCACCGGAGAGAAACGAATAAAAGGGGAAGAAGAAGTACCGATTACTATGACCCACCACCTGAAGACTAAAGAGAAGAACCACCGCCCTAGATCTGTGATGCAAAACACGACCACCCGAACAAATCACTGCTCAGCTACCGAAAGGTAACCCGACGAAGACCGGCATCAACGACGAACCAAAGGCGAGTTAGCCACCGACACACTAAAACCTCCTCCGGTGAAGGAAATAAAGGAAGGAAACTAAGAAGCGAAGGGGGCCAGAAATGACACCACAAAGGGAGATCTAAACCCATAACCCACCACAGATCTAACCTTAAAAGGCCCAACCTACCCCAAAGGTCTCCTCTGTGTCAAAAGGACACCACACCACCGGACACCGCCGGAAAAGACTCCATCACCGAAGCAAACTGGAGGAGCTGATGCTAGGTACGGTACCAAAGAGTCGAAACAAAGGAGGAAAGGGTTTGAAGAAGAAAGAGTGGACGAGGAAAGCAAACCGGTGACCGGGGTCAGATCTACAACCAAACTCCCCGGAGAGGGGAGAAAGGCTTCCCACGCGTAGATCTGACTCTAGCCATCGGACGGTGAAAGGAAACCCACCGCCAAAACGTGAACCCAGAGACGATCCGGGGCCAACACCACCGGGGAAGGTGAGGAATAGTCTCCCACGACCGAATCTGAGCCCGGGCTTCGTCGACGGTGAGAAACCGACCACCGCAGAACAAGAAGAGAAAAAGGGTGAGGAAGAAGACAGGGGTGAGGAAAGAAGGAAGATGACCTGCGATGACCTCCTGGCCGAAGCCTTGAGGGCATCATCGGTGATGGCGGCTCGCGAGAGGTAGGGTTAGGAGGGAGAGAGTTCTAGAGAGAAAAAGAGAAGAGATCCTTTGACAATGTAGTGTTGCTTTGTATTAATACATACTACCTTAACCTAACTAAACTCAAACCTTATCTCTTCCCCTTTTCCTCTTTCTCATTTCCTCTCAACCGCACAAAGCTTCCAACTCCAAACTCTCACCTCTAATTATTTCCTTGTCTCATCTCAAACACTTCTTCTTGCTCTCACCCTTCTTAATATATAAGTTTAAAAACACATTAATGAAAATAAAAGTTATTAAATAAAAAAAACATTTTTTTAATATATAATAAAAAATAAAAAATATCAATATTAAAAACATAATTAATAAAATATCAATATACTAACTTTTATTTTCATTAATGTGTTTTTATACTTATATATTAAGAAGGGTGAGAGCAAGAAGAAGTGTTTGAGATGAGAGAAGAGTAGAGGAGATAATTGGAGGTGAGAGTTTGGAGTTGGAAGCTTTGTGCGGTTGAGAAGAGATGAGAAAGAGGAAGAGGGAGAGAGATAAGAGTTTGAGTTTAGTCAGGTTAAGTTAGTATATATGAAAGGATAGTTAAGTCATTTAATAAAAATAAAACATCATGTGCTTTGCACATAGTTGTTTCCATCCAAAATTTAACACCGTTAGACTAAAGTGAAGAAAAAAAAGTTAAAGGAGTTAAATGTCACAAAAAATAGTTAGGGGGTGATGTAAAAAACGGTGATACTTAACCAATGTTATGTGTCATTTTCTCTATTATTTATTTACAAGTAAACACGTCAATATGATTTTTTTTGACAGAAGATATAACAAAAAGATAAATTCAAGATACTTTTTTACGATTTTCGAACATACTAATTACGATTTTTAAAAATACCTCGAGATACGTTTATGCAACTATCCATCTTCCTTCCACAACCCTACTTTTAGATTAAGAAAGCTAACTCAACCCTCTAGTAGAAAACAAACCATGGTTAGTTCACATCCCCAACTATAAATAAAGGTGTAAAGTAAAGAAAACCCTAAATCATTTTGAATCAAATACACAAGTATTTGTTAGAGTCCACAAATCAATAGAGAGAAGAGAGAGGCCTTAAAAGAAGGGTCAAGAGGGTCATCACACAAACCCACACCACGAAAAATACAGATTATTACAGGTATGTCTTTCTCATTCTCCATGTATTTCACTTTCTCTCTCTAGAAATCAAATCTATTATTTCTCATCATCCTTTGGCAACAGTGGGAGTAGAGAAGGTCATGGGTTCTCAAAGGGTAGGGTCTGTATCTGTTGAAATATAGCCCCGACCCCGACAACACCTCTCTCTTTCCCTATAATTTCTGCCATTAAAACGGGCACACATCAAGCGCGAGACTTTTCGCGGCGGGCCAAAACCCAAATTCCGAAAACCCATTCCTTTCTCTTCTTCTTCTTCTAGAAAAAAAAGCCCTAAAAACCTATTTCGTTTCCCGCCAAAAAAAACCCAATCTTGGTTGATCGGTACTCGTCTCTCCGTACCGTCCCTATTGTTCTCTACTCATTTCCGGTTCTTCTTTTTCTGATTTTTTTGAATGTATATGCACACGCTTTTCTTATGTGGATTCAAAATGTTGTAAAAGGATTTCGGAGGAAATGGAAGGACTAATCTGTTTCTAGGGTTTGAATTGGAAATCTATGGCAGGGTGGTCGAGGGTTAATGACGGGTCCGTCGTAGATTGCGCTAAAGCCCCGAAGAGAAGGTTCAAGCCCAGCGGTTTCTGGGTCCAACTCGATCTCGCTCGACCGGAGGAAAGTGGAGGTGGAGCGGAGCGCAAACAGGTTCAACCGACGGAAGCTGAGACTGGTAAGTACCGGTGCTGGTTCGAGCGTCTTCTGGGTAGCTTCCTCAAGGAGATCTGTACTGGCCGTAGTTACCGGTCTATCCCTCCGATGCTTGGAGATGAACGGTGCGTGGATCTGTTTAAGCTTTTTCTGGCTGTGAGGGATAAGGGTGGGTACGATGCCGTGTCTGCTAATGGGTTGTGGGGTTCTGTGACGGAGGAGATCGGGTTGAGTTGCAAGGTTTGTCCGGCTGTGAAGATACTGTATTGCAAGTATTTGGAAGTGTTGGAGAGGTGGTTAGTGAAGACTGTCGAGAATAGGGGTTCTGGGGGTTCTTCAAGCATTTCTCGTGCTGGTTTAAGTGAAGGTTTGATGGTTTTGGAGGCAGAGTTTAAAGTGTTTCTTTCTGAGATTTCAGATCTTAAGAAGAAGGATGGGGAGCACCCACATTTGGACGTGACAGTGAATTCAGCAAGTAAGAGTGTGGTTGGGGATTCATGTGAGGACAGGGCATGTGTTGATGGTGATCACAATTTGGGTTTGGATGGCTCATTCAATCTGGGGAGTGCTGGAAAAATGCACAACGGCAATGAAGTTGAGAGTGTGACGGTGAACCCAGGTAGAAGGAAAGAAATTGACAATGCAACATTTTTGGACCCAAGTATGGTGGAAGAAGAGAGGTCTGGTTGTAAGAGGAAGCGGGAGAACATGTTGGGAATACTAAATTGGGTTAATGGGATTGCAAAGAATCCAGGTCAAACTGTGATTCCAGAACGATCAAAGTGGAAGGCTTATGCAGATGATGCACCTTGGAAGCAGGTTTTGTTGGTTCGTGAGGCACTGTTTCTGAGAAGGGATCTCGATTTGAATACCGAACAGTTGGCTTTTCAGGTACATATTAGTTCCTTAATATTAACCTGTTACTTACTCAGTACATATAGATAAACTTGCCAGGAAGTATTAAATGAAGCTTTCAGGCTTTTAAGTCTCAATTTTTTCAGTATGCTTTAGGATACATATCATCTAACTAATTAATAATTTTCATTTCAGTGGGTTTGTTTTGTTCAGTTGGTTACTACAGTATATGAGGGTGGCAGTACGATTTATCTCTGTCTCATTTTGGCACATAACATTGTACTGCGTAGGGTTTTAATTTCTTCCCACAACTGCCATCCATTTTATCTTTAATTTTGATTGTTCTATAGCAACTTTACTGCACATCTACAATTGATCTTCTGACTGCTATGCTATGTTCTGTAACAGTTCCCTTGTCTTCTAAAGGTTTAGGCCTGTATTTGTAGAACACACGTATTGGCATTTGTCTCTGATAGTGTTATAAATATGCATCCGCTTTCCTCTATAAGATTATTCAGTTTATTGATGCATCTTCTTCGTGCAACATGAGAATTCCTGATGTGTTGGTTCCTTATTTCTAAGACCTTGTTAAAAGTATTTGTTTTGGCAATAATACTATTAGTTCCCCTTGTTAGTTACACTTGGCCATTTTTGGCATATGGTCTTCATATAGTGACTTCAACTTTTTACTTCTACAAGGAAGTCGTGAAGTTGGTCAATCTAGGGTTAATTACTTTTAGTACCCTTTATGTATTGGTAACATTCATTTAGTACCCCTTATGTATTGGTAACGCATTGGACAAAATTTTGGTCAAGTTTACGCCATTTTGATGATCTGTGACCAATTCATAAGGCATGTTATTGTTCTGTTACCAATACATGAGGGGTATTAAATGATATATGCCCAATTCATAAGGGGTATTAAAGGCGTGTTACCAAAACGTAAGGACTCTTATTGAACGTTATAAAACTTTGGGGTGCTAACGATGAGTTACCAATTCGAAGGGGTACAAAAGGTAATTAACCCGTCAATCTAGTTACCATGTCAGTTGCCGGTCATTGGTTATTTGTCATCTAACTTATCGTTGCAATCCTATTTTTTGTGTTTTCTCTAATGATTAGCATGAGACATAATTAACATATTCAGGGCATCCTCATTGATTTATCCTTCAAATCCCATGCCATTTAATCATATTAGTATCCTCACTATTTCTTATGCTCTTGTGCATGATGATTTCACCTAAGAAATCAAAAGAGTGGCACACAAGTATTCATTTTTGTCTAAATCTAATCTTTTCAAATAGTAGTCTATTGCCATGTTAGAATCTTTTCTCACCCAGTATAGGGTGCACACCTATACATAGATAGTACCTCTATTATCGTCTCATATTGGGCATGAAAGGGATAATGCAGTACTTTTCATATGATTATCGTGCCTCATCTGTCAATTGTGGTTCCCTTAGTATTGGACAAAATTGTTATTACATAAATGGTTATCCTGCCTCATCTGTCAATTGTGGATCCCTTAGTATTGGACAAAATTGTTATTACATAATATAGTATTTTGATTTTCCTACTAAGTGTTGGAGTTGGAGTGCATTAGTCTAATAGAATGGTATATACTGAACTACCTTCAATGTTTGAATCATGCGATGAGCTGATAAATTAGGGGTATTTAATGTCTAATATTATTCTACCCAAATATTTGAAAAATAATTGGTCGTGTTAAAATAAATTGGTAATCTAGTCTAATCCTACATACTTTTATCTCCTACTCCCGTAAGTGTTCCAAAACTCAATGGAACTTGGGGGAAACTTGTTGTTCGTTGAGAAAGATGAGCAAAAATCGGCACAAAACTTGATCATAGTTATAATTCCGCAAAAATCATTGAATTCAGTGAATTCCAATGAGAGTTTGTATACAACACATAGAGAGATAGTCGTCTGTTGGGGAGGCATATATCACTTGTGAGGCTCCAACGAGCAATTGATCTGGCTTTCAAGGCAAGAGCAAAATCTCTTGCAATCCTAGATTCCATGACCATGTCGTACCATTGCACCATTGGTGCCTTATTGTGCTCTTGTTTCTTGGTTTGATACATTTTTCCTAGTTGTGTAGACGCCTCTGTTTTTTTTTGTGTTCAATCGTACTTGAATTGCCTTTAGGCAACCCTTTTTATATTCAATCTTGCTTGAATTGCCTTCAAACATGTTCTCTTTCTTGTTGATTCTATCTAATTGCATTCCTCTTTGTACTTTAGTGTACACCTCTTCCATTAGGTCTTCTCATCAGGTGTGCTACTGTTGTTTTTGAACAAACAAGCATCGTCTCGTGCCCTTTGCTTTGGTCAACATTAGGTGTTCGTTTTTTTTGCCACAAATCGTTTTAGATGAGCTTAGAGACCTCCATCTAGTGCTCCTTTCGAGTCTCGTTGTCGTCCATCCTGCCCGTGCATCTCACACCCTTCCACAATGCTTGGTTTGTCCTCTACCAATCCCAATTATACTTATGATTTCATCTAATCATTGATTTCCTTCATAGCTCATTAGGTTTTGTTAAGAGGCTTTGGATTGACGTGCCTTTTAAATTGCAGCTTTGACAAGCATGTGTAGTTCACGTGCCACTTATACGTTTTGTTTTGGCAAATTGCTTCCACCTGTTCAAGTGTCTTCACTTCTCTACTTCCCAACATTTTCTCGACAATTGTTCGTGGTGCCACATGTGCCATTAGGCTGCTCACATGTTGTCACCTACATGCCTTTTCTTCTATTTGAGTATTTTTCCTCTTACAATTATCTATACGATTTTTCTTCTGGCTTCATAGTTACGTGTCTGTTGGGTCTTTCAACTAATATTTTTTGTTGGAGTTTATAGCAGTTTGATTTAATTTTGTTGCACTCTCTTCTCTTTTGTTATAGGGCTTTGTTTGTTTCCCCCCAAACCAACCAATTTCCTCCTTTGATCACTGTCTTTTGCTCATTGTGTTTTACCTCGGACCTCATACTCTAATTAATCTTTATCTTTTTATTGTTCATTCACATGTCATTACATTGAAAAGCTGAGTGAGAGTGCCAATTCATGTCAGGAGCTATTCACGTAGAATCATAATGTATTGGCCAAAGGCTTAAACATCGATTTACCAATTTTTTTATCAATAATAACGTACAGATGAGGATTGGAGTCACTGATCTCATACTTATAATGTGATAGCGTAGAATTATTATATTAAATTAGGTTTGTCCATGTTTGGTATTTGGGATTGACCCATTTGCTTTTACTCATTAATTCTAGATTCAGATGTAGATGTCTAGTCTCTACACGTGAGAGATCTCCATGGTTATGCATCTGTCTGTAGAAGTCCAATGTGTATAGATGTCCAGTCTTACACGTGAAGGGAGTGTTGAAATGTGAAATTTCATTCTTGCTCCACAGTCCACATGCAACTCTGTTCTGGTATCCATCTTGCACACGAGGGGGATGTTAGAATTATTTCCTATTACTACTTTATTCATAATGCTACTTTATTTTCTACATCTAGTATGTTCCTGTGGCAAGTTTGTTAGTTACCTTGGATAGGATATCCACCTATATATGGGGTTGTTTTTCCTCCTAATAGACAGATTGGCCATCTCTTTACAAACTGCAATCTCCTAATCTTATTTTCTCCCAATCTTATATTCTAAACTCATACCTACCTATTCTTAAAGTTGTAAACCAAATATATGTGCATGCATACACCCACATTGTTCAAAGTACCAGCATGCTCTTGAGTAATAAATACAGAGAACTAACCTGTTTGTTTAGTTTTGGGTCTATAGCTTTCCCACCAGATAACTATGGATTCCCTTGTGCCATTACCTAATATCATAAACAGATATAGAGTTTAGGTACAGACAACTTTCTATCGCATCACACAATGACAGTATGTTGCATGTGTTTCATTGATGTAATGCCACATTTTTCATTAGGGGGTATGACAGTTCACTACCCCAAACTAAGCTTGTTTTACAAATGACTACTATGAATTTTTAAGTGTAACACCCCTGGGTTTTCATATTGTTGCATGTCAGTTTAAAAAAGAAAAGAATAATTTAAGGTAGTAATATGTAAATTCAGATAGCGAATTGTTACACTTCAGTAATTGAAGGTAGTAATTTATTAAACTGGCATATTTCAGGATAGTGAATTGTCATTTTCCTTTTCCGTGTAATCAATGTCATATATTTAATGACGTGAAGTTCTGAGCTTCATTAAGTGATGGTGTAGGCTTCATGGTGTGCAGATGAGATACTGAGAATAGAAAATAAAGCATGTTTTTGTTGATGTTATAGAGTTTATCAAGTGATGTTGTAGATTTCATGGTTTATCGGTATGTATTATAAGTGGGTTTGTACTTGAATCTCTCTCCCTCTCTAGTCTTATGAAGAGTATTTCTTTTCATGATCCTATATTATTTGTTTGCATTATTTGTTTGCATTGTGTATTCTTCCTCTTTTGTTGCTTCTAATGTGTAACATTTGCTGGTGAAAGGGATAATACATTATGTGTACTGCTTTGTATTCCTTGTTAATGAATATTAATACTAATAGCAGAAAAAGTGACCATGATTATCAATAACGGTGATTTCAAAAGTAATACAGGAAAGTACCATGATGGTTAATTGCATTGTAAGTACTTTTTTTGGCAGTTGAACATCTCTGCTGTTTGCAATATAGGAAAGTACTGATATTATGTGGAACAAATTATAGTTTGTCCTTGGTTAATATGTGGATGTATGCCTCTTTTTCCCTTAGCAATGATTTCAAGATTTCTTCTCAGTTATGTACATTGATGTATTAATCATTCCTCATTATCTCTTGCACAATTGTATATTCGAATCAGCAGACACCTAAATGTCTTCATGTGTTAATTATTAATGTTGAAATCTCTTTCTATGGTGTAGAAGTGGCAGAAGATGCATCCGTCGATGTATGATGATCTACTTGGATCCAGCTACAACCTTAGAGAGAGGTTTAAGAGCAGGCGGAGGCTCCTTTCTGAAGGGCAAGCTTGTTCGGAGTCTCCCTCCCCAGGCAGTCAAAGTGACTTGGAAAATAGTCAAAACCCCTTCAATACAGGGATAAGGCATATTGACATGGTTGACAGTTGGGACCTCAAGCGAATTCCTCTGGGCCCAAATTTTCAAGCTGAAATACCAGAATGGACTGTGGTGGCATATGAAAGTGATTCGAAGTGGTTAGGCACCAAGATTTGGCCACTGGAGAAAACAGAGCACAGGTCGCTGATTGAAAGGGATCCTATTGGAAAGGGAAGATCGACTTCCTGTGGTTGCCAAGCTCCAGATTCTATTGAGTGTGTCAAATTTCACACTGCTGAGAAAAGGTTCAAAGTAAAGCTGGAATTGGGATCAGCTTTCCATCATTGGAAGTTTAACAAGATGGGAGAGGAAGTTGCACTTTCTTGGGGAAAGGATGAAGAGAAGAAGTTTGAATCTATAGTAAGGGCTAATCCCGGATCGCTTGGTAAGTGTTTCTGGGATCATGTGCGCAGGTCATTTCCTGCCAAAAGCCGGGAAAATCTGGTGAGCTACTACTTCAATGTTTTTGTTCTGAGACGCAGAGGATTCCAGAATAGGTTTACTCCTGCTGATGTTGACAGTGGCGATGAAGATGATGACATTGGGTCTAAAGGTTCTCAACATGAAACCTTAAAAAGACCAGGCTCGATCTTTTACTCACCAAACAAGCCTCGTTCGCATTCAAGGTAGATCATTGACGTGGATTAAGATCAAGTAATTTGTTGAGCGATGTAAAGTCTCACAATTTTGTGTGGTAATTCTCTCTAGCAAGCTAAATAGCATCATGACAATTTTTCTATAGCATCTGTGTGGGTTAAGAACTTTGTTGAGGCATGTATAGTCTGGCGATTTTGTCTCATTTCTTGATGTGGCTGCTCTCAGTGGAAGTACACCTTTTGGTCTTGGTTTATCAGTGCAGAATCATCTTTATGCTGGTAGAAGGTGGCAAGCTGCAGAGGTGAAGCAGTTAGTTTGTAGTTGATGTGCTCTTGGGTCATATATTTCTGGTTTTGGGGTATACTTGCCATCTCTAGTCACTGCAATGAGCAACCTCAAGTACAGGTACTTATACAACTCTTTGCTAGATTTTCAATAGGGACACAAGCCTTTTGAGTATACGAGGAAGCAGATTGATTAAAAGGGATGTATTATGGAACTTGACTTTTGCACACTCATCTGTTTTTAGCTACTGAAATTTGTTTCACCATTTTGCATGTCCATTTATCTGTTGAGTTGAGTTGGTTGATCCCTTCAATGAATATGCATGCGTGCGGTATGTATGCCCATCAAATGAGCATAGAGATTTAGAAATAATGGTTTACTGTAGTAATTGTGAATCTCTGAATTCTTTTCAACTCAATCTTATATGATTTTTTTTTTTGGGAACAAAAGTTGTATAATGTATGGCCCTTCATTCTATTTTGGTTCTTCGTGAATTACCATTATTGAAATATGTTATATTTTAGAGGACTAAATTAGAACAAACAATAATACCTTAGAATGAAATAAATTATGGTAATTTAATCGAACTGTCAGTGTACCGAACAAACCGGCCGATAATAACTTCCCAAGAAGATAAAGATGAGTTGAGTGCCTGCACCGATAATACTTGGAGGCGTGTACAGCTGACACGTGTGTGTGCATGTGACTAAAAAATATTTGATTGGAGGAAGAGTTTAGACACTTGACGCATCTTCCTTAAGTACCTTACTTGAGAGTTGAGACTTGGGTATTCCATATCTATAAAATAGCCTCATTTTTTAATGTTAGGAATTAATTTTGGCTGTTTTGTCCAGTGAATTGTGCAGTTTGGATTTTACCATGCACAAATGTATAAATGATAGATGCAATGAATCTTATAAATGTTAGGTGAAGATGAATATCAGTTAATGTCGGTCCTACTCCTTACCTTACATAGTCGAACAATTCTGCTCTACCTTTTCTTTTCTACAATAATTTGTTATATTTTACAGGTAGCTGCTGTTATCACCGGAATTTCTTATCACTGTCATGCACTTTTATACAACTTTATTTATAAAAATAGCATTGTAGTAAAGAATACTCCTTGATTAGGTAAACAAAATGGATCATATCTATCGATTTTTATCATCTCCCATCAAATTTTGATTTAGGTCGCATTTTTTTCTTAACATACAAAGTTGGATCACACTAGCCAACTTTGAACAAGACCATCCTCTTCCCTGAAGATCAACGAATTGAACTTTCAATATCTTCATGATGATTCCGTAGAAATCAAATGTAGGACAATCTCCGTGATTGGTGGAATTTAAAACCATATGAATGTACAATACAAATTATTTTGCTCAAAAAAGTGACGGTTATAAAACCCGCAACTTAGAGCATCTCCAATAATCTGCCATTACTAGTGTCAAGAAGCCATGGTAGGAGGTGTTTTTTGGCTTTCTCTCTCCTCCCTACCACGACTTCCTGTCATGGCATCTCCAATGGTCTACCATGACTAGTGGTAGAGAGTCATGTTTGTAGTTGTTTTTGGAGCAAAATAGTATTTTCTTCCTCTAAAATAACTCCTATCACGACATCGCGTCGTTGCAGGATCCTGCAACGACCCCCCTGACATGTCGTCCCTGACACGACGAGTCGTGGCAACAAGTCGTGGCAGCTCCTGCAACGACCCGCCTGTCACGACCGTTGGAGATGCTCTTATAAACTATATATTGAAAGGAAAATGTAAAAACAAGAAATAGAACTAACAGAAACGGAAGACCTTAGTTGACCGCTTGTCAATGAAAACATGAAGATCAATCATGGCTCGAATGTTACTGAGTGAGTGACGATCACTCAGGGGATATTCGGTAGATAATCGAGTAGGAGACTTAATGGACAATTTCTTGTTGAGCTGGTTTGGCAAATGGATTGAACTCTCATCCTGGTTAACAGTGTATGTCGTCCTTCCTCAGATAGATGCGAGATCGCCGTGAAATAAGAACGTGTTGAAAACTGTCCGGCTTGATGGAAGGCAAAATGATATCTGTTGGAGCCAGCTCTTCCCTAACATGATGACTGAGGAGTATCAACTCAATCACCCTCCCCTAAAGTCATCATTCAGATAAGCGAGGGTGCTTCACACCCCTTACTTATTGCGTAATTCCATTTCCCTTTCCACTAGTCCAATGTGTGGTTCCTTGGGGCTCAATGTTGTGGGATCCTATTTTATTCTCTTCTCGCTAGAGCGTGAGTTTCTTCCATCCTCTAATGACTTCGCCTTCGCTCTCCAAGTCTTCCTCTATTGACCATTTCCAACTCAGACTCGCATGACGTAAAATTAATTGTCAAATGGGGCTTTGTTTCTTCATGGCCCGTGATCTTATCCTCAACGAAGTCTTTGGTAGTCCTGATAACATTTCAGATTATGTTTTGAGGCATTAGGTGTTAGTTGGTGAGGAAGTCGAATGATGGGTGGTGGGGGTAGGAGTTGTATGCTCTTTTCCCTGACATTTCAAACTTTTTCTTGTGTAATTGACCTCTCACTAGTTGAGAGGAAGGTGTCTTCCTTGGGCTCCGAGGTAGTTGTTGACGCGGTCGTGAAAGTCCAAATCGAGGAATTCCTATCAATACAGGGTTAGTTGCCGACCTGTCAGCGGGTGGGGGCCTACTTCACTCGCGACCCAAGTGATCAGGGTAAAGTTTCTTGGTGGTTCCCTTTCGACCTATATGGACTATAACTCCTTGTTTGGGGTACCTACCCCCTTTTTTTTTCTAGTTTCCCGCTCCCCACATATGAGAGATCTGATGTCAAATCCTACAATCTGTAGCAACATGTTCACTCATTTCACAATTATAAAAATGGTTTGTAATTTATCATTACTTAAGTGTACTTTTTCCTAGCGTAAGGAGGAGCTCATAATGTAGGGCCGAGACAAGTTAACTCCGACACGAACTCAAAGCGGGTCGTCCCATCCACTCCCTATGGAGTTTGTATTTATTATCATACAAGTGTCCACCTTGTCACTAATCCTCTAAGAGCATGTACAATGGAAGAGCTTGAGTTAGGGGCTTGAATTAGAGGCTTGGATGTTGGGTGTTCAAAATAGTGGGACTCAGGACTCAAAATAAGTTATGTTTTACAATGGTGAGTCCCGTATAGGGTCTCGTATTGTTAGTGGACCAATCATATTTAGTTAAATCTGATTTTTCGTATTTTTAGAAAAAGACACAGTGGCGGACTGCCATTGGCTGGCCTTCGGACGCGGGACACGGGACGCGAGACGCGTTTTTGCGGGACGCGGGACGCATAAAAGCCGTCCCACAACGGGACGGCTCGCGTCCCGCAAAAACGCAAGCTAGGCCGCGGGACGCAACACGGGTCGGCCTGCTGTGCTTGCTCTAACCAAACGTCTTGTTCCTTGTTCTGGCCAAAATGTTGTGGATCCGAACACATGAAGGTGTGTGTGGACAAAATTTCCTTGAGGGGACCAATAGATGCACCCTTGTAGTCAAATTTCCATGGTTAGCCTGTCAGCACCCGCTCTAGTTCCTCCTCCGTTCGGAAGAAAAACAGGGTGATCCAATCTCTCGTAGATCAAACCTCCATAGTGAGAATTCGCTAGAGATCTCGCATAACATTACCCAAGGCCATCACATTGATTTTCGGCTCGTCTTAAGGGTATCGACCAGGGCGAAGCCAAATAGAGGATCAATTCCCTTGATGTCGTCCTCTAGGATAACAAGTTCATCCAAGGAAATGCCTCTGAACAAATATCCAACACCATCTATCGTAGAATCCAGAGTCCCCACTGCCTACTTACCCGAAAGGCCCACTAAAGGTTACGCCGCTATACGGTTTGCATGGGATGCTTCGCTTGCCACGGGCCTGGTATGATGCCCCCCTTCTACGAATGGCCAATAGGATGATCGCGTTGTTATGGAAGCTACGTCGTATTCGGAGATGAATGAGCCGTGCTAAGAAGGGGTCAGTTCGTCATAGGTTGGCCTCGTGGTTGCCTTGGTTGTGAGACTACCTTTCGTGGCTTCTTCACTTAACCTTGAAGCGTTTGCACATCCATGGGAGAAGGGTGGGGTGGATTTCACCGTAAGGAGGATGAAAGAGGGGCCAAAAGGAGAGGGGGATCAAGAGTTTGCTGGAGGCACCACCATAGTTGTAAAGGGAGAAGTAAACTCTAGTTTTAATTCTAAAGAAAAAAGATAATGCATAGCAGTAGGTCTTTCCTCGTTAAAATTTATTAGCAAATTACTTTACTAGGTTAATAGCTCATTTCATTATTACCTAGAAGTATCAGTTTGGTTCGACGTAGACTCGTGGTAGGGGTTCCTTCTAACGTGAAAAATGATAAAGAGTTCAAACACTAGTAAAATTAATTATTTTATTTATTTAAAAGTTCGAGTTCTTAGTGTCTAAATTTTATATAAATACTTTTGATTACTTTTTTATGGTATAGAGTCTCCAAAATTGCAATTATATGTTTTTTTTAAAACAAGTTTAACTATGTCATTTATATATATATATATAAAAAAGATAAGATGGGAGGTTTGGAGGAAGGTTATGGAATGGTGGGGGGTTTGGTGGATAATGCCTGAATGTTGGGGCGTTGTTGTGCTGTTGGTAGGGACTGGGCACTAAAAGGTGGCGCACAGGCTGGTTGCAGAGTGGTTATTCCACTCTTTGGACTCTTTGGTTGCTGCGAAATTCTGCAGTTTTTAACAAGTGCATGACATCCTTAGATTCACTTATGGTCAAGCTACAACAATTTACTTTTGGGCTGGCGTGGGAGGCTCGGCTATTGAAGAAAGGGACGGTGATAGAGGGTTGGAGAAGTGATCCCGGTGGTTGCCTAAAGGCTTCGAAGCGCCGGGTACAGGTTATTCGGGTTGTGTAAGGGGTGAAGGGATCTTTTTATGGGTTAGAGGTGTTTTTGGTAGTTTCGGCTACATGTTGTTTTGTCAGTTATTTGTTGTGCTTTCAGTTGTTGTAGTTCTCGGGATCCTTCTTGGGTCCTTGCCCTTCGGTTTTGGCTTAAAACCTTGGGTGGAGTGATTAATAAAAATTTCTTATCGCCTTTCAAACAAAATGGTAAACTACAAATGCATACCCTTAAGTGTGCATGTTTAACCGATGAATACCCTGAAGTTTAAAGTTAACTGATGCATACCCTAAAGTTTCATTTATTAACCAAAAAACCCTTCCGTCCAATTTTCCATCCATATTCTGTTAATTTTTTCTAAAATACCCAAAATGCCCTCGACTATTACTCAAATTTACACCCCTACCCTTCTAACCCTAAACATAATTCAATTTTTAATTCTTTTTCCATAAATTTCTTTTTAATTCTATCTCCTTTTCTAGTTTTTAACTTCAAAAATTCAGTTTTTCTTTTAAAAAAATCAAATTTTATTCTTAATCCTTTTAATTAGTGTCTTAACCTTTCCATCATCATCAATAGTCACCATCTTCATCTACTATCTTCCACCTTCCATTGATTCAAGCAAATTTACAAAGGGAAAACACCAAAACACAACTATGGTCCGACTTTATAGCTCAAAATACAACTATAGAGAATTTTGTCGACCAAATCATATCGTCCCGAAACTTAAACTCCAAAAACCATAAAAATCTATCAAAAAATGGACGACCCGTTAACCGCGTGATGGGAAAACACCAAGAAACAACTATGGTCTGACTTTATACTACAAAATACAACTATAGAGTTATGACTGAAACTGAGGGCATTTTGGTCTTTACACCTACGCTGTTAATGGGCCGTCTATTTTTTGACATATTTTTATGGTTTTTGGAGTTTAAGTTTCGGGACGATGTGATTTGGTCGACAAAATTCTCTATAGTTGTATTTTGAGCTATAAAGTCGGACCATAGTTGTTTCTTGGTGTTTTCTCTTTACCAAACACAATGAACTTATTTCCAGATCTCCATGCTTCAATCATCTTTAAATATCAGAACAAAACTAGCAAATGATTCCAACTCATAAACTTGAGCAACAAATAAAATGTCGGCAACTCACTAAATCACATCTTCAATTTAAAGAATATTTACAACAAAATGAAAGATCACAGATCTGCAAGCAGCTTGCTCCACAACCAGTTCGAAACCAAAAAAACTTCAAAATCAAGCTTAAAACAAAATAGGTTCACCAGTAATTAACACAATCAAAAGCAAATCAGAACTATACCAACATTCAACAAGATCCCCATTTCAAAACAACAAAACAGATCCCAAATTCATGACAAAAGTGCTTCTACTCCAATGAGCTTGAAATCGAGGGAAGCGTAGGCTTGGACCAGCAGACCTGGCCTAAACGAATGAAGCCACCACCAACTCGCTCTGGCTCAACCTCGAGCACCAAGTCCGCCTCCACCATGAACGAGAGTCGCGCGCCGCCGTTTGTGGCTCTGGCTCCGACGCTGTGGGTCTAATCTGGCTCCAACGGACATGAAGAACATGAAGTCGTATCTGGTTTTTCCGGATACGAGTTCGTTCACCGGAGGAGCTTGCGGGTCCGGCTTGGTCTTCCTCTCCTTTAAGCGAAAGGATGATTTTAGAATCTGAGATGTATCAATACAACACAAATCTGAAATTGGTGGTTTAATACATGTAAGATGTATCAAATTTAGGGTTGGGTGGGTGTTGTTGTTCACTCTCCAATGAAAATAATTCAAAACTTTAAGATTGAGAAGAGGTAGATAGAAGGAGAGACATTAGGTTGGGTTGGTGGGTTGAGAACGATGAGGCACTGAGATGATTGATGAAACAAAGAGAGAGAAAATAGTTGAGGGTATTTTAGAAAAAATTAACAGAACATGGATGGAAAATTGGACGGAAGGGGTTTTTGGTTACGAGTTGTAACTTCAGGGTATGTATCAGTTAAAAAAAACTTAAGGGTTAAACGTGTCAACTTAAGGGTATGCATTTGTAGTTTTCCCAAAAGATAGTTTTACATAAACACATTAAATATGTCACATTTATCGCTTGATTGTCCCGTTTACTTTAAAAAAAAATCACCTAACCATATTTATTTCAAAAAAATTCTCACTAAAAGTACTCCTGCAATGATTTAAGGAACTCGAACAATAGTATCTGTATATCATCAATTTCATTTACACCATATGAAAAATTATAAATTAATTTACGATGAGAGCCCCGTAATAAGGTGGAAAATGAAGTTGGATTCATTGTTGTTAAAGTATTCTATATCATTATTACTTAATTGAAGTAAAGTGTAAAAAATTAAAAGTTTAGAGTTTAATTAAAAATTTAGTAATCAGTATAATTAAGCGAGAAATGTTACATATTTAGTGTTTTTTTTACAATATTATTTTTTAAATAATAAAAAGAATCATTTTTACATGATAATTAAGGGAAATTTGAAAAAATATGCTTCATAATAGCATCTATTTTATTTCTATGCTAACATAACTCAAAATTGGAAAACTATGTCTTTAATCTTTTTAAGACAAAACTAACCTTCTAATTTATGCAAAATTCTTTATCTTACCCTCCTTATTCGTCATCTTCTTTTCCAATCTTTTAAAAATAAATTGATGTTTAATTATTTTATTCGAATATATTTTCGAAATACATATTAATATTTTACGTAAAAAATATTTTATTCAATATATTAATTATTAAAACCAGATTTTAAATTATAAGAAATTAAAAAATACAATTATTTTGATAAATTTTAATTAAAAAAATATTAATTTAATAATTAGTATAAGTGAATAAAATATATTGTTTATAACATCTAAGTTTTTTTTTGAAAAAATATATATTTTTTAATTTAAATTATATATATATATACATATATCAAAATAGTCTGATTTTAAAAAAATTAATAAATTTTAATAAAATAATTTTTAAAATTAAATTTTGAATTTAGTAATTAATAAAATTCGAATAAAATATTTTTCCATGAAGTATAAATTATTTTTAAAAAATTAACATTATAAATTCGAATTATATTTTAAAAATATTTATCAAAATAATCTGATTTTTTCAAAAACATAAATTACAATATAATTTTAATAATTAAATTAAATTTAATAAAAAATAATAATTTTGATATATATATATATGTATATATAATTGATATTAATTTACAATATGCTTTTTTCAAAAATATTTTAGATATCATAAAATATATATTTGGTTTTATTTTATTAATTATTAAATTTATTTTCTTTACAATAGTTATAAAAAATAATCTGATTTTTCGAAAAAAAAAATTAAAATTTGATTTTAATAATTAATAAATTGAAATAAAAAAATTATATAAAATTTTAATATATATTTCGAAAATATATTTTTATAACTTAATTAAACCTGAATATATTTTCAAAGTAGAAGTGAATGGAAGATGAAAAATAGAGAATGTGAAATTATGAATTTTGTATCAATTAAAGAAGGTTATTTTTTCTTAAAACTTTTACAAGGCATATTTTTCAAATTTTGGATTATGCTAGCATAAAAATAAAATACATGCTATTATGAAGCATATTTGTTCAAATTTCCCATAATTAATATGAAATTCTAGTATTACTATCAAAATTTATTGAAAATATAAATTGAAAAAATTATTAAATTATAGACTATAACAGAACAAATCACTACAGAAAGAAAGACATCGAAGTTGATACGTCTCCACTATAACATAGGCAATGGGAGGCTACCACATGGCCAAGAATTTTGAAAAAATGACCATTGGTTCCTACCGATGGTCTAATTTTGTTAAGAAAAAAAATACCAATAATTAAATAGAAAGAAAAAATATATATTTTTTCTTATAAATAACCTACACCTCATTCTACCATCTACTTCTTCAATCTTCTATCCTAACTCCTTATCCAAGTGACAATGTCGGGCAAAGAGTAAGATAATTTTCGTGCAGTAATGTTAATTGTAGAGCAACAACATAATTTCTATCGATTGCTCACTGACGAAGACAACTTTGGATGATATGTGGTTGTTTCATTGGATCATTCTCAACCTTAAAAAATGTATGATTCACAACCACATAGAAATTCAAGTCATACATCTACACAATCCGTCTCTGTCGGTCTTAATTCATCTACACCACCTAAAGAACATTTGGGTCGATGGACTGTAGAAGAAAATATGAGGTTAGTCGTTTGTTGACTTCGTCATTCGTAAAACTCAAACGAAGGGAACAATAAGATGAATAAAACATTTTGAAGGATATCGAGTCGGAGTATAACTCGTACCCAATATTTAAGCGTAAGAATTTTCGGAGAAGTTAACCTTAAGGTAAAAAGATTTACTAGTTATTTTTTGTATGCCCCAGAAGCATACGCTAGTTGGTAGTCCAATGACCAACTCTATACGAGTGGCACAAAAAACAAAAGCCTTTACTTATCAGCATTAGTGGGAGGCGGTTCGATATGAGCCGAACTAGATTGGGGAGGAAGGAACTCTAGCCAACAAGTAGGCGAGTTTGGATGAAGCTGGTACATATAACTCATCCCAACACCTTCATCAATTGTTTAGGGTTCCAATTCTAATTCACAACCAGAATGGATCCCAGATTCCGCTCAAAGAGCTTCATATGCACATCCGCAAGTACACTATAAGATACGAAGATGCCAAAAAAAAAGATGAGGAACAAAGCTCAAGCATGGAAGGATGATTAGACTATGATAATGGAGATTGATTAAACTCAGACAAATGAAAAAAAGCAAGAATATATTAAGGTGGTTAAATGGGATTGACCGATCGCCCAAATGTATGCTTCAGAGGAGGTGAACACATTTTAAATGACGCCAGAACAATTGGTTGATTATCGTAACCAACTACACGGGAATATGGCCATGATAGCTAAGATAATCTATTAGATAGTTATATAACGTTGTATTTTATACAATTTCGTTTATGTATTTTTTTTTTGGCAAGACCATACTTTTTGAAATGTGTTGGTCTTTGTTTTATGTATTGTTAATTAATAAATAATATGTAACGTGTAATTAATGTTCAGTGTATAATTTTTTTTATCCCATGCCTAATAAAATGTAGGATTTTAAGGTATGAAAATGCAACAGAAATTAAAATTTTCCTTAGAAAATTCTTTGGATCTATGTATTCCCGAGTAAACTGACAAACAAAGGGTTCAAGGAAATTACCTCTTGGTTTTAAGCCTGATTCGAGATAGGGACCAAGAATGTTTCTGCTAGTTGACTATTGAGACGTCTCCAAAAGAATCTGTCCTCTACCAATATCCACACCAACAAGCGTTCCCAAAATCAGTTGTGTGCTAGCACAAGAAAGAATTCTTCTTCTTTCACTCTCTCATTCTCTTCTTCTCAACCTTGAGAGCAAATCTGATTTCTCTCTAGTTTTTGCATGCACTTAACTTCCCAAACATGATCACATTATCTTTTATTTCGAAAGACCAACACACGAGCTTTTAAAATTGACAAGCGGAGACATTTTAGGAGTAGTGGACATGCAAAAATAACCCATTTGAATTTCCAAAATTCAAGAGTCAATTTTGCATAGAAATTGCCTAACATAATCTCATTATATTAGTAATTGAAAAACGAGTAATGAATAAATAAATATTATCCCAAATATAATATTATTTTATTCACTTCCTGAACTTCAAAAGTCTAATTCGATTTTGGTCTTGTTGTTGTGTGTGACCCTGTTGGCTCATACAACGCTTGGTAGTGGGCCCGAAATCCCCGTTTCGTCCACATGCATTTTGACTACCCAAACATTTATGATGGTTGTCAATCTGACTTAACCTTTTACCATTAATATCTTAATCCCTTTGTCATCGATATCTCGATCGAAAAGGAGGCATATGATCGTCATCCTTTCTTTATTCGATCATTGTTTTTTGATCTTAAGTAGACTGCAATTGATAATTCCTTATTGATTTGCATGACCATGCATTTTCGTAGTCTCACTTATCAAGGGGCCCAAACGATATATGTCTCATATTTACATGAGGGACAAATCTCTTATCAGTTAACCACATCTCTCACCTAGACAATTATGTATCCGACAACAATTTTTGTTGTTGCCCAATTTAAGACAACGTTGAACTGTATCAAGACACACATCCATCTATATAGAAAACCATGATGACTATAAGGTCAAAAGACTTAAACCATATTACGGTACTGAGAAATACTTATTATAGTTCTAATGTCAACATTTCAAACTCTACATATATTTATTATTGGCATCCAATGTCAACATCTCAAACTCTACATATATTTATTGTGGACATCCCCAACTCAATATCCTTTTCTCTTATGTCTAACCGAATTAGCAAATTTTCCTCCTCTTAAACTCGGCATCTCCAATGTACATGCTTTAAGACTCAACCTCAAGTTAATAGTAATAAATTTGAACTGTAGACTAACTCAGTCATCCGACACATGCAAACTATTGTGTTTGAACCATGAGTTCGATTTGATTTAAGGTTTTAAATAATAATAATTAAAAGTGATCCATGTGATTTCTAGTTGATGTTATTACAATCTACAGAAGAACAATTTTAACTTGTACTTATTACATTGTAAATCAATAAAATTGTCTCTTAATCTTATCAAGTCGTAAATCGACGATTAGTGTCCCATTGTTTCAATACAACACGTTTATTTGGGTGACCCATTTCACGAGTATTGACTACCTCTAACATGGTCGTCAATATTTTTAGCGATTTTGTCAACATCAATTAGTAGAATCAAAATAGATGTTTCAAAGACAATCTAAACCAGTGTCATAGAAAATGGATACTTGTAAAAAAGTTACAAACTCTTTACAAGTTGTAGTCCTTTTCTCTATAGTCATCAAATATGTCGTGAATTTATCTCTTTGTTACACTTTGTGTGATTTTGTTCAAAATGACGATTTTATTTTTTGAGAAAACAAAAACTCCAAAATTTTCAAATGCGTTGTGACTTTGTTCTTTTTTGGTTTGTAGATTTTTTGCTTATTATTTTTTAAGGGTAAAACTGTTATTTTGAAATAAATTTACACCAGACCGGAACAAAAAGACAAGTTCATGATTTTATTTTATAATTATCAAAGAAAAATTCTACAATAACAAAAAATGTATGTCTCATGATATATATATATATATATATATATATATATATATATATATATATATATATATATTTAACATTATCTGTAGGGATGTTCAAAATACTCGGGACCAACTTGCATAATTGTATGATTCAATACCCACATATATCTCATCTGTCGAATTTGGTTCGGTTTTTTGGATCTAGTATCATCAAACGTATGTATCAACTCTATTAAAAACGTTAATGTACATTCTTAACTTCATTTAGGATCGTTGATTTTATTAGAGATCATGTGCTTCTATTGAAGGATCGAAAACATCATATGTTTGCAGCGGAAATAAATCGTTCGATCCAAAAACACATCTATTGCATCTAAATCATCGTTCAAATAATAAAGTCACTTACTTGATATGAAGAACAAAATTGATTTAGCTCCGAAACTACGAAGCCTCTAGTGTATCCACACCGAGTAACCTTTGATGCTTTCAACAATTGAGACGGCTACGAGAAGAACGATTCTTCTCTATGGTTATTTTTGAGAGAATAAAAAAAGGAGGCTAGAGAAAAAATAAATCTGAATCATATTTTCTCTTAACCCTAATATGCTCTTATATACATCTAATTATTGGGTCCAAGACTCAATTGGGCTTGAAACCCGATTGGGCCTAGGGCAAAACCCAACAATCTCCCACTTGACCTAGATCCAATCTGTCAAGAACTTCAATATTTATTATATTTCTGTGTTAGCAGGAGATATAACAAATATGACATCTAGATCATTTCAATAAATTATCTCATAATAAATTAAATGATCTTAAACATCAAACGCCACTCGTAAGTGTGTGACCACATAGGTTCAACGCTAAACCGGTAGTAATTAATATCATTAACTACTAATCGAGGTTGGCGTCTAACAACATTTTTCGACTAAACGTAAGTCATCACATAAACATAGTTCTTTATAAGCTCTAGCCTTTATAACACTCATTCTCGACCACAATATTCTTATCCGTCCCCTCTACAAGTACTGGTGATGTTAGCACCGAAGAAACTTTGTCAAATATAAGAGAAGATAAGGAATAGTGGTTCTCATTGGTATTTATAGATATGGTTCGAGTATTTTCGGTATGAGATTGTTTTTTTTATCAGTAAAACAGTATATAAAAGCTCAATCTTTTCAGAGAATGAAAAAGTAAGACACAAAAGCTGAAGGGTAAAGTCCAAAAATTCTATGGACCGAACTATTTTCAGCCTAACAGAAATACCACGTGGACTGAACAAATCTCAGCCACGAACCAGATATCGGAACCAGATTCGTTCAAAGAATCTAACCAGAAATCACCAAAACAACAACAAACTCGAACATTCACATCTAATCTGATGGACGAAAGACGGGTCTCAGTTTTTCAGACTCACATATACGGATAGATTCAAACAGATATAGGTCGGACGAATATATAAAGCCCTTAATTGTCTTACGAAAAAAACCCTTATAATAGCGGTGATGATACGGAACGGTGATTTGTCAAAAATCTGCAAATGAAAAGACTCCCACGATAATAAATGATATAAATTATTACCGTGTAGTTGAGTTTTATAATAATGAGATAAACAAAACAAGATCCTTCATTGAGAAAATAAAAATAAAAAAGGTTCATCTATTATCTCCTTGTCTGATGTCTCGGTCATTGATGTCCGAACCGTTTTGCTTCTCTCAGCTGCCCAACTAGCCTCTCAATCTCTCCCCCATCTTCTCCCTGCTTCTAAAATCGACCTCCAAATTTCACCATGTCTTCCCCAAGCAAACGCAGAGAGATGGACCTGATGAAACTGTTAGTACTCTATAGCTGTTTCTCTTCAATTCCATGGATTGGATTCTTCGATTTTCGTTTCTTTTGTGGTTCAAGTTTGATCTGATAATTTTGTGGGGCTTTATTCCAGGATGATGAGTGATTACAAGGTGGAGACGATCAATGATAGCATGCAAGAATTTTATGTGGAATTCCACGGACCCAGTGACAGTAAAATTCTTCAATACCCATATCTCTGTTTGTCCCTTTTAGTTCCTTTTTAGCAGATATTGAAGTTTGTAGGTATGATTGCTGTTCTGGGTATTTGGTATTTTCGTTCATTTTTGTGGTTGAGCTAAGTTGACCATCTGTAGAAGCTGATGTGAGGAAAAAAAAGTTGAATCCAAGCTATAGAATTTGTTAATCACAAGATGTTTTCTCTCTATTGTTAATTGGATTTTTCTGGTTCTTCTTTTCAATGCAATCTCTGGTTGAAATAGGTTAGTTCAGATCCTTCTGGTTTTAAAGCAGGTTCAGTTTGTTTATATGAGTGTTTCTGTTGTTTTCAATCTGACTTTTTGATTTTGAAATCTGAAACTCTTTAATTTTAGGGATGTAAAGCCCAATAGAATATTGTGTTATTTAGTGTCTTGTTTCAAGCTTAAAGATAGTTGATTGTGATATATCTGTTTGATTGTTGCCGTCTTTGTGCTTGCTTTAGTTCCACTATTCTAATGATGGACTCCTTCAGGCCCTTATCATGGTGGAGTGTGGAGGATCAGGGTTGAGCTTCCAGATGCTTACCCTTATAAATCACCTTCCATAGGCTTTATCAATAAGATCTACCACCCAAATGTGGATGAGATGTAAGTATATGTGAAGATTGATGCTCTATATGTAGTTGTTTGCATTTAATTTACTTGTTCATCAGTTGTCCGGAAGTCTGATACAAGGATGTCAAAATTCAGGTCTGGCTCAGTTTGTTTGGACGTGATCAATCAGACCTGGAGTCCTATGTTCGGTGAGCCAGAAAAAAAGTCTTGCACTAGATAAATTTAATAATTAGATCTATTGGTCTTATATGTTGACAACCATATTTTCCAGATCTAGTTAATGTGTTTGAAGTATTTCTACCACAACTTCTTTTATATCCCAACCCATCAGACCCATTGAATGGAGAAGCTGCAGCTATGATGATGCGTGACCGAGCTGCATACGAACAAAGAGTTAAAGGTGCTTATGTTTTTATCTTGCCATCTTTTTATGCATTTTATATGAAGTGTTTGGAGCGTGGTTGCCTGCTTATTTTTATTCTACAAATGTGCTTATCTGTTAAACAAAACCTAAATCTAGTTGGGTCTCTTTTGCACTCCTATTTCCTTGTTGCGTCCATCCTACCTAGTTGAAGGTTGATCTAGAACCCCATACATCCTTCATAGTTAGTATCACAAACTATATTCAATAACTAAAATCAGGATGGGGATATCTTAAGAGCCCATTATTATACAGTTAGGTATTCACTTTCTGTAAATCATACCCCTCCTTTTATGGTTTCAAAAAAGTGTCTTGAACTTTTCTTTTTGTTGCCCTTTGCGTAAATTGTTTTAAGATGCCGATTTTACCCTTCAAAAAATAATAAGAAAAAAAAACAAAAAATCCAGAATTCTCATCTCCCTTTACTTTTTCCTCTTTGTACCTATAAAGATGAAGAAAGTTACGGGAGATGAAAATTCTGGATTTTTTGTTTTCTACTTATTATTTTTTTAACTTTAAAATTTGAAGAGTAAAATCATCATTTTGAAAGGACACAAAGTGCAACAAAAAGGCAAGTTTAAGACACTTTTCTTTTGCAATAATTGAAGAAGAGAGCTACGATATGCAAAAAGTGAATAGCTCAGAGTACTTTTTTTGTAATTATCCCTAAATATATCAGTACAAATGGAAATTTCAATTTCTTGCTTTGTTCTTATTTTTCTCCTTTACTGTTGAAAAATGTGTCCATCTCTATACAGCTTCTATATCTGTCTAGAAAAATTAATCATTAATTCCCCCATTGAATTTTTAGTTATACTTCAGTCGAAGGGTTGAACATGAGAGAATTTTATGGGAGATCTCCTGTGTTTGATGAGCCTATTGGATTATAATTGTTTATTATTTCTTTATCCTCAATAGCTATACTCATCCATGTATTCAAGTATGAAAAGGCAGTGCCAATAATGGCTGAAAATGGTTTAGGTCAGGTTTGTAAGTGTTCCCTATAAGATGTTAAACATGTTACCTGATCATCACAGCAAGAAATAGTGGTAACATGAAGTTGAATGATCATTTGTCTTAATGGCTATAGCAGCACTTGCGAAAATCGATCAAAGGTGATTATGTGTTCATCCTTTGCAGGAGAAGATTTCAACACTACTTTCTCCTTGTCCCCTCCTTTTTTTTCTTACCAAACATATATTTAATTGATGTCTCTTTTTATTTCCTTCAATATTTTTTGTTGTAATAAGTTAGTTTGTTTCATTAAAGTTGACATTGGTACTGATAACATTTTGGTGCAGAATTCTGTGAGAAATATGCAAAGCCAGAGGATATAGGAGCTGCTGCAGAAGAGAACTCTAGTGATGATGAGATGAGTGAAGATGAGTATGCCTCTAGTGATGAGGGAGTAGCGGACCACGCCGACCCCTAGAGGTTTGTGGCCCCTACCTACCATTTGAACTGTGTACATATTGTTTTTAGCTTATGTGAATTCATTTTCAAGACTGCTACATTGGGGACCGGTGAAATTTATCGAGTGCCCCTATTTATCTCGTGCAGCTGTAAATAAATGTACAATTGGTTTCATCTGTGTAATGTGGTATGTATGTGTGCTTGTGTTAATAAGATGGTCTTCTTTTTATCTCTTATCATGACTTTATAATTGGATGTAATGGTTTTACTTTTCATCCTCTATTAACCACCGTTTTGTCATCATGTGTTCTTGATTCATAGCCGGAGATGGTTTAGAATCAACAGTGCATTATCTGATGGAATTTTGGACTTCCATTTGAAAGTTATGAGCATTTGTCGGATCTCTTCCTATCTAACGGAAGACTGTTGGATCAAATGACAAATATTTTGTTGAGAATGTGTTATACAAGTGCATATCCATAATTATTTGCAAAAGATTTGAGTATGGTATTATGGGTTCTGGTAGATCTGAATTAGGATGCTTTTGTGGAAGGGAGGGCCTTGTTGCATAAGGTGATGATAACCCACTAACTTCTGTCTATGTAGGAGGAAAAAACTGCTTCCCCTGATATATGATGAAGGTTTATTTGAATAATGTCTAAGATATGATTGAGTTAGAGTTTTGTTTATTAGTGGGGTCCTGAATGGATTTAGGTTCCCTGACCTCTATTCTAATTGGATTATGGAATGTCTCATTCTCAAATATTTTTAATGGAGGTGTGGTTGGCTTCTTTTAAGGAGGAATACCATATTTCCATTGATACTTGTGCTTGTGATGAATTTTCACCACTCTTATGTATGTAAGCACATAAAAAATTCCTAGAAAACAAGTTTTTAACGACTAAATTTGCAAAATAACCTCCATTTGTATTTCTCTTAGGTGATCTTCTTTTAACAAACGGAATTATGTTTTTACCCTTAATGAGTAGTGAACAGGATATTACTATGAAATCATTTTGCAAATGACAACTCAATTTGAAGAGAAAGAAGCCTTTGGATATTCTAACTTTAAGACCGTCATATACACATATCTATAAATGATATAGTGGCAAGGATAAGGTAGGAATCACAAAAGACAATGCCATGAGACGATGTGGAGAGGGCAGACCCAGAAATCTATAAGTAGCTCATCCCACCCTACTCCGTTTTGTGAGAGATAGCCTTGAGGGTCTTGTAAGGGAGCTTTATTTTTATGGGTAGGTTCACCTAACCATCAATGTCAAGAAGAGTAAGATAGAGCTTAATTTTGTGTACAAGAAGACCAAAGGAAGAAAAAGAAGATTAAGGTAGACTTTGGTGTTCTAGACAGTGACGGATCTAGATTTTTCAATGAGGGGGACACCGATTTTTTTTACAGTAGTAGTAATTACGTAAAAATAACATTGAAAATATTAATATTGTGTAAAAATATAATATTTAATACTTATTACAAATATGACTTCAAAGATTCATATTTTGAGAATGTTTAAAACACTTTCATTGTCAAAACAATAAAACAACATATTTCTTTATGTATACCATATTCATTAGCCTTTTAATCAACTTGTTCTTTTTCTCAAATACTGTGAAGAAGAGACGACAATAATTTTGTAGAAAACTAAATTAAAAATAATCATCATCTAAAACCTTAAACAATAACTAAAATCAGAACTTTAATTAGTAATAGTCTTGAATTTTAAAACAATCTTACATTAAATTTTTACACAAATTATAATATAAAACAATTACAAAAGTAAAAACGTTAATATAATAAAAATATAAATGTATAAATATGAGCAAATAAAATTTAAAAGTTAGAAAAATTACATTAAAATGTATAATTTTAAGAATGAGAACGGTGAGAAATTATATTAAAGCATCTTCTTCTCTCATTTTTTTAAGTTGAGGGGCACTTTTAATAAAATATAGTATTTTATATATAAAAAAAGAATATAGGTATTAATATGAATTTGCTGGTTATGGGAGGGAATCTTCACTTGCATTAGAGTGCTCGCTCTTATCTTCTTTTATTCATCTCATTTCTTGTTGATGACTCCATAGATGTGTGACTATCTTATGTATATATTTAATTTGGGTATATCCATTTGTGATGATAGTGATTTGTTGATGTTCTTTAGAAGTGTTCTAGCATAGATTTTCATTTTATGAGCTAAAGGTTTCATCTTTTTGTTCTAAGACCGTAGAGCTCAAGGGTGGAACCCAAGCAAAACTAAGTAGTTGTTCAAGTGGTTTGTTTATTAATAACTCGATTGCATGTTTGTAACTTTAAAAATCAAAGCTTTATTAGAAGTCATTTTCAAAAGAGCGGTTTGGTTGTGCTAGAAAAACCTACTTACATGATTTGGTAAGCCAACTCTCTAGTTGAACGATCGGGTCACTTAAAAGGAAAATGCTAGTGGGCGCAGAGTCGCACTTAGAACGAGAGGTGGTTAACCATGTGGTTAATGACTAAACAATCCAATCTATAATAGTGGCTTCGTCCATGGAAGAAACTGACACATTTATGAGAAATTGTGATAGGTTTGCTAACTCCCTAGAGTAATCACTATGGGATGACGAGTTGTATAAAGGACTGACAATCCCGACCACCGATGCATAGCCTAAAATCCTCGTAGTCCGTTGCTCGGGGACTGAATTGTGGTTCCTTTAAGCCGGAGATGGAACTCTTTTCCTTTATCATCGGGTGGGAACTATCGTAGTATAGAATTCCAAAACTTTTTAGCAGTGTTCTAAAAATCCCGACTGGACGCCGCCTAGGCCCCCGCCTCCGCCTAGTATACTGACTCAATTAAAATAATTAGACGGTTATGCATAGTTGTTTATTGTTGGTGATATTAGGGGTTGTGCTTCTGAGTTGTTTGGTGTTATTTTTTAGGTATTTTAAATATTTGTTACCATTTTAAATATAATGAAATTCATGTTTTATTTCTATATATAATAATATATTTATTAGAAAATTTAAAATATATATATAAATTCGATTAGTCCCCGATTAATCCTTGTCTAGTCCCCGATTAATCCCCGAAGGACCTAGCCGCCCGACTAGCGCCTAGCGACTTTTAGAACCTTGCTTTTTAGTGAGAAAGAAATTTGTTTTAGTTGTTGAGCCTTCAACTATCAGTTTAAGCTTTTAGTTGAGTTGGTTATCTAATATGGTATCAGAGCCTGACACCTCACGGACCCGGATTCAATCCCCATTGTCTACAAAAATTCTAATTTATTCTCTATTTATCAAAGTGGTCCAAAATGGGTCAGCCCTTATCACTATTCTCAATGGGCTTATCTTCTTTTCTAAATAGTCCACCTCCAAACCTGTAAACGGGCTTGTCCGTGAGGACGCATGTTAGAATATAACTATAATTGGACCTTCAACTATCAGCTTGAGCTTTTAGTTGAGTTGGTACTCTAATACTATAGCACTCAATATAACCTATAAAATTTTAAACTTTCTTTACTTTATCTTGATCGTGGTAATCTTGGATTTTTTATTCTTTATAAATGTGGGGAACTAAATTCTCAAGAAAGGATCAGAGAGTAGGCTCTGTTGGAACTGAGTTCATGGATTTGTAAGTTCGCATTTTAATGGGTTTATTTGGGGAATACTATCAGTAATGGTAGTGATCCTCATGATATTATCCAAGGTGTTTTATGTAACTTCTTATATAAACTTGTGGAGTCCAATCACTTTCAATTACGACAACCTAACATGTGAATCGTTATTGTAAATATGTAAAATTGAAATAAAACTAGGTTAGGGTAGTGACAATTTTAGCCTAAGCGATTCCTTGGAATGGATTTACCTAATGCTTCCCTGTGAAATCAACCGGTACTTTATCGTTAAACTATACTGTACTTATAAGTAGTCAAGAACATGTATATATGTATTGAGTCTTGTTGTTAGCATGACCATTGTTAACAAGATATAACTTGTTTGATGTAACGAGTCATTGCGACTGAGCATGTGGAATAAAGGAAATCATATCAGGGGTTTGACCAAGTGACCACTCTCGTGATTTGACTCGACATTATAGGTGTCACCAAGATGATTCGCCACATGCACTTAAATCATCGATGGTGAGCGAGACAACGACCGTTAGTCGCTCGGTCACACCATCGTTCCTTCGAGATGGCACCGTCGTCAAGAATCAATCTTAGTGGGAGTATGCCAGTCCCGTATGGATTGGAGGTGCGGTCGTTTAGTCAAGATTGTAGTCCCACTTGAGAGTGACATGCACGCCTCGGGAGCAAAGACAATATCCCTTCAATTTGCGTCATTCGGCTCAGTGTAATCTACGGCGGTCTTCATTTGGCGTGCGTAGTAACATAAGCACGAAATCCTCGAGGTTTCGTGGTGCGACGCAATTGGAGTCTTGAAATCTCCCCTAGGTTGTTTGTTTGGAATCCTTTTGTTTATAAGCCTAGGCCCAGTCAGGGCTGTTTGTTTTGTTGTATCTATCGTCTTAGACTTAATGTGGTTTTCCTTTTCCGGCCCAGTTATGTTGGTAAGTTTACTTAACGGACATCAGAAGCTGGTAATTGCACTCAACCTCCTGCTATCAGCTCCGCTGCCGATGCTACAAGTTATAATGCCATATGCAATGTTACCAAAAATATCCTCCAAAAACAGAAGACACTGTAGCCAAGACGAAATAGTACCAGTAGCTCCAAGAGAGTCGGATTAGACAGAAACTGGACTTATTTACAACGCTTAATCTATCAGTTGCTGCAAGTAAAAGACACTAAGGTTTCAAATAAATCAATTCACATACAATCAAAGGAGATGAAAGATCCTACAAATGCTGCTACACTAACAGTATGAGCTTGGCCTACTACAACTTGTACACATTCATACAATGCTTCCTCCGTTCTCTATAAATGGCTGGGCCTCCTTTTTCCAGCATCTGTTCTCAGCCTCTTCACCGGATTGGCCCAACCAACAGTGGACTGAACACCACCCGCCTGGCTTGCCCCAGCCCATCCCTGTTGCTGCTGCTGGGCTGTTTGCCGTGTCTCCCTCTGAGGACCTGGGGCCCGACCCATGCTAGGAGGTGACACAGGTCCTGCCCTTGTTGATTTTTCCCTATCTTTCCTCTTCTTCTTGCACACCACCAATTCTCCCGGATGCAACGGCGAGCTTTCCCTACCTAACCTCGATTCCTTGTGGCTTCTGACCCTTGTGTCTGACTTTTGTGGAGGGCTTGGTTCCGGTTCCACCTCATTGATCATCTTGTGCCTCTTGCTTAGGCCCATTGCTCTTGGGGCTGTGGGCCCAGAGGAGGTAGGCACTGGAGTCGAGAAAGAGAGCGCACTCCTAGATTCTCGGAAATCTGTATCTGGAAATGCAATCTTCAAGATATCGAAAAACAGATCGTGCACTTTCCTTGCCTCAGATCTTACCTGCATATCACATTGCATGCATCACATCATATACTACTTGACTCCACATAAAATTGATGCATCTCAAACAGCTGTTTCAGAACTTGTATACAAAAAGCGCAAATTTCATTGTCAGAGAAACATCCTATAGCAGGCTTGGATGGAATGTGCTAAGTAAAGGTCATTAGAAATCTTGGTAACAGTTTTAAGTCCCCAGCTATTCTCAACAACCAAACCTTGCAAAGGGCTTCAGAAGGCCGAGCACTTGATCATTTGGACAAGTAGGCTAATCTGTATATACAACTTCAAGTTGCTACTCTTTTGAATCATAAAACAGTCAGACAGGAGATAATAGATCTCACATACTCCCATGAATCACCCGCATACTATTCAAAAATGGGTACCACTTGGAATCATATAATATAGTCCGTTGGAATGGAAATATAACTTCCAGAGGAGAGCCAACCCCTTTTCCAGCAAAATAGAGAGAATATAATGAACAAGTTTTTGAGCCTCAATAAAATTAACACCAAAGAACAGAACACTAAATTCCAAAATTTAGATGCAGAGGTATTGATGAAGCAGCTAAATGCAAGTACAAGTGAGATAAACTGTCATACCTCATGAGAGAACCCATAGAAATTCATCGCACTCTTTAACATAAACTGCACATCAAACACAAGTTCCATCACTCCATTATACTCTGATCTGTCAACACGGTGATCAATCTTGCGTAAATCCAAAAGATTGTTTCCAGCTCCACTGGCGTGACTAGAACTTTCAATCCTCTTCCACAAAGTTGTCAGAAGAGGCACAATCTGATGACCTTCTTTATCTATTCTCCTTTGAAGCTTGCTAATTACATTCTTGCACTGCAAATAACAGACATTGTAGGTAAGATTTTACAGTAACATATGCAGTGAAAAGCAGAGTCAGATTACAAGGGTGGGAAATAAAGATGCAAGAAACACCAGTAGATGCTAACATAACAATTGTACCAAGGAAATAAAATACTAGATAGCCAAAAAACATGTAGCCCAAAAATAATTACTTGACCACATTCAAAAAACTTCACAGATGATATTAAGAACTAGGAATTATATTGTAAGGCACCATTAGCTCAAGAAATTGGGACGAGAAATAAAGTTAAGCAATTCATACGCACCCTTCTCTGGATAATATCTGACATCTTAGTACCACAAGTTGAAGTGCCGCCTGTGCTCATTGCTTTGTTATCCCAGTTTTCTCGGTTGTGTTCACCAGCATCATCAAGAGGAGCAGACATGCAATTCAATCTACTACTAGATTTTGGTGAAGGGTGTGATTTTGTGGCATTGACTGTTCTCCTTGCAGATGCATTCCGTCTACCTTTCAAGGATGACTCACTTTGATCATGCTTTAAAGAATAAGCTTCTACAGATGTTTTGGGTTCGGGTTCATTCCTAAAGTGAGGTTGATATTTATTTTCAATTTGAAATGGCAACTGAGATGGCATCTCATTGCTTGACCTATCTTCTGGTTTCTCAGCAGTATGCCGAGGACGAACCCGAATACTA
This sequence comes from Erodium maritimum, assembly GCA_963921825.1. Lineage (NCBI taxonomy): Eukaryota > Viridiplantae > Streptophyta > Magnoliopsida > Geraniales > Geraniaceae > Erodium > Erodium maritimum. The sequence continues at coordinate 142,191,749 of OY997588.1, read as the reverse complement.
CGTTTCCTTTTTATCTTTGGTTGCAGAACTTGCTCATCTTCACCTTCATCACGGTCATGAATCCAACTTCCACCAGACTGCTGGTGGTCAATATGAGAGTCTCCAGACATGGCAATTTCCCCTTCCTCTAAGTCATCCGGCTGCAGAATGTTCAATAAATTAAAAATGAACATATAGTCAATAGACATACACATAACAGAGCATCAACATGAAGCACAGCACATACCAGCCTTTTTGAAAGAGAACTTGGTCGGGCATCTAAAGCAGACAGAGATCCAAATTTCTGAGACGAAAGAGATGGAGAAACCATCTTAGTCAATCTTCTACTCTCGGGGGAAGATCCAGAGGAGCAACCATCTTCAAGCAAATGGTTATTTTTAGTGCTTTCTGGGGCAAGGGGATACCCATACCTCCCATCACAAACCGGAACATCATCTAATTGCTCTTTGTTTGTCATGGGGACCCCAACAGCTCCACTAACTTCATCATCTTCAGACTCTCCAATTTCTGCCTCTTCTTCATGCCCAGAATATGTGTTTGCCTCATCAGAACTTGCTTCTGAAAATTCATCATTTTCATCTTCTATTTCCTTATAATTAGGATACTTTTTCCCCTTGGGGCGTCCCCTCTTCCTCTCACTTTCATTGGATTCCAAACCAACAGTGCTAGCCAATATAGCATTCTTTAATGGTTTTTTTGATAAACTAGCAATAACCGAATTGACTTCTTTTGTACTGGCTCTAAGCCACTCGGGTACCTGGTCATACCTTGTCATCTCTTCAGCCCAATCCAGTTCCTCGTCCATCTGATCAAATAATTCAACTTCTTCATCGCTCCTGGCAATCATACGATTTACCTCCAGCAAAGAGGGAACATCATGGAGCGTTTCTTGATACCTCTCCTCATCATGCAATAACGTCTCCAAAGTCAGACGTCTCTCTTCGTGTGTTGTTCTCTGGTCAAAACGTCCAGCATTAATAACCTCATCAGCCATGTCAATCTTATATTGTTGAATGTTATTTCTTATCAGACTCTCAATAGAACCAATATATCTATCTTTCCCTGCCAGGTCGTCTTCCATATCAACCGAGCCACCAGTTCTAAATTCATCCTCTCTCTGATAGCTAGCTATCTTGTCTACAACAGCTTCCATGTAAATGACTTTGACTTCTCTTTTCTGCCCAATGCGATGGGCTCTAGCAACTGCTTGCTCCTCATTTTTGGGGTTTGGGTCAGGATCATATATGATAACAGTATCAGCAGACTGAAGATTAAGACCACGGCCAGCAGCCCGGATGCTTAGTAAGAAGATAAAGCAGTCAGAATTCGGACTATTAAAGTCCACGATAGCCGATTCACGGTCTTCTAAGCTAGTTGTTCCATCAATCCGCCTATAAACAAGCCTCCGCCATTGCAAATATTCCTCTACTATATCAAGTAGTTTTGTCATGGTACTGAAGAGCAGTACACGATGTCCTGTCCTCTGGAGTTTTATAAGGATCCTATCCAAGATCCACAACTTCCCACAAGACTTTACAAGGAAATCCTTGGAGAAATCATTGAAGTAAGGATAATTCAGCAAAGGATGATTGCAAGCTTTTCTTAGCTCCATACATCTGTTATTTACAGTCGTGTGTATCTTAGCCTGGTAATTAGGATTTTTCAGCGCCTTACGCTGCTCATCCTCAGGATCAACTCGAATAGTACCAGTAGCTTTGATCCAATCATAGATAGCACTTTGGATAGCCGACATTCTACACCGTAAAACAATGGATATCTGAAAAAAGGATGCTGGTATTAGATAAATTCCCTGTTTGATAGAGGATAAGACCCCTGATAGAAAGCAACTCATACCTTTGGAGGAAGTGAGCCTTCAACATCTTCAACACGACGTCTGAGCATAAAAGGTTCTAAAATTTGATGGAGGCGATGGATAATTATGACCTTCTTCTCTGTCTCAAGCCAATCATCCTCAGCATCATGAGTAGGAGCTTCCTTTTGAAAGGGTTTAGCAAACCAATCATGAAATGCCTTCCTATTATCAAATACTTCTGGAAGAAGTAGATTTAAAAGTGACCACAGTTCCTTCAAATCATTCTGCCGAACAAAATGTAGTCCATGTTAAACCTAACCCAAACAAGTATAATACGAAAAGAAGATAAAGCGTAGAATTTGCTCGAGGTGTTCAAAAGATCTAATCGGTCAGCCATCTAGAATCGAGACAATTTAAATTCGCATAGCTTTTAATCAGAAAAGGTGACCATTAGCTCAATGGTAAAGTTGCTGCCTTGTGACCTTGCTGTCACAGATTCAAGTCAGGGAAACAGCCTCTCTGCAAATGCAGAGGTCAGGTCATATATATAAATGACTCTCAATCACTTGGTTACCCTATATTTTTTGTACCAAAGAATATATTCTTCTTCAAATGTTTCCGAGATCACAGATTCAAAAGCTAGTTTGGTTCTACATCCCTAAACTCAAACCAGACATCTATTACAGATCTAGTTCATGAACTTGAAAACAGGGATTTCCTATTTCATACTAGTAAAGTAGAGCCAAATGATCTCTAACAGAAGTCTCAAAACACTTTTGCTAGGCCCACTAGAGATACAGATAGAGCATCCAACAAACTTCAGCAGTAAGAGGGAGTTACTTGTTACGAAAAAAATTATATTAGTGTTTCTGTGCCAATGCCTTGAGAAATTAGACTGGGTCTTACAGAGCTTTCCTAACATACCTGTAATGGTGTCCCAGTGAGAAGAAGACGCCTCTGGCAGCGATATCTATCAAGATCACGTGCTAAAACTGAATCTCTATCCTTCATCCGCTGCGCCTCATCAATTATGATATACTTCCAATCAAGTTTTGAAAGTTTTGTCCGATCGTACATGATGAACTCATAAGTAGTCACAAGAACATTAAATTTCATGGCAAGAACCTCCTATCAAGATAATGCAAGGTTCATTTATTCATAAAACAAAAAAAAAGCCAAACATCAACACAGGTAGATATAGTTTTCGTACTTGAGAAAATAACTTCGCTCGCTGATCCTTTCCTCCAACGTAGTAAATGCATGACACGGAAGGCAGCCAATTATGGAGTTCACTCTATGTATTAACTTTATTAGTTTCATTAAAAGTAATAGAACATACAGTCATACAAACAAAAGTAAAATGAACAATAAAGATACTAACCTTCCAGTTCACCAAAACAGCATTTGGAACAATTATAAGATGTGGACCATAGTTTCCTTTGAACTCCATTAAGTAAGCAATCAAAGCCATTACCTATACAGAAGAATATATCTAATGATTGTATGATATGCATTATAAAAAAAATAACTAACAGAACTTTAACCACCTACTGTTACTAGCTAAGAGGCCAAAATCAAACCAACCACGAACTAATAAAGGTAAGTGGCAAGCAACTTTATTTAAGAAAGGAGTTCAAGAACATTTATTCTATCCAAAAAGCTTCTGACCTGTACAGTCTTTCCCAGACCCATCTCATCTGCCAGGATTCCATTTAATTTGTTGTTATATAAAGAAAGCATCCATTGCAAACCAACCTGCAGGAATGAACACAAAACATAGTTGAAATAGCTTGCTCCACAAGAATGGTAACTGTGGGGAAAGGGAAAATTAAACTTGAACTACATATTCGAAAGTCGTCAACTTACAAGCTGATAATCTCTTAAGGTTCCAAGCCGTAACATTGAGGGCTGCCTTATGACCCTTTCACTCACAGCATGTGCAAGATGATAGTACCTGGTCAAAACCATTATAGAATACATCATCATAACAAATTCAAAGAGTACATTATACATATATATAACAGAGCCTTGTATTAAAAAAAGAACTATAAATAGTAAAAACAAAAACATTGCAATATGAGTAACAGATTTATTCTCAAAGAAATCTGTTGCACAATCTACATCTTCAGGCACTAAGCTGCCATCTTATGAAGCCACCCACCTCAATAGTTCCTAATCATCAAAAGCAGGGTTTATCTCCTCTAAATATCTTCTACTTAACAAAAGTATAAATTATTTTTGGCCAGGCCAGCACAAACTCACGCACGTTTCTCTGATCCCAATGATAACTCAAATCATTAACTTACTTGTTAACAGATGAACTATCTTTGGGTGCATTCATCTCCATAAACTGATTTCTTATCATTACTTCCTCTCCAGCACAAGAGGCAGCAGCCCTAACTTCTTCTTCAGACAGGCCCTTTATCAGCAAACATAAGATATTAGATTCTATCAACAAACACCTATGCAAAGAATAACCAAAATGTTTCATTCATCAGAGACATATTTTTGCTAAATCTAACGGGTTGACACTTTAAAAGAGCAAATGTTAACACTAAAGATAGGAGAATATAGCTTGCCTGTGATCGGGCAGCAGCCGCAGCAGCATTTGCTGCCTCCGCCACTTCCTGCTGACTCTTAGCAGCTGTTATTTTACTTCCGAGTTTATGAAGATATTCTTCAGTCTGCGACAAGAATGATGACAGAACGGCATATCTCTCTGCAGCATCACCAGGCATACTTGTCTGCTGCTCCAGTAACATCTCCCTGTATCTTTCTACATCATTGTTTTTCAATGCTTCCATCCTTTTATTCCGATCATCATCCTTCCTCTTTGAGAACTCTCTTAACATTCTCTCATGATATTTTGCAACTCCCCTATTGCGTGCAGTCCGAGCATCACGAATGGCCCAGTGAGCCTCGAGAAGTTTCTTCCGCCACTGGAAAATGGATTTCAGTTGCTTCTCTCTGATGGCCTTTTGTGAGGCACTAACTTGCCTGTTCAACTCAAAACGCTGACGATCACACAGCTTCACAAACTTGCGATATGGTCTCTCAGGCATTAACATTATTTCCTGCTGCTGTTTATCAACTTCCTCCCTCAATCGAGCTTGTACATCTAAAAGCTTAAGTTTCTTTTCCTCAATTTGTAACCGCAATACAAGATCTGGCCTAATTCTTTTCCTCTCTAAATTAACTGCTAATAGATCACCTATCTTCTTCAAACTTTCAGACCTCTTCATACTTATTACTTCTGTACCTTCCTCAAAGAGAATATCTTTCACATCATACGCCAAAGTGAGATTGTTATTGCTATTAACCATCATAGCTGAGCCAAATGAGTCATGTTTCCTAGTGAAAAAAGGAAAATCAAAGAGTGGCCCATGATACTTCCTGGCCGAGCCAACATCTTTTGGCTGGGGTACAGTACTGGCTTGTACTGCTTTCTTAACTTGCATAGCATCAGGTACACCAATCTGTGGTAGAACAGCTTTTCCTCTATCCGCAGTAAGATCACTTCTTCCCGTATTTTTCTGATTCCCATGTTCAACTTCCAGGTCTGATTTGACAACGAAGGCAGTGGCTTGCTGTTCTTCTTTTCCAGCAGATACCACGGGTTTCGTTTCCTTCATCAAAGCCGGTGACTGTGCACCTTGAACATGAATCGTCGATACAGCTGCTTTCTCTTCCCTTGCAACAGCTTCCTCTCTTGAAAAATTTGGTCCATTCATTAATGTTACTGATGGAGAACCCTTCTCACTGGAGTCTAAATGCTTCATTTGATCTTCAGTATTCTTGCTTGCAGACTTATCCTGATTATTTGCTCCAGTAGGAAGAAAGGGCGGTGGCGGTGGCTGCTGCTGAAATTCAAGGGGTGGAGGAGCAATAGCTCGTAGAAGCTCTTGCGGAAGAGAGCCTTCCCCTTTCTGCCAACCAAGATAAGAACAAAGGTTAACACCCTTCACCACAATTAATTAAGTGCATAAAATGTTTTCATACTTCAGAAAAGAGCAATGCATAGCAACAAGTAAGAGAGTATGAATGTGCATGGATGGCAGAGAGAGAGATTAAAACCTTTAGCCTCCTGAATGCTAGTATTTGTGCCTTCAGAACATGCAATTGCAGTTTGGTAAATCCACAACGCTGCTGATGCATCTGGACCACCTCCCCACCCTGTGAAGAGAAATGGTTAGTAGAACCAGCATCATTAGAGGGGGCCGAAGCTAGTGGAGATGATCGATTAGGCTGCCTAAGATACTGCATTTGTGAAGTTTCTGCACCACTCGAAGAATTTTTGGCATGCAAAGAATTATCTGGACCTTGGCTAAGGTTTGCAGATGACGACTGAGGGGGGTGCATGGGAAGCATTCCATTACCAGTCCCAGATGACTGTCTAGATGGCAATTGATTCTCTCTCCCATTAACAGCAAACTGTTGCATGGCAATGTTGCCAGGATTATTTAAGTACCCTGCAGTTGAGCCAAATGCAGCGGATTGAATTGCCTGCCTAGCTTTAGCAGACCCAGGTTGCCCAGATACATCACTGGAAGAATTACCACGGGGAGAACTCTCACTTGGACCTGGTGGAGAAGTAACCTGCTGTGTTGAAACTGGAACAGGTGATGATTGTGGAACCATACTGCTTTCACTAAATTTTTGTTGTTGCATAGCAGCAATTCTCATAAACTGTGCAGCCAAACCAGCATGTGCAGGGGATGACAGATCAATATTGCGTTCATGTGCCCAGGCCTGCATAGCTTGTAATTGGGCAGCCACGGCAATCTGGTTGTTTGCCATGTTTTGAATGGTTTGTTGACTCTGTGGTATCTGCATGGGCCTTGTGGCATTTGCAGGCATCATCTGACCAATAGTTGCCTGCTGATTTGAAAGTTTTGGCTCATTCCTCTGATCTGAGGGTGGCTGCTGACCTTGCTCCATGGGATTTTCACCACGAACAAGATGTTCAGATGAGTTCTTGGAGGACGAGGCTTGAGCTTGATTACCCGCTTGCATGGAAATCATTTCCTGCATCTTCAGATTTCCTACACGCATGTCCTGATCCTTGCCAGCAGTGGGGCCCAAACCTCCCATTTTAGCATGTTGCTGAGTTTGCATTGCCAAAGCTGATTTCTGTTGCATAGCAAACTGGAGATAAGCTTGATGAACAGGGTTCAATACTTGTTGCTCAACACCTTGATTCCGATTCTGACCCTCTTGGGGAGAACCATGTTGTTGAGCCAAGTCAAAGAATTTTCTGGGTTGCTGAGGCAGTTGCATGGAGCCTGGTGTTGAAGAGAAACTGCTGCCTCCCATTACTCCTTGGAGATTTCCAGCCTGATAGGCTAGAAGAGCTTCATTTCCTCCTGGTTTTCTTAGTAATTGTTGTTGCAGAGACTGCAAATACAATCCATGACATAACTAAAAAAATTTGGGGGAAAGACATAAACTTCATTTCCATCATCAACAAAAAAAATTATTAAAAAAAAAACTCCAGGCATTAAGCTATATAAATGAGAAGTTTTGGAAAGAAAAGTTGCAGCTATTTCAGACTGCAGCAAAGATAAGTTAAGTACCATGTTATTCAACCCATATTACTCAACAGTCCATCCATCAATAAATGAACTCATTTCTACTTATGGCAACCACACAACATAGAAACTCACTAACTCAAACTATAATTGCACCCACCCTGACTTCCACACAAATTGCAATCTTCCCAAATACAAAATGAGGCATGAGAAAATGCAATGTACAGTGAAACAACAAGAGAGGAAAATGAAGGTCCAAGCTAGGCAGCTCAAGCTTCAATTCTACCAATCAAACACATTCTTCCATATCAAGAAGACATGCCAAATTCAACTGAAAAAAAACTGACAACTAGAATTAAGTAATTAACCCAGCAACTAAAGCACAAAGTATATTAATTACACAGTTCTCTCCTACCCGTTTCCCCAAAAAAATCAGCCAATTCAGAAATCTCAAATGCTATAATCCAAATCCCTATACAGAACTGCAAAATTCACTCAAAACCAAATTGCAAAACCAGTCTCAAGTAAACTGAACAAAATTAACACTAAAGCCATACCTGCCTAGCCCCTAGCTGCTGCTGTTGATGCTGCTGCTGCTGTACGGGATCGAACCCCAGATGCGGGGTGGACACAGCCGATGAGGACGAGGTCGGAGAAGCCGCCGCAGACGAATTGGATGCCGCCCGCCCCGCCGGATTCCGGCTGGGCCCACCACCTCCGCTACCGGATTGCATGTAATTTTCTAGGAAAATGGCAAATCCAGAAACGTTAAAAGGAAAAAGAAATTACCAAAAAAAAAAAACTTAAAACCCCCGCACAAAAAGAATTCTTAAATCCCACCAAAACAATCCAAAAACCCCAGCTTTTTACCACCGATCCCAACGTTGGAAAAAAAACCCTCACCCAATTGCTGTTTCTCTCTCTACGCACACTTTCTCTCTCTAGATTGCACCCAAATTCTCTCTCTAAAAGGGCGATATTTCCGGGGCATGAGAGGTGCAGATCGGGTCGAATTGAGGCTGTGAAGGTGAGAGAAAAAGTGAGGGGAACCGAGTTGACAGAATCGGCGAATCGACTCAGTAATCTCTCTCTGTCACGCGATTTGCATTTCCCAGTCAAACCCTAACTATTTTCATTTCCTCTCTTTCTTCTTTACCATTACTCTTTTTCTCTTGCTATTGGGTTGGTTTGTTGTGGGCCACCTTCGCTCCGGTTTGGATTTTACAGTAAAGTCCAATGCGTATGTTTAGCCCCGATTTGATGTTGCATTTACGGTTCAGCCCTTCCCTGATTTCTTTCTTTTTTCCGAAAGGAAGTTTTATTAATAAATTTTTTTAGTTTATTTTAATATTTAAATCTTTTATATTTTATTTAAAATATTTTTTATATTATATCAATATCTTAAATTTGTATTAATTCTATTTTAATACCTATCATTAACTGTCTACCTGATTTTGGATGAAAAAATAGGTATTTGTTTTAAAATAACAAATTAACTCTTAGTCTTTTTATATTCTGAATTAAAACCGTATTTCTTTTAATTTCCTCCATCTCTTCGTTTTACTGCACACCACACTACACCTCCTTGCTTCTCTCCCCAGTCGAACGAACCACACCACACTTCGTTGTAACAACAGGGACTTGACTGGAGGTGGAGTTTGGTTAAATCGGGCGCGTTGATGACGGAGCACAAGTGCTTGGATGTGCAACAGAAGCGTAGTTGGGACTTGACTAAAAGTCAGCAGAGTAGGTCGAGCACCATCTCTAGAGGAAGATTTGACATGGGTAAGGCTGAGTGGAGGAGTAGCAGCTTTGGAAAACGGATGAGAGCTAAAATCGCCACAAGGATCGAAAAACTCCTAGCCATCGACACCACACACCAGAGTCGTCCTCCGTCGTGCTCTTTCTCACCCTATCGCCGAGCACGCGAAAGTGGTGCAGTGGAAGCGGAGATGTGAGGCGAGAACCTCCCCGAGATCGGCATTGGGAGCTCCACCGTCCAGACCTGAGGAAGGCGGTGCTCACGACCCTTGGAAGAGAAGAATCGAGCTCCATGTCCCTCTTTCGGGGATCTTTCATGGCATGGTTGGTGAGTGAAGCGAGGAGGGTATAAATCTAGGTGTTCTGGACTTTCAGATTTATGCAATTAATCTAGCTCCATGTCCATCTGCTCTTAGTTTCTCTTGCATTTCTGGATTTGATGGAATTGCTCAGTAATGAAATTTGAGGGAGATGGATTGGATGAACATAGATATTAAGGTTCGATTTGGGGCTGATTTTGGGAATAGATTAGACGAACATAATTTTTGGGTGTAGATATTGAGGTTGAATTGGACGAACACATATTTTAGGGGTGAGAATTTATGAAAATTGATTAAAAAAAGGATTAAAGAAAAACAAAATAAAATATGATAATAAGTTAATAATTTAAAAAAAATTGATTTTTTGAAAAAACATACTTGTTTTTTAAAATTAAACCTGAATTTTAAAAAATATTTTTTTATTTTTACAAAATGATTTTTTTTAAAGTAACAATTGGTTATTAAATTAAAATTGAATTTTTAAAAAATAAACTGATTTTTTAAAATAAAAAATGATTTTAAATTTTTTATTTTTAAATAATGAATTTTTAAAATTAAAATATATTTTTATTACAAAAGCTATTTTTTATAAAATAAAAATAATTTTTGAATATCAATGGCATGAGTTTGAAATTTTGATTGTTAGTGAGGGGTATTATGGTCATTTACCTATTTTGGATGGACAATCCGATGAAAATTTAACGATGGGTATTAAAATGTAATTAACCAAAGTTTAGGGTATTGAGGTGACAAAAAAATTAGGGTACTTTAAATGAAATATGAAAGATTTAGGTAACTGAGGTGGAATTATCACTTAGTAAAACTTACCCACAATACAATACAAACGGTGTATCTATTGACGGTTCTTAGTATTTCGAAAGACGACCAACGAAATCTCAAACCTCGGGTTAGATCTCCCCGAAACATTAACATACTCGAGTACAAAAGAGTGACACAACGCCTAACATCCAATTGAGCATCATATTACAGTCTAAAATTTGTACATGATAACAAAACTCTCTGATGGACCTGAAGTGATGTGAATTACTCTCTGATTGAGACCTTTGTTGGGATGAGTTTGAGTGCGCACGAGTTTTGAGCTTGAACCACGAACAAAATGTTAGACGGGTTAGTCCATAAACGATAATAAACAGATAAAACTGACTCCAATATTATTAATGAACAGTAGAATCACATAAGTAACGATAATATAAAAAGCAATAATGTAAACACGATACGTAATCGATACAGTAACCTCAGGCGATACTCGAAGAGGGTACTGGTATGTCGAGGCATGCGAACCAGTTTCCTCAAGACTTTTTGTTGCCCCGTCTGAGCAAGTCTCCCAAGATACAACGACAACGTAAACGAACTCGAAACCGTGTATGAGAAGTAGCACCGAGTAGAAAGAAATCAGTTGCTCTATTCTTGGAGTGTCACGCCCCAAATCCGATTTTGGCCAGACTCGAGACGTGACCTGAAACATACGAGGTAAAAGTGGTACAATTGAAATAAATTCTTTTAAAGCTGAAAACGAGTCCAAAGTATTCCTCAATAATTCAATCTAAACTTCAAATATAGTGTCAAAACTTGATAAGTGACAAAAGGTAAATAAAGTTCAACAATGTGGACCAACACATCTCTAGTACAACTCTCAAGACATCCGGAAGCTCCCGAGCCTCGAATTTCCCAGATCCCAAGCACACCTGTACACACAATAAATAAACAAATAGGGATGAGCTTACGCTCAGTAGGGAAAATCGTAAATAACTTTAGTCTCCGAGTTTAATATTAAAGCTGCTTTAAATTGATGTCACAAAAGTATTTAAAACCCTTAGACCAAAAGGTATGATAAACGAATAAAAAGCAACGATAACAATAACGCATTCTCGAGGATAACGATAAGCTCTCAGAGAATAAACAGAGAACATTATACTAACACATAAAATCGACACAACGGGAACGAGTAAATTCTATAACTCAATGAAATGTTATGGAATCCGGATAATGAAATAGTATCGCTTTTTCCAAGATAACAGTAACTTAAAAGAAATTCATAATAAATACTTTAACGGATCAATAAGAGTAAAATGGGAGTAATCAATATCTTGCCAACCACTTGCTTTCTCAAGCCTCCGATCCATAGATAGATTCTGGGATCACCTCGGTTCCCATATTCCGATCCACCAGAGTATCCATATCATATCAGATTTTTCCTCGGTCCAGAGGAGGCACATGCGTTGGGGCACCAGAAACAATCCCAAATGGGCGCCTATCGTCGGGATTCCCAGAAATGCCTCCAAAGAACCATAGGTCATAGGGAACCAAGGTGGTGCTCCACTGGGACGCACGCCCTTGGGTAAAACCTCAGTAACCATCTCTCATGAAATAATCCACTTAATATCCCGCAGGATCTGCCGAGCCCTCAGGCTCCTCTCATCACTCAATATCCCGCAGGATCTACCAATTATCAATAAATATCCCGCAGGATCTACCAATAATCAATAAATATCCCGCAGGATCTACCAATAATCAATAAATATCCCGCAGGATCTGCCAATAATCAATTCTCGTAATATCCAGTAACCAATGCCCTCGGGCTCCAATACTCAGTCAATATCTCACTGTATCTGTCCAACTCCAACCACTACAACGGCACCGGATTACCCCCCCCCCCCCCCCCGGTGTAGTACCGAACCAAACAACAACCAAAGAAATAAACAAACAAACATACATTTCAAGGATGAGAATAAAGGAACAAGCATTAACATTCAAGAATAAGAATAAGGAAAGCATACAATAGTATGTAGATCGACCAACTCTCATCGAATCACACTTTCACCACAATACACCAAAGAGTTCACTTAATCCTCAATCTTAGACGTACACACGTTCATCAATACATACCACACGGGATTCATACCCACAATTACCCTTACCGTCATACTTACCTATCACGAACCATCGGTACATCGATCACCTGATTGTACCCCTTGGCACAACCAGTCATACTCGATCATCCGTTCAATCAACAATTATATCAACACAATCACTCAATCAACCAAGTAAGCATTCAACCAATCAACAATCATGTGAACGATCAATTAAGTATTCAATCGTACAAGCTAATCTAGTTCATTAGACTCTTATGTTATCATAATAATTAGCAACCAAGCATGTGAACCTAGCACACAACTAATCCGAGAGCTCTTCACAACCTCTCTACCAGTAAATCAATTCCAAGTATTGAAAGCAAGCTTCACTAATCGTCATCATCCTACGCATGCATACTAGACTCATCCATTTATTAGTAATTGAAGTATGATTATTCTAGTTATTCGCATCCTATAGGCAATTCTAGGACCTTTCCGATTTTATTATCCTAATCATGCATACTAAGCGTTAATTAAGAAATTAAGATTTTCCCTACCTTGTGGTCTTCCTCTAATAAAACTCTGATGAAACGCTCGAGTGGTCACAACTCCGTTCTTCACACGGGTTCCGGCGTGATCTTCGTTCTTCTAGCTCGGGTCCAAGTTCTTCGTTCTCGGGCGAAGTCCCGTCTAGTTTGACAAATAAAGTGTCCAATCAATACCGGTAAGGTCCAAAATTGTCCAAATTAAATTAATTAAACAATTAATTAACTTGATTTTAAAATGATTTTTCTTTAATTCTGGGCTGACCCGGATCCGACCCGGATCCAAGCCCAAACCCGGATCCAGATTCGGTCTGACCCGGTCCAGACCCGACTACGAACCCGGATCAGAACCCAAGTCTTCGTTCTGGACCCAGCCCAAGGTTCGTTACCCGGCCCAAGATCTGTCCCTGGCCCCAAAGGCCCGTCTGGCCCTGTGTCACTGGTCAGGCCCAAGCCCGTATCTCTGGCCTGGTTGTGACAACATCGAAGCCTGTAGGGCTCCGGCGAGCTGTGGCTGCTCCGGCCGTCGTCTGCGGTTCACGACGAGTTTGAAGTGAGGGAAACCAGAGGGAGAAGGTTTCTTGCTCTGGTTCGAATCGATGAGGGAGAAGGGCGAGAGGGGTTTCTCAGGTGAGGAGTTTGTTTCTGGAGTATGACGAGGTGGAGGGAGAGGAAGAAGAAGGCGAAGGAGGACGGGAGCGGCCGGAAGGTGATCGGCGTCGCTGTTCAGGGCCTGGTCGCACAAGAGAGAGAGCTTCGAGGGAGGAGATGCCTCGAAAGCTGTGCGCGTGAAATGGAAGCTGAAAGGTCAGCTACTAGGGTTTTGAGAGAAGGGTTGGGTCGCGCGCTTCTTGGGCCGAGTCTGGTAGCACGCGACTGGCCCACGTGGGTGAGTCGGGCCTGGTCTTCAGATCGGGTCTGACCAGCCCAATTGCTCCAAAACCCATTCCCTTTTTTTAATTCTCTCTTTAAACATCTTGTTTGCGAAAACTTACTCCAATGTTTCGTTTTGCAAAAGATTACCCCAATTTCATTTTGCCGGTCTTTACATGGAGAAGGAGAGAAATTGTGTAGGTAATTTTTCGTGTCTAATTCGTCTCTACTACGTGTCTAATTTTTTCACTACGAATAATGAACTAGAACAGAGCTTATATAGGAAAAGGGGGGAGAGTTTTTGGAAACGAGTTTTTGGAAACACGTTTTTTCGGAAATATCAATTTTGGGGAAATAAACAATTTCGAAAATAATATATTAAATTTGAATTTAATAAATTCTGGAAACTAAAAATAATTTCAGAATTATTATAAGATTCAAAATAATATAAAATTTGGAAATTTCTTTAATTGCATATCAATTTCCAAAACTGAAAAAGATATCAATTTCATATTTCCTTATTTGCATATTCTTAAAATTGGAAATTAATTTATGAGATTTTAATACGGGCCAAAGCAAAAATAGAATTGGCGCTACAAGCCCAAATCCATGCAACATTCATGACCCGCACAAAGCCTTTCATCCAAACAATTCAAATATGCTAAAAAACCTCATGCTATATAAACCCAAGGAAAGTTTGCGAATCTTTCCATATGGGACTACACAGGAATGACCCGTTTTCCATTTGCAATTTTCTCAACATCGAAGTTCAACGGGTGATCTTTGAGCTTTAATTTCTCATTCACCTCTTGTCCGTTTAGACCTCATAATATCTCGTTGGAAAGGTCTCACTTCCTAGAACACGAAACTAATCTTTCCATAGTTCTAGGGTGAGCCGATCCTATATATAATTGAGCGTCAAGTTGACCATTTCCATTTGTCTAAACTCACTTTTGTCCAACACAAAATCTATAAGGGGTGTTCGGATAGGAGTATTACCTGGCCGATCTTTCTTATCGACGATTTGGGAGATCCGCCAATAGAGAGAACCGATCACACTTGTTGGAGATCCGACAAAAAAAGACAAACATGTCTTTGACGAATATATTTCGACAAAAGGATCCTACAAAAACAACGATAAAAGAAGGCAAAGGGGTGTCGGTTCAAAACCAGGTGGAGTCGCCCCAATTTCACCATATACAACACATACTCCATCACGAGATCTTAGCTGGATTTGAGCAGAGGCAGAAAATTTCCCCCTCACGATCAAGCTGAAGAAGGAACCGCATAAGAAGTAAACAATAAAGAGAATGCCAAGGAAAGCAAATACCCTCAAAGTCATGGCTAGGGAAAAAGGGCTCCGACCAAGTGATGTTGTAGTTAGCTCCAAGAAGTGAGCATTTGTGTTCATGGACATCGATCAGAATGTGATGGACGCCCAACAAGTTCATAGCTCGAGCATGTCGACGAAATGTGACAAATAGCCTCGTCGAAAGTTATGATAGGCCTTGGGCTTATTAGAAGATGGAGTCTATCTATCTCCCAATTTCCTCATGACCCTATTTAGGTGGGTCATGTTCTGTGGGACGATGCCCAATTTACCCCCGTAATCCAAGAAAACCTCATTTCGGAGAATTTAGTTCGTTGGCTTTTGTTATTGTTCGTATCTCTGAACGTCAGTTTCCTTTTATCGTCTCGTGTAGAAATTTTATATTTTCAGCCACGCATACTGGATCACCTATTTGATCTTAAATGAAAAATCTTGTTACTCTTTTGGTTTATATCGGATTTATCCATTGATTTTAGTACAATATCATGTTATTTGATTGGATGAGTACATATCATTTTATTAAAAAAAAAATATGTTTTCCAATATTTTATGAGATGTGCAATAGTATTAATGTGCGGAAATTTAACTATTTATCAGTGATGAGTGATGACTGGTGACTGATGCGTGGTAACCGATCACAGCCCTTCCCGCCAAAAGATTACAGACTGAATAGCTTTCTGTTGTAACAGACAGCCACGCAACCGTACTCTGCAATGATAGAGTACACTTCCCTACCTCACGCGCTTTCGACGACTCTATACATTTCCCTATAAAATAGACTCGAAGAAGTCTGTTTCACTTCCTTTCAACGTTTTCGAGAACCGTCTTCAACCTTTCTTTCCTTCCTCTGCTTCAAAAGCTCTATTGCCATGGCGTTTTCTCTGATCGGCACCTTCTCAATCCTCTTCGTTTCTTCATTTCTGATCTCGACATCCTCTTCCGCCGATCCATTCGATGCTTTTTTCATCCCTCCGACTCCACCGCCTCAACCCCAACTCTCCGCCCCGGACCAGTCCTATTCCATCACCTCCACACTCTCTCCGATTCTATCCCAACTTGGCTTGCAGGACCTCGCCGCCTCCGTCCCTTCCCTCACTGTAGACGCCGCCTCCGGTTCCTGGGACGGTCCCTCCACCATCTTCGCCCCTTCCGACGCCTCCCTCCGTAGATGCTCCTCCTGCTCTGTTCCCAGCCTTCTCCGCGAGCACATTGTCCCTGGCCTTTTCACCGCTGATTACCTTCGTAAACTAGCCTTTGGTACCAAGATCGAAACCCTGAGTCCAGGCCGCTGCCTCACCGTCACATCGGAGAATGTCCGGAAGAGTAACCACACCGCCGCCAAGATCTTCGTCGAAGGAGTGTCCGTGACGCATCCGGACCTATTCAGCAACGGCCTGGTCGTCGTTCACGAGATCAAAAGCTACATCTCTCCTCTGTCTCCGTTCTCTTGCGACGTGGAGAGGACGACGTCTCTGTCAGGTCGCGGCCACCAAGGCCTGCAACAGTCCACGGTGCAGCCTGCTATCATGCGCCTGATGCTCAGGGACGCCATACTGAGGCTCCGCAACAACGGATTCAGCATCCTCTCCCTCGCCCTCAAGGTCAGGTACGTCGAGCTCATGAGCCTCACCAACATGACCGTTTTCGCCCTCGACGACGCCTCCATCCTCACCGGATCGTACGGGTACATCAGCAACGTGAGGTTCCACATTGTGCCGAACCATTTCTTGACGATCCGCGATCTGGAGAACCTCCCGCTGAGGACGGTGCTGCCGACACTGGATGGTGGCGCGTCGCTGGTGATCACGACAGCAGGTGCAGGGGACACAGCGCCGCCTATGAGGATCAATTACGTGAGGGTCAGGATTCCGGATATGATGCGTAACCTGAAGATCGTGGTGCACAGCGTGTTCTTGCCGTTCCCGCGCATCGACCCGGCGGCGCCTGAGCTGGACGTTATCGTGGGAGGAGCAGCGACGTCGGCCGATCGGCTCAGTCCCCGTGTGGAGCCCATGGAGGGAGGTTTATGCACGCGCGTGGACGAGAACGGGAATTGTGCCGTTACTGTGAGCAGCGTGAGCCAAGTGCAGCAGGGCCCAGTTAGCGCAATCGAGCAATATTATTAGTACGGTGTCGTATTTCTAGTTCCAGCAATACGAGTTTGACTTGGATATAAGAATAGGCTTCATTTTGTTTGTTGAATGGTGAAATGTGTGAAGCAGTGGAATTCGCAATTTTCTTTCAAGTTTCAAGCAGATTCTGCACACCATTCTTGTAGTTTCACATTTGGTCCTCAGCCCTCGCGCTATATTTCATGGAACTATTATTTTGGAGTATTAATTGCCCATTAAAATAATATAAGATGAGAATAGATCATATTTTGGAATATTGGTCGTCAAAATATTGCTTTGGCCTATAGGGTTCCGACATTCCTTACTCGGCGCTCAATGTCCTCAGTGATATTTTCAAAAGTGTTAACGATTAAATTTAATATTGTTAGTGTGATTTGACTTTGATTATCAAGTCAAAAGATCAAACATTCAATTAGGCAGACATATAGTTGCTTATCAAGTGACACTGCCCTTGATGATCTTGATTAGGGGTGGGTATGGTCGGTTATACCGACCATGAAGCATACTTTGACACCACACTGTAAATCTACGGATTTCAAATTTTAAGACCTCCGCCGGAATCGGGACCAGAAAATTCGAAATTTTCCGATCACTTCGGTTTCAGGTCGGTTTGGAGGTTAGAACCGACCACCCATTTAAATTTGGGTCACTAGAATGGGCCCTATTATTTGGGCCTGAACAGGCCCAAAGTATAATTTTGACATGTAAATAAAAAGACATAATTTTTTTCCAGGCCAAAAACCATTAAAAGATGATCAGAAATAGCCATAAGCCAATTTCTGGTCATCCCTTAATGAGGAAAAACACCTGCCTAGAACTAATACCTCAAAAAATAATAGTGTTACATAGTTTGAGTTTTCAACGAAGAGAGAAATCCAAAAACAACATTACAAATACATAGGATTCAAAGACTACATAAACTAATGTCTTCATCCTTCATTCTTCAAAATGGTTCTTCATCACTTTAATCCAAGCTCATCTCTTCGTCCTTGATTCTTCACAATGGTACCTGTCAACAAAATACAACATCAGTAGAGAGCAAAACACACAAACAACAGCAAATAGAAAAACGATAACCACTTACCAAACACACATACCAACCAAATTCAAAACATAAAAGGAACCCCAATAGAAGATGATTTTTCAGCAATGGTTGCACAAATATGTTAAGTGTTAACAGAGAATTTAATACTATATGAATGCAAACTATAAGTTAAAATAAAAGTTAAAATATATACCATCATCAACAATCTGTAACTTGTCCATCTCAGCCTCTAAAGCAGTTGTGGTGAGGAGTGTTGGTGGAGATTTCAGCCAATATTTGGTACATATCAAGGCTTGTACAATCTCAGTAGCCAAAGAACTCGTGAAATCATGGACTACCCTACTCCCATCACTAAAAGCACATTCACTTGACACAGTTGTGATTGGAATGGCTAGAATATCTCTAACCATTGTTGATAAAATGGGGTATCGGTTGGCATTCTCTGCCCACCATGTCAACACTTGGAAAGTAGTGGAATCCTCAACTTCACGCTCTAAGAGGTATTTCTCAAGTTCAGATTTTGGGGTCCCCTCAATCGAGGTTTTCAACCTCTTATATGCCTCAAACCTTTGGTGCTTAACAGCTTGGTCGGTAACAACTACTGCTGGTGTGGCAAATTGCGTTACCGACTCAGCAGATTGATCATACTCGCTGCTGTACTAAACAAACAGTGACTCCAAAGATTGTTTCACTAATGGGATGAGTATGTCAGAGTTTTTAGTCACATATATGTTCACAATAAGATAATTCACATAACCAAGTTTCTTTCGGGGATCTAAAATGGGTGCAATGAATGTAAACAAATTTAGAATACCCAAATCCCCGAAGTACTTATGAAATTTCATACTCATCTTGACAGCCATGTTGCGCATGTCATGGTTCTCATGTACCAAACCCTCAGAAATTGATGTATGAATATCAGATATTTCATCTAATATCAAGTTTGATGTAGCATAATTTGAACCTGATATCCTCACTGTTATCTCATAAAAGTGCTCTAGGAAAGACATAACAGATTTGCACTCTACCCAATCCCTCTCACACAGTCTACCTAGTTGGGTCTTATCCTTGCAAACCTTGCTGTCCATCTCTAAATTCAAGGTAGGGTCTAGGCGCCAATAGATATCAAAGGCATTTTCTAACCTACAAGCTGACTTAAGCATCATATAAGTCGCATTCCACCTGGTTGGAACATCTAAGGACAACAACCTCGTTGTCCTATAACCAGCTTGCCCAACAGCTATCTTAAACCTAGAAAGTCTCATGGGTGACAACTTGATGAACCTAACAGCAAATCTAATTCTCTCCACATATTTCCCAATCAAACTAATCCCATCATTCACTACCAGGTTCAAGATGTGAGCAACACATCGCATATGCATAAATTTCCCATCTAACACCGAGTTACACAACAAATTTCGTTTTGAACTCAAATGTCGCATGGCACCATCATTCGCACTAGCATTGTCAACAGTAACAGTCATGATCCTATCTAGACCCCATGAATTCAGACAAAACTCAATAGCTCTTCCCATGTCTTCCCCTTTGTGGGAAGAAATTGGGCAGAAATTAATTATCTTCTTATGCAGCACCCAATTATCATCAATAAAGTGAGCTGTGAGACACATGTAGTTGATTTGTTGGACACTAGTCGTGGTAAAGGAGATTCTAGGGGTCGATTTCCTGAAAAACTCAAATAGTTTGAGTTTTTCAGTTTCATACAAGTGACATATATCCCTCCGGATAGTGTATCGTGAGGGTACATCGAACATGGGACAGACAACTCTCATCAAATCCCTAAAGCCTTTATGCTCTACAAAGCTAAAGGGCAGTTCATCTACAAGAATCATCTTCAAAACAACATCTCGACCAACTTGTTGGTTGAATTTCCAACTTATAAGTTGGTCATCACTACCACATTCCATAGGCTGGAATGCTAATAATTGTTGGGTACGGTCAAGTCTCCTAGGGTTCTTAGGAAAAATCTTATAGTGACCTACCAAAGTACTAGTCCCACACCTATTGGAGTTGTACTTATACTTCTTACCACAACACGAACACACAGCAAACTTTTCACCATCAACAACAATAATATCAAATATCTCCCATGCAATAGAACTATGACGAGGTGGTTTAGAGCCCTTACCTGAGGATGCAACTGTTGTTGCATCCTTCCCACCAGATCCACCCGCTCCACCTGCTCCAGCAGAAGCAGCTCGAGTAGCTCCAGCAACAACAGTTTCTCCAGCTCTTGCACGTATTGGAGGTGAAGTGATACCATCACTCACCTTCATGCTATCAGACAACATCACGCCCTAGCATAAAAAAAGATGCATATATTATAAATTAATACAAAAATTCAAAAAATTAAAATTAATATATTCTATACTAAACTAAGATGCAAAACTAATCATTAACATTTTATTTTAACTAAACCATAAACAACTATAGTTAACCCTTGCATAAACATTTTATTTTACCTAAACTTTTAAGAATCAGTCAACAGTTTTGTTATTTTTATGGGTTATTTACGATAAGGTACCCTAATGTTTCGTCCACGAACGATAAGGTACTCTTATGAATTTTTTGTCCGATAAGGTACCCTAATGATTCGTCCACGAACGATTTGGTTTAAAATTGGCATATTCCGTTAAAAACTAACGGAATATTCCTCTAAATTAGACATGTGCAATTAAGTGGGGTGTGAAATGACGATTTTACCCTTTCGTATTTTAAGCTTATAAATTTGATAGACAAAATTACCATTATACCCTTAGTTATAATACAATAAATAAATAAATAAATAAATAAAATAATTTTAAAATTTTAAAAATAAAAAATATATATATTTGAAAAATGACGAATCTACCCTTTGCCTCTTTAAAACCCTAATTCCTATTTCTCACCCACTTAATACTCTCTCAGTTCACAGATTCAACACACCCCCTCCATTTCCATCGTTCCTCGCATCTCTAAATATCACAACTCGACCTCCATCATTCGTCACAGATCGAAGATCACAACTTCACCTCCATCGTTCCTCGCAACTCGCATAACACAGCTCACACCTCTAGTGCGTTTGGAGAACCGGAGCGCTTGACGGCGGCGCTAGGGCACGACGTCATGGACCTCTTCCGGCGATAGGGCACGACGGCAGCGACACAGTGCTTCGTCAGCCAAATCAACACCTCCTCCCCAAGTTCATTTTGTTCCCTATCACGGAGTTCAGACATCGATTTATTCTCCAGATCCACGAAGACCTTGCATGTCGGAGAAGAACCTCCCATCTCCTCACCCCCGCTCATCCTCCAATCAGCGCCACTCGCCGGAGAAGAACCGCCATCTCCTCGGCCCAGATCTTATCCGACATACGCCTCGAGTTTCAGATCTGCGAATTTTTTTGGGAAATTTCCTCGGCCAGAGCTTGTTTCAAGGATTTGGGAATTTTTTTTGAATGTTGAATATTCAGATTGGATTTTTTTGGGGGAAATTTCTCTTTGGATTCAATTTTTCGGGTTGTATTAATCGTAATCTGAATGATATCTGTTTGGATTTCCCGAAATCGATTCCAGACCTCGTCGGAGAAGATCCCATCTACAAATCGATTTCGAGAATTTTCTCGACTTTGAGAATTTCGATTTCGTTATTCAAGATTTTTTTATTTCGTAATTTCAGCATAATCTGAAATAAAAAAAATAAAAAAATAAATACATACTGCAACTTTTAATTAAAAAAATAATATTCAGATAATAAATAAATATTAGAAAAAGATATATTCATATTTTATAAAACTAATTTAAAGGAAAACTATTTATTTAGAATTTGTTAAAATTTTAAAAGTATGTTATAATAATAATTTACAGAAAAGAATTAATCAAAAATAGAAAAGTAATTAAAATAATTTTTTTAATCAAAATTAATGAAAGTTTAAAATTTTGATCCAAATTAATAAAAAAATTATTTTTGTAAAAGTATTAATATTTTTTAAAGAATTAATGATATTATTAATAATTAATTAAAATGTTAATTAAAGTAAATCTATAATTGAGGCTATAATGGTCTTTTTAATCTAAAGTCAAAAGTCAACTGAAATACCAAAGGGCAAAATGGTCTTTTAACATAATTCTGTTAGTTTTTTAACCCCATTAACCCAAATCGTTCGTGGACGAATCATTAGGGTACCTTATCGGACAAAAAATTCATAAGGGTACCTTATCGTTCGTGGACGAAACATAAGGGTACCTTATCATAAATAACCCTATTTTTATTCTAAGATAAATTGTTTTTAATTTAACCTAACAAATTTTAAACTGACAAGCAGTGAAGCTAACAAAAGAACTAATCATTAACCCTAAACTATGATACAATTTTACCTTAACCCTAACATGAAAAACTAAACTAACATGCAAAACTAATCATTAACCCTACAAATTTTTTAATTTGAGCTAACAATTTTTTAGCTAAGATGTAAAACTAAACTAATCATTAACCCTAAACTTTTGTTAACCAGAATACAAAAGACTTTGATTAACTCTAAATTAACATACAAAACCCTAAACTAAGATACAATTTTACCTTAACCCTAAACTAAGATACAAAACCCTAAACTGAGATGCAAATTTAAGCAAAACCAAGCATAAACAGAGATCGGTTCGATTTTTTGATTAACCCTAAACTAACATACAAAACCCTAAACTAAGATACAATTTTACCGTAACCCTAAACTAAAATACAAAACCCTAAACTGAGATGCAAATATAAGCAAAACCAAGCATAAACAGAGATCGGTTCAATTTTATACCTTCCCTTTATCGATGTACATCTCTTCCACCCAACTTCCCGAGCTTGATGTAGATCTGAAGGTAGATTTAGATCTGAAGCTTCATGCTCCAAATCTGGTTCGAGTTTTGGAGTTCTCAGACCTCATCCCCTCTCCCTCTTTAAGTACCGCGATTCCAGACTCAACAACGGTAACCTCGCCGCATTAAATGCGGAGGATACGATAATCAGAGCGAATTTGACAGAAAGTAACAAAATTACGACTAAGCCAGAGAGAGAAGAGGGACTTGAGGAGGTTGAGTGTCTTGGCCTTCGGGACTGAGACATGGGGAAAGGTTTGAAGGAAGCTATGAGGGAAGTAGCTGGTGAGATTTGAGAGGTGGTGGTGACTGATGGCGTATGGTGGCGGCAGAACCGGTGACTCGGTGAGAGAGAGAGAGCGATCGAAGAGACAGAGAGAGAGAACGAAGAGAGACTGAGAGAGTATGGAGGAAGAGAGAGAAAGGGGAAGGGTTAACGAAGGATGGACGACCGAGATTCAAACCCTAAGATCAACGATCCAGATTCAGCGGGCTTAAATAAAGCTGATGGGCCTCGGACGAACGTGGGCCTAACGATGCTGGGCTTCGCTATTTCATTGGGCTGTAAGCAGGCCCCTCTACTGTTCCGGTAGGTTTACACAAAACCGCTGGTCTGGTTCTCTTGAACTGGACCCCGACCTGAACTACGTCGGTTCAGGCATTTTCTGACCTGAACTACGCCAGAAACCTCCGGTTCTAGTCTCTCCGGTCCCAAATGAGGTTGGTTATGGTCGGAAACCGACGGTCCCGGTTTTTATGCCCACCCCTAGTCTTGATAAGGGTCATTGTCCTTGAGTTAATGAACTCTCAAACGTGAGCTCCATCGCTGTAGTAGTTCAGTCAAAGTCGATGTGGATGTGATCATGTGACGAACTAGTCGGACCTGGGTTGGGTGGCTAGGGATAGTTTCGGATAATTTTGGGGGTGTAAAAAAAAGGTGACAGATTACTAGTGACGAGCTTCTACGATTGGATTGCCAAATTTATTTGTTCCTCTACTTACGAGTTTGTTTTAGGATGACAATCTTTTGCTGGGATTGTTTGTCCTGATTTTGAACTAATGATTGAAAGTTCCTTTTGTTTTGATGTTGATTTATGTAACTGCAAAATGAACACTGTCCTTTAATCAAGATAATAATTTTTCTTAGATACATGGTTTGGGTTTTGGAGACTGTGTATAAATATATATATTTTTTCAAAAATGGTTATAAATTATTTTCAGTCTGCATCCGAAGGGAACAATATTTACATTTTATTTAAATTTTCATCTTAATCAAGCATTTTTTTTTGAGTAAATATTGCAGTTTATAAATAAATCATAAGAAACGAGTTTGGTAGGTACTGAAATGTACCCCACCTACATAACATCCAACTAATAAATTGAAATGAACTGAAAGCAATAAAATCGGCTCTGGTAATGGGTTTGGCGGACGATGGGGAAATCTGCGGTAGCGTCTGGTGACACCGATACAGCAATCTTCTTCCAACATGGGACGAGGCGAGTCAACCAAGTTTAGGGGAATACTGGTGGACCTACATCTCCCCCGGTGTGTCAGCGTGCGTCGTCCTCCCTTGAATGATAATGGTAGGGCTCCTGAACGAGGGATTGTTGACTCCGGACTGGCAGGGGAGACAAATATCAACTGAAGATGGTGCCGTCTCCATCCATCCGCCGGGAAGGGGCCAAAGTTGACCCACCCCTCCCCGGGCCACCTCGGACTCATTCCTTCAGGCGGGGGTGCTTGACGCCCCCCGCCGCTGCTGCATGTGACTCCCCATCAGACGCTGTCGAGTCCTCTGACTCGATCTGATCTTCCTCCCTGGCCAGTCGCTTCTTCCCAGACAACGACGGGCTACCTTCTTTCGTCACCCAACCCGCCGGGGTGTCCTCCGAGTGTACTTCCTCAGTGTCCCCCTGATCCACTCCGGGGTCCGATTCCATGGCTGGGGTACGGGAACTGCCCCGAGCCGTATGCCTAGCCTCCAGATAGGACCAGTTCGTCCCTGGGATCGCCTTCCCGTGCTTGGCCTTTTCAAAAGCCGAGCGCGGGTCCGCCGGGGCTCGGAGTGAGTGGCCCCGTATACCTCCCGCAACCGGGCACGACGGAAAACGGTGCCCCGCACAGCTGCACCCATAGCAGTGGTCTGGTAAGTGCTCATACGACACAGAAAGCAACGTACGTACCTGTGATTCTGACAAGAAAAACCAGATATGACTCTGTAAAGGGAGACGGATATCGGCCCGAATCCGGACCCTCATGAAGTCCCCCCAGCAACGGCCAGTAGCGTCCACATCCACCGCTTGACACACTCCCAAGGCGCTCCCGATACGAAACCCTACTGCCCTGTTCCAGGCCCCCACCGGCAGGTTTGATACCCTAGCCCAGACCGAAAAGTGGTGAAAACTCAGTTCACCCACCTGCATGTGGGCCCTCAGGTCAGTAAACAGGACCAGTGACTCCCAAAACGCCCAGGGTTCCCCCGCGAGCACCCTCTCCCGTTCTCTTGCCGTGCGGAAGAAGAAGCCTACCAGTCCCCCTTCCAGGGGTCTAGCATCCACCTTCATTCCCCACAAGTCCTCCATCATCTCGACCAGGGATCTCCAGAAGAACCGCTTCGATGTCAGCATTTTCGCTGCCAGCGCGAAACGGAACTGCATCGTGTCCTGGCCAACGTCCCCAGTTGGGACTACCACCTCCGTGATTCGCATCGAGGCCAGCTGCTGCCCCAACTCGGGAACCACTCTCCCCTGATCTCGACGGGTCTCGGTCTGTTCCCTGTCCGATGTCTGATCAGCTCCTCCCGTCCTACCCGAGCCATACCGAGCCGCCCAGGTAGCTACATCCCCGGGCCCGGCCGGTCCATCTCTGCCGCCACGACCTGCCCGGGGAAGCCAGTTGCCATCCCCTCGGCCCCCACGGCGGGCATCTCCCATGAAAGATCCACCGCTTCCCAGTGCTCGCCCACGCGCCACCTCCGGGCCGGTTGCCTCGGGATGGTGCCCTTCCGTCACCACCGCCTTGCCTTTCGCCCGGCGTCGCTCCTGCGCTGCCTGGGACTCCGGGTACCCCTCCTCCGAGTCCGACGGGACGATCACCGGAGCGATGGCTTCCTCCCCATCGACATGCAGCAGCCCCGGGGGTCTATAATGTGCACCCCGACGAGCCCGGGACCACATACCCCTCACCGGAATTGGATCTCGTCCCGACCCCAGCCTAGTCCTCTCGCTTCCGCCCCCGCCGACAGCAGTAGGCCGCCGGACCGCCGAGAACTCCATGACCGGAGTCCCAGGCTCCGGTGACTCCAGATCTCGTGCCTGAAGCGGCACAGTGGTGTCCTTCCCCGCCTCGCTGTCCCGCGCTGGCCAGGCCACTGCCCTCCCCACGTTCACGTCCGATCTCCGCCCGGCATCGCCGGCGTCGACCTGCACCACAGCCACCGCTCGCGGTCTCCCACCTTCCGCCTGATCTGCATCAGCCGGACTCCCGGATACCAGCACCGTACCCACACCGATCTCCCCCCCGGCCAGCGACTCCTCTACCGGATCACGCCACAGAGAGGAATCACCCGAGATGCTTGACTGATTCGTCGCCGAATTCACCATCGTTTCTCACTTTCCGAACCTAGGGTTTGCAGAGCAAAACAGAGGCGGCACAAAATAAAATAATCCATTAGATTATATCTTAATCAAGCATAAAGATAATTAAAGCTTATATATAAAGTATATGTATAAAATTAAACCATATATACGTACAAATAAATTAACTTATTTTTTACGCTATGTGGATTGTATTTATGTATATATTTCATTTGTTTCGGCTGATTCGTCTAGTTATATTGGTAGGTGAATATGATAGCTTGTTTATGGGATTTAATTAGTTCTGCAATACTAATTAACTGAGCTGCGTCGAGCATTGGACAAAAAAATGGCTGCACGCTATCACGAAGCTGCAAAAACGACACCGTGCGCTGAAATGTTGGACTACAGCTCCATTTTTCCTATTAGATCATACAAACAACGGGTTTCCACGTCACTGATCCACGTCGAAATATTTTGGACTGTTGTGGCTGTTGGATCAAATTACTTCCCGCCAAATGTAACAGAATAGAAGATCCAAGAACCTTCCATTCTAACAACCCCGCTCTGGACATTCCTCCTGAGCGCCCAAATCCCAAGCTCACGCGCCTCCCCATTCCCTCACCTCTCACTCGCCTCATTCACCTATAAATATCAGGGTCTTCTCTCCCAAGTCAGTACCGTGATTTGTCGTCTTCAACCTCTCTCTTTCTGCTTCGTGAGCTCTGTAGCCATGGCTATTTCTCTGATCCGTACCATCTCGGTCCTCTTCGCTGTTTCGTTTCTGATCTCAACTTCCTCCTCCGTTGATCCATTTGAAGCCTTCTTCGTATCTCCGACCCCACCGCCTCAGCCTCAAATCTCCGTCGCCGACCACTCTCTTTACTCCATCATCCCCACTCTTTCTCCGATCCTTTCTCATCTCGGCTTCACTGATCTCGCTGCTGCAGTCCCCTCCCTCTCCGTCGACTCCACCGTCGCCTGGAACGGTCCCTCCACCATCTTCGCTCCCTCCGACGCTTCCCTCGGGACATGTCCTTCCTGTTCTGTTCCCAACCTTCTCCGAGAGCACATTGTCCCCGGCCTCTTCACCGCCGATTACCTCCGCAAACTAGCCTTTGGCACAAAGATTGAGACCCTGAGCCCTGGCCGCTGCATCACGGTTACGTCAGACAACATCCACAAGACTAACCACACCGTCGCCTCACCAGCGAAGCTCTTCGTTGGAGGAGTTGCCGTGACGCATCCAGATCTCTTCAACAACGGCATGGTGGTGGTCCACGGGATCCAAGGCTACATCTCTCCTCTCTCTCCCTTATCTTGTGACGTCGAGAGGATGACATCTCTGTCGTTCCCGGCGTTTCCAGATCGCGGTCTCCATGGCCACCAGCCACAAGTCCAGCCTGCTATCATGCGCCTGATGCTCAAGGAAGCCATGCTGAGGCTCCGCAACAACGGATTTAGCCTCCTCGCTCTCGCGATGAAGGTGAAGTACCCCGAGCTCGTGACTCTGAGCAACATGACTATGTTCGCGCTAGAAGATCTCTCCATCTTCACGGACTCGCCTGGGTACATTCACAACGTCAGGTTCCACATCGTGCCGAACCAGCTCCTGACGATGCGTGATCTGGAGAGGCTCCCGGAGGGCACGGTGCTGCCGACCCTGGAGAGTGGCCAGAACTTGGTGATTACGACAGCCGGCGGAGGAGGAACAGCGCCGCCGTCGATGAGGATCAACTATGTGAGGGTCAAAGTTCCAGATCTGATGCGTAACCTGAGGATCGTGGTGCACAGCGTGTTCTTGCCGTTCCCGCACATCAATCCGCCGGCGGCAGAGGCAGGCGGCATACTGGGAAAAGTAACGCCGTCAGAGGTGGAGCGGCTGAGTCCTCGGGTGGAAGGAGGTGCATGTGCGGCTGTGGACGAGAACGGGAACTGCGCATTGGCAGGTGTGAGCAGCAGTGCAGTGAGCCAGATGGGACCTGTGACACCAATCAAGGCGACGCTGGAGATTGAAGATCACCATGGCCTGTGATCTGATGAGTGGTAAGTGATCAAGAAGCATCAACAGTAGAGTCATAGATGATGAGTCATGACATGAATAATGTGGTATAGTGCTACTGTGTGGTGTTCTGTTTTCTTGTTTGTTTTGCTTTGTTTTGAATCGGAGGGATCCATGTCCATTCTCAGTACTGTGTCGTTTTGGATAGAAATCCAGGTTTTTTTTTTATTTCCTTTGAAGGAGATGTAAAAGGTGATCATGTGGTTGAAACATTTTGCTAGCATAAGAGCATAACAATAATGTAGTGTGTGCTGATTGGAAATAATACTAGTTTTTTTCTCAAGATGATTGTGTGATTCCTTGAATTGAGTCTTTAATGATGAGGAATTGAGTTGGAATTTCCATAGGAAGCAGGACAGATACTTCACCGCCATCTATCAGAATAAAGTAGTTGTACATAGTGATAGTCGTTCAACTCAAGTACAATTAAATCAGTTTAATCTAACCATTTAACCAAATAAAGGCTGATCCAGGTATACCAAATTTGACAACATCTTCTCATAAGAAATGTGAAATTAAATACAATATCTTTGCAATGAAAAGTAACTAGACGCCACTATAAAACAAATGAATCAATATTTGTGTATGTCATAAGTACTCCTCACAGCAAAGAAGCTTCTTCCTGTTTCAATAGGAAAAATGTTCACCAATTAGTAATATGAGAGCAAATCAATAATAAATGAAGGGAATGAGAGCTTTTCCTATTAACTTGCTTTTTGAAGGAAATGATTATCCAATAGATA
The DNA here is from genome assembly GCA_963921825.1 of Erodium maritimum. NCBI lineage: Eukaryota > Viridiplantae > Streptophyta > Magnoliopsida > Geraniales > Geraniaceae > Erodium > Erodium maritimum. The sequence continues at coordinate 142,162,289 of OY997588.1, read as the reverse complement.
GAACATAGGAAACAAATTAATACTTGGATAGAGCATGAGCATTTTATGTTAACTTGTTGGACAATTCATACATTTAGAAACACATAATCATACAGCTGCTGATTGCGAGCAATGAAAAGAAAAACTTATTAGTTCTGCAAATATATTTAATTTCAAATAACCAGTTTAGAGCTTAAATGCCAATATAAACGCAGACTACCAAATATTCAAAAATAAATAAATAAATAAATTGGAGCATTGAAAATATATCCTAAACACAGAACTAGAGACAATGCCAGAAAAATTAAATCAGAATTATATAATGTTCAGTAAACAAAATAAATGGCTCAGAAGAAACCTTGGAGAATTTATCATCAATCTACTACCGACCACACACACCACCAGCAAAAGCTGATCGAGATATGTGTAGCAGCTGTAACAGTCCGGCCTTTTATTCATCATTGCCAAAGGGAGGGAAGCAAATTTTAACACACACACACAGAAACTTGAAAATTTCTGCTTCTTTCTACAGCAATGGGGTTGAATACATACAAAATGCTAAAAATTAAATCACATCAATAAAATCATGGAACTACGGATCCAAAATATAATGCCAGAAAAGAAGAACAAATCTGCAAAATTTGCAATGAGGATGTAAAGAGAATAAATAGCTCAGAAGAAACCTCCGAGAAATTGTCATCAATCTACTACCAACCAAACCCACAACCAACAAAAGCTGATGGATAGGTGGAGCAGCTGTAACAGTCCGGCCTTTTTTTCATCATTGCCAATCCAAGTAACATATACACTTTACTTGATAGATCTGGTTCACTTCAGCAATGGCGTCTCAGTCGCAGTCTCTTCTATTCCTAGCTCTCGGCTCTCTATATTTAGGGTTTCGTTTGTCACCCTCGAGGCCCGTTTTAGTTATGCCAGTGCGGGTTCGGGCCTTACCTTGGCCCGATACCCGTCTGTGCTTCCTGTCTCGGCCCAATCCCCGTTTTCACTTTGGAACATCAAATATCTAATTTGAACTCAATGAACAATTTTGAGGTTTATTTATATATTCCACAGCTCAGTTTGAAGGGTACAAAGAAAACGCGAGAACAACATAAGAGTATCTGAAAGCAAGTAGACAAGTTCCTCCTCGAAACACAAAGAGCCTAAGCTCCCATTCGGATCATGCATCGCAGACCCTCTCCTCTGAGCATGTACTCGAAGGCCTTGTTGATCTCTGAGAAAGGCACTGAATGTGTAACAAATTTCTCCAGTTCCAGCTCCTGCAACAACAACAACAACATCAATGACTCACTCTACATTATTTAACTTTTAACGGATCAATTGAATTTCTCCCATTACTGACCTTGTTCATGTACTGCTCCACAACCTTGGGGATATCAGTGCGGGGCTTGTAGTTGCCGAAGAAAGTTCCCTTCAGAGTCCTCTCGTTTAAGAAGTTCATGGGATGAGTCTTGAATGCATCGTCTTTGTTGGGCACTCCCACAAGCACAGCAACCCCCCATCCCTGCAACATTGGATCACAATGTTATTCAAATCCCAACTTACATAGATATATATATATATATATGATCAATTGCAGATGATGTGGTTGATTACATCGTGAACGCATTCGAACGCCGAGATCATGGCCTGGATGCTTCCAGTACACTCCACACTCCTATCCACTCCTCCACCAGTCATCTCAGCAATCACCTCTTGAACGGGCTTATCGTGGTCTTTCGGATTCACAAACTCGGTGACACCAAACTTCTTCGCTTGTTCGAATCTGCTAGGGTTAAGATCAACTCCAATGATCCTTGAGCACCCAGAGACCCTTGCTCCTTCAGCAGCAGCAAGACCAACAGCTCCCAGCCCAAATATAGCAATTGAAGAGCCCTTCTTGGGCTTTGCCACATTTACAGTGGCACCATACCCTGTAACACAAAACCAATCAACACTAAGCACATTTCTTCTTAATTCTCTATCAATCCACAATCCACACCTGTTGAAATTCCACAGCTGAGAACACAGACTTTGTCAAGAGGAGCAGCAGGGTTGATCTTGGCAACACAGCCAACGTGACAGACAGTGTATTCGCTGAAGGTGGAGGTGCCAACAAAGTGGTAGATAGGCTTGCCATTGATGGAGAACCTCGACTTGCCATCACTGAGCATCACACCCCTGTCTGTGTTGATCCTGAGGAGGTCACACATGTTGCTCTCCTCTGATTTGCAGTGAGCACAATCCCCACACTCTCCGGTGAACACCGGAAGCACTTTATCTCCAGGTTTCAGATCAGTCACACCCTCACCCACACTCTCCACAATCCTGAACATCACAAATTCACACAATTAAGTTTATAATTTGAACAATGTAACTGGAAATTCAATCTATGAACATACCCTCCAGCTTCATGACCAAGTATGCGAGGAAACACTGGTGTTTGGCCCTGCAATTAAATGAAATTAGGCAAAACCCACCAAAAAGAGCAATCTTTTTTCCCTTTTCAAAATTATCTCAAAAATGGTATGTATAGTAAGTACCTTGGCTTCCCAGAAGTAGACATCAGTATGGCAGAGAGAGGTGACGAGGATCTTCAAGCGGACTTCATTGGCCTGCGGTGGAGCCACCTCCACTTCTTCCATCAATAGTGGCTTTCCTGCCTCCCATGCCACCGCAGCTACAACAAAAATCAAAACTTTAACTTTCTCTCAAATGTTATGGACAATCTGAGGATAACCCAGATGGGAGACACTGATCAACTATCTAGGGAATAAAGAACAATGAAGAAAAAGTTGGTTAATAAAAATCAATCAAGGACGTGAAGAAGACCTTTGCATTTGATTACTTGACCGACTGTGCTAGACATGGCTTTGATGATGTTATTGATCAAATTGGATTTGTTGTTGTTTACTTGAGAAGAAAGGTGAAGAGGAGGAGGATATTTATGTGTTGAGAGAAGTGGTTTTGGGTTGATGGTTTTGGGCTGGTGACGTTGGGCCCACCACTTTCTCTTTAAAACTGTGTACGTGTCAATTCGGTTTTGCGTAACGTTGTATGTAGTTTGTCTCTTTGTAGATGGTTTTCTACCATCTTCCAGCGGCGCCGACATGGCCTCCTGATGTCCACGTAATTAACTTTTTCTTCTGTTCAATCGTAAATACATAACTTTCCAAATCATTAAATACTTGTACGCTAAAAGTTTACAATACGATGTTTTTTTTTGAAACAGACTATTTGAGGTAGTGTATTATTGTCAAGCAAAAGTTATTATTGTAAAGGTTGTGTTGCTTTTATTGCTCTCCCGAGACGTCCAAACATCGTCTGTCCTGGGTCTCGGAGGATAGGCTTCGTTCGGGCTTTCCCCTTACCCCAGGTCCTCTTATTTTCCATGGCTAGGCTGCTGTTGAGCCATCTCTTGTTGATCATCGCTATCCTCCTCATCCCTCAGCTGACGAGTAGGTGGGACGGTTCCCGAAATCTCCAACGCCTTCTTCACCTGGTTGGTCGGGGCATAGCATTGTCTCGCCTTCCCTTTGCCTTTTTCTTTCATTGCTTTTGTCCTTATGAGACTTATTCCTCTTGTCTGGTTACTGAGGCTCCTTCTGCTTCTCCGCTCTGATTGCTATCCCATATGCAGGTAAGTCAGAAAAAATGGGGTCCTCACCCTCAGTCACGTTACCAAGTCGTCGGCCTTTGTAATTCCCAGAGTCCCGATTGACGATCCTGGATGCACCCCATGCATTTTTGGAACAACCACTTAACGATCCTGCTGTTGAGCTCTCTCTAGATCGGGACAACCACTTTCGACCACCCTCCCTCCGATAGGAACTCTAGAGGTCGTTTTGACCAGTTGGGAGGGGTCTCGATTGAAGATTATTCGGAGGACGATGAGGTGGTCATTTTTCCGGTCTAGGTTGTCTCCGCCGCTTCCGATGGAAGGTACCGACATTTCTAGGCCGAGAGGATTGTAGTCGACATCAGCTACAACACTAAGATTCTCTATGGGGTCATGCTTCAACGCTGGAAGGTTACCGGCTTGAAAGTGGACGTGCTATCCAAGACTCTAAGGAACGAGCTTTGGAACTACTAGGCCCCTGATTGTAAAGTACCAACCCGTCGATGAAGACGAAGACGATTTTGATTAGGCGCGAGCTGCCAAACAGTCCCGTTAAGATCCATGAGTCACCAAGGAGCTCGGAGGGTAGAAGGCTGGTGGCCTATCCCCACGACCCGGGACCAGTCCTAATCACTATTGCTAGGGGGAGGGTGTTTACACCAAGTATTTCTTACTGTTTTTTCTGTTGTTTAATTTTATTTCGTTTGATGCATGTTGCTTTAGTTGTTTCCCTTACTTTCCTTTACTAGTTCAAGGTATGACGTTGGGATTTTCACTAGGAGATCGATATGAGGCTTGGTTGGCACGTCCTTATTGATTTGGTGTAGTGCAACTGGATTTTTCTCCCGTCGTGACTTACAACGTTTGACGTCCTCTATTGGATAACCACCACAATAATAAGTGGCGGGTCCAAACTACTTATGGCACTTCCGTGAAGCGAGTATGCCTCCATAGTATCAACTTCCACACCACCGGGTAAGCAATACCCCTTTATTCTCTACTCGGGTCTTCTCCTCGTGCCAACGGCTGTCTAATCTCTTACAGTCCCAAACTAAATTGTTTTGTCTAACGAGTCTACGACGCCTACGTATGCAAGCATCCAGACTACAACTGCACATTTGTGGTGTGGAGTAAACTCGTCTTGACTAGTCTCGTCCGTCTTTTGAACAAAGTAGTTGGGTGACAAGGGCCTCCATTATACGAAGGAAAAGGTTTCGACTCATTTAGAATCGCCGCTGTAATACGAATTCCCTGTAAATCGGTTCCTTCACAAAATAATCGCGGAACAAACACTTGTTGGCATCGTCACAACCTCGAAACAAACATCGTTTCTTTTAGAGGATCTTCCACAGTTTAGTCAATTACTTCGTCTAAGCTGGCCTCTATTCCGAAAGTAAAATTTTCGGTTGTATGTTTCATAGATCATTGCACATTCTTTATCCGTCATCGGTTCAAAATCTTTTGATGCCATCGATCTTGTCAAATATGGAGGAATTTGGGAGAGAATTGAATAAAACGAGGTGAGTTCACATATGAAATTGTTTGGCTTTTGGAAGAAAAAATATTTTATTTTATTTTACCATTTCTTAATTAATTATTAATTAAATAAAATACATCATCTGATCATTACAGAGTCATCATTCATTTTTTTAAAAGCAATGTCACGTGTTAGTGCCTGATTGACACACTTATAGTTAGTCCAAGTCTTGAACCCATACGCGAGTTGAGCTTTGGTTTCCCGCGTGCAGCTGCATCGCTTGCAACTTTTCTCCTCGCGTTGTAGTGGCGTGTCGCCTCCAGCTCCGGGTTCGCAGTAAAGCCCACCACTACATACACCTTTATGTGTAAGGTATTTGTACATTGCATGGAAGGTATTCGTATCCGTGTATAGAAGGTACCAACAACCTTGTGTGAGTGCGTTACAATAACGGTCAACATGTGTTATAATAGCATGAAAAGTAAAAAATTCTTTTTTTAATCTCCTTAGTCAATTTTTATAGATTTGACGATCTACAATAGTTCGTACTTTACTTAACAACAATAATTTGTACATGATATATCATTGATCCAAAACTAAAAACCGATAATAAATTCTAAAAGCTTTCCACTACCTCTAAGTGAGGTTCTCTCTACCCTACTTAGGGTTTACTATAGCAGTCGCCGCTGCTGTCGCCGGACATCGCTCAACCGCCAGCCACCGTCTCTCCATCATCGTTTGCAGCATCCCCTTCCTCGTCGCTCCTCCTTTCCGTACCAGCAATATGGTTCTCCCCATCTCACGCCGCCACCACGATGACCCTCCCTCTAGGGTACCATGGTCGCCGAACCTTCCTCCCCATCCCCAACCCTTCACGACCGTCCATCTTCGTCCCTTCACGACCGACCACCCCAACCCGACACTGATCATGCATAACCATGGGTGGTCCATGCATGGTGCGATCCACGATCCGATGTGGTCGCACCCGTCTCCTTGGAGTCGACCAACACACATGGAGCCTGCCCGGTCTCTCGCCGCCAGCCACTGCAATCGCCGCCCCCTACCGGATTGGGACCAGAGAATCCGGCGTCAAGGGTTCTACTATCAGGGCCTGGCCCCCGTCCCCTCACCGAAGCACAACGCGGTCCCGGCCTACCAATGGGATCCGCTACACTGTTTTTCAGGGTCATCGACTTACCAGCCGGGGTATGCTAACTCGGGGATCATGCTACACCCTAGAATGGCTCCTCACTCCACGAGTCAAGAAAACCCTAAGAGGTTCGCGACCAGTAGGGGACATGCAAACCCCGGAAATCGTGGTACTACTGCTAGAGTTTTGGCCTGACTCCAACGGTAGCCAAACGCCACGGAGAGGAGGTCCCACGTCCAAACTCACATCCGAAGATCGGCGCAAAGTGGAAGACACCTGATCTGAGATTGGGAGACCTGAAGGACTGCACCTTGGCCCGGCGGGGGATCTTGAGATTCACCACTGCCATTGGACCAAGACCCAGGGTGATTAAGACGGGTCATAAGCCGGAGTCCATGATGCTGCCAACCAACACCGAGCAAGTACAGGAACGGGAAGTCAGCCCGGGGGACTACAATCCCCCAGGGGATGAATGATCCCCCAGGGCGGGGGTGGGAAGGACCGTCAGGGGCCTATACCCACAGACCCGGGACGTCTAAAGCCGGGAAGTCTCGGGGAATCCGCACTCAAGGCTATCTTTCATTTCAGTTTGTTTGATTTAGGGCGAATAATCTTTTGGCTAGATATTTTCTGTTCTGTTATTTACTCCTTTTTCGAAACGTTGGATTGAGGAATTCTTGAGTTCGGATATGCGAAAAAAAGCAGACTATGTGTATGGAACCATGTGTGCCCAATGGGCCACGGCCGATCAGGACAAAATCCGGTATCCGGCACTGTTAGGTCCCTCTTTGTAAGCATGATAAGATCGTAATACAACTTCTTTCCCGTTTCAAAAAAATAATTTGTACATGATAGTGTCCTTATATATAATATGGAGGGTAAATTACAAATGCATACCCTTAAGTATGCCCGTTTAACCGATGCATACCCTTAAGTTTGAACTTAACCGATGCATACCCTAACGTTTCGTTTATTAACAAAAAAAACCCTTCCTTCCACTTTTTCATCCATATTCCGTTAACTTTTTCTAAAATGTCTAAAATGCCCTCAACTATCTTTCAATATTACACCTGTCTTTTATCCTTCTTCTTTTTTTCTTCAGATTTTATTTCTTTTCTTTATTTTTTATTGTTAATTCATTTTTCATACCTTTTTGTTAATTAGTTTAATTTATTTATTTTTAAAAAAATTCAGATTTTAATTTAACTTATTTAAATTGTTTTTTTAATTCTAAATATATTTTAAAAGTTTTAGATTTTAATTTAAAAAATCAAATTTTAACTTATTACATATATTTTAAAAATTAGTTTATTTTTAGAAAATCATTTTTTCTCAATTTATATTATAATTTTTATACTAAATTTTTTTCAAATATGTTCTTCATGTTCATCCTTTTCTTCTTCAAGTTCTTCATCTTTTCACAAAAGAAAAAAAATTAAAATTAACCATAGAGAATTTGAACAACATATCTGAAAAAAAAATCATTAACTATTTCATTTCCCCTTTTTTATTTTTATTATTTGTTTTCCATTTTGATCTCTCTTTTTATTTTATTTCTGTAAAACTGAAGAACATATCTGGAAAAAATTGACAGAGCTCGTCGGAAAATTTTCTAAGAACATTTATTTTCCTCTTTCAAATTTGTTGCAAGTTGAGAAATTGGCCAAACAAAAATCGATTAGGTTTAGGAAAATCAAAATGAAAACCAAAATTGAATTTTTTCCAAGGGATGGCGGAGTCGTGGATTCGAAGCCGAAGTCGACGCCGGCGTTGATTCGAGGGATGGAGATGCCAAGGTCGAAGTCGTGAGATCTGGCCGAGGGAAAACGAAACCATATTTGAGCGTGCTGTTCACAGACCCCAACATCCCTTGTTGTTCACAGATTTAAACTTGGTTTTGTAGAACCAAGCTTTACGGACCAGATCTAAACAATGGAAAGAGAGAGACGAACATGAGGGAGATAAGATTAGTGGATAGGAGAGGGCGAATCCAGAGGGACCACGACGTCGGACCGAGAAGAGCAGCACCTCCCACGAGCAAGGGCCCTCTCATCTTCCTCGCGTAGATCCGACGAACCAGTCCGGTACCAAGGGCACCAACGGCGAGCAAGGGCCCTCTCGTCTTCCTCGCGCAGATCTGGCTCGAACTCTCCCGGAGTTACCGGTGCTGGTTATCTCCCACACCCACACCCAACCCTAGTCGTGAATCTGTTTCTTCTCCAGCGAGAACCAGTGAGTCTGCGAGAGAAGAAAGTGACCAAATCTAGCTGTGCTGAGGGTTTGCAGTGAGAGAAGAAGAGGAGTTGGGGGAGAGTGTTTAAGAGAGAGAGAGAGAGAGAGAGAGAGGTAGATTTAGGGTTTTATTGTTTTTATTTTTTAATTTTATTTTATTTTTAATATTAAGAATACTTTATTTTTTATTTTAATTGTAATTTTGATTTTTAATTCTAAGGGCATTTTGGGTATTTAAAAAAAAGTTAACGGAATATGGATGAAAAAGTGGACGGAAGGGGTTTTCTGTTAATAAACGAAACGTTAGGTTATGCATCGGTTAAGTTCAAACTTAAGGGTATGCATCGGTTAAACGGGCATACTTAAGGGTATGCATGTGTAATTTACCCTAATATAGAAAAACAAAGAGAATTTCATTTTGAATCCAAATATTTTTATTTTCATCAAACTTTATGAGTTTATATTCTTAAAATTAATTATGGTATTGGAACTCAAATTTACAGATTATGGATAGAACAAACGCTCTCTAAATCCTAGTCGTACCTCTTCATCTCTCTTCCCCAACCGTTGCTATCGACGACTAGATCGGCCCCGGTCAGGATGGTTGTCGTTGGGGGCTTGTCTTGGTAAAGCTTCCCCTTTGCATGTCTCGAAGCTTTACGGCGAGAGAGCCTCTGAACCCATCCGCCTCTGCAGCCGCGCCTCGTGTACCCCTACTCCCCGACCTCCGACGACCTGTGACGGGGTTCCTCGCCGACCTCTTCTCCCCTGCGTGTGGCTCTAATGCTGTCACGCCCCAAATCCGGTTTTGGCCGGACTCGAGACGTGACCTGAAACAACCGAGATAAAAGTAGTAAAATAGTAATAAACTCTTTTAAAGCTGAAAGCGAGTCTAAAATATTTCTCAACAATTCAATCCAAAATTTCAAATATAGTGTCAAAACTTGACAAGTAACATAAGATAAATAACGTTCAACAATGTGGACTAACACATCTCTAATACAACCCTTAAGACATCCGGAAGCTCCCGAGCCTCGAATTCCCCATATCTCAAGTACACCTGTACACACAATAGATAAACAAATAGGGGTGAGCTTACGCTCAGTAGGAAAAATCATAAACAACTTTAGCCTCCAAGTTTAATAATAAAACTGCTTTAGTTTGATGTCACAAAAATGCTTAAAACCCTTGGACCAAAAGATATAATGAACAAATAAAAAGCAACAAGAACAATAGCGCGTTCCCAAGGATAACGATAACTTCCCAGAGAATAAATAAGGAACATTATAATAAAAGATAGAATACCATCACAACTGGAAACGAGTAAATACTATTAATCAATGAAATGCTATGAAATCAGTGTGAATAAAATAATATCGCTTTTTCAAAGATATCAGTAACTTAAAAGATTCCATGAAAAATACTATAAACGAATCGTAACTACTAAAATGGGAGTAAGTAATGTCACACCAACCACTTTCTTTCTCAAGCCTCCGATCCACGGATAGATTCTGGTGTCACATCGGTTCCCATATTCCGATCTACCAGAGTACCCATATCATATCAGATTTTCCCTCGGTCCAGAGGAGGCACATACATCGGGGCACCGGAAACCATCCCATAGGGACGCTCATCGTCGGGATTCTCGGAAATGCCCCCAAAGGACCATAGGTCATAGGGAACCAAGGTAGTGCTCCCGTAGGACGCATACACTTGGGTGAAACCACAGTAACCATTCCTCACAGAGTAATCCGTCCAACTGCCCCGTAGGGTCCAATAACCAATGCCCTCAGGCTCCAATAATCAATCCCCGTAGTATCCAATAACCGATGCCCTCAGGCTCCAATAATCAATCCCCGTAATATCCAATAACCGATGCCCTCAGGCTCCAACAATCAACCAATATCCCGTAGGATCTGACAACCACCAACGACCATAACACCACCGGATTACCCCCCAGTGTAGTACCGAACCGAACAGTCAAGCATTTTAAGAATAAGGATAAGGGAAACACAAAATAACAAGTCAACCAACCAACACTCATCAAACCACACATTCACCATAACACACCAAAGACATCCATTCAATCATTCCACTTACCGTATACTTACCTGTCACGATCCATCGGTCCATCGATCACCTGATCGTGCCCCTTGGCACAATCAGTCATACTCGATCATCCGTTCAAACAAACAATTATTCAACGTTCAATCAACCATGCAAACATTCAATCAACCAATCATGTAAACATTAAATCAATCAAGCATAAAATTAAACTAGTTTCATTAGACTCTTGATTATCCTAATAACTAGCAATCAAGCATGTGAACCTAACACAACAACTAATCCGAGGGCTCATCACGACCTCATGACCAGTAAAACAAATCCCAAGTATTGAAAGCGAATTACGCTAGTTATTCTCATCCTAATCATGCATACTAGACACGTCTGATTATTAATAATTTGAAAGGCGATTATTCTAGTTATTCGCATCCTATATGCAATTCTAGGACCTTTCCGATTCTATTAACCTAATAGGCATACTAGTATTGAAATACTCGAGTAGTTAGACTTACCCTACCTTGTGGTCTTCCTCTAATAATCTTCTCGTAGGTGTCGAAGTCCGAGCAAGCTTCCTCTCCGTCTTTACTCGGTTCCAAGCCCAAGTTCTCGGGCGAAGTCCCGTCTAGGTTTGACACATAAAACGTCCAATCAATACCGATAATTGCCCAAAGTCCACTTATTTATCCAAATTTGCCCTTTAAATTCTCACCTTGGATTAAATAAATCAGTTAATTAAATCTGATTTTAAAATAAATTTATTTCAAGCTGGGTTGACCCGGATCCGACCCGGATCCAAGCCCAAACCCGAGTCCAAACCCGACCCGGTCCGGATCCAGACCCACTGTTGAGCCTGGCCTGGCCCGTGAGGTGTGCTGGGCCCAAGCCCATCTTTTGTTGTTGTCTGGCCTAAGGGCCAACACCGGACCTGGTCCAAACGGTTCTGTCCCATCTCGTGCCTGAACCGACGACAGCTCCAGCGAGACACGATTTTCGGCCGTCATCTACGGCGTCAAGGCACGCTCGTGAAGGAGGAATAAGGGGGCGAAGAAGGCGGCAAGCATCACAGCGAGGTTGTGGCCGTGGCGGCGAGGCTCCAGCGCGAGCCCGACCTCGTTTCTGTCACAGATCTGACGAAACTAGGGCTTGTCGACGACGGTTCTGTCAGGTAGCGCTTGAATCGTGCTCGGGAAGTGATGAATCCCGACGATACGAGGCCGGATAAGAAGGGGGTCGGCGAGAGAAGCACGAACTGTGCAGGTTCTCCCTCGCCGACAAGAATCGAGATCTGGAACTCGAACCAGAGCAGATCTCCGGCGAGTTGTCTCGTTCTCGAGCGCGACGGTCCTGTCCGAAGCTGGAGGTGAGTGGGGAGATGGTCGGCGGTGGCGTGAAGGTGAGGACGATGGAAGCGAGAGAGGGGAGGGAGAGATCGAAGGAGATCGAGAGGAGAGAAGTGAGAGAAGCGGCCGTCCTCGGTTTGCGTGTCGAACGCGTGAAGAAGAAGACCCATCAGTGAAAGGTCTTAGGGTTTCAGGACGTGGGCTTGGGCCGAAGCAGGTGCGCGCGTGGCTTGGGCCCAAAACTGAATCTGGCCCAGTCTGTTTCCAAGCTCCTTTTTCTTTTTTTTTTCTCTTTTTTGAATTTTCTTTTCAAATAAAACTTGTTGCAAATTTCTACCCCCACGTTTCTGATTTCACAAAAAATACCCCTTCGTAAAGGAGTGGGGTTTTACAAATGCTTTTGGCCACTCCGACCTGGACGCCGCCGATCGAGGGAAAAACTCTAGCCATCAAAGGGGAAAACCCTATTCCGCCTCTCCTTTTCTCACATCGCCGCCGACCACCTAGGTGGGTTTGGGATCTGGGGGGGGGGGGGGGGGGGGGTAAGGGGGTGCATGTCTCCACGACATCCTAACACAAGGAGGAAGAAAGGAAGTCACCACCGTAGGATCCTACGTTATGACGTTTTCTGCTTCAATAAGGATCTGTCTCGTTCGTTAGATTGGGTAGCTTGGTTTCGATTCATGTACTATTTTAGTATTTGGTTTTTAGGTCGTTTAAATTTCTCGTTTCGTACCTTTGAAATGTTGGTAAGGGGATGTTTTAAGTTAGTATCTGCGAGCAGAATAAGTATTTTTCTACGGGTCCATGAGTGCCGGGTTGCCTACGTGCGACCAGGACACATATCTGGAACTCATGGCTTTTACACTGTACTTTATATGGTTTATTTCTTGTATTAATTCATTTCCCCGATTACTCGTTTCAAAAGAATATATTCTTAAAATTAATAATTTTTAGGCACCGAATTGACGAAAATAAGTTATATGTTTACGTCAAACTTGGGAATTAAGTTAGACATACCTGTGAACACGTAACATGCATCTTAAAGGACATCAAATACAATTGTAGGTACTCTACACAGTAACAATAACCAAAAGAATACTTATCTGATCCAAAAGACAAACCGTTAAAAACATTTGTTAAAAGTTAAAATTAAACATGACATTGATCAATAGTTTTTTTTAAGGAAACAAAGGTCTTTAGTTAACTATCCACTATAAAATACTTCAATGAGGTTTAAGGGTAATTGATCTTGACCACTCAAATCCAGACAAGAAATGAGTTTTTTGAACGCTTAACAAAATCGATACAGACAAAAATAAACGTAGATAATAAACCATTACAATCCGAAATAATCAAGCTCATATTCATTGAATAAAATCATTTTATCCAAGAAAAAAAAGTCGTCATAAAAGTTTCAATATCATCAATAAAGAAATCATTTAGATACAAAATGTCTAGAAAATAATAAAATGGAGTAAACCTAGCCATGAACTAAGAGCATGTACAACAGAAAAGACCTTGGTGAGGTCTTGGGAGTGCAGAACTTGTACTGACTGGACAAAAGTGAGATCCTGGTAGTGCAGAAAAGTGGGTGTTTTGCAACAGAAAGTACCTCTGAGGTCCTGGGAGTGCAGAACAGTGCTGACTAGATTATTAATTGATATTTTGCTGTTTTATTTAATTCGTTATCAGAAACCGTTTAAATTATTTATAATTTAAACAATTTTGGAAATAAATAATTAATGACAATAAATAATTCATAAATAAATTTAACACGAATATAATTGAACTTTAAATTTTATTCAACCCCTAATACAACCCAAAACAAAATACAAGTTCAAGAATCATTCTCGGTTGGGTCGACATCTGGTGGTGGGGGTTGTCGTCAAAGATCATCAATTTGGGCTTTAAGGGTTGCCATGAGTTGTCGCAGTTTGGACTTGCAAAACTTATGGTCTGCCATATCCTCTTCGTCGAAGGAAGATGTATCCTTCCCCAACAGGGACCTGTAGGTGGCGAGGTTTGCTTCCCACTGTTGGGTTAATGTCTGTATCATGCGAGACTTTTCTGCATGTTGTTCGACACATGTACGTTCAGCCTCCAACCGTGAACGTTCCAGGTCGGCGAAGGCAGACATTTGGGCCGTGAGGACGGTCGCCTTCTTTGAGGCCTTCGCTGCCTTCTTCCCTTGCGGTCGGCGAGGGGGACTTGGGGCGGCCTCAAGGGATGGGGTGTATCGCTGAGAGGGACCTGAGTCCCCTCGTAGTTGTCGCTTGCTCCCCATTCTGGTGGTTGGGACTCACCACTGAGATGTGTGTCCTCCTCCCCTGTGCTTGTGGGTGGGGTTGAGCTGTAAGCCCCAGCCTCATCCAACCGCTGTCGTTGTTGGCGTACTTGACGACTGACATTTCCCATTGTGCCCTCCTAGGCAGTGAACTTCACGACGCCCTCGAGCCTCATCACCCAATGATCCAGCTCGAACCTTAGTGGGTGGTCACCCACTTTCCCTGCCTCCTCCCACATTTCCTTCGCACGTCTCATGTGCTCTTCCGGGTTGGCGCCGCTCGGATTCTCGTCCTTGGACCTCTTCAAATAGCCGAGGAACCTCATTGTCTACCCAGAACCTCTGCCCCAACGTTTCTTGATAGCTTCCCAGCGGCGCTTTGGGAAACCTCCCTTCGAGTTGTATTTCTTCGTAACTTCGCACCAGAATGTGGTGCCGGTTTGAGAGTTGCCCTTGATGGGGTCTTTCGTAGTACTCAACCAACAACTTATGAGGTGGAGGTCCTCCTGCTTGCTGAATGTCCGGCCCTCCGGATCTGGTTCTTAGGGTTGGCCTCGGGGTTGGGCTCGGGCTCGGGCAGGGGCTCGGGCTCGTCGTTGGGAAGGTCCGGTAGAGGATGGTTGGGGGATTTGTACGTCGGGTAATGGGTGCCCCTCGTAGTTGTAGAATTGGGGTGGCAGCGAGAACCCTTGCGGGGTCATCCCAAACGGTGGCGTCTGGAACCCTTGTGGGTACATACCAAATTGTGATCGCACCTGGAACCCTAACGCCACTTGAAATTGTTGGGGACGGTATTACCCTATTACAAAAAAAGTAATACAATAAATTAATGCAATACATTAATTAACAATGCATTAATATAATAAATTAATAAAAAAAATGAATAGACTGTATTAATATAATAAATTAATAATAAAAATGAATAGAATGCATTAATACAATAAATTAATTAACAAAATTACGTTACATAAATAATAAGTTTGCACTTACCTGAACTCGACCCCGGTTGCGAGTATGGGGAGAAAGCGGAGTTGTCGCGATTGTCCGTTAGAATGTCTTCGAAACCTCGTGTCAGTTCGTCCTCGCTGAATCCTATTTCGTCACCAGCTGACTGTGCACGAGACCCAGCGTCACCCGACATTTTTCACGAGAATAATTGAAACGAGAGAAGAGAATTTGGGAAGAAGAGAGTGAAGTTGGAGAGTGAAAGTGGAGATTGGTGTGGAAAAAATGAGAGTGAAGATGGGTATTTATAGGGTTTTTTTTGACTGATTTTGAATTAAACCACAGGCGGCCAGCGTAGCGAGGGAACGAGGAGCACGTATCGGGAAGCGGGAGCACGCTTTTTCGACCCTACAGCGGAACGGCCCGCGGTCCTCGGACCGGGCACGCGCGGAGTGGGGCACGGGTACGTTCCGTTGTGCGTGCTCTAAACGAAGGCTAACAGGAAAATAGAAGAAAGCAGAGACTCCCAGAAACGGGTGTTTTGTAGTATGCAGCGCAGCGCAGCATATCAGCATAGCCAATCACTAAAGAGGAAGGAAAAAAGACGACACGTCGTCGTGTAGTGTTGACCAAAAGTCAAACAGGCCAAATGGACATTAAATTAGATGAAGCCCAAAACCACAAACGGAAATGGAATTGCAAAACCACAAACGGAAATGGAATTGCAAAACCACGTGATTAGATTAAACTGAATCTATCAAACCGTAGGGAAGAAAAGGAATGATTGTCCAATAGGCATTTAAGTGTTTTAAAGAATTATCAACTGGATTAAACTAACACTACATTTAATTAATTTTTGAATCACCAAACCAAGTGGTTTCATTTCATACCAACTCATTAAAATATAAGGTGTTAAAGAATATGATTTTTTGTTACCTCAACTTTAAAATTACATTGTTTAAGCAAATTTAATTTATAAAAAAAACTACAAAACTACTTATTTTATTTTTAACATCGCATCATTAGTAAGTGATAAAAATAATGAAGCTTCATACAACTGTTAGAGACGTGGTGAATGAGTAATGGTATTGTATCCTCTTCCCCAAGTATAGTATACTGCTCTGCAAGTGGTTTTTGGTCCAAGGCTCTTGTACACAACTGTTCCTACATAAATACCCCCAACACTCTCTCTTTCTTTTCACTCACAATTACTTCAACCTAAACAATTCGAATTAGTCATCTGAAACAATGTTCACTACTGCTGGTCAGGTCATCAAATGCAAGGGTCTGTTCCTCTACCTCTGTGCTTGTTTGTTTCTGAAATTGGATCATCTTTTGGTTCATTTTACTTGGGAATTTTCTGGGTCTTAGTTTTCTGTAGGGATCGATTTCTTCTGTCTTTCAACCAAACAAAAAGTTTAGATCTTGAACATCTTTTTCACAAAACAATTGATGGGTGTTGTAGAAAGTAAAGAATCTATTCTGTGTGAGTAATGGGTGTGATCTGATTTTGTTGTGGTTGTAGCTGCGGTGGCGTGGGAAGCTGGAAAGCCACTGGTAATAGAAGAAGTGGAGGTGGCTCCACCGCAGGCCAATGAGGTTCGCCTGAAGATTCTCGTCACCTCTCTCTGTCATACCGATGTTTACTTCTGGGAAGCCAAGGCATGTATCATCAACCCACATTCTTATCATTTTTTATGATTTCATTTCCAGTACAAGTGATGTTATCTTTTGCATATGATTGATGTAGTTGGCTGATTTTATTTTAGTTTTGATTTAGTAAATCAAATATGGGTCTCTCAAAATGAACAAGTTTGCTCATTTATGTGAAAATGTTTGACTTCACCAACAACATATGAATATCAAAAAAGTTACTGATTTTGCTTACATAATGTGCTTGACTTAAACGGCATGCCAATTGAAATTTCAGGGGCAGACACCTATGTTTCCTCGCATTCTTGGTCATGAAGCTGGAGGGTATGTGTTCCTTGTGCCTTTTCTAATTTATGAACTAGCATTATAAGTTAAAACTTGTTTTCTTTTGTATGCATTTCTGGTGTGCAGAATAGTGGAGAGTGTGGGTGAGGGTGTGACTGATCTGAAACCTGGAGATAAAGTGCTTCCCGTGTTCACCGGAGAATGTGGGGATTGTGCTCACTGCAAATCAGAGGAGAGCAACATGTGTGACCTCTTGAGGATCAACACAGACAGGGGCGTGATGCTCAGTGATGGCAAGTCAAGGTTCTCTATCAATGGAAAGCCTATCTACCACTTTGTTGGTACCTCCACATTCAGTGAATACACTGTTTGTCATGTTGGCTGTGTTGCCAAGATCAATCCTGCTGCTCCTCTTGACAAAGTCTGTGTTCTTAGCTGTGGAATCTCCACAGGTATCGTATCCTCCACGAGACCTCCCACAACTTGATTTATGTAAAGCTTCATGTAAACAATGATTCTGTTCGGTTTTTGCAGGCTATGGTGCTACCGTGAATGTTGCCAAACCAAAGAAAGGCTCATCCATTGCTATTTTTGGGTTGGGAGCTGTTGGTCTTGCTGTAAGTTGTTCTTATACTTCCTTACCAAGTTCTACAATAAAAGGGTTTATGCTGTTGTTGACAATGTTGTCGTGTTTGATTTTGCTAGGCTGCTGAAGGAGCAAGGGTCTCTGGGTGTTCAAGGATCATAGGAGTTGATCTTAACCCCAGCAGATTTGAGCAAGGTAGAGTTCAGACTTGATTATACGATTAATTCATTTCATCGAACCATTTGTTCATGGTTCTGATGATTCAATATTGTGCTGATGATCCAATATTTCAAACTTGTCAAAACAGCTAAAAAGTTTGGTGTGACTGAGTTTGTGAATCCTAAAGACCACAATAAACCTGTTCAAGAGGTGATTGCTGAGATGACTGGCGGAGGAGTTGATCGGAGTGTGGAATGTACAGGAAGCATCCAGGCCATGATCTCAGCATTCGAATGTGTCCATGATGTAAGGACCGTCTAGTTTTAATCCTCAACTGATCAACATAAACAACATTGGGGTCTAAATTTGGTGAAATGCGAATGTTGTGCAGGGTTGGGGGGTAGCTGTGCTTGTTGGAGTGCCAAACAAAGACGATGCATTCAAAACTCATCCCGTGAACTTCTTGAACGAGAGGACTCTCAAGGGTACCTTCTTTGGAAACTACAAGCCTCGTACTGATATCCCCATAGTTGTGGAACAGTACATGAACAAGGTTAGTAGAATCTAGTTTTGATGCAGTCAATTACATTGGAAAAATATGAAAAAAGGTGTGGCTAATGAATGGATGATGTTGATGCAGGAGCTGGAACTGGAGAAATTTGTGACACACTCGGTCCCCTTCTCGGAGATTAACAAAGCGTTCGAGTATATGCTGAAAGGAGAAGGCTTGCGCTGCATGATTTATATGGATGCTTAGGCACCTTTCATTAAATATGTTTTCAGGAACGTTTATTTCTTTGTGTTGAACTATTTCAGTTTAAAAATCTGAATAAAACTGTTTTCAAGCACTGTAATTCTTACTCTTTTGTTTTTAATTTTTGAAACAAGTCTTCTGTTTTCTTTTGTTTTGGGTATAACATCAATGACATACACATCTTAGGCGGATCCACTAAGAGCATCTCCAATCCTAAAATAGTAAATGTGCGTTAAGGTTGATTGTTAGAATAAAATATGATCATTTAAGCCTAATTGTCAGCACTCTCCAATACTAAAATGATAAGATTGACGGTTAGAATAAAATAATATTAAAAAAAATAGTAATAAGATACTAATGAAATTAAAAGAAATCACGTATATATCAAGAATTATTAAATCAATGTTGACAATACTACAATAAATAAACAATTTCAACGAAAATAATTTAAATTGTATTCAAGTCAAAGGCCGGTTACAAACTTGAACGAAAACAACTTAAACTAGAAAGCAAATCAAGCTAGAGTGCTAAATAACTAAGTGTCGCCAAATTTATTCCCAAATGTGTTCAACGAAGTTGTCATTCAATCTATGATGAATACGTTCATCCTGCATCATCTCGGTGTTTCAAACTATGACATTGGACGGGACGAAGCTGCCTCGCGTAAATGTTGGTTCACTTGGCCCACCCTCATCTGTGGGTTCAATGAAGACATCGTATGTATGACGTTCTACCTCGACTATCATATTGTGCATGATAACACATGCATTCATCACTAATCCAAGGGACTAGGGCATCCACATTCGACTTGGTCGAGTGATAATGTGAAATCGAGATAGGAGGATCTCAAATGCTCGTTCCACATCCTTCTTGCATGCTTCTTGGACTTCTACAAACTTCTTCTGTTTCGGTCGCTGAGCCAATGGGATTGTTTTCACAAAATTGGTCGCGAAGAGTAAATACCATCAACAAGATATACGGAAGTGTGTAGATGTTACCATTTATTATTGGACCGGTGGTTGTCAACCACTGATAATGTCTGCGAACAGTCTGGAATGATTGAGTACAATTAAGTCGTTTTATCGATCCCTCCATGCCGAAGAACGAGTGCCAAATCCATAAGTCATGAGTGGCAACCGCCTCGAGAATCACTGTTGGTCTATTCCCGTGGTCCTTTCTTGAATGTGAGCCCCTCATAGTCGTCAGACAGTTCTTCCATTTCCAGTGCATGCAGTCAAGACTGCCAAGTATTCCCAGAAACCCTCGCGCTTCATTAACCGCCAAAATGTAGTTCATATCAGCCTATATGGTTTACGACGGTACGTCGGACCGAAGATTGTTATGACCCCCCTGTAAATTTGAGCACACACTCCAAATCCGTGCTTTCTCCTATCTTCAGGTACTCGTCGAGTCCATCTGCTGCAATTCAATAACATAATTGCCTAATGGCTGCAATACATTTTTGATGAGGTGATAAAGAATACCTACCCAGGGCGTCTCTCCGTTGCTTGAAGTACGCATCGTGATCCTCCAATGCATGGAGAATGCGGAGGAACACATCCTTTGGCATTATGAAACGATGATGGAACTGCACCTCCTTGTACACAGGGTTCATACTAAAGTAGTCGGTCATTAAACGTTCGTGCGCAGCTTCCCGGTCTCGTGCAATATAGCTTCGCTTCCGTGGTTGAACTTCGGACATCGTCTCGTCTAACAACCTCTGAACGCACTCGTTGGACATGCGTTCTTCGAGTACTTCATCCATAATGCGCTCCAATTCAAACTCATTGGCACATGCATTGGCCATTTCGGTGAAAAAAATGGAGAAAAATATGTCAAATGTAGGAGAAGAGAAGATCAAGTGTTTTTTCTTTGATTCAAGTTTACATATTTATATACATTTTCAGGATAACGAAATTAAATTTTGTTATTTTGAAAAACCAAATTTATTTTTTCAAGAACATGTTATAGGGTTTTAAGATTTTCAGCCCGTTGGCGTTGGCGGTGAGAGCCACTGGTGAGCTCAGCGCCGGTCCTCATCTCCATCGTTGACTCGCCAACTCGCCGCCAACTCCCCGCCGCTTATTAGTCACCGTCAGCACCTCACCACTAACTAAACGTCAGGCACGAGAGATGTTCTCCAGATCCAACGGGCACGTGCACTCACACATACTCCCTCTAAAAAATATAATATTATACATATAATTTGTAATTTTCTGAATACATTTTCTTATCTTTCTGGTTTTTGTTTAAACTTTTTAATTATGGTACCTTAGATTTAAAAATTTCTGTTCGGTATCATATTACTTTTTAAAATTTCTTAATTATATTAAATTTCTTATTATTTAAATATCTTAATTATAGTTAGTTTATAAAAGTTTAATCACATATAAGTTATTGTTTAGAGTTTGAAACTATTATCAATTTCAATTTCGAGTTTATTTATCTACAATTTTTTGTAAAGAGTAACTGAGGAAGTGCATTACTACGAATAATAAACCATGCATAATAGGGCTAAATAGCCATGGGCTCCAGAATATCATCTGGGCTGATCGTAGCTAACTTGGCTCTCTTGGATCTGTAGAAAAAACCTACTTTGATTTGTAGACACAACCTGAGGACATCCCCTTACCAACATTTTAAACAAACAGAATAGGAAACTAAACGTCCAAACACCCAAAAAGAAAACAGTATCAAAACTTTAGAAATGATAAGAATACCCATAAAACAATAAATGAAAAGGTGTTGTGCATGCGGCTTTTCTGAGACTTCCCAACACCAGATGTCCCGGGTCTATGAAGGGGATAAGGTAGCTATGCCTACCCCTGAACAAGAAAGAAAATAGTTTGATGGTCAGAGGTTTGGTTGTTTCCCCCATGTAGCCAAGGTTCAACACTCATATGAAACTAAAAAAATACCTTCAGGCTACACTTTTTATACGGACTTTCCTTAGTTGGGCTGTTTTTGAGTCTAATAAAATTAAACTAATATCTTTTTAAGATCTCAATTCTTTATTAGGTAGAATTTTTATTTGGGTTTTAGATACATGTTAAGAATGGCGCCCCAGGTTCATTGGGTTTCTAGTAAAAAAAAATCTTCCAAATAACCTCCCAGAGGTTCCTTCCAAAACCCTGTTAGGGTTCCATTTCCATCGCCACTGCCGCCGCCTGACCGTCGCCCTCCTCCACGCTCTGCCCGCCTGGTGCTACCTCTTCTCCCTGTAGTGCTACCCTTCCTTTCTACCAGCGCTATGGTGCCCCCGTTCCGTCGCTATCCTCACGAAGGATATCAACCACGGACTCCATGGTTGCCGATCTCCACCAATCCGGATCATCCTCTCGGATCTGATCGTCCACGCCCTCCCATGCTCGATCGAGCCAACCCCATTTTGGTTCTCCATGATAGGGGATGGTCCATGCACGACATACACCACGATCCGACGTGGATGCATAGGGATCCTTGGCATCCCCCCCCCCCCCCCCCCACCGGAATCCGTCCGGATCTTTACAGCCAACCCAGGCAGCCGCCGTCCCCTCCCGGATTGGGATCAACCTTTCCGACGTCAGGAGGTAACAGATCGGGATCTATTCCCAATTCTCCCACCGGCGGGCATCGGGAATCCGGCCTTCCCTTGGGACCCGGTGCACTACCTGTCCTGGTCTTCGGCTTATCAACCAGGATATGGATGGCCGGAGGGCGGGATGCATTCGGATAAGGCCCCTCATTTTCAGGAGGCGTCTGGGATGCAGTCGGGAAGGGCTCATTTTCAGCCGGGGATGGGGATGCAGTCGGGTAGGGCTCCCCACTATCTGGGCCCGCTCAACCCGAGAAGGACCGAGATCGCCAGGAGCCGGGGATACCAGGAGCAACGGAGCACTACTGTCAAAGTGCTACACCCGTCTCCGACGATAACCAAACGTCCAGGCACGGATATCCCGAGCCCTCCGTCTCGCTTGAAGATTGGGGCCAAATGGAAGAAGCCGGATCCACGACTAGGGGATCTGATGAACTGTACTTTGGCTCGCCGGGGAATCCCGCGCTTCACCACAACCGTCGGACCACGACCCAGGGTGATCAAGACGGGGCACAAATCGGAGTCTACAGGGCAGCCACCCTCCACTGACCAAGCACAGGAGCGAGACACTAGCCTGGGGGCCTGCAACCCCCCGGGGGAGGAATGATCCCCAAGAGCGGGGGTGGGAATGACCGCCAGGGACCTATACCCACAGACCCGGGCCGTCTACAGCCGGGACGTCTCGGGGAATCCGCACAAAAGGCCTTATCTAATTTCAGGTTGTTTGTTTTAGGACGAATAAGACGTTGGATAGGTAGATTTCATTCTGTCTTAGACCGAATAATTGGGATGGTTGTAAGGAGTTGGCTTAGTTTTGTGACCACGATACAAAGTGGTCTATTTTTATGGGTCCATGAGCGTCGGGCTTGCTACGGTCGGCCTGGACATACATCTGGAACCCGAGGCGGTTATGCCTCGACCTACTTGGTTACCTTTTGGTATTACTTGACTACCATTTGGTATTAATGAAAATCTCCGTTTACCGTTTCAAAAAAAGAATGGCACCCTGTATGGTTACGGGGGACAAACCAATGTTTTCAATTTTTCCATTTTAGGCACACACTTCTATTTTTTTTTTCATTTATAGGATGGATCCATAGGTATATGTTTCACATACTATCTTTTATTTTTATTTTTTTTATCAACAAAATTTTATCAGGACCTCTTCCTTAGAGTTTAAAAAGAAGGCAAAGACAAATTCCTCAATACAAATAAGAGCACCGACAAAATACACGGCCTCAAAACAGTACCAATAGGGGGAAGAAGACATTACAAGTGGTCTCATAACTAAGTTCAACTACCATGAAGCAACAATAAGCCAACAAAAACAATAGGAAGGTCTAATAACTAGAAGAGAGAAATTAAACAACAATTAAAACCCAACAAAGGACAAAGGCCTAAGAAAGTATACTACTTAGATTAACAGTTAAAAAGCCAAACTAAACAAACCAACAAGCAAATACATGTCTAAAAATAGCCCGATTTTATCAACATGAAGTCCAGAGAAAAAACCAACGAAAGAATCACAGACCCCCAACCCAAATCGAGAACCCGAAGACAAGCTTCACCAAATCTTGCCTACAACGTTGTCCCCAAGTTTCCGAGAACAACTAAGCCCCGAAACAGAGGCCAATCAGGCCAAACCAAACCCATCGCGGCCAACACCGGAGACGGGCTCCGAGTCACATCGTTGCGCATCACTAGCAAGACCAGAAGATGAGGGCTCAGAAGAAAATGAGAAATAAAGAGAACGAGGAAGGACACAAATCTGACTTGTAGTTAGCGACAGAGTAGAGGCGTGCGCAGCGGAGATCCGATCAAAATTCTAGGTAGATCTGATAGGGGAGCGGCGATGGGGGAGAAAAACACCGAGAGTTGCGGAAGACGGCGGCCAAACCAATTTGAGACTCCAGAATATCCTCGTTGGTGGCCAGCACCACAAACCCAACGAAAACTGACGAGCAAAACCCTGATGAAGTAGATATGACACACCAAGGCCCAGACCGAACGAGCGAGCGAGAAACGTATAAAGAAAGGGATGGTGGAAGTCAAAAGAAGGAGGGGAGAGAGAGGGGTACCACCGACGATAACCATGGCCAGAGGCCATGGCCATCGCCGACGGCGACGAGAAGAAAGACAAAGGAAAAGTGGGGTTCGTCTAGAGTTTATTAGAGTAGAGAGGCGAGAGATTCTCTCTCTACTCGGGTCCATCCTTTTCTTTTTTTACTCTTAACGTTTATTTATACCAAATTCTTGTTTTATATTGTTTATCAATTTTTGTTCTTATTTATAATCACATATATATAAATTTCAGTGTTACATTTAGAGTTTAAACGAGGGTATATTATTTTTGTTAATACACACAAAAATGAAGAAAAAATGTTGGAATGGAATAGAGATTGAAGATGGTATTATAACATGTGTGCTTGTTTTGTTACCCTATATGTATTGTAATTTGTCGTCACAAAAAAAGCTCTATTCTACCTCTAGGTGAGGTTCTTTCTACCCTACTTAAGGTTCGTCGCCACTGTTATCGACGTCCATTGCCATCCATTAGCCGCTCTCTCAGCCCGCCTGACACGAGCGTCGTCGCCTTCTGCTCCTTCTGCTCTGTCCGTAATGCTTCCCGGACGTCTCTCAGGTACCGGATCCGATCTTTTGATAGGATAACCTGTTTTGTTTTATTGAATACCAGAGCCTGCTCCGCTTCCCGATTCCGATCTGGCCTTCCTCACCACCGCTCGCGATTCGATGCATCCTTCAATAGCCACAGTGGCCCTCCTGCCGCCGTTCTCCGGGATACGGGCTCCATGCGCCGTCCTCCATCTGCAGCGGCCTCCCGCCCCAGAGCCACCTATCGCCGGCATGAGTCCGCTCCCTCGATGGATCTGGGATCCGGGAGGAAGGACGATAAGTCGGGGTCTGTCTCCACGGCACCCGAAGTCGGGAACCTCGATCTCGAACAAACCGATGCGGGTCGAATCGTTGCTCTCGTCTTCCGCACTACTTCGAAAGATCCGGGCGAATCAAGACGAAGAATTGACGATACCAGATCGCTCCAATGGCACGGGGCCTAGAAGAATTGGCATCGCAGATTTGGTAGTTTGCTCTTTCGATCGTGTGCTAATTTTTTATCCTGTTTTAATTCGAATAAATTATTGGTTATTCACTGTGTTAGGTTGAATAACCTTTTGGCTCAATAATTTTAGGACTTTGGTTTGTTATTTCTTTGTAACGTTGGATCGAGGTACACTTGAGTTCGGATCTACGAATCAAAGCAGACTATATGTATGGAACCATGTGCGCCCGACGGGCTACGACCGGTTGGGACAAAAAGCTGGTATCCGGAACTGTTATGCCCCTCCTTATAATCATGATATGAAACCGTAATACAACTACCTCTTTCCCGTTTCAAAAAATATGTATTGTAATTTATAAAAGTTTCTATCTATGATTTATAAGTTTAAAACTATTTTTTAAAAGTAATTTTTGTTAATTTAACCAAGTGGTTCGTCAAGTAATTTTAACAAGCCCATACCAAATATCCATTTTGATATAATATATATTTTTTATATTTATTAATTATCAATAACTACTTCTAAAATGAATTCGTGATTTTGCCACCAACCCGCACCTAGTAGTATATAAGGGTTCATCTCGTAAACGTGCAAATATACGAATGAGAGTGTTGTGGATTCAATATTAAAATAGATATTCAATTAATCACAACCATTCTCTTCCCAAATCATCCGATCTTTTCACAATCACATGAAGACTAAACAAAACGTTGTACCCAAAAGTAAATGATCCAATATATTTTGATACAAAAGAACCAAAAAGTTGTGCACTAAATAACAGTTGAAGCACATAGGATATGATTTAATTACACGTCAATTGTTTCGAATAAATATCATAAAACACTTCATTCAATCAGTCACCTTCAGTTCCATTTCTGCTTTGCACCTGCACTTTGATTACACTATTAGTAAAGAATACCCTGGCATTAGTGTACTAATTATATCTACAACCTCCAATGTGGTACTAACATACAATAAAACAGAAGCAACTGCATATAGCATGCAAGAAAGGAAAATCTAGAAATATGTTACTTACCCAGGATACGCAATATAATGTGTTGTAACGACGTCTTGCACCAGTGTATTTAAGTCGGCCAATGAACCGATTGAAATCGACAACTTTCAATATCTCATCTTTCACAATGACCTTAAACTTATCCACGGTAATGTAATGATTCTGATCAGGGTGCTTTCGCTTGTAATCTATTCGAGCAACATAAAAGGTGTCGCCCATCTTGAGAACTAACTTCGAATGATGGTGGTATAATATCAGTCCTTTCTTCCCCCAAAAGATTCAAGGGGTCGGGAAAAAAACATATCGAGTTGTCTCGTTTATTTCGTGGATAACAGAACGAAACATAAATACGGGAAAATTCAGCCACCAAGGATGAAATCGCTTTTCCATAAAACGGGACATCCCCATACTTTGCAAATCTCCACGGGTTAGTATGCACATCCAGTTCGTATATACCATTAATAAAATGGCGACCACTTCTACCCTTCAAGCAGATAAGTATGCAAGACCGTTCTTATGTGTTTCACTTTATCTAAACTGTAATAAAATTAGTATTACTTGTGTTAGGATCAGCATCTAAAATTTTATGTGGTCTGAAACTATGCTTAATTTTATTTTTCTGTTTTCATTAGAGTATTCGTAATAAAAAAACAAACTAATAACTGATGTCAAATGATGGGGCCAAGAGTGGACACGTGTTGCACGGGTATAGGGACGCGTGCCAATAAGAAAGATCGAGACGGTTCGAGTCAGCAGGAGAGAACACGCGCGAAACATCTCGAACACGAACTTGCAGATTTTTTCTCCATTTTCCGAACAGTAGTATCGTCTCCACGTACACATATAAAATGGACATATCTGAACTCGAGGCATTTCAAACTACACTCATTCAGAGATTGAGCTTCTGCAATCGCCTGAACAGAAAGACAATCAACATCTCGTTCCTGGGTTGGTGGACCGATTCGAGCTGGTTAACTCAGTCGTTTGGATTTCTGGAACTGTTTCGGTGAATTTCCCCTTCATTTCGTACTGTGAGTTTCTCTTCTTCCCTCTTCATGGTTTTTCATTTCTTTGTTTTTTTTCCTCTTCGTATTGGGCATTCTGGAGTGCTTGGGTACTTGAGGATATTCAATTGTGTTCATCTGAGTGTGAAATTAGGATATTCAATTTTGGTTGCTGGTGAAAGTGGTGTGATTTGATTATGTCTAAGAGATTTTGATCTTTTTACTCGGTTAATTTAGGTATATGGGTTTTGTTGCTGAAAGAGTCTCAGTAGTGAAGTTAACTATTTTTCCATCTGAATTTGGAATTGAGCTCATGGGAAACCTGGGAACAAGTAGTATCAGGGTTTTGTTATTGAACTTCATTCAATTGATTGTGGGTAGATATAAAATTAATTTTGGGGATTGCTATTGTGTTTCCTTTGGTTTGTTGCACAAGGAGATTAGATTGAGAATGCAGTTTGATCTTGGATTCAATCAGTTCACCAATAGTTTGAAAAATTGAGTGAGCACTGAGGTTTGGTTATTGAAATATTTTCTGTGAACTATTGTGATTATTTGAAGGGATAACGTCGATTTTTAACCTAGTGATCTTCTGTTATCACTTCCTGACCTACGTGACCTTCAATTTTTACTGTCTAGCTCAAAAAATTTGTTTTTTACAATTCCTAACCTAGAAAAAACAGCTATTTTTTTTTGTAAAAACGTGCCACCTTTAGGTTAGAAATTGTAAAAAACAAAAATTTTGAGCTAGGAAGTGAAAATTGAATGTCACATAGGTTAGGAAGTGATAACTGAAGGTTGACGTGGGTTGGGAAACAACGTTTTTCCTTATTTGAATTGGTTGTAAATAGAATGAAAAGACATAGTTCTTGATTTTAGAATTATGCTTAGGTCCAGACTGGAATTAGGGAGCTGAAAACTTCATCTTTGCCATGGGATGTGAGTTATGATTGATTCCTCTTTATTCATGTCTGGATATACTCCTGGTAATTCCTGTTGGATGGAGGATGGTCTATGGATAAATATGTCATTTATCGCACTAGTATGAAATAAAATTTTGGTAAGCCTATCGGGTTATGTTGCTAATGGCTCTGGTGACATATAAGGTCTCCATAGCATTTCCTTGTTTTCATCATGCACTAAAAGTTCTTGATTTGTCCCCTTTTGCATGTTCTATGGAGAAACTTGTTTTTGCTAAATCCTAACACAAGAAGATGATTTTTTTTTGCTTCGATCATAGTTTTTTTTACTAAGTTCTTAGTTGGAGTGTATTTAACTTTCTCAATACATTTGAATTCTGTGTTGTAACAGTTAAAGTATGATTTCCACTTAGATGTGAGATGATTCTTTTTTTTTCCTGTTCAATTTTTGGCTCTAACTCCGTGTGTCGTTTATTCCTAGTCTTACTATATAATTGAGAACTTGTTTTCGGATTGTGTGTATACACAAGTTTTGAAGCGAGAAATTGTTATGTATTTTCTTTATGCAAACAAATCACAACGCTTGACTGTTTTATCTTCTTAAGTGCTTATTCTGCTGTCATTATTTCGCAGATTGGTAATTTTATTTTCCATTAGATTGGGTAAACAATCTGATCCGGCTCAAGAAGTTGCTGGTATTGCCGCTAGCATCTGAAGGATCAAGAACTATAGTGGTGCAATGTTGCCTGTTTGTGGACAAATGAACCCCTATCCCTACCAAAGCAATCAAGTGCCTATCACTCAGTGTTACATTCCGACTTCAGAGAACCTTCCACAACACCAAATGGAACCAAATCCCCCCAATTTCCCCACCATGAACATGCCTTGGCCTCATGGCAGCAACTACTTGCATCCAACTCCATGTCATGTCTGCTGCAGCAACACTGGCTTCCCTGGAGGTTATTACACTATCCCACCTCCTTGTCCTCACTTTGTCATGGCACCACCACTCAACTGCAATCATTTGGCCTTCCCTCAAGGCTATCCTGTTCGGTATGACCCTCCTCCACGTTATTCTGCAGTGCAGCCAAGGTATGAATATGATAAGAGTGCCCCGAAAGAAAGTCACTGCTGTGGGTGCCCTAATCACACAGGTTGCCGGGAGGATAGGAATGTGAAGATTGAAGAGATAGACACTGGCAATGGGAAAAAGGGTACTGACTCTCTGATTCCTGTTCAGCTTGGTAACCATCCCTACCAAGTTGTGTGGGTTTCACCAGAACTGTTGAAGAAAAACGTTTTGGGAGGACATGAAAAAGTACCTTCTGAGGTGAAACCTGCTGAAGGGTCAAAACCTCTTCATCAAGAGGGAAATAGTTGGTATCCGCTTGACTTGGAAGACAAGGGTGGAGATAGGAAAAAATTACAGAATGAGCAAGAAGAGGATTCCCAGAGGAAATTCTCATTTCCTGTTATCTGGATGCCTTATGGTGTGCAAAAGGAAGTTGATGAGAATGATCACAAGGCTAAGGATGACGGAAGGGAGCTGAGTAAGATGCCTTCATCAAAACTTGTTGAAGAGTCAAATCCAACTTTGAAGGTTTTGCCTGCGAAACTTGAAGATAGTAGTGAAAGACCGGGCAAACCCACAACAGCTGAAGGCAACAGAGATGGAAAAATCGTGGAAAAGAACAGTTCTCAGAGAAGCATTCCTGTGCAGCAAATGGGACACCATGAAGAGAGAGTTTCTGAAGATACCAAGAGGGAAGCTGTAAAAAACCCTGTGAAGCAAGCTGAGGACGGAGTGAGCAAAACCTCAGAAAGCAACAGGAAAAAAGAATCCTCGGCACCCTCTAAGATTGCAAAGTTACCTCCAGTTTGTCTAAGAGTTGACCCCTTGCCAAGGAAGAAAAACTGTAATGGTAGTTCAAGATCTCCTAGCCCCCCTGATCAGAAAAGGCGGGCGGAGGCAGCGAAGGACTCTTCCGGGGCTCATGGTGACAAAACTGAACAGGCCCTTAAGAGTAAGGAGATGGAACCAAACAGAAAGGAGGGAAGAACCATTCAGGTGATGGATGGGTCAACCGGGGTTCATGGTGACAAAACTGAACAGTCCCTCAAGAGTACAGAGATGGAACCAAACAGAAAGGCGGGAAGAATCATTCAGGTGCTGGATGGGTCAACTGTTGAGGATAAGAAAACCGATCTGAAAAATGACGTGGACTTGAAGGATGTTGCCAACTTGCCTAATGAGCCTCACGAAGACACATCTGCAAGCAAGGCCACAAAGAAAACAGAAGAAGATGGCACTGAAAGTAGAAGGGGTGCTGAGAAGTCAGAAATAGATTTGGAGAAGGCAGCCGAGATACCAAATGAAGTAGGGCAGTGGATGGATCTTTCGATGTCAGCTGGTGGTGAATATGAAAGACAAAACAAAAGGTGTCTGACTGAAGCAGAAGCTGCTGTACTCATTCAGTCTGTCTATCGTGGTTATGGGGTTAGAAGATGGGATCCGTTAATGAAACTTAAACAAATAGCTGAAGTCCATGCTCAATTGGCTGATGTCAGGAATCGCATTGAAGCATTGCAGTCTGCTGAAGTTACGCTGAAAGATGATAAGCAAACTGCTGGTGTTGGAGAAATGATAATGAGGCTGCTTCTAAAATTGGACTCCATTCAGGTATCTGTTAAGTATTATTTTTTTTGATAAGCATGTGTTAAGTGATTGTTAATATATAGTTTATACCTGTAATTCCATATGTTAATTATTTGCTACTAGGTAGTAGCAAGAAAATATCAGGTTGTGAAGGTGTGTTCTAATCTTCCCATTTCATTTTATGTTGTTCTGATGACATGGGTGGGGAATCGGGTAGTTCCGTCATCTCAAATCTTAACATAAATTGACAACAGTTGCATGGATACTCATGCCAGTATATAACAGAAGATTTCCATGTGTTTAAGTTAGTGAAGGAGTTTCTTACTGGTTTTACTTTCCTTGTCAGTGATGGTTGTATGATCTTACATTTCTCTTTTTCAGTTAGCTCACTTGTTTCCTGTTATGTTGAGTAGGGATTGCATCCAAGCCTTCGGGAGATCAGAAAGTCGTTGGCAAGAGAGCTTGTAACCCTGCAGGAGAAGCTTGATTCTCTAATGGTTGAGAAATCCAAAATGTGTACTGAAGAGGTGTCAACTTCTGGTCCTGCGCATCATGCTGATGAAACTATCAAAGCAGATGGCGAAAAAGTGCAGGACCAAACACCCCAGGGAAGCACTTGCCAATCAAGTTGTGATAATTCCGGCCCTGTTGTGGATATACCCAACCCACAATGTGTCACCCATGAACCGTCCATAAGATCAGAAAATGGTTCAGAATCCCTTGTGGAACAAAGGGAGGAAGGGCTTGGTATTTCTGAAGTGGCAGGGAGTGAGGAAGGGGAGCTTGTGGGAACTAACCAAGAGCAGCCATTCCAACATCCTTCAACTGCAGAGTCGAAAACTGTCATGGAAGGTGTGACAGTAAAACTGAGCGGTGATTCCAATGTAGAAGTTGTGAAGGAGTTGGAAGAAGAAGTCATCAGTGAAAAGCCTACTATTGTGTCTGAAATGGAAGAACAGACTGAAGTAGAGGAGAATGAGTCCCTACCTACAAAAAGAATGGCTGATCCAGTTTTGGATCCAGCTAAAGCTGCTCATCCAAAACATACTGAGAGCAATGGAGAAATGAATGCGCTGGAAGAACTTCCATTAGGTGCGGCTGAAGCTGATCCTCTGAGGCCATCACCTGAGCAAGTGCCTCAGGGAGCTGATGAACCTGATCTTGTCGTGCCCGAGTGTGAAAGCCATGAGCAAGTTGGCTCAGAAAAGAGTGAGATCATGAGTGGTGAAGGAAATGACAACATCGCAGTTACAGATATATCTTCACTACCCAAGGAGGAATGTACAATAGAGCGGCAGCCACCAGAACTAATGGATATAGTAGACTCAAATAAGGTTGAAACTCTCGACAGCAATGAACCCCCGAGGGACAGTGCCCTGCAAACGGAGGTAGCCGAACAGGTACTGACTGCAGACACAGTGAAGAATGAGCAACAAGTGAATTCTCCATCTGAGCAAGAAAGGGGAGAAGTACAGGTGGAAGATAATCACGGACTGGCTGGTGACACTGAATTGGAGTTGGCAAGGGAAGGGTGTGCCACTCAAGAAATGGCTGCGCCTGTTGGTAAATTTGATGACATGAACGAGGAACGAGCATCTTGCGAGAATGAAGAAATCAACATACTGCCCCCCCAAGTGGCAGGCATTGATAAGCGAGGTGGGATAGAATTTGATCATGAAGGTTCAGAGCACGGTCTGCTGGTGGAGGTAGAACCTGTAGCAGAGGCAGAGCAGCAGACGGAGAACACTGGCAGTGAGAAAAGTCTGATTGAAGAGAAGGAGAAGCTGAGAGAGATGGTGGTTAAGCTAATGGAGACGGGGAAGGAGCAGCTGACTGTGATATCGGACTTGACTGGAAGAGTGAAAGAGCTGGAGAAGAAGTTGGCCAAGAAGAAGAAGGTGAAGACGATGAGGAAACATAGAGGAGCTGCGTCTCAATCTTCCCGTTTCAGAAAACCCAATCATTCAGCCGCTTCCTGTAACACAACACAACACAGCGTGTGAGTGTCCATGTATCTTGTTTCTGTTCTGAGGTGATGATTGTATCGTATGTAATGAGTGTGTTCATGAATAAGAACAATCCTTTCTTAATTGATGTTTAACAAGTGCTATTCACCTAACACCTTCTTGTGATCTGCGTGTTTTTGTTAGTTACCTTACAAGTGTCTAATACGTGATTTAGCTACTGCTCTCTAACAGAAACAGCTGTTACAGTAACGGTCACTGAAAGGTTAATTGCGTAATTATGTTCATAAATCTCCTTATTTAAACCCATGGCTATATCATTTCTCATTTCAGGAAACGGTTTCAACTTCGTCGGCCCTCTTTCTCCGCCGGCGAAGGTGATCGTCTCTGTATAAAACCACTCTCTTGGCATTTTCTCTCTCTCTGGTCGTGTCTCGTGGGGGAGATGGAGACGCACATTCTTGAGATCAACTTGATCTCGGCGCAGGGTCTGAAGCCGCCTTCTTCCAAAATCGGCCGATTCAAGACGTACGCGATGGTTTGGGTCGACTCCTCCACCAAGCTGCGCACGCGACTCGACCGGGTTGGGTCGGAAAACCCCACCTGGAACGACAAGTTCCTCTTCCGGGTCACCCCAAGTTTCCTCGCCAGCGAGACCTCCGGCGTCTCCGTCGAGATCTACGCCATCGGCTACATCCGCGACTATCTCATCGGCTCCGTCCGCCTCCTCACCGGCAACTTCCTCCCCACCTCCACCGCCGCCCTCAAGACCCCCTCTTTCACCGCCGCCCAAATCCGCCGCCCTTCCGGAAGGTTCCACGGCGTCCTCAACGTCGGCGTCATGCTCGTGGACGACTCCGATTTCCCCTGCTTGGACGGGATTTGGGCGATCGGGCACCGGGACCTGATGGGAGGAGGCAGCCGGAACCACCACCGGAGGAATTCGTCGGATGTGTCCGGGGAGTCAGGGTACTCAGATGCGGAGTCGACGACGTCGTCTCTGGCTTCGCCGGTCAATACGACGGCGTTGAAGGAGTGGAACGGGGTGCGCAATCAGGAGGGAAAGAAGACTAGTATGCTGTGCGGGCTGTTGTCGCAGAAGAGGATGGGCCTGCACGCATGTGATCAGGGCTTCCAGATCCCAGGTGGGCCCACCATTCACGAGCATTGAAGACGATTCAGCTGTCTTGTATGGTTTCGTGTTCTGTTTACAATGGGCCTGGCCTTGTTAACGCTGGAGTGGTTGGTACCCTCTTTTAGTGGCAGAGTTGGGCTTTTTGAATAACATGACCAGGCCTATGTCCTTTGTTGTTGGCCCAATAACGCATGTGTTCGAGTTAGATGCAACCTAATGTAACATAGAGTTACTGTTGTTTCAATACTACATCGAATTCCAGATGAACCTTTTTGTTCTTGTTCAGCTAGTGCTACACTAAACAATGGTAAAGGGAAAATATTTACTCGCTCATTTTTATAAATGCCCGCCATGTCCTTTTGACATCACTCTTGTATTATACATTTAATTGATATATGTACTATAAGTCCCCCGTCAAAAAAGCTCTCTTTGAACTTTTAGGGTTTCTCATCGAACCTTCAAGGATTGAATTTTCGTCGTCGACGATCATTCCTTCGGTCAACGTGTGCCACCGTGTTCTTGTCACAGGGTTCGCATCCTTTCCGACCGCCACATAACCTCCCATCATGTCCGCGCCGCCTTTTCTCCATCGCCTTCTTCCATACAAACGCAGTCCATCAACGACCACTTCCATGGCCTCCAATTCATCACAGCCACCCAGCCTCTCTTTTCAGCCACAGTTTGCTTCTCGCAACCACTAGCAGCTCTTCTCCGTCATCGCTTCACCTCCATGCAACCTGCTTCGTTCTCGTGCAGGAATCTCTGCAACCGGCCTCGATCCCACGCAAGAGCTTTACGCCGGCCACACCTCGACGTCATCCTCTACCGATCATCGCCCCAACCCTCCTTCACCAGTTTGCTGGACAGGAACCTCCCCCCATCGTTTTCCATGTCGGTTCCGGAAACCATCTTTCATCCTATGGTTGTCATCCTCACGACACCGGTCCGTTCGCCTCCCGATCCGGTGATTGAGAGCCAAACCGATCACACCATAGGATCGATGCAGACCCAAAGGGTAGGCAGAAGATTTGGTATGGAACTAGTAACCAATAATTCCAAAACCTCAGGGACCAAAGCAATCTTCACTTTCCAGTTGATTGGGTTGAAATTCTAAGTATGGATTAAAACATGCGCTGCCTCCAGGTCCCAAGTACTCAAGGACTGTGGATGAGCATAAACATAGGACCCAAACTCCTCCACTACCATTGTCATTGTCTCCTCACACCGACCTTGCAACAGAATTCTTTGGATAGTTAGCCAAGCGAATCTCCCACCCTTGTGACATAGCAATTGTTTATCAGGAATTACAATCATCCATTCCTGGAGCCATTTAGCATTATAAACTAACATTAACTTATAAAACTCCTGGTCTTGATAGGTGAGAAGCAAGCACATATTGGCAAGTCCTCTAACCTAGACCTCACAAACTCTTTAACCAGCAATCTCTCTCATGATTGCTTATGCTGAAAGATTTCTATGGAAGAAAGCCAGATGAGACCTGCACAACAATTCATGTTGCTCCACAGCCACTGATCCTCTAACCAGTAGCCCAGGAAAATCTTCAACTTTAAAAAGGCTAAAAAAAATTCCATTTTGAATACCTTGTCCTTTTTCTCTCTACTCCATGTCTTGATGAATAACTGGATCATGAAACTTTGGATTCTTTTTCCTCCATTTACCACCAACAGCTTGTACCCACTCAAGTGCCAGCCATTATAAGGATCAATTGCTCCGGACATACCATCCACAGAACTGAATCTAATAAAAACAAACCATCTTCCCCTAAGATTAGGGCTGGTGGGTGCTTCAACTGAGAGAATTTTTACCGCTTGAATTGCTCCTCTAACCATAATCAAGAAGGTTTTGGAGGCACATTACTGATGAAAATCCAATGTTCAGCAAACCCTTCTGAAATTTCAAACCACCCTTTGTCACCCAAAGATTTGGTGGGAGCAATTACTCTTCTTCTCCAACTTCTTTTTTGATGAGGGGCGAAAGAATCATTAACCGAGCGATCTTGCTTGTTCCCCTGTTCATTTTGCAAACTTTCAAACATTGGTCTCATCATCTTTTAGTTACCGTCCTTATCCTTCCCGAAAACTCTCTATTCATACGGTCAGAACTCTCATAGCCCCCCTTAAATCAGCTATGAGGTGTGAATCTGTAGGTGTAAAGCCCGCTCTTTTTAAAAGAGTAA
This sequence comes from Erodium maritimum, assembly GCA_963921825.1. Classification (NCBI taxonomy): domain Eukaryota; kingdom Viridiplantae; phylum Streptophyta; class Magnoliopsida; order Geraniales; family Geraniaceae; genus Erodium; species Erodium maritimum. The sequence goes on along the minus strand of OY997588.1, from coordinate 142,126,217 downwards.
TTTTCTTCAATTTGAAACGTCGGGGTAAGATTTTTCATTAAGTGAATTTGTTTTAAAAGGGAAATCAAAAAAAAAAGAAAAAGGAGAGAAGGGAAGGAAGGCAGGCCTGGTTCAGAGTGAGATTTGGGCCGACTCTGGCCCATTCGACAAATCCACGCAGGCCAGAGCGAGCTGACCCAATCCGCGTGAGGTTTGGTCCAGCATCGCGTTATAAAAGGGGGTCAAACCCTAACGATGGGTATTGTTCATCGTCCCCATTTCTGCCTCTCTCGCCTGCGATTCCCGACCAACGTCTCCGGCCATTTCCCTCCTCCATTCCCGACCTCATATGCTTTCTTCTTCCTCTGCAACCTCATCCCTTCACCCTCACCTTCGTCCCTACCCCTCCTTGCCCTCGTATTCCTCTTCTCCTCCGTCCGTCGTCAGAAACGCGCGAGACCGAAGCCTCGCCGGAGTTCTCGCAGCTGGTTCGCCCTTCTCGGGATCAAATCGAGCCACCCTTTGTCCCTTTTCTTCTTCTCTAGCCTCGCTTGTCTCAGATCCGAGCTGTTCCGAGCTCGATGCGTGCGGTTGGAGGTCGGAACCATCGCCGGCGACCTCGTGAACCATAGATCTGAGACAAAGCTCAGTTCCTAAAGTCGTACCAGACGTCCTAGCCCTCGTCCAGTCACGGACGAGCTCCGCTGACCTTTTCCCTAGCTTCGCCGACGCTTCTCATGAGTTATGGGTGTGGTCGCTGCCGGAGACGGTGGCCAGCGACACTCGAACCTTACCGGAGCTGAGCGAGTTCGAGGACGGGGTCAGACGGGAATTGGACCACGGTTGGGGTTGGGCCGAGTGATGTGGGTCACTGACCGAAGGTCTGGGCCATGCCCAGGACCGGTTGAATCTAGGGCTCAGATTAGGACGGGTTCTGGGACCGGGTCTGGACCGGGCTCGGGTTCTGACCGTGTCGGACCGGATCTGGATCCGGGTTTGGGCTTGGATCCGAGTCAACCCAGATTTAAAGAAAAATCATTTTAAAATCAGACCGAACTTCGCTCGAGAACTGGAACTTCGCCCGAGAAGCGAAGACTACTCCGGAACCCGTGTGAAGAACGGAGGAGGGGCTAATCGACTTTACAGCAGAGTATTATTAAAGGAAGACCACAAGGTAGGGAAAGTCTTAACTTCTTGTTTAAATAACGCTTAGTATGCCTATTAGGTTAATAAAATTGGAAAGGTCCTAGAATTGCATATAGGATGCGAAAAACTAGAATAAATGTCTTTCAATTACTAATAACCGGATGTGTCTAGCAAGCATGCTTAGGATGAGAATCACTAGCGTAGCTCACTTTCAATACATGGGAATTTATTTACTGGTAGAGAGGTCGTGATGAGCCCTCGGATTAGTTGTGTTAGCTTCACATGCTTGTTTGCTAGTCATTAGGATAATCAAGAGTATAATGAAACTAGATTGAATACATGCTTGAATGCTTGAATGATCGAATGCATGCTTGGATGATTGAATGGTTGGATGGATGATCGAGTATGACTGATTGTGTCAAATGGTACAATCAGGTGATCGATGGACCGAAGGATCGTGATTGGTAAGTATGATGGTAAGTGTGTTTGTGGGTATGAATCCCGCGTGGTGTGCATTGATGAATCTGTGACTTTCTGAGTTTCATTGGTAGACCCTACGGGGCATTGTTTTGTAGATCCTGCGGGATATTGATTGGTAAACCCTGCGGGGCATTGTTTGGTAGATCCTGCGGGATATTGATTGGTAGACCCTGCGGGGCATTGTTTGGTAGATCCTGCGGGATATTGATTGGTAGACCCTGCGGGACATTGTTTGGCAGATCCTGCGGGATAACGGTTATGGACCATGCGGGGCATCGGTTATTGAGCCTGCGGGCAACGGTTATGGACCCTGCAGGGCATTGGTTATTGAGCCTGGGGCAATGGTTACGGACCCTGCGGGGCATTGATTATTGGACCCTGCGGGGCATTAGATATTGGACCCTGCGGGGCAATTGGACGGTTTACCCTGCGGGGATTGATTACTTGTTACTTCACCCGAGTGTATGCGTCCTGCGGGAGCATTACCTTGGTTCCCTATGACATATGATCCTTTGGAGACGTTTCCGAGAGTCCCGACGATAAGCGCCCTCAGGGGTTGTTACCAGTAGCCCGACGTTATGCGTCTCCTCTGGACCGAGGGAAAATCCGACATGACACAACGAGTATTGTGGAACGGAGGGTGGCGACTTCATGTCCCACGACATTTATCAAACGCTTTATCCCTCTTCGATTATTTAAGAAATGCATTGATTCCTTTATTTCCCTATGATTGTTGTTAACTCCTTGAAATCATTGAACACTCGGTTTACTCCCACATTTCAATGTATTCACATTTCTTCGTATTTGAGATTTGGACTAAAAGGGAGAAACCCTTATTGTTAAACTAAAAGAATGCCTAGTTATGCATTTTCCCTACTGAGCGTAAGCTCACCCCTATTTGTTTATGACTGTTTTATAGGATTGCGTGATGATTAGTGGACTCGAGGCTCAGGAGCTTCTAGGATCCGGGTGCTTAGAGGCGTTGGTCGTATTTTGTGGTCATGAACTTTGTTAAAGGATTATTATTAATTTTTATGAACCTTTTGTAGAGATTTTATTATAAGTTGTTATTTGAGATATTTGGTTGAATTAAAGTTAGATGATTTTATTGGTTTTATGCCCTTTTAGTATTACAATTGCTTCATCCTTAAGTCACGTCTCGAGTCCGGTCAAAACCGGATTTGGGGCGTGACAATTTGGTATCAGAGCCTGGTTTCATTTGAAACAGGTTTTATTTTGAACTTGGTTTCAAAACCTCGGACCGCACATCAATTAGGCGGGTAGAGTTAGGGAGTCTAAGTTTTGGTACTCAATGACGTAGTCGAAATTATGCGATACGTAGAGTTGGAATGATAACAGTCCTCGTGACTCGAACGCCTTTGTAAAGGTTGGAACTTGTGATAGTATGTGATTTGTTTTTACGTGTGTCGTAAGCTCTAATTGCTATGCCTCAACGATCAGGGATGCCTATGGTTGAGATCAAGATTGGTCTAACGAGCGATGATCGAACCGTCATGAGTTGGTTGTTGAGTGAACCTTTTGTTAAATTGTGTTGCCACAGTGTTGGGCAGTTTCATGATTATACTACTTGCTATCGATCCAAGTGGGATCCATATGAGACGCACGAGAACGTCATGATATGATGAATCGGACCGGTTGTGTTAAACTGAGATATGAACCTATATGTTATAAACACAGCGAGTATACGAGATGTCACGTGTTTATATCCCGGGGGATACCAGAAGCCGCCCGTCTGTGGGGCAGAGCTAGACACCAACTGTGGGTCTGGCAGGGGCAGCGAGCGCCCAGGGTGCTGCTTCCACAGAGCACTAGAGTTTTGAGGATAGACCGGTGGGGTCACCACCTAGAGCTCCTCCATCCGCGGAGTCGACACAGGCGACCCCTATTGATGAGGTGGTTCGCGCAGTGCTAACAGCGCTTAGCGCTCAGCACGAGAATACAAACACCGGCACAAGAGTCTGTGCCTATTGCTGACGCAGTCACTACCGAGATGTCAGGCCAGATGGATAGTTACTCGGCCCGGGCACTTAGAGATTTTCGTAGGTTGGGTACACCTTTCTTTCCCGGAGGTTCAGACCCCGAGGTAGTTGTAGTATGGTTGGAGAGGATTACCCTCAACCTTAATACTTTTAGAGTATTCTGACAGTCGTTGTGTGAGAACCGCTCCCGGTCAACACCGGTCAAATCGGTGGAAAACAGGAAATTTAAAATTTTGGGACAGACACCTAAATGAACCTAAAATTGACCTCGAGGGTCATATCGGACTTAAGTTGACCCCGATATCGACCAAAGTGAGTTCTGAGCGACTCAGGGCAATTTTTTGACCAATTTGGGAAATGTTGACTTTTTGCCGGAAAAGTCAACCGAGCGACGTTTTGGTCCGTTCGAGGCCCGTTTTGGATCCAAAAAGCTTAGCCGTCGTTACAACGGTCTTAGTTGGGCCGTTTCCTTATAGCCCGTGAAATTTCGTAATTTCTTGGAAAATGGACCCGTTCGGGGCCCGAGACGGCCGAATTTCGCAAATCTGACTGAAAAATATGTAGAAGATATTTTTCTAAAAGGAGGGACCCACTTGACACTTGTCACACATTTGGTGGTTGGTTTTTAAAATAAAGAAAAACAAAGGAGAATGGTAGTTTTGTAAATTGGAAAAAGGTGTGTTGTTTTAAAACAAAATAAAAAGGAGAAGGAGATGATGGTTCGGCAATTTCAGAAAAGAAAGAGAGGGAAGAGAGAGGAAGTGGAGAGAAGAAGAAGAAGAAGGAAAAAGAGAGGAAGAGGCGTGTTTTCCTGACGATCCGACCGACCGATCGACTCAACGACTGCGGATTCTAACTCCCCTCGTCATTCCCTACGGTGAGAACCCGTTTTTTTATCGTTTTGGGTTTGAATTTTAGGGTCTGAGTTTAAACGGTTTGATTAACGTTGGGTTTTGTTTAAGATTGGTTTAAAGATGAATGGTTGAGGTCTGGGGTTCGTTAGGAACGTTTTGGGGCGAAAAGAAAATTTTCCCATTGTGGCCGTGTGGGGCCCACTTGGTCGGTCCTCGGGTTTTACGTGTTCGGGTGGTTTTGGACGATCCCCGAATCGATAATTCACACCCGGAACGAATTATGGAATTAAATTGTGAAAGTTGGAAATTTCGTGTTTAGAAACTTTAAACGTGAATTGAATCGCTCGGAAGTAGGAAATTGATTCCGTCAATTGCATTGGAACCCTTGAATTATTCTAAGATCGTAGAAACGAAAACGGGAATTTTTGGAGCCCCGGAAGGGCGTTTTCCGATCCCAGACAGATTCGCCGAGCCTGGCGAATTGGGCCTTTCCGGGCCCATTATTGACAATGTCGAGTAATTTGGAAGTTTGGGAGTGATCGACATTGTCGGGGTTGCATTTGGGCGTCAAGTTTATTAAAATTCAGCTTTTCCTGCGAACTTAAAAAGTGTTTTAATTGTGTTCATGTTAGATCGTGCCGCCGACCGTGGAAAGGAGAGGCTAGGCGAGTGATCGCGAGCACGCCGAAGCTTGGGCGTTGACTTTTGGGAAAGCGTTAAGAGGTAGGGAAAAGTAGCCGGATCTCGGCCTTGACTAGGGAAAGTTAACAGTAGAAATGCATGTGACACTTAGTGGTGTCGTAGGATAAGTAAATTTGTCGAACAATAGAAATGCAGGCAACACTTAGTGGTGTCGTAGGATACGTGAACGTATCGAACAATAGAAATGCATGGGACACTTAGTAGTATCGTAGGATAAGTGAACATATCGAACAATAGAAATACTGGTGGCTTTTGGTTGTGCCCGTAGGTTAAGTAACTTGTTGTGTTTATGAGGGTGGTCATGTGTGCCTTTGGGGTGTTGAACCCGTATGTTACTGTGTGTGTGTTGAGGGTGGTCATATGTGCCTTTGGGGTGTTGAACCCGTATTTTACTGTTTGTGTGTTGTGGGTGGCCACGTGTGCCTGTGGGGTGTTAAACCTGTATTGTTGCTGACTGTCCTGCTGAGGGGTAGTTAGTCGTGTATTATTGTCGCTATTTGTTGAACCTTGGGTTATGACTGTGATTGCATGGAGGTTGGGGCCCGCCTGACAGAAAAGGGGTCCTGGGTTCGCGCGCGTGGGGGTTGACTAGCCTTCCGACTAACCATCGGTAAAGTTGTGCATTCTTCTGCGATAAGGGGCGGCTCCCCTTCCGACTAGCTATCGGAAAAGTATTGTTGTATATGTCGCGAACAGGTCGACCGCCTGGCCCGACTGCGTGTCGGGGAAAGTTGCGTGGGGCAGGCTCAAGCCCAGCCGGTTAGCAACCAGCACTGAGTAGCTGGAGTGCGATCCTTTGCGATCTTGTTTGTTGTGTGCGATCCTTTGTGATCTTGGGTGTTGCGTGGTTTTTTTTTTGCGTTTTGGGTTGAGGTCGTAACCGCTGTGTCGGGTCTACATTACGCATCCGGGTTTGAGTTGGTTGGGGAAAGTAACAGTTTTCGTGTGACAGTCGGGTTACTTGAGTTTGGGGATAGTAGTCCCCGGTGTTCTGTTTGTTGTTGGTGTTTCTGGCATTTCTGCTAGTATGTCGTAGTCAGTCTGGTATCCGTGGTGGTGAGCGAACGCTCACCCCTAGCTACTTTTCCTACAGGTACTGGTCGCGAGGCGGACTAGGGGAACTCTCGAAGCTTGAAGAGCTGGGAGCGGGAGTTTGGGTTTTTGGGAGTTTAGCGACGTACGCTTTGGTTTTTGTCCGCTTGTTTTGGACGCTTTTCAGTTGTAAAATATTGTTTTTGATGAACTCAAAGTGGTGATTTTAAGCGGTTTTATTAAAATGTTTGAAAATGGTTTTATTGTTTCACCGTTCGCGTTCCGGGTTCGGTCCTACTGAATTCGGGGCGTGACAGCTTGAGAATACTTTTTTCACGACCTCCCAGCTGAGGGAGAAGAACGATACCGGTGGCAACATGTGCAAACCAGGGTTAGAGATGACTTTCAGCTCTTCAGTAGACTATTCTTGGAGCAGGACGTTCCTCAATCAGTTCGAGACGATAGGCACCAGCGATTCCTGGAATTGCGACAGAGAGGCATGACCGTCTCTGAGTATGCAGCGAGGTCCTTATCCTTGTCCCGCTTCGCACCCAGGATGGTGCAGACTGAGGAGAGTCGCTGCCAGAAATTCGAGAGAGGCCTCATTCGATCAATTGCAGATCGGGTTATTGCCCTAAGGACTGAGATGTACTCTACACTGGTAGATCAGGCGTTAGCTATAGAGAGACATTTCCGAGACACCGCCAGAGCGCGGAAGACCAGGCCGAGACCGAGTGGCTTATTGAGGCCGTCAGATAGTCGCGATCCTAGGAGGCAGAGGACCTCAGGATTGTTTCAGCCACAGACCCAGTCCGGTGAGACACGACAGGTTGGAGCAGTAGCGTCTGTTGACCCTGCCCTGGTGGAGCAATTTGCCCTCGAGCAAGCAGTTGGAACGTCTAGGCCGAGACTGCCCGTTGAGTGATGGATCTACACACCGTTCCACAGGTCGGCCTACGAGAGCCGATAAGAGAACGTGCTGTCACAGCAGCAAATTCTTCCACCCCATCGAGAGGAGGACCTCCGATGCGACGGGGTCGAGTGTATGCGATTGACAGGCCCCGAGCTGAGGGACTTGATACCGATCTTGAGATCGCTTAAAGTACCTATGTAAGAAGCCCCCTCGGTCGATCCCGGTAGAATCGGCGAATTCTAACCAAGTTTGACTTTTGGCCGGAAAAGTCAACCGAAGACTCAGGAAGTCATTCGGGACATTTCCGGGGCCCAAAAAGCTTAGCCGTCATCACGGTTAGCTTAGTTGAGTCATTTCCTTCAGTTGACTATAATTTTGTAACAGTCAATTTCTGGTCAAACTTGGACTTTATATCGACTTTCACGACTAAAAATTGGACTGCTGGAATCTTATTAATTTAAAGTGGCTCCCACAATGCCACATGGCATTGGAGGCTTGGATGAGAAGAAAAGGAGTTGAAATGACCTCTTGACCCTCCCTAAAAGCTCTAAAAGGATAAAACTAGCAAAGGGCTTTTGGGTCATTTAGCTTGTAGGTCATTAAAGACAATTGTTGGACACAAATTCAGCATTTCCCTTCATATTTGCTGCAGAGAAATTCTAAAGGGAGAGAAGAGAGGAGCTCTTGGCTTGAGCAAGAAGAAAGAGAGCAAAGAGGGGGGTTTTGGCTCATCTTTCCACCATTTCTCCTTCCCAAGCTTGCTAGCTTCATCTCCTACACATCCTCAAGGTATGGATGCTCTAAACTTCTCATTCCATCCACTTTCAATCTATGGGTTTTGTGGGTTTTGGCTTAAAGTTGAAGAACTAGCTTTGTGGTTGTTACTTGGAGAAGAAGTAGTGAAGTAGGATGTTTGGATTGTGTTTTGGTTGAAGTTTTGATGAACCCATTGAGGGTATTGGTGTTGGGTAACTTTGGGTGAACATTTTGGAGTTAAGAGGACTTGGAAATGGGGTTTTTGTTGTGATTTTCGTGAAACTCGAGTTGGGGAAGAAAGGGGAAGGAACTGGTCAGGTTTGGCGCGGAATGTGACCCGGACCGGGCTAGGTGCCGGCACGGCAGGCCGCACAGAACGGGCCTGGTACCGGCACGGCACGCGGCACAGAACGGACGGGAGTCCGGCACGGTACCTCACACGGCCCGTGTCACACTCCTGGCCGGTCTGTGACGCGGTCCGTGCTGGCTCCCGGGCCGGACTGTGATACGGTCCGTGCCAGGTTCCGGCATGGCTAGCCACACGGTCCGTATGGCATTCCGGATCAGACCTCCAGATCCAAAACCCTTCCTTTTAGCCCATTTTGATTCCTAAATCATTTCTTCAAACCTTATTTCCATTACTTGAGTATTGTTCTATATTTTTGGGGAGAAGAGCATCGTTGAGTTACTCATTTTTGGTCTTATTGTGGTCTAAGACCGTGGTACTGAGCAAGGAAGGAAGGAAGAACTTGGACTCGAGCTAGAAGAACGAAGATCACGCCAGAACCCGTGCGAAGAACGGAGTTGTGACTACCGAGTTTGACAACAGAGTTATAGAGGATTACCAAGAGGTAGAGAAAGTCTTAACTTCTTATTTTAAACACTTAGTATGCATGTTAGGTTAATAAAATCGGAAAGGTCCTAGAATTGCCTATAGGATGCGAATAACTAGAATAATCGTCTTTCAATTATTAATAACCGGAAGTGTCTAGAATGCATGCTTAGGATGAAGATGACTAGTGTAACTCGCTTTCAATTAGGGATGACAACGGGGCGGGTTCGAGGCGGGGACCCCGCGCCCCGTCCCCGCCCCGCTTCCTCGCGCCCCGCTTCCTCGCGCCCCGCTTCCTCGCGCCCCGCCCCGCCCCGCACCCCGCATTGACCCCGCGTTGACCCCGCCCCGCGGGGAAACGGGGATTCCCCGCCCCATTTTCTTCCCGAAAAAAAAATAAAACATTTTTATATCACACAATTATTAATCAATAATTTTAGACAACACGCATATAAAACAAATATCACACGACTTCCGTGTCTCATAATGTGCATATTCGAACTAAGTATTCTATCTTTTAGATATAAAATATAAGTAAGCAAAAATTACCGTTTGACATTTTTGAACTAAGTTTTCTATTTTTTAGATATAAAATTTAAATAAGTAAATATCATATGTAAAAACAATATATTATGTGTTATTCAAAAAAAAATTAATTATTAATATATATTTTTAAATTAATAGAGCGGGGATCCCCGCGGGGCACGGGGCGGGGCGCCCCGCGGGGCGGGGAGTGCTTGCCCCGCCCCCGCCCCGCCAAAATCCCCGTTTACCGCCCCGTACCTCGCCCCGTATAAAAAATCCCCGCCCCGAACCCGCCCTGCACGGGGCAGGGACGTCGGGTCCCTGTCGGGGCGTTTTGCCATCCCTACTTTCAATACTTGGGAATTGATTTATTGGTAGAGGGGTTGTGTTGAGCTCTCGGATTAGTTGTGTGCTAGGTTCACATGCTTGGTTGCTAGTTATTAGGATAATCAAGAGTCTAATGGAACTAGTTTACTTTATGTTTGATTAATTTATTGCATGATTACTTGATTGGTTGAGTGACTGTGTTGATATAGTTGTTGATTAAACGGATGATCGAGTATGACTGGTTGTGCCAAGGGGTACAATCAGGTGATCGATGTACCGATGGTTCGTGGCAGGTAAGTGTACGGTAAGTGTGGAGTGTTATTGGATGTTTTTGCTGTGATGAAAGTGTGATTTGAGAAGTGTTTGTTGATGGATGAATTATAATGTATTTTTTCCGTATTCTTATTCTTGAAATGTTTGTTTGTTCGGTTCGGTACCACACCGGGGGGGGGGGGGGGGGGGGGGGGTAATCCGGTGCCGTTGTGGTGGTTGGAGTTGACAGATACTGTGAGATATTGGTTGAGTATTGGAGCCTAAAGGCATTGGTTACTAGATATTATGGGGATTAATTATTGGAGCCTGAGGGCATTGGCAACTGGATATTATGAGGATTGATTATTGGAGCCTAAGGGCATTGGTTATTGGACCCTACGGGGCAGTTGGTTGGATTACTTTATGAGAGATGGTTACAGCGGTTTCACCCAAGTGTGTGCGTCCTACGGGAGCACTATTTGGTTCCCTATGACATATGGTCCTTTGGAGGCATTTCCAAGAATCCCGATGATAAGCGCCCATTTGGGATTGTTTCTGGTGCCCCGACGCATCTGCCTCCTCTGGACCGAGGGAAAATTTGATATGATATGGGTACTCTGGTGGATCGGAATTATGGGAACCGAGGTGACCCCAGAATCTACCCATGGATCGGAGGCTTGAGAAAGCAAGTGGTTGGCGTGATATCAATTACTCCCTTTTTAATCGTTATGTTACGTTATAATATTTCTATGGAACCTTTCAAGTTACTGTTATCTTTAAAAGTACGGTGCTTATCTTTTTCTATCCTGTTTATTTGATGTTTCACTGTCAATCGTATTATATCATTATTTGAGTTATCTGTTTAAGCAGTACAATTTTGATCTAAGGGTTGAGTTGTTAAGATTTTTCCTACTGAGCGTAAGCTCACCCCCTTTGGTTTCTTACTGTTTTACAGGCGTAGCTGATGTTTAGTGGGTTCGAGGCTCGGGAGCTTTGGACATCTTGGGGTTTATCTTAGAATTATGTTGGTCGTGTGTACTAAACATTATTTATTTGACTCTTTATGTTGAGCTGTGACTCATTGGAAGTTTTGGAACTATTCACCGATGTGGATTTGAGAGAGTTTATCTTGATATTATAAAAGTTTTTGTTAGTTATTTATTGCTTTTCTACTTTTAATTATGGTCACGTCTCGAGTCCGGTCAAAACCGGATTTGGGGCGTGACAACCTATGTACTATTTATCATTGGAGTTGTGTCTGCTGACACTTGAGTATTACACGTGGTTGTATCGTTTTGTGGTTACTTCATGTGGGAGACGAAGGTATGGTAACAAACCGTCTCGTTCCTAAGAACTTGTCGTACTGAAAGTTCCCCTCTCTATTTCAAACGTGTTGACCAAACTTTAAGAACTGAGTTGGGGAACATCAAACGTTCATTGACTACTATCAGCATCGAACACCCCGAGCGGAGAAAGGCTACAGCCTTGACCAATAAACGGTCCGACCGGTCACCAGAGATGACCGAGTGACGATAAGATCAGAGTAGCGCAGCAGAAGCGCAGTGGGCCCATAACCCACAAGCATCGAACCCTACTAAAAGTTTGAAATCTTAAGAATCGAACCTTTGAAAACGACATGCGTGTCTTAACACCCCGGTTGATGGACAAATAGTTGGACGAGTGTGAGTTGCACGTGTAAGGATAGTGTAGATGGTAGTCCCTAAGTTCATCCCAGAAGAGACGATCAAATTACTACCAATTCACGAAGTCAATATCGGAATTGACCCAGGACCAATGACGACGCCGACATCCTGGAACCATGCAGGTTCACGTCGACAGAGCAATCGCACCGAACGTCAGTCTAAAGAGTCAGAAAGACGAAGGACCTGTCCGAGCGCGTCGTTGCGCAACAGCAAGAAGACGCATTACAAGAATCACATCTATTTGTTTATGACTGTTTTACAGGATTGCGTGATGATTAGTGGACTCGAGGCTCGGGAGCTTCTAGGGTCCGGGTGCTTAGAGGCGTTGGTCGTATTTTGTGGTCATGAACTTTGTTAAAGGATTATTATTAATTTTTATGAACCTTTTGTAGAGATTTTATTATAAGTTATTATTTGAGATATTTGGTTGAATTAAAGTTAGATGATTTTATTGGTTTTATGCCCTTTTAGTATTACAACTGCTTCATCCTTAAGTCACGTCTCGAGTCCGGTCAAAACTGGATTTGGGGCGTGACAGTAGGTGAAGCAGACGCCTCCCTTTCTCGAGGTTGTGTTAGATCCTGCGAAATTGTTATCGTTGATAGCTGACGCTTGGTTGTGAACTCGAATCCAATCGGAGGCCCAGCACTGGAGGAGGAATCCATTTTTTCCTTTTAGTGCTACCTTGCCAAAATTGGAGCACGGGTTACTGGCCATATGCAAAGCCCAAAGACGCCAAAGACATCCAAAGCCCCTTCTCCTCCATCGCTTTTGGTTTGAAACGGTCGGAAATCAACCGGAAAAGAAACTGTGCGTCGAAGCCTTAACCCAGAGAAGGGGCGCGTGAGATAGGTACATTCAACCAACTAGCTAGTTGATATGTCAAAATTAATTTTTATTGAAAAGCTATTAATTAAATAATCGAACGATGTACAAGCTAACAACAAGTTGTTATAATGTAGATTAAAATAAATGATCAACCATGACAGATAGAGGTAGGATGAACATTTACATTTCAAGAATTGAAGTATAGGAATGATTTAATACATTCTATTTCAACCGCTGAACACATATTTATTCTAGAATGAAGACTAAAATAGATAGGTAAGAGAGCTTCCTTAAGGTTGTTTGCCCGGAAAAACGTTGAAAACCCTAACAGGGGTTGCGCTCTCTCTGCGTAGCCTCCTCCCCCTCCTCCCTTTTTCTCCACCATTGAAGCTCCTGAAACTCCTGACTCAAAGCGCTCTGTCCACCTTTCCCGGTTACCCTTGAATGGTTTACCTATGTATTGGTTCCAATCTACCATTTTATGGGTTTTATTTTTTTGTCTTTTTTTGCAGCTGGTCTACCTCCGCAGGTCGTCGCCTATCGTTCAATTCGTTCCACGGCCTCTCCCTCATCTCGCGCTACCGATCTTGCGTCGCCGGACCGATCCCGCCCTCGAGCCAGTAGCCACCGTAGCCCCCCTGCCGTTCTCCGGAATATGGGCTCCACGCGCCGTCTTCCATCTGCAGCGACCTCCCGCCCCAGGGTCACCCCTCGCTGGCATGGGTCCGCTCCCTCTCGATGGATCTGGGATCCGGGAGGAGGGACGGTAGGCGGGGGCCTATTTCCCCGGCACCCGAAATCGGGACTCTTAACCCCGAACAATCTTTTGCAGCAGGGAGGTCTCGTGGAATCTGCACTAAAGGCTAATTTTCTAGTAGGTTTCACTGTTTTAGATCGAATAATCTTTTGGCTAAATAAGTTTAGGACTTTGGTTTATTATTTTTTTGTAACGTTGGATCGAGGAACTCTTGAATTTGGATTTGCGAGACAAAGCATACTTCACGTATGGAACCATGAGTGTCTGACGGGCTACGGTCGGTTGTGACAGAAATCTGGCATCCGGGACTGTTATGTTCCTTTTTGTAATCATGATATGATATCGTAACACAATAACTCTTTCCCGTTTCAGAAAAAAAATAGATAGGTAAGATGGGCGAAGACATTAGAAATAATAATTAACTTGTACAGAATTTTTTTGATAATATAATAGTAAAAAGGACAATGTACAGCAGGAAGTTGCATGACAGAACAAGTGGAGTAGTTGCCACTTGCAAATGTAGCATATGCAATCTCACAACCATATGCAACTTTAGCCGCCTGCCCGCTTCATTGATTTTGATTTTGATTTGATTACGACAGAGTTGTTGGGTTACTTTACTCTGCCACTGATTTGCCTTTCTTGTTTAACATAACCACCAATACTTACTCATACGTTGCAGTTGGACACCACATTAACATCATTTACTTTCGAGGTTTTCTGACAAAACAATACAAGACGGCTCTGTCTATGTCTCTCTCTTTTTATCTGATTTCTTCTTTCTGCTTTTACAAAAACATTAACGTAACAAAACCCTCTCTCTTTTCTTGTCCACGCTTCTGTTCCCACTGTGTCAGTAGTAAGGACACTGCACTACTCCAACCCTAACCCTAACCCTATCAGCAACGCACTAGTGAGGTGTAGTCTAGTGTATGCTGTACGTATATTGTGTGTATGGATTTGCCTGTCTCCTTGTCCCTTCTTTCCGCTGTCGTCTTACACATGATGATGATGATATGAATTAATTGTTCCTAATTTTACTCAATATCTCTAGAAAATCTACCGATCTTTCATGTCCCTTATCTCGGCTGTCATAGTCTCATAGACATGGAAATAGATAAATAGTGATCGTTTCAATTCGACCTGATATCGACTTAATTCGTGAATGGGATTATGTACTCAACCGGTGAAGGAATGTAACCAAAAACATACTACCATCAAGAATCATAAGAGCATTCACAACAACGTTGAGATTGAGTTGATTTGTGCCGTCGGTTTCATCTTTTTGTAGAAAAACGGCGTCGAATCTTCAATACACAGTCGTTTGCAGTCGCATCTACAAGGCGTGTTTTCGACGTGGATTATATTGTCGACTCTGATATCGGTCCATTCGACGCAATTCGGGCCATTGAATCGCTGACTATCGATTCGAAAAGCGACACGTGGTGCCAAAATGGTATAGCTCTTAAAAGCCAAAAGTATATTTCAACTTTAATTAGCGAAATGCTTGTCTTTTCCTTCATCGAACATGATTCAACCTCTAAAATCTCCGGCCTTTTTCGTTCCAGTAGAATCGACGGCGACGTAGAATCGCTACTTGCCTTCCTTCCGGACTTGTCTCCCTCGAGCATGTATAATCTTCGGCGTCCACCAATACCTAAAATGCACAATCGACGACGACGAAGCAATCACTCTGGCGAACCACCACATCCTTTCTCCGTCCATGCTATAGATTTTCGAGTATTCATCAATTCTTGTTGGAGATTCTCCAGCGTACACAAATTCCCGCTGCACAATCTCCCGGACAGAATGTCCACCTGCAAGCATGGTCGAGGACAACAACATCAAGTATCCGTCAGGTTCAAAATCGCTGGCCCTGTTTCGCCACTGGCAACCATGGCCGAAGACAACAACGACAAGTACTTGCGAGGCTTCAGCTGCAATTTGGAGTACGCTCTTGATTTGCAGCTCTACTCCAACGAAACGGAGGAACAATTTTGGGGGCAGTAGGAGGATGAGTTCATCCCCTCGACACCCGTGGAAGATACGGTGATGGCCTCCCCCGTGTACAACTGTTCGAACGCATGAGCATCGGGTTCAGCTTCATCGTTTCCGAGTGGGATGACAGACGATGGCCCAACAAGTTGGGCATCAGGCTATAGTGGGCTGCCCATATCGGGAATATAGCGTTCATCACCAGTCATACACATTTGTGTCCCACCACCCCCGCCACAAAAAGGTGCCAGGCGGGATGCAAGCCGACCAATCCGCACGTCCTCGCCTGTACCATTAATGGACTCGCCCTGAGGAGGTTGCATTGGTGTGTGTATGCCTGAACAACTCCGAGAACTTGGAGCATGGGGCCGACCAAAATAGTCATTGGGATGTCATTCGTATAGAGCAAACCCTCACAACCAATCTAACCCCGATGAAGGAGCGGTCAACCAAGAACTGTAAGTAGCATTGAAATACCACAAATCAGATGGTTACGATATTCTAAGGGTACTGGTCAAAGTACATGCAAATCTACTGACACATTATTGGCCAAAAGCTTGTCAAACATCGAGAAGCACCGTCGGCCGCAGCTCTCGGCTTCAGAGTCACTTGTCCAGGAGTTCAGCTTACTTCAGGATAAAGACACCACCAACATGTCGTCCGAGGATTTGGTCACTCATTGGCTCTTTCTTCAGGGCATGACAAAGAGGATCTCGGGGTTGGTGTAATATGTTATTCACGTGTTTTCCTGTAATCCCTCTTTTGATAATCTTGCAAACCTCCAGGTTTATTAATCTAATGCAATTATGTTTCAGGGTGTTGACTATATTTATCATATTATCGCACAATGCTAATAACATTCCATCAAAGAATTACCGCCAAACCACCCCTAAATTAGGCAAACGGAAGAGAGCTTAGTTAAGCATTTAATTTTATTGTTCCATTATTTTAAATTTCCATTTGATAAAAAATAACATTTTTCATGTTATTATTTAAATAAATAAATAAAACGAAATGTGTCAATTGCATATTGGTAATTCTCATGACAATTGACCCATATTAAACCGTGATGGCCTATTTCTACTGTGAACAAAAAACATTTGACTTACGGAAGCGGGTAAAACCATCATTAATTCATCTCAATTGACCGGGAATAGACCAAATCCGTCTATTCCCACTATGGGTGCTCTAAGGAATAATATGGATGATTGAGAGAGAATATATCTCCCATTAAACATAAGAATTGTGTTTCACGCTCTTGATATACACTAAGAGCAATGTCGTACGGTCGTTTTGCGTAATCGTTTTTTTAAAAAAATCCTTGAAAAAGGGTCAAATTCCCTAAAAAATAGTCGTTTGCCAGCTCGATTCCGTGAACCTAGAATGTATCGTTAGTGAATTTGTAGACGATGACAATATGCAGACTCAACGCATGACGGCCTATGAATCGTTGACTACCGAATCAAGGGGTTAGAAGTGGCGAGGCAAGTAAACGTAAAGCCGAAAGTTAATATTAGTTATAAATAAATACCAACAAATTCTTTCTTCTTCACCCCAAAACTGATTGCTCAGCTATGTTTCTTCTTCTCTCCCAGTTTCTTTTTGTCTAGCACATTTACACGAAATAGAGAGGAATAACACAGGTTACAGGTTAACAAGTTGGCTCCGTTTCTCTCTTTCAGAGCTTTTTGCTCTGTTTTGTTATCCTCTTATCGTGATTTTTGTACGATCCCTGGGGTAGTACACAACAGCAAATAAGGTGAAGGAGGTGTAAAGGAAACAAAGAGATCAACGAAGAGCAAGGGTCGATTCCGTAAGAAGGGGAATCACACATAAGTGAAGGCGATCCGTGAGGCAGATGTGGTTGTTCGTCCTAGGAGCTTTGTTCCAGCTATGAAGGTGGCGTCCAGTTCCAGTCATGATGTTGCGAACAGAGCATTTGGAGAGCCGGTTTCCGGTGTGAAGGACGATGCCTCTGTTCCAGCGCCGGACAGAGATACCGCCGATCAAATTCCTCAGAAACCTGGAAACAGAGTTTCCAAGGAGGATGGGACCTTCTCTTTAGTGCTGGGTGAGGGAACGGGTGTTGAGCGGGCTGAGCTTAGCAACGGTGTCTTGGGTCGCCAACAAAGGGCACGGTCGCAGTTCGTCGAGAGCGACTCGGAGTTGTATTTGAGAAATCTGATGTATGCTTACACGGAGGAGTCGTTACGGGGATTGTGCTCACAGTTCGGCGGCGTTGTTTCATCGACGGTGATGAAGCGACCAAACAAAACAGGTTTATTCTTTGGGTTCATCTGATTCAAATCCCATACTGATGCATCTCAGGCTTTAGCATCACTCAATGGGTTTGTTTTGAACGGTCACACCCTATTTTTGGCTTTTTCTCGGCGGCCTTTGGCTTCTCTGGTGACTGAACCAGTCGGGTATGAAAAATAGAGTAAAGGATCTGCTCTGCACGGCGACCAGGAACCGAGGTCAGGAGACGTCCAACGGGCTGTGGGAGAGGATGTGGCCTTGATATCTAGACCTTCATCTCCGTTAGTTCCGTCGTCGTCTATGGTTTCCGGTGAGCAACTCCGGTCAAGTCCAGCCATCCTCGCGGTTGATACTGATCCCGCGAATCCAGGGATCACGATTGGGATTCTAATTACGGGGATTGCGACTCCTAAAATCACGGGCGTGTTATCGTCGCAATTCACGGACGATCAAATGACTTCACCAGACACGGCACCGCAGATGGTCGAAGACGAGTCTGGTTTGACACACGGGCTGGAGGATGAATTGGGCCCTGTTAGTGAGGTTGGGCCTGACTCAAGTGCAGGTCAGATTCCTGATCAGATTGGGTTGGGCTCACCTAAGGGGGAGTTCGGGCCTTGTTCTGGTGGGTCTATGGAATTAAGCCCAGCTGAAAAAGTCCAGTCGATGGCTCGTGAAGACCCAAGTTTGGCTATCGTTTTCAATCGTATTGGAAATGATCTCGAAGTCAATTTCTCCCGAGATGGTGAACCGACCTTGGAAATCGGGCTTCAAGGAAGTCTGTGGAAGGAAGCCTTGGAAAAACCGGTAGCTAATTCAGAACCAAAGAGATGTGGACGTCCAAAGAAGGTTCGGTCGAAGGTAATTGCAAAACCAACCGTTGTTTATCGGAAAAGAGCCAGGACCTCTACTGATATAGGGGTTAAAATGGGACGTTTCTCTGTGGACGTTGCCAAAAAAGATAGCTCGGGTAATTGGAGCTCTCGTTCGAAAGTTGGTCATAAACCTGTTGATTTTTGTGCTTTGGCGCTCGAACATGATGAGAGTAGGAAGGACAAGGAATACTTCGAACCGACTGCAGCTCAAGCTTTATCCCCTGTTCCGGTTTCTAACCGGTTTATTTGTTTGAACCCGGATAGGAAATAGGCAAGATGTAATTACTTCTTGCTCGTTGTTTTCCTATTCTGTTTTTGCTCTTTGAAGCTGTAATGGTTTGAGGAAAGAATCTGTTTAGATATTTTCTTGCTTTGTTCTATACCCTTATAGAACAATTGCTTAATAAAATTTTCGCTTATCAAAAGAAAAAAAAGAATCTCCGGATGCTGTAGTTGTAGAAGAAATGCGAAACACGCCGATAAAATATATGTGATTTTGAGTTATTTTCCGTCCATCCACACCCGATTTTATGGCATCACATTACTGCAGATTCTTTGAGAAGTAACTTGCTGCAGACTCGTCATCGTCCATCGTCCATCGTTTTACGCCTATCCATACCCGATTCTCCGTTTTCACAAATAGAGTACTCCAACAACACGAACATGCCACCCAGATTCTCCTGCCTGAGTCATAGCATTAGCCATGCGATTGTGAGGAAGATTTTTGGGAGTAAGATTATATCCCGTCTCTGGTGCATCTAACATTCTTGCCCCCCTGCATACTTATTGGACCTATCCTTACTTTGTTTTTCCATGCCTCAAAATATATTCAATATGCATCTTGATAGATAGCCCTTGGAAAAACAAAACCATTGGTGCAAAAATGAAGAAAATTGGAGTTGAAACGAAATGAGATTGATTAAATTAGTAAACGGAATAAAAAAAGACATTTTCCATAATACGACACGTGACACATCATTATTACAATATTACCCTCATTAGCTATCAGAGTGACATGTTAGTTGGAGAAAAAAACAAATAACAATTTGCATTACGCAACTTTCAATCTCCACCATTATTTTCCTCATCCAACGCCTCACATGAGGTCGTACTGTAGCACACCGATCATATATATATATATATATATATATATATCAGGTGCGAACCTCCTTTGCGATGTGAACCTGCGAACTCTAAATCTGATTTGAGAAAATCGCGAATATAGTTTGAGAAAATACCATCCCAGTTTGAGGATTTTTTTTGAGAAAGCAGGATTTTAGTTTGAGAAAATAACGAACCCGGTTTGAGAATTTTTTTTGTCTGTGAATATTCACCTCAAACGGAGAATACTATTTTCTCAAACCGCATCCACTATTTTCACGAGTTCGCAAATTTACACCAAAGAAGGGATTCACACATGATTCACTCACAAATGATCAATCCCTCAAGGCCAGAGATGGCCTCAAGATCAACTTCTACATTACAGAATGAGTTCGTGAACCTCAAGTCTGCGTTAGAAAACTCTTGCCACGAAAGAAAATAGTTGCAGGCCCTGCTTCTGCATAATCTGCTCTTCTTCTACTGCAATTCGATTGTCTTTGCATTTTAATTCTTAATTTCTCATGTTTTTATGCATCATCTCCATGTAATTGGTCATATTGTTCTAGATCTTCTGAACATTGTAATCTGGCTGCATTTGTAGCATCCGCAACATCCAATCTTTGGAGGTACTGGATTATAAAACCTCGCCGATAAAAAAAATAACATTACAAATGTTTAAAACTTTCATGAGCAAATTAATATTACATTTGGAAGTTTAAAAACATATAATAGGATAAAATGACAATGGCTACGAAAAAATAAGTTTACCATGATAAATAAATAAAATAATAAACAAAAGCCGCCGGGTCAGATACAGCACCAATGCAAATCAGTCCCCACCACACCAGTACGTGTTGTTTAGTACATGAATGTGGAAACTCCATTAATTTAGAAAGTCATCAAAACTAGTTTAATTCTCTGAAAAGTATATTGCTATCAATGTCACAACAAAACATGACTCTAAACATAATTAATTAATTGACTAAAGTCACTTGAGCAAGATTGAAAATCTTTGCCTTTTTAAAGTGTTTGGGTTGACACATATCTTTCTCCCATGTCATCATGTTTTTTGTTCTTCTTCAACAACAAAATCTACACAAGAAATTACAGAAAAACACATGAGTTTCACTCACATTGATTAAATCAAGGGCTGAAAATAAGAAGTAATCAATGTGGTTAATGTAATGGCAGTGTGGTTGTAAAGCTGGTTCATGTTCACAAACAAAGTGGCAATTGGTTGGAAAGTATTAGTGGCCACTAGCAAAAAAAGAAGCTTTTTTTTGCAGTACAAATATGTGCATATTCTTAGCATCAAGGTCAATGCTCACATGTTTGCTGATAAGGATCCACACATATTCTTAACCTAGTGTGTATATATAAAACTATTATACATTTATGTAAGCCATTTTGTTTGTATTGTGCAATAATCCAAAGAGTTCATTTTTTGTATCGCCCCATGTTCTGTATTGCTTTGCATTTGTAGATGTAAATCATTAGATGACATATCCCATGTTTTGTATTGTTTTACACTTGTAGAGGTGCATCTTTATATAATGTATCCTATGCTTGCTATTTTGACACTCTTCTTCCTACTCGAATACTAAAAATATAATTGTGTTAATAAAAAATTTCAATTTATGAATTAATACTAATATAGAATTTAATATTAGTTAGTAAATATAAAATTATGGCAACAAATTAAATGTCGTCGTGTTAAAAGTAGTTCTACAAAACAGTTTTTCGTGGATCTTGGTTCCTCTCTTTTCTTGTACGGCCATTGCTCCGTCCCTGTAGATCCTTTTTGACAAGTTTCCTTGTTCCTCCTCTTTACTAAATTTTTTAGTACTATTCACCGTTCATATGATATTATCCAAGCCTTTGATTGAGCCACACCATCATATGAGCACTCTTCTCTCATGCCACCGGTCTCGCTACTGAATTTTATCAAACCAGTATGCCCGAAGAAGACATGACATCATCCGCCTCATCTATCGCTTTCGCCTCTTGTGTTGCCTCCGTCTCTTGCGACGCTTCATTCTCTTGCTCCGCCTCCACCTTCGTCTCCATCATCATTGTTGCCCTCAACGCCATCGTCCTCCAAGTTTCCGCCCAGTCTGTTACCATCACCGCAATAGTTCATCCCATCCCCTCGGTTACCTCCCTCATAGTTTATAGGCTTGCGAGATTCAATCACAACAATGACCATGATTCTCTCTGCAGCTAGCCCTAGCCCCCACTACGTAATTACCTTTCCCCTTACCGATCCACATGTCACCGCCAGCATCGTCGCTTCCGACTCTTGTGCCTCTACCTCGACAGCCACCAGCGCAGCCGCCCTTGGCACCACCACCACCACCTCCTTTATCAACAGAGCCGTTATCGTCCTCGCATCCCCCGCCATTAGATCCGCCACCGCCATCTCATCCTCCTCCATCAGAGGCACCACCGCTACCTCTTCCTTCGGCACCAAAATCTCCGCATCCACCTCCTATGGAACCTCTATCGCATGTCTGCTTCCTCAATCGTCTACCGATCACTCACGATCATTGGAGGCTTGACTCTAGATTATGCGCCATGACTGTGGCACATCCGATCAGTCGGGGAGTCCGCACAAAGACGACCCATTCCCATCCGTTGAATCGAGACCCTAACACTCCGCTTGGAGTCAGGGAAACTGGAATCACCAACTGCTTCTAGTGGCTACCGGTGCGTACTCGGCGCACCAACCCCGTCTACTGGATCGAGACTCTGAAAACCTCGAGGTGTGTGGGGACGCATACCTCGCCTTATCGAGGTCGGTATAAATCTGAAACTCTGGTTCTCCCGTTTTCTTAGGTTTTCTCTGAATGCCTGGTATCCCTTCAAACGTCTCATAACAGATATCCCGAGCACTTTCAGATCGAGACAGGAAACAAACCTCGTGTCACTTACAAAAATGTGAGTCAAAGCAGTAATCCATTAGATTGTCCCTAGATTAATCGGGTCTCTGGTTACAGGGTTAGCATCCGGTATCTACGGGTCATGACTGTTGTCTCACCCTTTTATTTTCGATACTTCTTTATTTTTTACGATTATGCTTGTGAATGTATTGTCGTATTGTAATCAATAAAGTCTCCCTTATATGATAAAAAATGTCATTATATTTGGAAGAAAAATAAAAAATTCAAATTCTATTTTTTTTGGGAGAAATAATGGAAATATTTTTAAAGCATTAAGATGGTCGCATAACTGCTACCACCATACAATCCAAGGAAACTACAATAATATTGAAAAACAAGAACTGAAACGTGAATTTTGTTCTTGGACATAGGGGCGGTCGGAGGGGGGAAACTGCGGTAGCATCCAGAGATACCGATACATCATACTTTAACCAAAAGTACTGGCCGAGCAGACCAATTGAATATTTAGTAATGGTGGACCGATACCTCCCCCGGGAAATCAGCGTGCGTCGTCCTCCATTGACTGATACTGGCAGGGCTCCTAAACGCGTGAGTGCTGACCCCGAATTGGTAGGGGAGAATCTTGTCGACTGTTGGCGGAAACGTTGCCACGTTACATGTAAGGAGGCGGTGCAGCCGTCCTACCCCTCCCTAGACCCCGTTGGACTCATTCCGCGAGGCGAGGGTGTTGGAAGCCCCTCGCCGGTGCTGTAAATGATGCACCATCCCTCATCGACTCTCCACAGATGCGAGAGTCCGTCGAGAATTGGGTCGTGCCATGACCCAGACCAGGATCGGCCCGTCCATCCCCTGACCTCAACCCAAAAGACTTGCTAGCCCGTGCCTCCCGACCCGGTTCGATTCTCTGATGGGTGCCCAGTGGATTGACACTCAGGCCCATCGGATCCACCCCGAGCCCAACACCACCTGGGTCCAGCATTTGACGCAACCTACCCCGTCCAGCAGGCGCCCCCGGCCCACCAAGGCTGTCGACTCGTCCCCAACTTTGACTCGTCACCGAAACCCTCGTTTGTGGTGTTCCTCCTTTTCTCGGGCCGGAATCTTCCCCGAGGCATGTACCTGATACGTTCGGGTCGACCCGCCTATGTTGCAACCCCATTATTTGGGCCAAGCCCATAGGTCTGACCCACCGAGTCCGGCCCACGCTTGTTGGCCCAAGTGGCCCATCATCTGAGGAAACCCTAGAGGGGTTCTTCCGGCCCGATCTCCACAGCCACACAGCCACACAGCCGCCGCCGTCCTCTCTGTCGACGAGCTCTCCCTCGCCAAGAATTCAATCTGCCGTGCACGGGGTCCCAAGGTTAGTGGTGGGCATAACAACCCAGGATGACGACGGCGTCCTGGCTCCCTAATCCTCCATGACCTCGGTGTTAGACCCCCCCACCAGAGTGCCCAATCCTCATCCCGACTCCCGGGTTTGCCATGGTCTGCACATCCCCCATTGTTGCAGCCCCCGATCACCCTTGTTGGAGGTCTTCAAGTCCTCCTCTTCCGTCCCTAATAGATACCAGAGAACGAAACATACAAGCCAGCGAGGTAGAGGAGACACCACTGCCTCAGAATCCCTGCCGCTCGACCTTGGACGGCTGTCGAAGTTGTCGAAACCCACGGATGCCGCCCTCCCTTCGCTAAACCCTAATCGCATATTAGAGTAGCACTGTTCTACAAATAGATATGTGTAGTTTGTGTATATTAATGAATTTGTAAATTCTATGTATATATTGATATTTAAAAAGCCATGACAATTGTTTTTTTTCTCTTCACTTTATCGTATTGAAATAATTTGAGGAGTGCTTGTCATATATCATATATCAACATGAAGACATTCATATAATTTATTGAACACATAAAGCAAACAATATTATGACAGATTCTAAATTTGTTAGACAATAATATCACATACTTCAGACCGAACAACACAATTTAGTACGCACAAACTATACAATATGCACATCACACTGTCAGATTTCTTACATGCTAATAAATGTGCAGGTGCTGGCCCTATTTGGAATAACATTCTGGCAGGCCGAGAGCTTGTGAAAGAGAGCTTTTGGAGACGAATTGGACCGGGGGATGAGACTCGGGTCCTAGGGAGTACTTGGATTATTTCGGACTCGGGGGTAATTGAACAGGAGCCGGTGGATCAGGCCGGGCCGACCCTTCAATGGGGCGTTCGGTGGTGAGGCCAATTCAGGCGGGTTGGAGGAAGCCGGTAGGAGAGCAATGGAAACTTAATGTCGATGGTGCAGTTCTAAGGGAGGGATGGCGGTGTGGATTTCGTGTACAGAAATTCAAGGGGGAGCTCTGAGCCTTGCATTGTAGGGTCTGGCTCGAACCCGGAGGTCATAGAAGCTCTAGCAGTACGTGAAGCACTTCAGTGGGTGTCTAGGAAGGTCTGGAGAACGGATCCATCGAATCTGATTGTTTTGGGGTGGTGGCGGCTATTAATGGTGGGGAGAATTTACTCATCCGTTTGGGGCTATTATTGCTGACTATAGACTATTATTACGAGGCTTAATTGGAGTTAATATAGTTCATATATGTTGAACTACAACAGAGTAGTTGATACGCTAGCTAAAAATGCTTTGTTATGAACAAATATGGTGTGGGATGTAAGCTACCAGAATCCATTTGGGGTCTTCTGGCTCTTGATGTTGAATAATATATCCTATAATTATTTAAAAAAAAACCGTGCACATCACACATGTAAATAATGCAATATTTGACTCAAATTCAAATTCAAGACTTATAATAAATGTGAGACTTGAACCATTCGGGTGTCCCCTTAATACTAATAATAATAAACTATTTAGAAAAATGAAAAGAATATAAATTTTTCTTAAAACATCTGAAAAATATCAAAAACCATAAATTTGAATTGTTTGGTTATTGTTTTAATCGATGATTTGATCATTAAAATATGTGACAAAAATTCAATTTCTTTAAGTTAATGAAGTAGAGAGTATTTTACTTTATTTCAAGAAAAGAGTACTGCTACATTCTAAAATTTATATTTAGAAGGATGAAATTGATATATTTTTGTTTAAAAATGGAAATAGTTCAATATTATTTTGTGCCTAATACCCTAAACTTGAAAGTAAAAGAATTCTTGAAGTTAAGAACTCTAATACATGACAAGTAAGCATCAATCAACGTGATGATTTCAAGAGATCTCTTTGCTTATATATATATCTGTATTAAACATATAATAAATTGTTGAAAACTATATCATTTACAACGTTATGTTGAGCATATATAGACGAAAACAAAATTCCACCTTTTTATCTTAAGATCAGAGAGAGAAATAACACTTTGGGCTACCATTGTTGTTGTTGTAGGGAATTGATGGTGAAGGTGATGGTTTAGGTAATTAATGAAAGTCCAAAGTGGCTTTAAGCAACATTAAATTAAAGAAAACTCTATGAGAATAGGGCATGGCTTCCTAATAGAAGCAAGCAATAAACCAAACTTGTTCATACCTGCTACATCAAAAGCATGTTGGATCCACACAATTATTCTATTTCTTCATAAGTTTATATTTATTTATGTATTTATTTTGCGTAGGAACTTGTTAGGGTTGGTAAAGTATATGCCATAAGAGCATCCACAACACTGACCAGAGAGCTGGCGGGGAGTTGTTGGCGGTGAGTAATTGACGACAAGGAAGAGACGGGGAACTGGCAGGGTGTTGGCGGGGAGGACGCTGGCGGTGAGGATCGACTGGGAGCTCAACGCCAGCACTTAGCGTCGGCGCCAACAGCCAAAAAATCCATTTGCCTTATTATTTGTTCTTGAAAAATAAAAATTAGTTTTGAAAATAACAAAAATATTAATGTCCTTATCTTCAAATGCTATATAAATATGGATGTTTGAATCAAACAACAACACTATTTACATATTAATGTCCTACTACTATCGAATAATTTGTCTCCCACATTTTTTCGTAGGAATGACCAATGACCGAGCCAACGATTTCGATATGGATGGAATTTTGGATGGAGTACTGGAAGAATGCATGTCCACCGACTTCGTTGACGGTTGGTTATAGGACGCAATGATCGAATCTCCACCACGTAAGCGAAACTACATCGCACGTGACCGAGAAGGCGCGAACGAACATTTAATGAGCGACTACTTCAACACGAACCCTGTGTACAAGGAGGTGCACATCCGTCCTCGTTTCAGAAAGCAAAAGGGTGTGTTCCTCCGAATTCTTCATGCATTAGAGAATCACGATAAGTATTTCACGCAACGGTTCGACGCTATGGGTAGGGTTTCCTTATCTTCTTATAAAAAAATGTATTGCGGTCATTAGGTAGTTATGTTATGGAATTGCAACTGATAGATTGGACGAGTACTTGAAGATAGGCGAAACCACGACTTTGCAATGTTTTGAGAAAATTTTGCAGGGGAATTATTACAATCTTCGGTCCTACGTATCAGTGTAAACCAACACGGACTGATAATTATTACATTTTGGCGGTTAATGAAGCGCGAGGATTCCCGGGAATGCTTGGCAGTCATGACTGCATGCACTGGGAGTGGAAGAATTGCCCAATGTCACTTCGGGGCTCCCATTCAAAGAGGGACCACATGAATCGACCAACCGTAGTTCTAGAGGTGGTTGCCACTCGTGACCTATGAATTTGGCACTCTTTCTTCGGTATGGCGGGTTCAAACAATGACTTAACTGTGCTCAACCATTACAGTCTGTTCACAGAAGTTATCAATGGTTGGCAACCACCGGTTCAATATACGGTAAATGGCACCCATTACACACTCCCGTATTATCTTGCTGATGGCATTTACACTTCATGGACAATTTTTGTGAAAAGAATTCCATTAGCTCAAGGACCGTAACAGAAGAAGTTTGCTGAAGTCCAAGAAGCGTGTAGGAAGGATGTGGAACGAGCATTCGGTGTACTCCAAGCTCGGTTTCACATGATCACTCGACCGAGTCGCTTGTGGATGCCTTGTGACCTTGGCTTGGTGATGAATGCATGTGTTATCATGCATAATATGATAGTCGAGGCAGAACGTCATACATATGATAGCTACATTGAACCAACAGATGAGGGTGCGCCAGGTGAACCAAATTTTGCAGAAGGAAGCTTCGTCCCGTCCTATGTCATACTTGGAAACACCCAGAGGATGCAAGATGAACGCATGCATTATCAATTGAAGGACGACATCGTCGAACACATTTTGAATAAATTTGGAGACGCTTAACTTAGTTTAATTCGCTTCGTAGTGCAAATTTCGATCGGTCACCTTGTATAAGTCCTTCTATTTTTATGCAATTTAGTTTAATTTAATTCTATATTTTGGGAATATTTTAATCAGACCACTAGCGGCTCCCCGTTGGTAAAAAATCATCTATTGCGCGGTGCTGGCGTTTCCCGCTGACGGTGCGGTAAAAAAACATTATTTTAATGCACACCGCCAGCAGCTCCCCGCTAGTGCCGGCGATGAGGTTGTTTTGCTTCGAATGTTTGAAAACTCTTAAATCAAGGCCAACTGCACGAAAGGAGGAGGAAATGCATTAAAACAACCTTATTCCGGGATCGAAAAGCTTAAGATGTGGGCTTAAAAATATCGAAAACCGATGCATTTTGCGACCACATCAGGCCTGTGGATCCTTGGGAGGCCGACACTTTCGGCCTCTCTCAAGACCCTTTTGGTTCCTATCAGAGGGATCAGGTTAGCTAGGATTCCTTCCTGTCTGCTCCTACGACTCAAGGCAACATCCGGAAACGAAATTTAGCTCATTGAACTCGTTTTATGGTACGTATATTTCATGTTCAATTATTTCTATTATGTATTGCAGAATACTTGTTTTTCCTAATCATGTCTGTCGGAGTATTTGCTTTCAAACGGAGGCTCTCGGTTTTTATCTCTGATTCGTTTCGGGTCCGCCATTGATGCTCATAATCATACTTTGAGATTGTATAAATGAATACCTGCCCTTTAACAAAAATAAATAAATAATAAACCACCAATTTCGAATTAAATAAAGGAAACCATTATAAATACTCCTACTTCACGAAAACCATCCCTCTCCCTAAATTCCACCCGACGCCTATACATAAAACCGCCCTCCCACTTCATTCTATGCTTGTCGTTTTATATCACATTAAAAGGAAAAAGAAACAAGAGAAAAAACTCTCTTCTCTCTCTCTGAAATGGGTAGCTCAGCCTCAGGCCAATGCTTATCTCTCAAATCTGGAGCGACCCATTTCATATTTCTCGCCCGTTCGGAAGAAATTATCTTTGCTCAGTCCGTTTCAGTTTGTCTCTGTTCTTTAATACCCGATTCATAGCTGTTTTATTTTGTTCATCCTTTTCTCAGTATTTACCATCACTAAATTTCGATTTCTGTTCACGATTGCCATTTCTTCGTCAAAGACGCAGACTTTCTCCGAGTCTGGAGACACCCATTTGACCACTCACCGCCGGGGAGGTTTCCGACGAGGTAATTTCATGTGGGTTTTTTGTTTTGATTTCAGTTTTGCACTTGTTTGATTTTATCGTGAACGTTTTGTATTTACTGAAATTAGTTTCTGTGTTATCTCATCGATCTGCTTGTGTTTATGTTTTGTTTTAAAACGTTTAATCTTGTGGTATTGGTTCAGTGAGCGGGTGTGACTGTTTTCTAGTTGTGAAGGGGATTGTGATGTTTGATTGATGGGTCTCTATGGTCTGATCCCAACCTACCCCTTAATTATTTTTATTGTTTTAAGTACTGGTCCTGTTTAGGGTTTGATGTTGAAACTATAAAAAAGGTTCCCTTGCCCAGAGAAATGAGCTACTTGTTTTTATGGATCAGTAAAGCTTGTTTTGGTGAATCCAATATTAAATGCCCATTTTACTGTTTACCCTAATGCTCTTACTTGCAGATCATGATTTTGCATTTTTGTTTTCGGTTTTGTCTAGAGATTAAGGTATAAATCTACATATAGTAATCTGCCTATGTTGTGTCTTAGTCCTCTTTTCTGTTTTTGAGTTTCTCATCAGTCCATTAATATTATCCTTTGACGGCGTTCCCACTCTCCTACAAGGTTGTATAGTTTCCCCCGATATTATTGCATAGGATCTCTTTGGTTTGCATTTCATGCCATGGTATGTGGAATTTTTGAATGTGTTTTTGTGTGCTGAGTGGTCTCTTAGTACACTTACATCACATCTTAAGTGGTAACTGAAGGTAATTTCAGTTCAATTTTTAAAAAATACATACCATATAGATGTTTTTCCTCACGAACGATCTTAAGTGGTATTTTTCTTGTGCAATAGTTCTCAGTGAACTCCTTCAAGCTTCAAGGAATTGAAGAAGGATAGAGTCATATGACAAGTCCTGGATCTCAGTGAAGTGATGTTTTGAGGAAAAGAAAATTTGTCGTAGCTGCAAGCAGTAACATGATAGCATCACTATTTACTTTTTGTCACCTGGGTTTTTGAACTCTGGAGGTGGTTTGTGATGGTGAGATGCAAATATTGCATTCTAGTTTATGTTCAAGTCAAGTAGATAGGGTTTGTAAGTTATTTACATTATGTTTCTCTATTTAATGAGTTCTGAACTTCTTGGTAGTAGATGAGTGCCTGGTTTAAGTGATATTAATGTATAATAGACATAATATTTGCAATGACAGTAATTTATGTGTTTCCTTCAGCATCTGTGACAATCTAAAACTGTTATGCATGCTTGTTTTCAGTCATCTTCATTTATATCTTATTTAACCCTGTTGTTCATACTTTAGCAGCCAGTCTCTCTCTGTTTCATTCATTTGACTTTACTGTTTATGTGAACTTCCTCCTGTAGGTTCATTTTAGTTGCCTTTTTTGCCATGGAAGGAGAAACATCTTGGGTGAATCATAGCTATGATGAGGTGAGAAGAGATATTAGGGATTTTGATTCATCTTCAGAGCTCAGTGATGAAGGTGGTGATGCAGTTTCTGTGGACTCAATCCTTCCCGATGACTTGTTGGAGAGAATCCTTGCTTATCTTCCTATAGCAAGTATCTTCAGAGCTGGTTCTGTTTGCAAAAGGTGGCATGAGCTAGTCATGTCAAGAAGGTTCTTATGGAACCCTTCACATGTCCTGTCCCAAAAGCCATGGTACTTCATGTTTACAAGCTCTGATGAACCAATTGGCTATGCTTATGATCCCATCCTCAGAAAGTGGTACAGTATCGATATCCCCTGCATTCAAACATCCAAACTGTTTGTTACTTCTTCTTGTGGTCTGGTTTGCTTCATGGATAATGACAGTCAAAGCGAGTTATATGTCTGCAATCCAATCACAAAATGCTGCAGAAAGATCGAGGGCTCACAAGGTTCCAAATATTCTGATTATAGTGCACTTGCTATCTCAGTAGACAGAGTATCACATGGATACACAGTCTCAATTGTGAAGTCTAAACAAGTCCCCGGGAATTTTTTCCAGTGGGAGCTGTCGATCAATGTTTATAATTCAGAAACAAGGATGTGGATGACCTGTTGTGGAGAAGTGCTAAGTGGGTGGAGAGGCGGTGATGAGAGTGTGATTTGTGGTGGGATATTGTACTTCCTGATTTACTCAACTGGAGGTGGGATGGGTATGGGTGGACACGAAAATCGGCATGGGCTTATTGGGTATAATCTTTCAAGCCGTAATTCCAATGGTATGTTGATAAGGAGTTTCATTTCAGTACCTTGCCCTCTTACATGTGGTCGGTTGATGAACTTGAAAGAGAAGCTGGTTATGGTGGGTGGAATTGGGAAACAAGACCGGCCGGACATAATAAAAGGGATTGGGATATGGGCTTTGAATGGGAAGGAGTGGCAAGAGGTTGCTAGGATGCCTCATAAGTATTTTCAGGGGTTCGGGGAGTTGGATGATGTTTTTGCTAGCAGTGGTACTGGTGATGTCATATACATACAGAGCTATGGGGCTCCGGCGCTTCTCTTATATGACATGAATCATAAACAGTGGAGATGGTCACAAAAGTGTCCGGTGACAAAAAGGTTCCCCCTTCAACTCTTCACTGGTTTTTGCTTTGAGCCCAGGCTTGAAATTGCTTCTTGACTTGTCAGCCGCTGATCTTACCTGCTGCTATGGACCGTATTGTATGGATTTATCGTTTTTGTTTTGCCCACAGAAAAATCATGAGCAGATGGTGCGAGATTGGGAATGGTATTTGCATTTCGATATATTGGGAGTAAATACAAATTTATGGGGTAGAGTTATCAAGATTCAAATCAATTCACTTGTGAAAATGGTTGTGCTATTTCTGATATCCAAATGTATCCATGCATTGATAAGAATCAGGTTGACCTTGTTTGGTTTCTTACCGGTTCAAATGACCCAAGTTGAAGTGGGGGATTTTCTGTAAGAATGTATTTGGAAATGATATAGTTTTCGTTTGATTTGCTTCCATAGTGACATATAGATTCTTGTCTCAGTTAAATGTATGATTTTTATTTTGACGAAAAAGGAGGTTGATAGGGGTTGTTTTGGACAGCGGTGGAATTAGGGTTTGGTAGCCGGTACGAGAAGGTTGAAGAAGAAGAGAGAAGAGAGAAGAGAAGGACGGAGAAAGAGTTGAGAGAGAGAGGATATTTGATATGGACTATTGTGGAGTCATGCTCCCTTTATTCTCCCGTACAACTTAAATAGTTGAAATGGGGAAGATGATCAAATGGTAAAGGGCCATGGGCTTGGTTGAATATAAGGCCCACTTACATTAAACATAGAATTGGAAAGAAGCCACGTAGGGCCCATACAATGACTCGTATCACTGTTCCTCCCTTCGAAATGGTTCGTGTCCTCACGAACCTATGTTGAACTCAGGAAACTTAGCCTGCACGTCATAGCTGAACTCTCATGTAGAATCTTTAGGAAATGAGTCACTCCTCTGGATGAGTTGTGTTGTAGCTCTATTACCGCTCTTCACTATTCGACAATCCAAGACTGCTATTGGTGTTTTGATGCGGCTTCCATCGGTTATTGTTTTCGACATCATCGTTTGAGCAACTTGAGACCTAATGTGTCTCTTAAATTGGGATTTATGGAATGTGAGATGAATTCTTGATGCAGGAGGGAGATTCAAGCGATAAGCCACTGCTCTAATACGTGCTAGCACTGCGAAAGGATCATAGTGTTTTGGGATGTGTTTCTGGTTTGTTCTTTTGGCACGGGACGATTGTCCATACGGGTGGAGCTTCATATTGACCATATCACCAACTGACAAGGACTCCAAGTTCAGTAGTGCGATGACAGTCTTTGGTTTCGTCTCCAGTCTGAGATCGCATTCGATCATATCCCATAGAGAGATGAAATTTGAGGAGCTAGAGTGCCTCCTCCCTGATAGCCAAACTATGATCAAATGTGGCGATATCCAAACTGCCAACATAATACATAAACATAGCAGGAGGGGCTGGCCATACAAGGCCTCATATGGTGAGGTTTGAATAGAAGAATGGAAATTGGTATTGTACCACCACTCGGCTAAAGGAAGCCATTTGACCCAGTGCTTTTACGAGTCACCACACATGCTGATAACAATAGCGGAATTGTATTGTATTCGATGAATAAACCTACAATGTACATGTGTATATATAGTGGTGTTGTACCACTAGGGTTTCCTAAACCCGATGTTAACCCTAACGAGCCACATGGGATGGGCCTATACAACATATTCTAACACCCCCCTCAAACTCAAGATGGTGGTAATGAACCCAAGTTGAGTTTGTCAACTAAAGGTTTGAACTTTCTTGGGATTAAAGCCTTGGTGAAGATATCTGCAATCTGATCGCTAGAGGAGACAAATCGGAGAGCGAGGATGCCCTGATTGAGATGTTGTCTGACAAAGTGACAATCGATCTCAATATGCTTGGTGCGTTCATGGAAGACATCATTATGAGAAATCTGAATAGCACTCTGACTGTCACAATGAATGGTAGTGGCTGACTTGTGAACAACACCCATGTCATGTAGTAACCAACGAAGCCATATGAGTTCGGAAGTAGTATCAACAAGGGCTCGATACTCAGCTTCCGTGCTGGAGCGGGCAATGGTTGTTTGTTTCTTACTTCTCCAAGAAATCAAAGAGTTACCAAGAAAGAAACAGTAACCTGTGGTAGATCGTCGGTCTGTGGGATCGCCTGCCCAATCTGCATCTGAATAGGCATGTAGAACTAAAGGTGAGCCATAAGAGAAATGTAGTCCTTGTGTTAAGGTGCCTCGAACATAGCGCAAGATCCGAAGAACGGCCTCATAGTGAGTAGTGCGAGGTGCGCACATGAACTGACTGTCGATGTGGACAACATATGCAATGTCAGGCCTAGTAACAGTGAGGTATACCAGCCCTCCAACTAATCGACGATATAAAATGGGATTCTCGAGAGCTTGACCATCTGATGGAAGATACTTGACATTCGCTTCAATGGGAGTGGAAGCGATCTTGCTATCGGTTAGTCCCCCCTTGGAGATGAGCTCGGCTGCATACTTGGCTTGGGACAAATGATAACCAGAGGACAGGGAGGAAATCTCCAAACCAAGAAAGTAAGAGAGATGACCCAAATCTTTCATCTCGAACTGGTCGCTTAGATGACGCTTAAGATCCACAATGCCGATAGCATCATCACCAGTAATGATCATATCATCCACATACAGAAGTAAGAGAGTAAGGCCCCGAGAGGTCCGACGAACAAACAGGGAGCTGTCGTGCAGACTAGAGATGAAACCAAAGACTGCCATCACACTACTGAACTTGGAGTACCATGCCCGCGGAGCCTGCTTGAGTCCATAAATGGATTTGCGCAAACGGCAAACCATGTGTGGGGGATGATCATAGCCGGGCGGAGGCTTCATATAAACCTTCTCTGTAAGATCTCCATTGAGAAAAACATTCTTCACGTCCATTTGAAAAACGTCCCACTGACGACCAGCAGCAACAACAAGAATGGTGCGAACAGAAGTGAGTCTCGCAACAGGAGCAAATGTTTCCTCATAATCAACCCCATGTTCCTGGGTAAATCCACGAGCTACAATACGTCCCTTGTAGCGCTCGATAGAACCATCTGCCTTGGTCTTCACCTTGTATACCCATCTAGAACCGACCACATGTTTGTCCTGAGGTAAAGGTACCAGATCCCATGTATGAGTCTTCACCATGGCCTGTAGTTCCTCATTCATTGTTTGCTGCCACAGGGGGTTAGTGCATGCCTCCCGATAGGTGTCAGGCTCATATACAGATGACACTCTGGAAGCGACACGAGATGGTAGGGTTACCTCAAAGTCCTGGAGGTGAGATGGGAGTTGCCGATGACGTTGTGGTCGAGTCGGTAGCACATGATCCTCTAGCACAAGATCCTCTAGCGGAACATGGTCCACGGTAGGAGGCAGAGATGTCGGAGCACCGGCATGAGTTAGCTCAATGGGAGAACCCTCATCATCATCAGAAAACAGATCAATATCAGGATTAGAAAAGAAAGGAATAGACTCGGGAATGTGAAAAGAAGACATGGAAGAAAACATCTTATGTTCCCAGAATGTGACATGGCGAGATATGCGGAGACGTTTGGAAATTGGGTCCCAACATCTGTACCCTTTGTGTTCGATCCCATACCCAATAAAGAAACAAAGACGAGAACGAGGTTCAAGTTTAGTACGTTCATGAGGTTTTAGATGAACAAAACAGACACACCCAAAGACACAAAGAAGATCATAAACTAGAGGACGACCATACAAACACTCGTAAGGAGTTTTGTTACCTATGACTGAGGATGGAACCCTGTTGATGGTGTAGACGGCTGTGAGGGCAACCTCCCCCCAAAAACGTTCAGGACATGCAGCTGCAATGGTAAGAGCACAGACCGTATTAAGAATATGGCGATGTTTGCGTTCTGCCCGACCATTTGTTGCGATGTATCAGGACAGGAGCGCTGAACGATAGTACCGGTGGAAGCAAGTTGTGTAAGGAAGGATGACTCTTTAAGTTCCATGTCGTTATCCATACGCAGTGTTTTGATAACTTTAGAGAATTGTATACGAACCATGGCAGAAAACTCAGAATAAATTTTGTAAGTCAGATTTATTATGCATGAGATAAATCCAAGTAAAACGAGTATGATCATGAGATAAACCCATGGATTTGTCCCGTCAGTGGATCCTGCACAAGAACATAAGAAGTACGACCAGAAAAGTTAACGTCAAAACCCAAATCACACAATTGACCAACCGATACAAGGTTCAGTGACAAATCTGGGACAAGCAAGGTGTTCGGCAGTGATAGTTGGTCTGTGGTTGCGGTACCACAGTGTGTGGCAAGCAAAGTGGAATTATCAGCAGTACGAATAGATGGAGACTTGATGACCGGGGTTACACATGTGAGCAAATATGACTGAGGGCTCATATGATTGAAACAAGCAGAATCAAGATACCACGTGGATGTGCTACCTGGCGTAGTAGTGGATGAGCTACCTGACGAGGCAGTGTGAGCTGATAGGAACGCTCGTATGTCACCCAAGAGAGCAGTCATGTCAGGAGATTTGGACGACACAGCAGGTGTAGCAGCAACAGTGGATGAGCTACCTGACGAGGCAGTGGGAGCTGATAGGAGCGCTCGTATGTCACCCAAGAGAGCAGTCATGTCAGGAGTTTTGGCAGACACAGCAGGTGTAGCAGCAACAGTGACATTGGGCCTGTTGGAAGGCCGATGATCCCCACGGGAGCCACGCCCCCCCTAAAGTGTTGAGAGGGCCTGGAGTTACCCCATCGAAGGTTGTCTGAGGCAAGAAGGTGACGAGCATGCGTTCTGCATTCTGTTAAGACATGTCCAGATCTGTTGCAGAACGTACAGTGGGGCTTGATAACAAAATTTTCCATTAGGAATACCTGAAGAGAAACACTGAAATAAAGGATTAGTTTTTTTTTGAACAGTAGAAGTCAACGGTCAACGGTCAACGCGTGTGTATGTCACGCGGTCAGCGAGCTTGACGTGGCACGTGTGCGCGACGTGCGCGTGGGGGAGCGTGGGCGCGTGTCCTTCAAGCGTCTTCTTCCTTGGGCCAGCGCGAAAATTTTCAAGCGGCGGTGCGATTTCTGCTGCGTTTCGGCGTGCGTCTGTGTGCGATTCCGGCTGCGATCGTGCGTCTGTAGTGCTACGTCTGCGTGGGTCGCGACACAAGGGGCAGCATGACGAGGAAAGGCAGCAGCGTGGTCGAGGGTGGTCGACCGCGAACTTCTCGCCGGCGGCTGCGGCGTGGACAGATCTGGAGGCTGCTGTGCTCGTCGGCGGTGGCGACTGGAGCAGGATCAGTGGCTGAGATGCCGGCAGAATAGCGAGCAACGTTCACGAAGGTGAACGGCGGCGGCGGCTGAAGCGGAAGCGATATTAGAGCGATAAAGGCTCTGATACCATGATAACAATAGCGGAATTGTATTGTATTCGATGAATAAACCTACAATGTACATGTGTATATATAGTGGCGTTGTACCACTAGGGTTTCCTAAACCCGATGTTAACCCTAACGAGCCACATGGGCTGGGCCTATACAACATATTCTAACACATGCAACGAAGGTAAGTT
This sequence comes from Erodium maritimum, assembly GCA_963921825.1. Taxonomy (NCBI): domain Eukaryota; kingdom Viridiplantae; phylum Streptophyta; class Magnoliopsida; order Geraniales; family Geraniaceae; genus Erodium; species Erodium maritimum. The sequence goes on along the minus strand of OY997588.1, from coordinate 142,089,373 downwards.
TCCAATCCTCTGTTCACAACTTCAGTTTTCCTATCTGTTTGTGGATGTTAACCAGAAGAAATGTTTTGCTTAATCTGCTGCAAACGACATAGTTCCTTTCAAAATGAGCTGATGAAGACCTAATCGGGTCACTATCAATACTTTGGGGCGTGCCGTGTAGCTTAAAAACATTGTCCATGAATGTTGGAGCCACAAAGATTGTAGAATAAAGATGCTTGAGAGGAAGGAAATAAGCAGATTTAGTCAAGCGACCCACTATTACAAAAATGACCTCATGCCCATGAGAGTGAGGTAAACCATCAATAAAATCCATTGAGATGTCAGTCCATGCCTGTTTTCCGGATCTTGGGATTCTTTGCACGGGAAGGATCGATCGGCCTGTCGTCTTGAAATTTTGTGATAGCCCAGTCTGGGGTGTTGTGGAACCGTACACCATCTTATCGTCCCACCCCTCGGATCCCAAAGCCACTTAACAATCGTTGCGTAAAAGACGACAATGTATGGGGAACTCGTACTTGACGTTCATCGGGGGCTCTTCCTAACCCCATTCCGATGGTCATGGCTCTCACTATGAAGAGGATGAACTTGACAACACTAGATATTGGAGAAGCATTCATGGAGGAGGGAAAACTAGGGTCAGCTAGTCTCTTAGACTCTCTCTTGCCTTTTAGACTATTTATAGGATTTATGATTGATAGACGATCCATTCTATACATAATATGTTTTGTTGTTTAATCAAATACATAGTATTTAATCTGTTCCAAGATAACTCCTCTCTTGCATTTTTCACACACAAAAAAAGGAGAGTAGTGAGATAAGTGTTCCACTTACCCACCATGTCCATTTTCTCCCACTGGAATAATTATTCCTAACTATTATATATATATATAGAGAGGGAGAAATGCAGGATCAAATGAGTATTGTGATCTTAGAATACAAAATGATTATAGATCTAGGTCATGGATTGGGCTAAAAATTACACAAAATGTCCATAAATTGTACTGTTAAGCATACTCAGAATGTATTTACTATGGACATAAATTGTACTTTGCTCATATTGAACATGCACTTTTTTTTAACACACTTAGTTAAAGGGTTAGTTGTACTAGAACCACCTCTCTCTCTCTGTATATACATATTTGAAAAATTAATGCAAGTGGAAGTATGAAATTGGAAGGTCTAACCACAAATCCTAACATGCAAATTTATGAGGATTTGTGAATGATGGCTTCCTCATTTGCATATGGGAATGCCATTTATCTTGATAAGTTACTTATGTCATTAAGTCATGCCTATTGTGTAGGTTTACATTATTGTCATGTCCAATGTGGTTCGATCAGATGTGTATCTACATAAGATATGTATGATCTGAAGGGCTCACTACAAGGCCGCGACAATAAAGAGGTAGTCAGTGGCTAGACAATGCTCAGGGACTCCGAATTTGATTTTTGTTTTTACCTAGACCAATCCGCTCAGCAACGGCTCTTGGAGTAAGTATATTATTCTCTCAAAACTTGTATATCTGGAAATATGCCATTAGATCCCATTGTTGGCTTTATAGGCAATTGAAGCTGGACTGTGAGTTTCATCAGTAGAACATTCTTAGCAGAAGAGCTCCTGGCTACTTGTTTGAGCTTCAATTAAATAAGTGAAACGACTTGTAAGATAGGAATGTTTTGAAACCTAATCATTAATCATAGGATGTTTCTCTTTGACAGGTTGTATCTTGCGGGTTCGAGGACACAAAGGGACAAGACATGTAATGATTTCAGAGGTAACATCATGAGGGTATAATTGTGCTGTCTTATTTGCATGCCTAAACCTCTCCCCATCACAACTCACCCATCCCTCCATTGCTAGGAAATGCAGAGTTCTAAGAGCATCCACCATGCTCCCCGTCGACAGCTGATGGGGAGGTGCTGACGAGATGATTAAAATATAATTTTTGAGTTTCATCGTCAACTCACCGCCAACTCCAATAATCACTATCCTACAATGCTAAGGGGTAAAGAGTTGATGAAAGTGCTTTTTTCTTTACAATTTTGCTCACCGTCGGTGTTGAGAAGAGGTGGTGGGCTCACCGCCGGTCCTCACAGTCAGCGAGCTCCCCGTCAACTCCCTGCCGCCGATTGCTCACTGCCAGCCGCTCCCCGCCCATGGATGCTCTAATTACTACTCAACCATCACATAACAATGTCAAGTAAATGTATTGCTCAACTTAGCCTTGAGCTACACAGCTGGCATCGAAGAAAGCAATACTCTGGTCTTTGTAAAAAAACTACAGCAGTGGACCAAGATTCAGTTAGAAGCCGTTTGTTTCCAAGGAAAAGAAAAACAAGAATTTTCTTGAGAGGAAGTGACTGTATTGTTTTGGTGTGTCATTCACTTATAATGGCTTGTCGGAAGACAAGTGCCTGGTCGAGCTCTTTGTGTCTATGGACCACATTCGATCAAGATATGTGACCACATCACATGTACCAAGTGGTCCACATGATTTTCATTCTTGTGGTCCTATAGTTGCGTATAGTGTATGTATTGTCCCCAAAACAGGCCACTCCTTGTGGCGCATCCAAAGAGGTTGTCAGCGAGCTGGGACCGAATAAATATTTTCACTCACTGCTTTACAGCAAATGCTAAGGAAGAGAGTTGCTGAAGCTTGGAAATGATTGAGCTGGTCCTCAATGTCTCTTTACAGAAACTTATTGTGTTTAGGAGATGTTTGGTGCATGGATCATGTGGGAATGCAATTCAAAATGGGTCACGTTATGGTAAAGAGGTTCACATATACTACTCAAAACATATCCTTTGTTAATATGTATTGAATGGACCACGTTTCGGTAAAGATGTTCACATGTAATACTAAAACAAAACTGTTGATAAAATTATATTTTGAACTTCATTCAATTTTTTTTGATTTTATAGAGATCCAAGTCTTTGAAAAAAAGACAAGAACAAGGGCTCAACCCTCATTCAAACCAGTACAAACTAAGAGCACTCCAACCAGGGAGCCTCAAAACTAAACCCCTAACCGTGGGGAAACAGAAGGGTCTTCTTGTTAGTCTTAGTGCCCGTAGTTCAATCCTAAATGTCCAAATGTATATATCATCGTTAGCAATAAAATTAAAGCGGCTTTATATTACTTATGTGTTGGGGTAATATATCGATGTGTGCTCTGATCTATGCCCACCATGCGAATAGAACCATAGATCGAGATAGATCACACTCGATGGGTCCCTAGTCAACAAAGCTTCACTACAAGCGACTAGTATGAAAGATGGCTCTTTATGGCTTACGTTCTGTTAGTCATTGGAATGGGATTCCGGAGTCTGATCATAGATATCATGTGGGACATGATATTGGACGACCCGCCCTGAATATGTGCCATAGATTAAGTCATGAACATATTCAGTGTTGTAGCTTGTCATGTATCCTTAGACCAAGGAGTCTTTGTGATCGCTATGTAGTCAACAACTGAGTTTGACCTGAGCCTAACGTTGTCCGTAACAGGGCTTCCATAACGGCCAGGATTGGCTTGGGGACGGGCTACATGAGTGACACGAAAGACGGCTAAGGGATTTATCCCTCATACTAAGGTATGGGAAAGATATCGGTTCTCGGCCACTTGATCGAGAGTGACTGGAAGAATAGCATGGCCATGCACATGATACTGGGTATCATATCTTCAGTCATCTCACATATCAAGGAACGGTGATTGAGAATAATAAGGATGACGGCTCTATGCCTTATCTCAATCGGGATATCGGAGATAAAAGGATAATGACAGGGACGACGGAAAGGTTAGAATCGACAGGGTCGATTCGTTATGTAATGTCGGGCAATACTAAAGTCTCGTTAGTTGCCACTTAAATAGGATCAAGTAAAATGGGATTTTATGTTGATCTATTGACATGCATAAACCTAAGGGTCACACCGGAGGATGAAACTCATTGACACATTTATGGAGAATGGCCAAAAGGGAGTTGTCTCGGGACATGACCAAAACTGGGTTTTGGGTCATGTGCCCGTAAGTGAATAGGACTTTACGGATCGAGACAAGGCTTGGAGTCTTGGGATTGATCGCGTCGGATAATGTTGGACATTTCCGGTATGGAAGGCTTGGAGGCGATGAGCGAATCACGGGACCTCGTTGGAAATGGCCACGGGCCATGTTCCAAGAGGCCCATGAAAGGCCCATGCAACCAAGGCCCATGGAACTAATTAATCAAGTCTTGATTAATTAGTACTAAGTAAGCAAGACAAGGATTAAGGTGTTGGTGATTCACCACCTAACCCAATCTTGTCTTGCCATACTTTGTCCTATTTACACCTTACTTGACACCATACTTGTCCCATGCCTTTAGTTGGACAAGTATGGGTTTTGTTATGTTTAAGTCATCTTTTTTCAACATAAAAAACACAAGACAAGAATAGGAAACACATTTTCTCTCCCTCTTCCATGGCCATTTCGGGTTTGGCTAGTTTCCACCTCCATGTTTGTGTTCTTGAGTCCTCAAAGAGAAGAACTACGTGGCTTTGATTCCCATGTGGATACGTAGGCGTCTTGGAGACTCAAGCCAATCATTCGTTAACCGGTGTTCTTGTTTTGGTAAGAACTAGTGCTGAATTTTTCTCTTGTGAATCCATTCTTTGTTAGTTGTTTCATGGTTTTAATCGTCTCTTGGTTTTCATTGATTTTCCGCTGCGAGTTGGTTCATCTCCAACCCTACCTCGAGACCCAACACTTCATACCCAGATTGACTAATTAGAAGCAAACAATACAATACAACAAGTCTAAAAATACCCAGATTTATCTAACTTGAAGTACAACCAAAAACCTACAAGGGGCAACCTAACTAAAAGAACCTAGAGAAAACCAAAACATCTGAGGATAAGCAGTGTCACCAGCACTCAACCACGAACACCAGACCTGCAACCAAACCCAAACAAACCTGCCTACCATAACCCCCACCAACCACTCCTCCAAAACAGGGCCAAACCTGCTAGGTCACAAGTCCAACAACTATATGGTGGCCACCACCGGCTCACCGTGAGGCCCAACACAGGGGCAGGAGAGGAAAAGAGCTGGAACGGAGGAAAGGGAAGACAGAACTTACCAAGAGAAGGCTTAGGTTGTCGCTGCTACCAAAGAACGAGAGGACCGCACCCGAAAGAACACCGAAATAGTGCCCCCGCGGCCAGCACCAACAGAGAGAAATCGGACCCAGACGCCCCCCAAAAGGTCACCAGCGACAAAGAGAGGAGAGGAACTAGGAGGGCCAGACCCGTCGACGAGCAGAGAAAACGAACCGAGCACCACCACAAAACACCAGATCTGAAATCCCCCGAACCCTTGCACTGCTTAGTTTCGAGAAGAAACCCACCGGAGCCAACACTCCACGGTGAACCCTTAGGCGAGTATGTGACCTACCGCTCCAAAACTCCGCCGATAGAGAGAGGAGTAGAAAGCTACACAACAAGGGTGGAAGAGGTCAAAACGGGCGAGAAATGTAAGATCCACCGGTCACCGGAGCGGAGGATGAAGCCAGCGACGAAGAAGCAACAGATCTGAAGCGAAAAGCTTCAGATCTGTACTTCTTCAAGCCAAAAACCAGAAGGAAAGGTTGAAGGGGGAAGGGAAGACAATGGCAAAGGAGGGAGGGAAGAAGAGCATGATACCCCCGACGATGACCATGGCCGGAAGACATGGCCATCGCCGGTGGCCGCGAGACAGGGAGAGGGGAAGAGGGTCAGCTAGGGTTTGGGGAGAAGAGAGAAATTTACTTTGCAGTTTTGATTTTCAAACTACAAATTTGATATATCATCTTAAATTTGGGAATGATTTACAATCATTTTGTTTTCAAGACAAGTTATCGCTAAATTAACTGATTCCGAACCTTTTTTTTATCAACAATTTTTTATTTATAAATAACTAACGTTTTCAAACTGAAAACAAACGCAAGAGTAGACCCCTCAATACAAACCTGAGCATGCATATAGGCACCTCCAACCAGAACCAACAACCCATACAATGGGTACTAAACAGGTCTAAAAACCCTAATCTGTCTAACATGAAGTACACAAAGATCACAACTAAAGCCAGTAAGGGCCAACTGACACCAACAACCCAAACAACGGGTACTAAACAGGTCTAAGAACCCTAATTTGTCTAACAAGAAGTACACAATAACACTACAAAAGCCAACAAGGGCAACTGAAACTGAAACAAACAACTAAAACTGATCAGGTCTAAGCTACCCAGATAAACACACCTAAGCACCAAACCAGAAAAAAGGTCCTCCAAAGGTTAGGGAACGAACCTACTACACCACTCCAAAGGGACAAACCCAGCCAATGCAACAACTAACTCATGACCCAAGACTCACCAAAGCCATAATGGCCCCGACACACCAGTGGCCATCACTATAAACGGATAAGTCAACCTCCGACCTTAAGCAAGACCGTTCTGAACAAAGGCTTATAGACAAACAATCAACACCGGCCAACACCGAGAACGTCGAGTCTCCAACACCACCGTGACCGGAGAACAGAGATCGTCCAAAAAGAGAGTCAAGAGGAAGGGACGCACAAGAAATAGGACACAAAGGCTGGGGACGACGAGCAAGACCCGAGTCACGCCGAATATCCACTGAGAAACGTGTCCCACTACTGATCAGGTACAAGGCATCGAGGTCCGAGCAGTAAGATGAAGAAGGAACCCCCACAGCAACAAAGTAGAGCCGATCTGCAACAATCTCGTCAGAAAGTCGTCCCACATCAGATCTGCGCTACACCAACCCTCCACACACGAAGGAAACAACCACCAACCACCAAATCAGAACGGTGCCGATCTAGTGACAACACCCTTAGACAACCCAAATCCTCAAAACGCAGCAAACCGCACCAACAAATGACTTGCACAGAAACACCTAAAATCTAACCAAACTTGTGAAAATCACCCTATCTTATCGAGACCACCAACTGAAGTAGTTAAGTGATCATTGACACGCCGTCGGCCAGCACCGTACACGACAAAGATAGGTCGGTAGTTAAAAACTACCGAAGCACTATACCCCTAGGACCTAAAACCGACAATCTTCAAACAAGAACCCAAAGGCCTAAGAGCTCGTCGGAGGCCAACACCCAAAGACCGACAAGCCTCTACTAAGTAAGCAGAGTAACAACAAAGACTCAACAGAAAACAGATCAAAGGCAATAGATCGTGACTCCACAATTATCAGCAGATAAAAGACGATACCCGTGAAAATCATACCCAAATAAACATCGGCAGGGAGCTGAGACAAGGCTGAGAACCACCCGATAGAAAGAAAGAACCAGTTACCACCACAGCGAAATAGACAGGCGGAACCCGATCAAAGTTGCGTCGGTCAGCAACCAAACGAGTTGTGAAACAGCGACCCACACCCAGTCGAGAATCGAGACGCCAAAAGCCTCGCCAACCGGAGCGGAGGAAGAGAAAGTCTACCCGACTTCAACCACCAGGACTAGCCCAGAATCGAAGGAGCGACCCGAACCAGGTCTAAAACACGTCTCATCCTCTCCCGTGACCAGGCCCAACCACGCCCCCTGACCAGGGTCCGCCCGACCCAATCAAAAGACCACCCGACCAAGGCCCAAACACAAGACAACCCATCCCAAAACCGGATCTGGAAGCACTGCATCTCGACGCCGACCTTGTTCCAGCAGCAACACCTTGACCGGTCAAAACCCCCACACGACCTTGTTCTAGCAGCAACACCCCGACAGGCCAAAACACCCATACCAGAGCTCCCAGTAGACAGCTCTGCAAATCAAAACCTGGTGAGTCATGTGCACTAGCGCGAGCAAGGCTACGCGCAGAGGACGACCATGACGACCAAAGACCACCGGAAGCCGAGCGAAAGTCAGCCGCAGACGAGGAGCTCCAGTTGAAGAAGGGAAGAAGAAAAGGAGTGGGATGAAAGAAAAGGAAGAAGAGGGGAAAATGGAGAAGAGGGCAGGGAGGAGGAGCCACCACCGGCGACAGGCTTGGCCAGAGCCGAAGTCGTCATCGGTGGGGGAAGGAAGAGTGAAGACATTGATTCCGAATACATGAGAAGCTATTTAATGCCCGGATCAGGTAAAATATACATATATGATTCATTTTTCTATACTAAAAACTTAAAACGGAAAATAAATTATACTAAATTAGTTACGAATAAAAACTTATTAAGATGTGATACATTTATTATAGCTAATTCTTCTGGGTATTGAGATAAAACTGATAATCATAGCTTCTCCATCACCATCTCCCACGCCTATGGCTTCTCTCGTCTCGCGTCACTATTTGTGCCGCTCTTTTGCCACACGTTCGATGGGAATAAAAACTTATTAAGATGTGATACATTCATTATAGCTAATTCTTCTAGGAATTGAGATAAAACTGATAATCATAGCTTCTACATCACCATCTCCCACGCATATGGCTTCTCTCGTCTCGCGTCACTATTCGTGTCGCTCTTTTGCCACACGTTCGATGGGATTAGGACCGTGGGTTACCTCTACAAGTATGAAGCATGACCTCCCACGCCATCGGATCACAACCACGCCAAGAACTCACCCGCCGATATGGAAGTCCCAGTCTATGACGCCTCCCCGTGGCCTCATGCCGACCAGAAGAAGAGGATTTAAAGAAGCTCATAACCACGCCTGGTAGTGGAGCTCCTCTGGAACACTCGTGCTGCAATGTGATGTTTCGCCAAGGATGCAATGCCCTACCCGTGTTTCGGATCAACTGCCCAGGATCCCTCCACCACCGCCACATCACCGGGATAAGGAAGACTATGAAATGGACCTTAAATGAACGCTCTTCTCAGGAAAATGGCAATGGTCCACTACCGATCACGCCTGTCAATGGAGTTCCACTAGAATATCCGTGCTGCAATGAGATGTTTTTCCAAGGATGCAATGCCCCAACCGTGTTTCGGGTCAACTGCCCGGGATCCCTCCATCATCGTTGTATCACCGGAATGAGGAAGACTATGGAATGGAGCTCCAGTGGCTACCCTTCTCAAGGAAAGGGCAACGCTTCACTCCCTACCCTAATTGGTCCAATCGTAACTAGCGGACACCCTCGTCAATGCAGTTCCATGACAAAGGAAATGTGAGATAGGGCTATCATTGGTTGTCTCCCTCCGATCGATCGGACCAGGATATGCCACCAAGTGGACACCCTTGGCAATATGACATCGGTAACCAGGTTAACCCTCGTCATCCCCGGGGGATCAGAGGAACCGATAAACTCTAGAGTGAGAATCAGGTATTATCCGACTATCGTCACCACTCCTAGAGCTCTCATCCGCCATAACAGTCCCCATGGAAAACAGTTCACAGCCAAGAGATGTTGGTGGAGATGATCCATGGTGGGGCACCTGCCGATCAGCAGGCCCAAGAAGCGATACAGGTGGTTATGGAAGTGCGATCATCAGAGCATCCTAAAAAGGAACCCAATATCTAGAAATGTCATCCTACTCCTCATCCTTTTTTTTCAAGAAAGGGCACCTGGAAGTAGAGGCCAAGCCCTCGCCCCCGACCCGCGCGCGCACGCTGTCTTCAGCCCTCGGGCCGTCCCACTGTGGGCCGGATTTCACGCGGACCGCGGCCCCGAAACACGCGGCCCCGAAACACGCGGCCCCGAAACACGCGGTCCCGAAACACGCGGCCCGAGCCTCGCCCCTCGCTCCTCGATCGTAGGCCGGGCTCGCACCCCTCGCCCCTCGCCCCTTGCTCGCGCTGGCCCTCTCCCGTGCCGACACCTGGCATCCCACAGCCGACCGTTGTGAAACGGTCGGTAACGGCTATAATTGTTTTACTTAAAATTCAACAAATTAAAACCCTATAAATACCCCACCCCAACCTCATTTTCCCACACTCATTCTCCAATATCACTCTCCCATTCCCACATTCTCCTCTCTCAATTCAAATATTCTCGTGAAAAATGTCGGGCGACGTAGGGTCTCGTGCACATTCAGCTGGTGACGAATGCGGATCCAGGACCGACGAATTAGCACGGGATTTGCAAGACATTCTAGCGGACCCTCGTGACAACTCCGCTTTTACGCCATCAAGGGCAACTCTCAAGCCGGAAACACATTCTGGTGCACTATTGAGAGGAAGTACAACTCGAAGGCAAGTCTCCGCAATCGCGCCCGGGGACCTCTCAAGAAACGTTGGGGCAGAGGCTCCTCGCAGACAAGGAGGTTCCTCGCTTATTTTAAGTCCTCTAAGTACGAGTACGCGAGCGGCTTTAACCACGAGGAGCACATGATACGTGCGAAGGACATGTGGGCAGCTGTACCGAAGGACGACAGACCTCGTGACCACCCAGCAAAGTTCGACCTGGATCATTGGGTTGCTAAGCTCGAGGGCAATAACAAGTTCACTGCCGAGGAAGGCACAATGGGTAATGTCCACCAAGAAAAAGCACGCCAACAACGACAACGGTTGGATGAGGCTGGGGCTCATAGCTCAACCCCACCCACAAGCACCGGGGACGATTACACACCTCTTAGTGGTGAGTCCCAACAACCAGAATGGGGAGCTTCCGACCACTACGAGGGGACTGAGGTCCCTCTCAGCGACACTTCCCCATCCTTTGAGGCCGCCCGAAGTCCCCCTCGCCGAACGCGACCACAAGGAAAGAAGGCAGTGAAGGCATCAAAAAAGGCGAGCATCCTCACGACCCAAATGACTTCTTTCGCCGAGATGGAACGTACACGACAGAAGGCTGAACGTACACGGTATGAGGTTGAACGTACACGGTAGGAACACCATGCAGAAAGGACCCGCATGATACACATGATAACCCAACAGTGGGACGTCCACTTCGCCCAGTACGTGTCCATGATGGACAAGGATACCTCATCCTTCACCGAAGAGGAAAAGGAAGAGCATAGGTCGTGCAAGGCCCAACTGTGAAGAGTCATGGATACCCTTGAAGGTGAACTTGAAGATCTTCGACGACAACAACCACCACCGGATGTCGACCCAACATGGGATGATTCTTTAGCATGTATTTTTTTGTGGGTTGTATTAAAAGGGGATCAATAAAATTAATATTTAATTTTTATTCGTGTTCAATTTATTTATTATTTATTATTGTCATTAATTATTATTTTTCACATTTATTTATATTTTATATAATTTAAACGATTTATGATAAATAATTAAATAAAATAACAAAATATCAATTAATAACAATTCAGCTTCCCGTCAGCATAAGACCTCAACCTTCCGGACCTTACCCATAGCCTCTGCATTGCAAAACACAACAGAACGTGAATACACAGTGTAGGTGTAGGTGTAGCTGCAGTTGGGTCCTTGATGTGTCAGAAAAGTCGATATAGCAGTCCTTGTATAGGTTTCAATGTCGTAAGCCTAGACTAGGCCTCACGTCCTGCAACAAGTAATGAATCTCAAGGCTACTAGTTAGTAAATACACATGAAACAGTACACCAAGTGTCCCATGCTATGGAGAAATGGACCATTTAGTTTTAGCCGCATCGTTTAAGGTCAATAATGGCATGGGCGTGTTCGTTTTTATGTTCCCAACATTAAAGCACAAAGAAGATTTGGTTTGATCTCATCTCATCTTCAAACAATGCATCAAAGTAGCAGAAAGAGAGTCTTCAAATCATTTATGCAAATAAACAAACATCAAAAGCTGACTTCTAATATTTCCAGTCAAATACTCAATTGCTCCTATTTGTTCATGTGTTGTAAAGGTTCGAATGAACTTCCAATTACCATCCACATGCTTGCTTTTAATGCTACCATAAAACAAACTAACCATATTAAATGTAAACAAACAAAACAAGTGTCCCATCTTTATAAATTAAAAATGTAATGAAACTTTATGAAAACAATTTGAAATGAAATGGATGGTTTTACAGTCAGTTTGGAAGCTTTTACATATTAAAAAAGAAGACAAATGTATCAACTGTTACAACTTTAGAGGGTAACTTGGGAGAGAGTGGTGGGACCTGAGACACTTTGGTTTGGAGATAAATTGGGGTAAATGTAAGGATTCAGACCCACCACAGTGGATCAGCCAGAACTCAGAAGTGACCTTGAATTCAGCAGCTCTAAAGAGAGAGAGAGTGTGTGCAAAAAAAGATTGAATTTTGAATTTAGGGAGTGGGAGAGGAGGAGACAAAGTGTGCTTACTCTGCAAAAAAAAATTCAAAGAAAATGGAAGGAGGAGGAAAAGGTGGAGACAGAGGAGCCACAAAGCAGGAATTTATGGGGAAAAAGTTGAGACAAAAGTTTCTGGTAGGGAATAGAGGAGGAGGAGGAGGAGGAGGCCCTTGCACTCCTTCACCAACCTGGAGGCTTGAGCTCTCATCTCCAGATGCTAACACCACCACCACCACCACCACTCCAGAATTTCTCACTGTTCCTCCTGCTTCCACATCAGCCTCTGCTAGGAAGCTCTGTGCCAATCTCTGGGAGATTCAGCCTCAGAACCACCTCCCTCTTCATAAAATGAACAAGGGTTCAGGTGGTGGTGGTTCTAGGCCTCGCCACCACCACCACCTCCACAACAAGGGCAAGGGTCATGAACAGTTGGTCGATCCTCCTGATAGCCCCCCTGCTTGTCAGGTACATCTCTTCTTCTTAACCGACCAAATATTTCAACTTTTTTTCATCACATTTGGTAAAGTAAGTTTTCATTTGCTTTTTGGTTGGTTTTGTGACCTTGTTCATTTCCTTTTTCTTGTGGGTTTATTGTTAGTGAATCAAAAGGTTTACCCTTTTGGATGATACAGATACTACTCATTTGCTTAATGTGTGTTTTTGTTTGCTTTGATTTCTTGTTTATCTGTGCTCTTCCTGTTGATTGATGGGTTCATTGCTTCACCTCCTTTTTGTTGTGAATTTCGGCTGATTTTGTCACCTGGGTTTTTGCTTGTTTTGATTTCTTCCTTGTATGTACTCTTCTTCATATGTTTTTCCTGTGAATCTATGGGCTAATTGTTAAATGTCAACTTCAAATAAGCAATCGTTCTTTGTTCCTAGTATAGGACTTGGCAGGTTTTTGTTTGCCTTGATTTCTTGTTATTGATAAACCGTGTCATTTTACAAGGCCTGTCTGTTTGTGTTACGTAGAGAGTGAAGAACTTCTCTTCACCTTTTGTTATGCATCAATGCCTAGATTCTACTGCATTGTGTTGTGTATTGCTCAATTTGTATGTGATGGTTTTGCCGCACATACCTTGAATGAGGCTCAATTTGTATGTGGTTTTCTCTGTTTACATGTGTTTTATTCTGTGGTGATGTTACAAATGGGTTAAGTTGATGAACAAAAAAGTCTTGGATGGCCTAAAAACTAGCTGGCTCCATGACTAAATGCACATAATTCCTAATTCATAGCAGCCTGCCTAATCAACGTAGCAATAGCTCGACTTTTGACCTTTGTAGTCATTTGTCATTTTTGTCTTCTACTGTCATTTTCTTCGCCTAGTCTATTTGAGAGTGTGTAAAAATGCTGTTAGGAGTTCCGTTTAATATTTATGAATCTATTATGATGCTTTGTTTTGATAATTGTTTCAGCTAAGTAGTAATTTAGCTATTAATTTTGTGTTTACTAGTCCAACTGGCAATAGCTAGCCTTCCTTCTGTATTTTGGTACTGCTTCAGAGTTAGGAGGGAGGTGCAACTTGGTTTACTTTAGGGAGAATCTCACTTTGCTACACTCAGAATGCCACCATTTTTGCTTTGCTAGTTTACTTTAGAATTGAATTTTTTAAGGTAACCTAAATTCATTCTAGACTCAAGTTGCCCCATTCTGCTTAAAAATTCTTAAATGACCAAATTACCCCTACTATAATACAATACACTCATTTGGAAAAATTTGAAACTAATGAAGGGTATTTTAGTCATTTCACAAGGTCTTAACAGAATGGGGCAACGTGACACAAAAATGAATTTGGGGTTTCTTAAAAATACTTTGGCTTTTGAGTGTGGCAAAGTGAAAATTGTGTCATTTTGGGCGTAGCAAAGTGACATTTTCCCTTTACTTTATTGTCATATGCAATGACCGCGTGGTTGAATATATTTGCAATTTCTTGGACTCAATTCCCAATAATGATTAATGAGTATGTGGATGAATGAATTAGCGATTTTTGTTGAAAACTGGTCTAGATATGATGCCGTTGAACCGATTACGTGGTTTTCCCGCTCCCCTAGTAAGAGTTGATTTTTGCAACCTTATGATTTAAGTCGAGGTTTTCTGTTTGATATGTAAAGAATTGTAACTTAGTTTCGTGTCAAAATCGTAAAGAACTCATTATGTATCATGGGTCTGAAGCTTTTCAATACCGAGTGGGGACCAATCTTTATGTTGCATCTGACTTCAGGCCACAAGTATAAATGACTTGCGGAGGCATGTGTCTACTTCGGTGACACAACACCATCAGTATGGCCAAGGAAATGACTACGCCTTACAACCTCTATCTCCAGCAAGTTATGGAAGCTCCACAGACGTGTGTATATGTACCCTTATTGACATATTTACATGGATATATCTTTTATTTATTTACATATTTAATTCACAAAGATGTCTATCGTTCTTCACAGGTAGCACCTTACAACCTGGCAGTGACTCCTGCTAGTTCTTCGGACTTGAGGAGTAGGATGGATGATTCAAGTTACAATCTGAAAACATCCACAGAGTTGCTCAAAGTACTTAACCGGATCTGGAGTCTGGAAGAACAACACACATCCAATAGATCTTTGGTGAAAGCCCTGAAAATGGAACTTGATCACTCTCGGGCTCAGATTAGGAAATTGCTGAAAGAAAAGCAAGATGATAGGAAAGAAATGGATGAGCTGATGAAGCAAGTTGCTGAGGACAAAGTAATCAGGAAGAGCAAGCAACAAGAACGAATGAAAGCTGCTGTTCAGTCAGTGAGGGATGAGCTAGAAGATGAGAGGAAGCTGAGAAAACGTTCAGAAAGCTTGCACCGCAAGTTAGCTAGAGAGCTTTCTGAGATCAGGCCTTCTTTCTCTAACGTTTTAAAAGAGCTTGAAAGAGAAAGAAAAGCACGGGTTTTATTGGAAAACTTGTGTGATGAGTTTGCCAAGGGAATAAGCGACTATGAGCAAGAGGTGCGGTCATTGAGACAAAAATCTGAAAAGGATCAAATTGATGGTGATCGGTTGATTCTCCATATTTCTGAAGCATGGCTTGATGAGCGGATGCAAATGAAGCTAGCAGAAGTCAAAGATGATGTATCAGAAAAGAACACAATTGTGAACAAGTTGAGTTTTGATATCGAAACCTTTCTGCTTGCTAACCGATCTGTTGGGTCAAACAAAAATGAGAGTTGCTCGCGCCAGCAATCTTCAGAATCTTTTCCATTATATGAGGCAGCGAGTGCGCCTCAGGAAGCAGCTGGTGAAGAAGACTCTGATAGTAGTGATTCACATTGTTTTGAACTGAACAGGAGTGGAGATGGAAGACAAAGCAAGGGACATTCTGACCACCCCGGTGATTATGTGCTCAAGAAAAAGGTTGGGGATCAAGAAACTTCAAAGCTTCAAAAGGTTGAAGAAAACAAGTCCAAGATTACAGAGAGCTGTGAGGCTGTCCGAGAAGGGTTGCAGGAAAGAAAGAGTAAACAGGCGGGGGCTCGAGGAGTCAACTCAAACCATGTGCTTCTGAACTTGATCCGAAACCATTCCTTGTCTTTGGAAGGTGAAAAAGTTCATCCGGAGAGTAGTTGCTTGGAGGACTCTTCTGTTCAAACTAGGCTTGTTATGGGCCATGCTAGTCCAGTGCAGCAATGGGTTTCGAAGCTGAACACGCCGGATTTTGAAAATTCTGAATCTATGGTGAAATGCCCTGCCCGTGGCCTGAAGGAGAGTACGTTGAAGGCAAAGCTACTTGAAGCAAGATTGGAGGGCCAGAACTGCCGCTCCAAGTCTTCCAAGAGCCCATTTTAGATTAAGCTAAGCTGAAGGGCTAAGCATGTTCACATGATGAATTGCAAGTCTTTGGTCAATATTTTCTGCAAAACATGGTGTTTATAGTGCAAAAATGGATGGTACATTTTTGTTGTTATTTTGGAGTTGCATTTGTACATAAAGGTTGCTCTTCGCTTGGCTAGTATAGATCAATAAAAATTTCAGTCCCATCTCATCGCATTCGCAAGATTTTGTCAAACATCATATGTATATGAATGTGTCCATTAGGGCGTAAACGAGTTGAGCTTCTTTTTTGAAACGAGTTGAGCTTCTAATGACTCGTTCAAGCTCAATTAGTTAAATATTTGATTTAAGTTTGAGCGGTTGAGCCAAAGTTCAACCCTAAAATAAGACTTGTTTAATAAAGGAGGCGAGTTGAAATCCATCCCCTAAGGTTAAAATAAGTTCAACCCTTTGAGTTTTTTGTTTGACTAAACGTCTAATATTATAACTTTAGAATCCAGCCACATAGATATGCGTCATGGAACACATTTTCTGACCACGAGGAAAGAACATACATATAACATATTGTTCGCAATTTAAAAAAATACTTGAACCGTCACAGACGATATTAGAACGTCATAAAGGCTGGAATGAAAGATGGGGGATAAGCAGATGAAACTGGAAGTCCTGCTCTAAATCACGAGTGTGGACTGCATCAGTAGGAGGAGGCAAGGGTTCCACCAAGAGCCCCTCCCAGAGCCAGTCCTTAAAGCCTGATGAGGCTAACATTTCTCTTGACGGGGCTACTTGCCAACCCTCGCCTGATCATCTCGGGGAGCATCAGCAGCAGTTCTCTTTACCCCTCCGGTAGCAGCTCCTTCTCTATCTATGTGCGCTGCGGAATGAGGTCTGAAACTTCAGTGACCCTGCCACCAGAGATCCGACCGGCACCAAGTTTTTACAACCGGGATCCACCTTCCTAGTTTGGGTGTTGACTCGAGAGCCTGTATGGTTTGATACAGTGCTCGGGGAAACACGCGGGCTCCCTCCTCGAGACGTGAAGCCTTTAGATACAGTGCTCGGGGAAACATACCCCACAGCTGCCAGGGTGCTCTGCGCCGGCGTCTCAATCCAGTCCGTTGGGTAGGGCTTGACCAGCTTGTCCTTGTGATACTCCAGAATATAAGTATTGACGCCTTGAGATTTAATTTACAAAAAAGGTGCATCAGGCGCACCAGTCGTCAAGTAGTTTTTCAGTTCAAGTCCGGTTATCGTACCCAAGGGAGCAATAAAACAGTCACTCGATTTAAAATCCGTTAGTTAGTCTGTTTCTGAAAAGATTGGTTTTTGGTTTTTAAAATTTAAATAACAGTTTTGAAATGCAAGTAAAAGAAATTGAAATCAAGTATGAGGCAAAAATATTAGGTGTTGTGAAATTCAGAAGAAAAGGTGATCTAGGACTTTAACGGGGTTATAGTATGACTAATAATTCACAAGCATTCGTATTTACATGTGTAGGTAAAGTTGGTTTAAAGGCAACGAAAACTCTCTCACCTAGTCCTAAACATATCTCGATTGAATTAGGACCCTATTATAATCTAACCACCTAGTTATTTCTAATCTAGGTGTAGAGAGACTGTCACGCCCCAAATCCGGTTTGGATCGGACTCGAGACATGAACTAAAATAATAATGATAAAAGAAAAAAAATTAACGAATTGAACCACCAGATTTAGTTCCAAATTAAACAACTCCGATAAACATGAGTCAAACGTTCAAATCCAAACAAGTAAAACATGGTTTAGTACGAAAATGTAAGTACGTCTCTACTACAAGAAATCCCTCGGACCCTCAATGAGCTCCCGAGCCCTGAGACGTTCTCTAAGCCTACTCACCAACGTAACCTGTAAAACAACAAAAACAGAGGGGGTGAGCTTACGCTCAGTAGGAAAAAGTAGTAAAAGGGAAAGGGACTCTCGCTCCGTCACCAAATTTCTCGATTAGTAAAACTTACTAAAAAGATAACACAAATAGAGATCAACAAGAACACACTTATTCGCCAATAGAAACAAACTAAAGAAACACACGAATACCGAAATATAAGATAATTAAACCACGAGACTCCGATCCACACACGAACTCAACATATCGTACCGGAAACGCACATCGGCCTAGATATCTTCCCGGAACACACAGCATCGGGGTGAAACGAATACATCATACAGGGATAACCCTCGGTCCAGATGTCTTCCCGGAACACACATCATCGGAGTGAAACGAATACATCATACCGGAATAACCCTCGGTCCAGATGTCTTCCCGGAACACATAGCATCGGGGTGAAACAACATACATCATACCGGAAACGCACATCGGCCTAGATGTCTTCCCGGAAACGCACATCGGGGCAATCAACAATACACCATACCGGAAACGCACATCGGCCTAGGTGTCTTCCCGGAAACACACCTCGGGGCACAACAACATACCTCACACCGGAAACGCACATCGGCCTAAAGGTCTTCCCGGAAACACACCTCGGGGTAACAACAATACCACGCAATACCAAACCAAAACACATTATACCGAACTCATCACACCACACAAAGCTTACCGACACAACTTACCAAGCACGTCACATCGGTCTATCATCCACCTGATCATATCACATGGCACAATCATATCACACTCAACACATTCATTCAATCAATCAGGTCACGAAGCAACCATTCATATCACATTCATCCCAATTCATATAGTTAAAGATGATTCTTAGATTAACCAAAGGATATACTATGCACCGACATTTAAGGACTATTAACCACAATCAAACACAAACAACAATCAATCCTAAGGCTCGACATGGCCACATGTGATTCTACAGCACGACAATTCCCATAATTGAAAGCGGTTATTCTAGTTAATCACATCATATATTCAAGCTAAGACTTTACCGATTTTTAACGTCCTATATGCATACTATTAACATTCTTTAATTAAAAGTGGAATTTACTACTCTTCCCTACCTCAAGTGCTCTCCGAAAGCTTAGTCAACACAAACGCCTAGAAGTCCCCTCCTCCGAGCTCGAGAATAAAGTCTAGGATCATAAATTAATACCAGAATCAATAAACATTCAAAGTCGGTTTTAAAGTAAAATACCTAAATTACCCTTAACGATAAAGCTTGGGTAAAAAGGTAAATTGGGCCCGAACAAGGCCCAATTCGGGCAGCCCACAGATCCAGCACCCGGTCCGGATCGTGCCCCTCAGAAACCCGGAACCAGGCCCGGACCGTGCCCCTCAGAGGCCCGACACTAGGCTCGGACCGGGCCCCTCAGAGGGTCGGTCTGGGACCTGGACCGTGCCGCTCTGAGGGCCGGTACCGAGCCCAGACCGTGCCGCTCAGAGGGCCGTACCGAGCCCGGACTGTGCCGCTGAGAGGGCCGGTACCAGGCACAGACCGTGCCGCTGAGAGGGCCGGCCAGAGGCCCTTTCCGTGCCAAATTTGGGCAGACCCAAACTCCTTCTTCCCCAACTTCGTTTTCACGAAAATCTACCTCAAAACTCCATTTCTAACATCATCAAACTCCAAAAACAGTCACAAAAACTCCCAAACTTCAATACCCATGATGGGTCTCCTCCAAACATCAACAATCAAATGATTTCTAACCAAAACCTTCCTTAATCTTCAACAAAACAATCATCTAAGTGCAAATAAATCAAAACCCAACTAGTTCATGCAAGTTCTATGAAAACCCACAACCCCAACTTAATTGAAAGAAGGATTTTAGAGATTACTTACCTTGGGAATGGAAAGGGGATGAAGATGGAGTGATTTTGGAGATGATTTGAGAAGAAATCCACCAAAAAACTACTCTTTTTCCACTAGCTTCTTCTCCAAGCTTTTGATCTCTTCCTTCTTCTTCCTCTTGTGATTTTCGCCTACCAAGGAGTAAAATGGGCTGAAATGTTGTCCCAAGTGAGTCTTAAACCTAAGGTTGCATTTACCAAAAGGTCCCCCTTGCTCATTTCTTCTAATTTGGCAATTATGAGGGCAAATGAGTCATTTGAGACCCATTTCCTCTCCCCCAAGCCACTATGGACAAGTGTCCTAGTGGGGGCCACCTTGCCCTTAATAAATTTCAGCACCTTTCATTTAATTAGGTTTAGTCGTTAATTAGCCTTAGTTTGACCCGAGTTTGACTTTTTCGCAAAGACATTCATTTGAAAGGAAACGACCTAACTCAGCTAAGCTTTTTGGGCTCCGGAAGGGTCCCGAATGACTCCCAGAGTCATCAGTTGACTTTTCCGGCCGAAGGCCAACTTTCGCCAAAAATCACCGGTTCGACCGGGATCGACTGGGGGCGGTTCTTACAGAGACATAAGCATTAATATTCGTGAATTCATCTAGCTTTCGGGGTTGTAATCCTATAGCTATTGAACTCGTATTAACTTAACTTTACTAGACACTAGATTTTTTTTGATAGGCGCAAGATTTTTATTATCAATACATCCTCCAAGGTGGAGAATGCAAAAAGAAAAACGATTATAAAAAACACTCCTAAACGGAGGAAAAAAGGGAGAAGTCCCTTACAAAGCAAAACACCAAAGACTAAGGCCGACGAAGCTTTTTCCTAAAACAATCCTAGGGCGAAACCTGCCAATTTGAGAACGACCGATCACTACGAATATAACACGATTGCCACAGAATACCGAAGGATTGATTTTGAATCTTGCCCAAAACCACAAGAGAGCTATCCATGACTTGATTAAAAACCATACCATTCCGAAGAGTCCATAATTGCCACACCACCACATAAACCACTTTCACCCAATGCTTCCACCACCATAGAGGGCCGAGACCCTTCCAAGCCAATAATACATCACTAAATGCCTTAGGAGACACCCAACAAACTCCCCACCAGTCGTAAACCAAGCTCCACACGAAAGAGGCTACCTCACAGTGAAGCAAAATATGGTCCGAGTCTTCCATCCCGCGCAGACACATTCGGAAAAACATATTAGCAATAGGAATACGAACACCACGAGCTTCAAGGAAAACAGCCGTGGGAAGCGTTGAATGCGCTGCTAGCCAAACAAGGATGGAAAATTTTGGAGGGCTGTGCTTAATCCACAGGCAGGACGCCCAATCCACCCGAGGCTTCAAACAATCACCAGATAATATAGCATTGCAGTCTGCAACAACAAAACCCTGCGCGCGCCTGGTCCAAGTAATCTGATCCGCCACGCCCTCTGTCAACCAGATACGAGCCAACAAGAGAAATAATGCAGACCGTTCTGCTCGTTCCTAATCCCACAGGGTACGATGAGGTGGAATTGTCCATCCGTTGTAAACCCGAGTTGCATAATCCTTAGTCCTTTTTAGCAATTCTCATCTCTCGATTGTTGAATGCTAACACCTAAACATCTATCAAGTGATCAAATTGACAAAGCATTAAGTGTAAATCATGCAAACAATAACCTAAACACAAATTGCACAAAGTAAATACGAAAGCTTTGAATTATGTCATCATATTGTTTCCCCTAGTCTTAGATCAATGAAAATTTAGCTCATGGAGATGAAGGAAAAACACAAAGAAGAAGATGAATAAGAGAAAACCATATTTGAAAGGTAAAGTTGATACAAAATATCAATTCAACGATGGATAATCAATGGTTTTGCTTAAATCCTTTTCTTAAGCACTTCCTTCTAACCAAAACCCAAGCTCTAACTCTCAACCTTTATTAAATTATGCCCAATACAAGTTAATATTTTTCTAAACCTAAATTTTGTCTTTAAAATGGTAAAAAACGAGTCTAAAACGAAGTGACAAAAGGCCCAATCGCTTGTCGCGGATTGGGCTGCGGTCTGCGGGCGAGGGTCTATCAGGTCAGAGGGTTTCGGGGTACTCACAGGTGGACAGCTAGCGAGCCCGCGGCGGAGTGGGCCGCTGTTCGGTTCTGAGCCCGCTGCGAGTTGGAGGGTTGTCCGTCTTTGGGTCCCTCCTGCACAAGAATGTGGGCTAAAAACATCCAAAACCGATGCATTTTATGTCCACATCAAGTATCTTATCTTGGTGTACCCAACATCTCCCTCTCACAGTCCCATTGTTTCTCAAGGTTCTTTGTATCTTCTATCCATTTGGTGAACATGTGGTCATAGGAATTATTCATAACATCGTCTGATAGCATCTCTAGAGTGACATGTTCATTGACATCTTCACTTGTTACAACAGAATCAACATGAGTAGTAAAAGCAGTATGATTGATTACTTGTTCATAGTCACTCTGCTCTTTACCATCATCATACATAAAGACATTAAATCCTTTCTTCTGTCTCTTTAGAAAGGTTGGACATTTTGGTTGAAAGTGTCCATATCCTTCACATTCATGACATTGAGCCCCCTTCTTTTTTTTCCGTTTGATCATAATTCCCCTATGAGTTTGTTTTTTGTCTTCTCTGATGAGAGATGTCAGGAGCATTCTGACCAACATCTTGACCAGAAGAATTTTCTGACTTATGATTGAAACGTTTCATTACTTCTTTACCATCATAGCCACAACTTTTTCCATTGTGCACAGACAAAATTATTTCCCTTTTAGGATCACAACCACGTAGATTGGGTGACTTGCTCTGATACCAATTGAAATTCTGCTCTAGTGTGTGGGCAAGATGTCATTCAATATGTTATAACTTATGGACTAACATCTTGCTAACAATATAATGGAAAAAATATTAATAACAATCAATCACACATGAAAAATACGAGATTGGTTACCAAGTTTGGTACAACATACCTACGTCTGGGGGCACTTGCCAGTGTAAAGGTTTTTCACTATAGTGTAATCAATCAACATACAAGTTAACAAGTCATCCAGACCACTCTATGATATTATTACAAGATAAAAACCTAGATCATAGAATCCCCCTAACCCTAAGATCTCATCTCAGTCCCACTCCTCGAGCTCCTTCAGTCTCAGATAGTTCTTGGTCTGCTTAACTGATTGTGACGCCTCAATCACAAGAATATAGCTCCAATGCTTGATCAGTTAGTGGGTAGCATGAACACTAAGGCTTTTAATTTTCTTCACTTCATTCAGTTCCTCAACACGCTAGTCATACACGTTTAAGGTCACATAATTCATGAAGAAAGTAAATTGTACAGAGAAAGGTCTTCTTTGACCAAGTGATCGTCAGATAATCAATAGTATGATCCACCCTAGCTTGTGAGGTCTTTACGGTATATATATCATAACTTCTCTTTAGAACTCGTGCCTCCTAAGGTTACGTGACTTCAGAGTTACGATTAAGCTGAATCTTTTCTTCCCTTGTTCAGCAATGCTAAATATCTTCCTCCCTTGTTTAACAAAACTTTCCAATCTTTATCCAATAGAGTCTGCGTGTATATTTTCTGTTTTTGGAAAGTAAATCATCTTGTTTCCCGACGCAAGTAGATCTCTAATAAAGAGTATCTACACGAAAAGAAAACATATCTTCACCCGATGAATATGGACACGAAAAAGATATATTCAAATATTCTCGCGCATATAATGTCAACCACTATAATGTTACTAACATTCTGTGTTGACATCTTCTACTAGCTCTGCTCCGGTTTCCACCATGATGTCTATTGACATCCTTGATAACATCTTGACTCGACTCAAAAGTAGCCAATATAGATGTAGCAACACACCAAATGGTTCGTCTCAGACTCAATCATACACGTTAGAAAAAGGACCATGAAGTTACCCTTGAAGTCATCACCCCATCTACCTGTGTCTCCATCTTATCCTTCAGAATTATGGTGGTGATGTTACGCTTCAACACACATACATGCTCCGTTTTGTTGAATTGACGCAGTCATGAGTCAAGTTCAGCGGTCCTCTACCCCCCCCCCCCCCCCCCCACATCCGAAATAACGTCCCTTTTTACCATTGGGATACCAAGAGTGTCATGCACTTATTCTTCCGTTATACACACATTCTCCTCATGCAGTACAAAAGACATGCTAACATAGTCAAATTTATCAACTAAGAAGAATGTGAGTGTCACGCCCCAAATCCGGTTCTGACCGGACTCGAGACGTGAACTGAAATAATAAGTAAATAAATTAAAACAATTAAAATAAACATTAAACGAAACTCTGAAAGTAATAAACTGTAATTCGGAAACCGAGTTCATAAATTGTAAATCATAAATTTGAAATAAAAAGCGTCAACTACTCTTAAGTGTATCGCAAAACAGTACTTAGTTTCAAAACGCGGTACGTCTCTAGACCTACTAGACAAGGCCTCGCCATCTCCCAAGCTCAGTTGTGTCCTGCTAGCACCAGTCCCGCTCGACACCTGAAACACAACAATGTAAGGGGTGAGCTTTCGCCCAGTAGAGAAAGTAGTTAAGGTAATGAACATCGGCTCACCACCATGAGTAACCGTCCAATTAGGGCATACTAGTACAACATAACTAACTGTCAAAACGGGGTTCATAGCCAAACTTATGACACACTCAAACGACAATTTTTCACACAACAAAACATTAACCAAACAGCACACATATCACACACAAACACAACCAGCACACGTTCTGTACCGCAGTCCTCGAACTACATCATACCATACCGGGAAGTCATCGTATCATCTCGGACAGCCCCTCGGTCCAGAGGAAACACATACGTCGGGGCGACCGGAAACGTTGCCTAGGAACGCATCTCCTCGGAGGGCCCGGAAATGTCCCCAAGGGACCATAGATCATCGAGGTAGAACACGACCCGTACGTCCAACCCGACTTTATTACAACCATTTCCAACGTCCCCGGCTATCACAACCCAATCCATTTATGTCGTACCGGATCACGAAGCCTCGGTCCCGACACCTTCCCGTCATGTAGAATCGAGGTAACATCCCAGACCGGAAATCCCTCAGTCGGACGTCTTCCTGTCACGTAGAATCAGGGCCTCACACAGACTTGACCGGCACATACTTCGGTCGTACACTTTCCCGTCACGAAGAATCAGGGTATCAATCATGCCATTCTTGGCCTCGATACACTACACCGGAACTATCCCTCGGTGTAAGTACCATTCCGGTAACACACAACCTAAGGGCATAACTCGCCTCACAAAAACATAGTTCGACCCCGGTGTCCCAACGAGCCTAACGCACCATAACACACAACGAGGATATAACACGCAGCACAAAGCCAAGATCGGTCTCGGTTTACCAACCAGACTATCTCAACATAACACACAGCCGGTCTATCACTCACCCGGTCATATCACAGACAAGGGTTCAAAGTACAACAAACACGGCACATTTGCCCACACGCAGTCATCATCGTGCAACACCGAGTATAATCTTATTTAGACTCTCACACAACGGTTAAACACACAACATGCATCACAATCAACACTCAGTCCTAAGGCTCGACATGGCCATTCTACCAGCACGACAATTTCCTAGAATATTGAAAGCGGCTAACACTAGTGAATCACATCCTACATGTTACTAAGACTCGTCTGGTTATTTTATGATATAAACATTCGTTCCAGTTTTATTATTACCTAGCATGCATACTAGTAACTTTCCGTAATTAAACTGGTATTCGCTACTTTCCCCACCTCAAGACGAACAGACAGCTACGTCTCCTAGCTGCTGACGTCCTGGCTCGCTACCTCTTGTCTTCTCTTCGATCGAAGCCGGACTCTAAAATACACGGAAAGCCAAAATTAAATTAAAGTTACGACCAGTACAATTTTAAATCCAATCGTTGTCTTTTAAACTCAAGCGGGCTAAAAGCGGGATTATACGACGAATCGGGTTCGAGTACTCGAGCTCCGGGCACAGAACCCGGTGCACGTTTTTTGAGGCACAAATCCCAATGCACGGATCCTGAGGCACATGTTTCGAGGCAGGATTAACTGGACACGAGTTTCGAGGAACGAATCACGAGGCGTCCGACTCAACGTTCCCGCTTTAAGTCTCGTTCTAAGTCCGTTCAACAGGCCGATTTAATCGTTCAGGTTTCCAAAACCGTTCAGCAGTCCCACAAGTTCTCGGATTTGATCAACAGTTCCTTTTTAATTTTCAGCAAAATAACTCTGATTTAAAAACTTAATCAGCTTAGGTTTTAATTCCAATTCCTTTTTAATTTTCTTTAATTTCGCTTCCAAACTCTTAGTTTCAGATTGTCCAGATCCAGAAACGACTCGGGAACAAAAAAAAGAAGAAGAAATGGGGGTTTTCGGGTCAGAAACCGACCAACCATCGACGGTGACAAAACTGGTCGAGGCCTCACGGTGCGACGCTCACCGTAGGGGAAGAAGGACGACGGCGGGGAGGCAGTTGCGTCCGTGGGAGCGGCGGAGCATGGGGGCTCGTCTCGCTCCAAATTTGGGCAAGGCCGACGAAGAATCGACGACCACGATGGGCGGAGTAACGCGAGCCTCCTCGCTTCAGATCTGGAAACGACGGCGAGGCTCCCGCTCGGCTTGCTCTTCTTGGTGATGGGGCGAATACGACTCGGCTACGCGCGGGAGAAGGGCGTTGGAGAAAAAGATGGTGAGGGGGAGACGGAGTTCGGAGATGAGGACGCCTCCGACGGGCTTAGATTGAACGGAGAAGAGGAGAGGTGAGAGAGCTCGGCGAGGGAGAGGGGCAGCGCGGTCGTGAACTGGACGGAGAGGAGAGAGATGTAAGGTCGGAGAGGAAGCTCGGATGGGGGAGAGAGAAGAGGGAGACGGCAGGATGAGGTGACTGCGAAATTAGGGTTTCAGACCCCTAATTTGGCTTTTATACAGAAGCGTCAAACGGGCTTGGGCCAGAAGCAGGCCGGGCTCGAGGGTCTGGGCTTCAGGTCTGCCCAAAGCGAAGAGGGGTCGGGTCGGGCTGGCCTGGCCGGGTCTCCTGGTCGGGTCAGGTCCGACCCGGTTCTTCTTTTATTTTTTATTTTTTTGTTTTACTTTTCTTTTCTCTTTTGCAGTCGTTCCAAAAACTTCGATCCGTTCTTCAACCTTGACGTTCCAATTGAACAAACTTTAAAACTTAACCCGTTTTGACAAGAGCGGTCTTTACAGTGAGGGAGAGCGGAAGATTCTTGACCCGCAACTTCAGGATAAACCAAAGTCAAATCTCTCTCACTACCATCATTTGGGAATCGTTCAACATCTCTATTTCTTTGATGAGCTACTTTGGTGATGACATGGTCTTCAAAGAAGGTGTCGCCAAGCGTTTCTAAAAAATCAGTTAAGACATATCAGTTTTGACTTTATTGTCCCCAGTCCCCACCCCTTGTTTCGAAACTATCTACCACTGAAGGGGATTCCTGATTTCCAATCAACCCTAACCCATATGTAATCACCATAACCTTTATCGAGTGAATCGATGTCCACGATCATGTATGTGCCCAACATGTTGCTTATCTGGACCTTAATCTTCCTATGCCTTACACCGATAGGGATGTTCTCTCCCTCACCCACACGGATTTATGAGTAAAATAAATATGAGTCAGATATATTTGTAGGGTGATGTCGGCCAAGAATAGAAGCACATTGTGGAAAGCCCAAGGTTCCAACGCTAGGACCCTAACTTTATTCTCCGTCTTCGGGAAGAGGAAGATAAAAATCACCTCTTCGAGAGGACTGGCATCATAAAACCAATTGAATTCGACGATTTTCTCCTCTGATTCACCAGCGAAATCCCTTCAAACATCTCCTCTAGTTGGCCTCATTGTAGCCATGACGTACTTGTTATGGTAGTAGCATCGCTGCTTGAAAATCTCTACTGTATTTTCTAAGAAGGAAAGTGAGCAAGTCCAGTTAGGTAATATATGTTGTTGCTACATCGATATTGGAGACTTTTGAGTCAAGTTAGAGATGTCAATTGACATGAGGATGAAACCGGAGCAGAACTGAAAATGTCAACACAGAATGTCAGCGACATTAGGGCTGGGCATAATACACTGAAACCACCGGCACCGCCCGTCCCCGGCCGGAACTGTCACCGGAGAAACCAGAACCGGGAAAAAAACCACCGGCACCGGTGAGGAAAAGGGTGAACCGGCGAGTAGAAAAACGGGGCCTGGTTTTCAACACTGGGAACCGGCGGTTAAACGAATCGGCCGGCCCCAAGCGGGCTTCTCGGACATGGGCCTTAAGCCCGTCATCGTTGCTCGGCCCAGGAAGACGTGGCCCGTTCACCTCGCCTCGGCCCTTTTACGCGCGAAGCCCAGTTCACCTGCTCAGTCAATCGTAGCCGTCCGATGTAGGTTTTGATTTGAAATAGTTGATTTATCTCTAAACTCTCAGCCTCAACATCACTTCCCATTTCCTTCTCTCTCTCTACAGCCGCGTCTCTCTCTCTCTCTCTCTCTCTCTCTCTCTCTCTCTCTCTCTCTCTCTCTCTCTACGGCGTCTCGTCTTCTCGCATTGAATGCCCTCACCTAACCCATACCCGACCTCACCTATCTTCTACTTCTTCTTCTTCCCTCTCTCTCAGTCTCTCCTCTATCGTGTCCATCCGAAGCCTTCCTTTTCTCTCGTCTCTACTCACCTCACCAAACCCTCTCAGATTCACTGTCATAGGGGTCCTCTCACTCCCTCTCCTCCAACTCTCCCACTCCCTTTCTTCTCTAACACGACTTCATTTAATGTGGAGGAGGAAGAGGAGGAGGCGAGGGGGCTATAACAACCCGACCGACTAAGCATTTATGATAAGCACCGAGTCCGATTTAGGGTTTCTGAAATCTGAGTGTCTGATTATCAATTGAGACTGAGTGAGGCTCTGAGAGAGGAAGGATGGAGAAGGAACACGAGAAGGAGAAGCGGATTTCATAGGGGAAGGTAATTTCTCAACTTTTTCGATTTAGGGTTCATGATAATTTAGGGGTTTTGTGTTTATTTAGGGTTTCATTCTAATTTAGGGTTCGATTGGTGATGTACATTGATTAATTCTTGATTTTAGGTTTTCAAATCTGATTTTGGGGGTTTTGTTGTATTATTTAGAGTTTCATTATAATTTAGGGTTCCAAATGTGATTTATGGTTCGATTATTGATTTACAATAATGAAGTGTTTATTTATGTTGTCCAAATATCATTTATGGGTTCTGTGTTCATTGATTTGAAGGTTTCACCATAATTTTATTGATGATTTGATTTAAGGTTCTGTTCTTTTTGCTTTATGGTTATTAAGTGTTGATGTATATGAATTTAATTAAGGGTTTGATTATCAGAATTTAGGGTTTTTGTTTTGGGCTAGGGTTTGAGTTTGATTTAGGGGTTTAATAATGATTCTAATCACTATTCAACCTCTAAATCAGACTCAAACCTTAACTCAAAACCAAACCCTAATTCTGATAATCAAACCTTAACTCAAAACCAAACCCTTATTTTTTTTTTGTGAAGGCTTTTTTTTGCTTTAGTGTTTTTTTTAATTATGATTTATTAGGATTGCTTTTGTATTTATGGTTTCTGTTTTCATTGTTTAAGAGGTTATGTTCTTTTTTCTTTATGGTTATAATGTTTGATGTATATGAATTTAATTAATGGTTTTGTTAGAATTTAGGGTTTTTGTTTTGGGTTAGGGTTTGAGTCTGATTTAGGGGTTTTATAGTGATTCTAATCACTATTCAACCTCTAAATCAGACTCAAACCCTAACTGAAAACCAAACCCTAATTCTGATAATCAAACCCTAACTCAAAACCAAACCCTTATTTTTTTGTGTTAAGGCTTTTTTTTTCTTTAGTGTTTCTTTTTTATTTATTTATGATTTATTAGGGTTGCTTTTGTATTTATGGTTTGTTTAAGAGGTTCTGTTCATTTTGCTTAATGGTTTTAATGTTTGATCAGACTGTAATTTAGGGTTTGAGTCTGATTTAGAGTTTTTGTTTATGTTAGGGCTTGTTTTTTGCTTTACTGTTTCTTTTTTTATTTATGATTTATTGTTTAAAAACAAATTATCTCTTTTAAAAATCAGATCAGTTGTAAAATTTTGATACATATCTGATTTCTTTTAAACAACTGAATTGTTTTAAATTTCTGAGTTGTTACTGTTTTTATATATTTGGTTTTAAATTATCATCTGCTTTACAAATCTGAACTATTTGATAGGTTAATAATAATTTATTGAACTTTGTATGTAGGGTATATTCCATGGAGGTTCAGTCACCCAACCTAGTCAAGGTTCTCGAGCAGGAGGCATAGTGATATGAGAGAAAGGACGAGCACAATCAGTTGCCTCCTCAGGCTCAGGGAGCGAGGGAGCAGTAGTTGTGCGAAGTAAGAATGTTGGGAAAGGTGGTAAGGATGCAGCATCAGCTGCATGCTCAGGTAAATAAAACTCCCTTCAAAGCGCACTTCTACTGTATGGAGCACTTTAATTTAGTTGTAGATGGAGATGATTCTAGGGCTTTTTGTAAGTACTGTCATAAAAACTACCCTGGTCGTTCTAGTAAATATGGCACTAGTACTTTAAAATTGCATATAGAGAAGTGCGATAAGAACCATGACAAGATAATAACTGATCTCAAGCAATCCAAATTAGGTTTTCACAAGGTGGGAAAGGGTAAGGGAAAAGAGGGGGAATTAGTTGATTGACACTTCAATCAACAAGTGTGTCGAAGTGCCTTGACCAATATGATAGTCCTTGATTAGTTGGCCTTTAGGTTTGTTGATGGGGAGGGGTTTCATCATTTTTTAAGTGCTTGATGTCCAATGTTTGTGATCCCCTCTAGATATACTATCATGAGGGATATATAAAAGTTATATGAGTCAGAAAAACTCAAGTTGTTTGAGTATTTCCGCAACTCAAAATTTAGAGTCTCATTCACAACGGACACTTGGACAAGTGTCCAACAAGTCAATTATATGTGCATAACTGCACATTTCATTGATGATGCATGGGTTTTACACAAAAAAATTATAAATTTCTGCCCAATAACTTCACATCGAGGGGAAGATATTGGGAGAGCTGTTGAAACCTGTTTGGCTGCATGGGAGTTGGATAACATAATGGCAATATCAGTAGACAATGCACCCCCTAACAAAGACGCCATAGAATATTTGAGGGTACAACTTAATCAAAACATATTGTGCTCTAATTTATTTGATGATAGATTTATGCATATGAGGTGTGTTGCACATATTTTGAACCTGATTGTTAATGATGGTCTTAAGGAGGTTGATAGGTCTGTAGAAAGGATAAGGGCTGTTGTTAGGTTCATTAGACATTCTCCTATGAGATTATCTAGGTTTAAAACTGCTTGTGTGTTGGCTGGTTATAAAACCAGGCGGCTGCTGTCCGTTAATGTTTCCACAAGGTGGAAGTCAACCTACCTCATGCTTCATTCAGCTTGTAGGTTAGAGAATGCATTCCATCAATATAGCATGTTAGATCCTTGTTTGAATGTTGAGTTGGATTTTAAGGTTTGGAAAAAAATAGGTCCAATTTAGGGAGGTTGGCTCAATCTAATTGGGTTGTAGTTAAATCCCTAATGAAGTTTTTGGAAACTTTTTTTTGTGCAACAATTAGAATATCAGGTTCCTCATATGCTACATCAAACGTGATATTAGATGAAATATCAGACATTAATTTGCTTATAAAAGAGGGTTTAGAAAGTGATAATTTAAGCATGCGAAACATGTCCTCTAGGATGAATGAAAAGTTCAACAAGTATTTTAGGGATTTGGGAATGTTGAACATGTTCACATTCCTAGCACCAATTTTTGATCCCCGAAAGAAGTTGGGTTATGTCAATTATCTTCTAGAGGATATGTATCCCGCTGAAATTTATGCTACTCTTTCCCAATGTGTCAAATTATCTCTCAATGATATGTTTGCACATTACAAAATTGAGTTCGGTGTTGATGAGTCCCAAACACAACCGGACAGTTCCGATAGTGTTGCTGACCAAGTATCAAAACACCGAAATTTTGAAAAATTTAAAAGACTTTGTTCTTCACGTGCTGGTGCTCCTCAAAATGAATTGGAAACATATTTAAATGAGCAACGAGCAAGTGACTGTTCTGAATTTAAAGTGCTTGCATGGTGGGCAGATAATGCTCATCGATACCCTATTCTTGCTAGGATGGCTAGCCATTCCCATGACATTCGTTTCTAGTCAAAGTGCCTTTAGTGTTGGCAGCCGAGTACTCGATGCTTTTAGGAGTTCATTGAGTACACGAGTTGTGCAAGCATTGATTTGCACACAAGATTGGTTGAAATGTGTTAATTTAATTCAGACTTTAGAAAGTATTGAGAAGGATGAAGACTTGATTCAAGATGAGGAGGATGGTAATAACTCATCTTTTTCGTATCTGTTTTGATCTGTTTTTATATGCATTGGTTATAAATAATTATTTTTGCATCTAATTTCCAGAAATTGATAACTTTGCCACCACAATTGGCGCTCCAATTCTTATGTGATCGAACTACCAAAAGTTGGTTAGTTACGAACTTATAAATATCATACTTGCTCTTTTTTGCCTTCATTTCATTTTTTATTATTTGTTATTACTAATGTTTTCCTTATTTCATCTTGTGATATGTATTGTTCTTGTAAGGAAAGCAAATGAAAGCTTCCTTTTTGAGAGCAAATGAAAGCTCTTGTTGGAAGCAAATGAAAGCTTCCAACATTTTGAAGGCAATGACACCATTGATGATTGAAGGCTGAAGCTGTTTTTGTATTTTGTTTGGCATGAAGGATTTGTAAATGTGTCATTTTGGTTGTAATATTAGTAATATGTAAGAACAAATGTTTGGTTCTCTGATGATCAGATTATTATGTATGGTTTTGTTTGGTTGTTAAGGAATATGTAAGTTTAAATTTGAAATCAAGAAGTTTACTCTGTTTTTTATCAGTTGGGCTTCATTTTGGGCCTAAATAGTAATGGGTTTTAACTGGGCCGGTTGAACCGGTTAAATCACCGACCCACCCGAGCCTTTGCTCGGCCAGTTCTCACCATAATAGGTCGGTTTCGGGGTCGGCGCCGGTGATGGTTTTGTCACCACCGGCGAGGTCGGTTTCAGTGGTGCCATGGCTGGCCGATGCCGGTTACCCGACCGTGCCCAGCCCTAAGCGACATCACATTGGTGACAGTATATGCGCAAGATTATCTGAATATATTTAGAATGCGTCCACATTCATCCAGTGAAGATACGTTTCCTATTCGTATAGATGCTCTTTAATTGAGAGATCTACTTGCGTTACGAAACGTAGAAGTTTACTTTCCAACACTTGAAGAGACAGAAGATATGCACGCGGATTTGCATGGGTAAAGATGGGAAAGTCTTGTTGAACACGAAAACTAGTTGCAGATCAAGGGAACTAGAGATTCAGCTCAAACGTGACTCTGAAGTCACCAAAACCCTAGGAGGCATAGTGTGGAAAGCAAGCTGGCATTATATATACCGTGGAGATCTCGCAAGCTAGGGTTGATCGCACCATTGATTATCTGTCGATCATTTAGGTCAGAGAAGACCATTTTTCTGTGCATATTACTTGCTTCATGAATTTAGTGGCCTTGAGCGTGTAAGACTAGTGTGTTGAGGAACTGAGTGAAGTGAAGCAAAGTAAATACATTAGTGCTCGTGTTATACATCATTCAAAAAAGCATTGGAGTTGTACACTTGGTGATTGGAGCATCACAAGTGGTTGTAGTAGACTGAGAAGAATCCGAGACTGCATGTTCTCGAAGAGAGGAACTGAGATTGGGATCTCAGGGTCAGGGGGAGTCTCTGATCGAGGTTTGTTTACTTGTACTAATAGCATAGGGTGATCTGGACGATTTGTATACTTGTATGCGTATTTTTTACACTACAATGAAATACCTTTCCACTGGAAAAGTGTCCCCAGATGTAGGTGTGTTGTATTGAACTAGGTAACTAATCTCGTGTCTATGTGTGTGTTTGCTTATTTTGGTTATTGCATATGTTAAACAGTCAAAATGAGATGTAAGGTCACATGTTACAACATCTTAAGTGACATATCACCAATATCTGCACACGTATAGAATTACATATGCCTTAGACTAGTTAAACAATATTAAGAATACGATTTTTATATTAAAAAATAAATATATGAGAAATGTTTACTAATAAAAAACGGCAACTAGGGTTTGGTCTCCACCACCACAAGCTTTGGTTTGGTGATAGATCATCATGCTTGAATCATGGGTTATGTCCATGGTTTGATGCTCGTGTAGTGGTTTTCTATAAGTGATGATTGGTGACATGAAAAGGAATACACTGAGGAAAGAGGCATGGACTCTCGGTAGTGGTGGGTGTAACAACCACTTCACAGTGCCGAGGAGACGAGTGCTTGAGGATTGGCCTTAGGCAATCAGATATGTCCTTCGATGGAGAAGCGGACGGCCCAACCGAGAGATCCAAGGTCGTTGACAGCGACACATGGCGGCGACGCGGGGCACTGGGAGGACCCCCCTATAAGGATTGTCATGGCGTCTTCGCTCTCTATTTCTGTTGATGTTCTGAGGTGCTTGGGTGGCCGGCCAGCATTGTTGGTTGGTGTTACACACCATCGTAGTGTAGTTGGCTACGTCGGAGTGGTCTCGAGGTGGCAGTTTCTCCGAAGGGACATGTGTCTCTACTACATGCGACTAAAGTTCTGCATCACCTCCTTTCAGAACGTTGGGGTTGTGCGTGGCGATGGTGACATCGCGTGGGAGTACAGTTGATCGATGCCAATGAGGTGGCGACATGAGTTATGCACGGTGATAGGGGATTGCGTGTAGAGCACAGTCGATCGATGTCATGGACATGGTGGATGGAGATGTGTGTCGTGCGCGTGCAGTTAGGAACTCTTAGGGATTTATTGAGTCCAATGAGGTATCAAGAATCCCGACAATGGGTGGAAAGCACCCTCGCCTCTCCTAATGAGTAATCATGGGGGTCGATGAGAAGTCCGCAGGTACTCTTCTCTCATTGACCATAAGGTGGTATCGGTTCCACCAACATTCTCCTATCGGATTGGGAACCAGGACTTTTACGTTTCTAAAAGCTCACATTATCATCCAATTGATCCATTTTAGTCCTTAGTTACAGGACTGGCCAGGCTGTCTCTTTCGAGCTTCAGCAACTATTTCGGTGGTCTCTATCTCTAATGTAGTATTCTTCTAGAGCACATAGCAAATTCGATTGGCACCTTTTCCAGAAATGGGTCCGCTTTATCTTAGCTCACCGTTGGAAGTAGTTGTGTCGGTTGCCTCAACTTCTATCGCGGTATCCCTCTCCCAATATCGTCTTGAAGCATTTCAATATATGAACATTTTTGTTCTTTTCTTATCGTTTTTAGTCTCACAATGTTCGGACGTTTTAGTTAAATTATCTGCTTTATTACTTTTTGATGATTCCGTTTTGAGCTAGGATTTTTTTTCTTTTAATATATTGATTACGATTACCATTCAAAAAAAAAGTTTAATAGTTAACTGGTTTTGTTTCTCTTTTATAATGATGCTTAAAATGAGAGCGGACACAAAATGAATGGTTCATACTTGTGCAAAAGGATATTTGTTTTGATTAAAGTTCCTCCACAAAGGCCAGAGGAGCTACCTGCAACTTTCAGTTTTTCACCATAACCTCATGTAATGTTTCCCATATATTGTCGGTATGATTGGACATAAGGTAGCATCGACAAATTAACAATAAATGTTTTCATGATGAATTCGTGATGTACATCTTTTAGTGGAATTTCTCTTTATTTGTTTCCAATCATGTTCCTTATGTTCTAGATTTGAGTAATAGTAATAATCTCAGTAAAAAGGACGGTGTCTATTTATTAAATGACAAATTGTAAAGATGAAGAGATAGTAATGTTTTGTAAATACTGATAGTAATGTTTAAGCCTTTATAATTTAGGATCTTAAATCATACCCTTTTTTAAGCATATAACATGGTGATTTTATTGATTATAGTCATGAATAAACCAATTGTATATACGGAAAACATGAAAAGGGTGAGTTAAAGCTTGAATCCACATATTTGTGGTGTTAACCTTAGGATGAAAATAGAATAGAGGAACTTTTTTTCCTCTAACCTCTCTCTACAAGTTTCATCTTCTCAAACCCTAGTTTTTACGTGGCCGACTGCGATTTCGGCCATGGGAATCGCCGCAGGTTGCCTTTTCCTTCCTCTTTTTTCCTTTTCCCCTTCTCTTTTGTTTTTGCTTCTCTCGGATTTGATCTTTGAGCCTTTGTCTGTCGCGTCCTCTTTCTCTTCTTCCCGTGGTTTCCTCTTGTCTCTTGCAACAGACCTCCGGCGGTGGCTCTGCTGTACTTTGATTCCATCCCCTTTTCTTTTCTCGCTCGGTTGAGATCTAAAAGGCTTGAATCAAACTCTCTCTTTGGATCGTCTTGGGTGTTGGCTCAGGCGGGTTCTCTTCGGATAACCGAGCAGTGTGTGGTGAAGTCTGGTCGGTGCTTCTCCGCTGTTGATGGGCTCGGGATTTTTTTCACTCCTCGTTGTTTGCTTCTACACTCGAATCGTCCTGCTCGGTCGCGTTGTTCCAGGGATGAGATTGGGATCAGGCGATTCAGATTCCTCCTGGTGGTGTTGGCCTCAGGGAGTGTCGTTCCGGTGCTGAACAGGGTGCAAAGGTGACGAGAGGTACGTGCCTTTTTTCCTCTCCCTTGTGCGGTTCACTTCTATTTTTTCGGCTGCAAGATCTCTGGTTCCCCTCTGTGGTTGGGTTTGCGGTGAAGACGGTGTGGTTGTCGTTGGTTGGACCTATATGACCTTGTGTTTTGAGATCTGTCGGATTAGGGTTCAGGTGTGCTTGTGTTGGGGTGTTGGATTCTTGGTGACGGTTGTGAAGTGGTGTGGTGTTGCGGCTTGGTTTAAGGTTTTCTGATTCGTTTCAGTTTTTTGTTGTTTTGGGCTTCTGCCCATTTGGTTGTGGGCTCACGGTGTGGGCGGTTTTTCTGTTGTTTGTGGAATATGGTTTTTCTGTATTGATTCATCTGTTTTTTAGAACTCTGTTGTTAGTAAGTTGCCCCTTGTTGGGTTTTGTTTAGTTTTCTTCAAGTTAGCGAAATCTGGGTATGAAGACATGTTTGTTCCCGAAAAATGGGTTGGTTTGTACTGGTTTGGAGGTGGTGGTGAGGAAATCTCTAGGTTTGTAATGGAGGGTTATCCCTTGAGCTTGTTTTCATACTGAAAACATGCTCCATCAATAAATTTTGTTGATTAAAAAAAACTTATGATGAAAATACTTGGTTAATTCAAGGAAGTAGAAATGAAGAAGGTCCTCAGAGCAGTGAAGGCTTACCTACCTTGTTTAGTAGTCATTTTCTGACTCGACGTGAAAATATATGCGATTTCTAGTATATCGTGGAGGTGAAAGCGGACATCCAAAAAGAATGCTAGGAAATAGGGGAAACAGAGCGTCGGATGTATGCCGACTATGGCAAGACGAGATGTATATCCCCATACACAATTCGTTGCTAATTTAGATGAAGTACATATCTCTTATTTTCAGTCTATGTTCCAATAAAATACAAAGGAAATTTATTGACTGAGCTCAGTCCATGTCCTATGTACTTTCATGATTCCATACTTTAACAAATGAAAGTGAATACTACATGAATCCTTAAAAATCATGTTCACAAACTTCTTACACAAACGTCTATACATAGCATTAATTGGTGTCCCGTTCTTATCAAGAAAGTCGATAATTTTGTTCATACCTTCTCATACATATGAAGTCGGATTTACGACTATTCATCCAACTCTGGTCTATTTCCTAATTTTCAAAATAATACAAAATTGTTTAACACTTGTAGAAGTTGATCAATAAACACAAATTCGACATTTCAATCAAAGCAACGATTAAATTACGCTATGATCATCACACCAACTTCAATTCCCCAATTCTAAAATCATCATCTTTTTTTATCAGTTCAACTTTTTATTAAAAATACATTCTTCTAAGAGAATGTAAGAAACCCATGTCCAAGAAGGATTAGGGCCAAACAACGATTAAAAAAGAGCTAAAAGGTCAGAGCCCGAAAACCAAGAATTAGGGCCAAACAACGATTACAAAGAAACTCTCAAAAGAGCAAAAAGGCCAGAGCCCGAAAACAAAGGATTGTAAGTCCAAAATAGAAAAAATATAAGCGAGACAAATTCAAACCTCGTCGGTGACCTACTCTCCACCTTCTGAGGTCTCATTAGAAGCCTTCGCTTGAGTAGGTGATATGGATAAGCTTTACGAGCTTGCGCGACCTGTGCTCGAATGTCAACAGGATTAACGATTCTTTCACAACTCAGAGAACGTTCTCCTGGATTAGAATTAAAAGTATAATAATCTGATATATTCTTGGGAGGCCGACTCTTACGTTTCGGGGCTTTGAGTATGACATCCTTCCACGGACTGCCCTAATTCGAAAGGACCACCCTGCTCTAAAGGTTGTACCAACCCAACCCCATCAGCTTGAACCACAACAGATTGATACAAGGTCTGATTAGTTGTTACAATTCCAACTAGCTCCTTCACAATAGCCTTACTAATATGGTACTCGAGTACATTCACAGAAAGAGCCTCAATCGTGATTGGACCTACGGCCTGGTCAACTGCTGGATTATGCACAAAACCATCTGATCCCACAGAGTTATGAGGCACACCTATTTGGGCCTGATTCAAAATCGCAGACGTCCGAACAGAGTGACTATGTCTCTCCGTGTCCACCTCTGTCTGATCCGGAGACGCAAATTTCGAATTCATTGCAAGAACAACCTCATCTTCATTTGTGTTACCGGCCCGTGATGCTTGGTTATCTTGGGATTTTGAACTACCAAGATCCCGAGATCCCTGTACGGAGAGTGAGATTGGAACTCTGTCGGAGTTTGTCACCGAAGAAAGATCACCTAACACACCATCACCAATGCTAGGAGCTGCTCTGTTGCACTCTAGGATGTCTGGAGAACCCAACTCCTCTAGAATGGAAATAGGATTTGTTGTCACATTCGTGCTCTATTTTACGACTACACTACGAATCTAGGAGATGAGGGTCGATTCCAACCACTACGAGTTGGTACCCATTGATTTTATAGTCGTTCATACTAGCCATTTCATGGGTCGCTGCAGAGTCAGCCATGAAGATGATGAAACCAAAGTATTGTCCTCCTCTATTTGGCCCAAGAAAAACTAAACATGCTTGAATCTCACCGTACGAACCAAAAAAAATTCGTCACCCAATCAACTGAGGTCTCAAATGGAAGGTTGCAAACGAAAACCTGATTTGAAAGTACCTCTTTACTAAGAAATTGTGATGCTCTATTTTTTGACAGTTTGACTGTCAGAGCTTTGACAGCACCCCGTGGCTTTGCTGACTGGACCTCCTTTCCAAAACTGTTATTTCCAAAAAAAGAGTCCTTCTTGACACTGGAAAAAGATGCCTATGTCGGACTGGGCTCCCGTACGATAGCAACGTCGGTTCTAAACTTCTCTGCAACCAGACCAAATTTCACCATTGTTGGCTTACTCCGATGAGCACGTTGTTTAACTTGATGTCAACCAGCCTTCGTAGCCTTGACTGATGACGCAAGGAGATCACGAACCTCCCAAGGTCGTGATATTGTTCAACAATGTGCATCCTAACAAGTGATCACGTCAGAGCAGAAAGAGGAGAAGGATGCACAAGCATGAATCTGCTTCTTCTTCCCTCTATCCTCCTCTGTGTTGCTAAAAGATTAAAATAATCATCTAATAAAAAAACTAAACAATTATTCGTCATTTCATCTAATAACTAAATCATCAACAATCGAAACCTATAACTATATGTTTAATATTTAACGATTATAACCAAATAATCTGATTGATAACTTAATTATCTTTAATGTCTATATACACATTAATGAACCAAAAAAACTAATCAAAACTAATTAACATTATACAATATACCTAAACTAACTTCAACCAATATTCTATCAAAAATTCACCTAACAATGGAGGAAATCACACACTAAATATCTTGTGTAACATCCCGTCGTGCCTCACACAGAGCCCCACACGCGGCGATGTTAGGTCTGCAGCCCAATACACCCCAACCCATCTGGTGTACTGTCCACAGACAAATACCAACCTAGGTTGTTAGTGAGACTTGAACCCAAGACCTCACCCATAATATCATTTCCTTGAGTGATGCTATCACCAATTGAGCTGCTCAATTGGTGATAGCATCACTCAAGGAAATGCTATAAAGGAAGAGGTCTTGGGTTCAAGTCTCACCAACAAACTAGGTTGGTATTTGTCTGTGGACAATACACCAGAGGGGTTGGGGTGTATTGGTGTCACGCCCCAAATTCAGTAAAACCGAATCCGGAACACGAACGTTTAATTTAATAAAACCTTTTCAAACCTTTTGAATAAATCGCTTTAAAACCATCAATTTGTTTAACAAAATAATAATTTACAACTCAAAGTACGTCCCAACAAGCGGACAAAATACAAGGTATACGTCGCTAGACTCAAAAGTAAACCCGGACTCCCGCTCCTAGCTCCTCAAGCTTCGGAAGTTCACCTAGTCCATCCCGCGACCAGTACCTGTAGGAAAAGCAACTAGGGGTGAGCGTTCGCTCACCACCACGGATAACAGACTGACTACGGCATACTTAGCAGACAATGCCGGTAACACCAACAACAACCGAACACCGGGGACTACTATCCCCAGACTCGAGTAACCCGACTGACACACAAACCATTACTTTCCTCCACCGACTCAAGACTCGGACTCGTAATGTAGACCCGACACAACGATTACGACTTCCTCCAAAGACACGAAAGACCACCACGCAACACCCAAGATCACAAAGGATCGCACACCAAACAAGATCACAAAGGATCGTACTCCGGCTGCTCAGTAACCCCCTCGCCCTTTACCGATCCTTGTCAGGCCAGGCGGTCGACCTGTCGCACTTTTCCCGACACAAAGTCGGATCAGGATGTCGACCTGTCACCCCAACCCACGCACACGCGGCCAGGACCCCTTTCCTCACGGGCGGCCCCCTACCCCGTCTGAACATGCAGACGCGTGCGATCGCAGGACCCCCGTTATTATGAAGCGGGCCCCGAACCTCAGGTAACCACAATCACAATCACAAACACAGTTCAACAAACAGCAACCACACCGGTTTGACACTCCACATGCACTCATGGCTACCCAAGACACCAAAGGTAAAACACGGGTACACAACCCCATGGGCACTCAGGGCCACCCAAAACACCAACGGTAGAACACGGGTTCAACATGAAAGGAATTAAACCCTAATTCTTGTCCCCGAAGAACGATGAACACTAAAAACGATAAAAGAAATAACACCAGAGATTTATACTGGTTCACTCCCAAAATAGGAGCTACGTCCAGTTGCCGCCTGTAAAGCTTTCACTATAATCTCCAATGGAGTATTGAATACACACTTATCTCTCTCTGTAAACCCCCTTTTTTCGCTCACCTCTTCTGTAACCTTTCTATTTGTGCTACTCACAACATAACACAATATGCTACCTATAATATTGCTCTGCTACTTTGCTCTTATTGCCTTGTACAATACATGGTTGCACCATGCCTTATATAAGCATAAAAAAAAAATCAGAAATTCAATGGTAGGTGAAGTGGTGGGTCCATGTGAATGTGAAGGGTCTTTGGTAGGTGAAGTGGGGGCCCACGGCAGCCCATGTGATGAAATTAGGTTTCATACACACCTAACAGTCTCCCACTTGAAAACTAATCTCGATCACTTGTCTTTAAGCATTTACAAGCGGCGGCCCAGCTCTTCACTCGGCTAAGCCCACTGAAGTAGCACACAACTTCAGCTTCTCATTCGGCACGACCTTCGTGAACATATCTGCAGGATTCTCATTTCATGCAATCTTCTTGAGAACTAGCATCTCGTTCTCCAAAGCCTCGCTGATGAAGTGGTAACGAAGTTGTATATGCTTCGTTCGAGCATGATACGTCGGGTTCTTCGCCAAGTGAATGGCGCTCTGGCTGTCGCAGTAAAGAACACTGCCCTCCTGATTATACCCCAGCTTCTGTAGAAAGGACTGAAGCTAAATCATCTCCTTTGTAGTCTCAGTCACGGCCACGTACTC
Organism: Erodium maritimum; assembly: GCA_963921825.1. Lineage (NCBI taxonomy): Eukaryota > Viridiplantae > Streptophyta > Magnoliopsida > Geraniales > Geraniaceae > Erodium > Erodium maritimum. The sequence goes on along the minus strand of OY997588.1, from coordinate 142,047,329 downwards.
AGCCTCACAGCTAGAAAGAGTAACAATCTTCTGCAACCTTGAAACCCAACTGATTGCAGTACCTCCGAATGTGTAGACATAACCGGACGTACTCTTTCTACTGTCGATGTCGCCACCGTAGTCTGCATCAACGAACCCTTCAAGTCCCGAATCGGACTTCCTGAAGCACAGTGTCGTACTTGAGCTTCCTTTAAGGTACCGGAAAATCCACTTCGCGGCTTCCCAGTGTTGTTTTCCCGGATTACTCATAAATCGGCTCACAACTCCCACTGCATGTGCAATGTCCGGTCTCGTGCATACCATAGCATACATAAGACTTCCGATAGCTGAGGCGTATGGAATCTTATCTATGTACGCCCTATCCTCTTCTGTCACGGGCGAGTCGCCTTTAGACAACCGAAAGTGAGTGCCTAGAGGAGTTCCAACAGACTTGGCATCGTCCGTGTTGAACATTTTCACGACCTTCTTCACATAATCTTCCTGTGACAGTTTCAGCCCATCTTTGCTCCGTGTAATCCTCATCCCGAGGATTTGCTTTGCAGCCCCGAGATCCTTCATCTCGAACTCCTTCGACAACCTCTTCTTCAACTTCTCAATCTCTGTAAGATCTGCTTCTGCTATTAACATGCCATCAACATATAGCAGTAATATCAAATACAAGTTACCAAGTTTCTTGAAGTAGCAGCAATGATCTGCCTCACACCTCCTAAACTCGGCCTTCTTCATAAAGCTGTCGAACTTCTTGTACCACTGCCTTGGAGCTTGCTTTAAACCGTACAAACTCTTTTGTAGCTTGCACACCATCTTCTCCTTGCCTTTGACCTCGAAACCCTCTGGTTGTCTCATGTAGATCTCTTCTTCTAACTCACCGTGAAGGAAAGCAGTATTCACATCCATCTGTTGAAGGTGTAGATCTTCTTTTGCCACTAACCCAAGAACAGTTCGAATAGTCACCAGTTTAACAACTGGGGAGAAATTTTTGGTGTAGTCAATACCTTCCTTCTGCTGAAAACCCTTGACTACCAGCCGCGCTTTGTAGCGCTTGCTTCCATCGTGCTCTTCTTTGATCCGATAGAACCACTTGTTTTGCAACGCTTTCTTGTTAGCCGGAAGCTCGGCTAGCTTCCATGTTCGGTTTGACAACAATGAGTCCATCTCATCCTTCATCGCCAGCTCCCACTTGCTCGATTCCTCAACACTCTTTGCTTCATCATAGCATTCAGGCTCACCTCTGTCGGTAAGCAAGATGAAGTCCAGCGACGGCGAGAACCTCTGCGTCGGCCTTCTTATCCGAGAAGATCGGCGTACGTCGGTGGCCGGTGTTTGTTCTTCGACTTCCGGGTCATTATCTTGCTGAATCTCTTCTTGAACTTCAGGTTCGTCTTCTTCCAACATATCCCGCTCTAGTTCGTGTGTGGGAATCTCGCTCAAGTCAACCATAGCTGATTTTTCTTTCTCGGACTCTCGACTCTCCGGAGTCTGTTGCAGCTTGTCTTTGTAGAGCACTTGTTCATTAAAGATGACATCCCTGCTTCTGATGATCTTCCGGTTTTGATCGTCCTAGAAACGATAACCAAACTCGGAATCACCATAGGCAATAAAATAACACTTCTTATACTTTGCATCAAGTTTACTTCTAGAAGCGGCATCAATATGAAGATAAGACAAACAACCAAATACTTTTAGAAAGGATATGTTTACCTCTTTTCCTCTCCACACCTCTTCTGGAATTCTGAAATTCAAAGGAACAGACGGTCCTCGATTGATCAGATACGCCGCAGTGTTAACCGCATCAGCCCAAAACGTCTTTGGTAGCCCGGAGTGTAGCCTCATGCTTCTCGCACGCTCATTCAGCGTCCGATTCATCCTTTCTGCTACTCCGTTTTGCTGAGGTGTCTTTGGAATGGTTTTCACCATGTTGATCCCGTTCTGAGCACAATACTTCCTGAAGGGACCATCAATGTACTCTCCACCATTATCGGACTTTAGACTCTTTATCTTCAGGTTTGTCTCGTTTTCAACCAAAGCTTTCCAGGTCTTGAAAACATTGAACACATCAGACTTGTGTTTCATAAAATACACCCATACCTTTCTGGTTGAGTCGTCTATGAACGTCACATAATAATGTGACCCTCCAAGGGAAGCTACCGGGGCTGGTCCCCATACATCGGTATGGACCAATGCCAATTTCTCCGTCTTCAGCTCCCTTCTTCCGGTTGAGAAACTCACTTTCTTCTATTTCCCAAGCACACAACTCTCACACAAATGGTGATTCACCGATTTCAACTCTGAAATCTTTCCCTCCTTGACGAGAATCTTCATACCTTTCTCGCTCATATGCCCAAGTCGTTGATGCCACAACTCGGTCTTCTGGGTATAGTCCACAACAACTACTGAGTTAGGACAGCTTGTCGTCATGTAGAGGGTGCCGGTTTTCTGACCACGAGCAACCACCATTGCACCCTTTGACACCTTCCACTTACCTTGGCCAAAGGTAATGTTGTGACCTTCATCATCAAGTTGACCAACGGAAATCCGATTCCGTTTCAACTTCGGCACATGTCTCACCTTTTTTATCTTCCACGTGCGCTCGTTCGGCATCTTCAAGGTGATGTCTCTGTGACCGACAATGGGTAGAGGCAAGCCATCAGCTAGATAGACCTTTCCAAGATCCCCAACAACATAATTCTCCATTGCTTCTTGACTCGGAGCGGTATGGAAGGACGCTCCCGAATCGAGTACCCAATCGTCGATCGGACTGTCGACGGACAGTAGCAACGTATCCTTGGAGTTTCCAACTGCCGCTGCAACGATTTCTTCAACGCTGCATTTCTCGATGACAGAGCTTTTGGGCAATCCGCCCATGTGAGCAATGCGTCACCAGTCTCATCGCTTGTCGCATTAACTGCATTTCCCAAATTTTCTCTCTTGGGAGCCTTGCAGTTCTTCTTCACGTGACTTGTCATTCCACAGTTCCAGCACTCCACTGTTCTTTCAAATCTGGACGGGCTTCTACCGTTTCTTGACTTTGACCTGTCCTTGTTCCTGTTGAACCTTCTTCATGTTCCTCTGCCCCTGTGTTCTACATTCAAGGCAGAACTGGAAGAGCTCTCGCCTGCATCGGTCCTTCTGACTTCCTCAGCCAGAATTCAATCTCTAACATCTGTGAACTTTAATTTTGCATTCCCAACAGAATTGCTTACCGCTGCCCTCATTGGCTCCCAACTCGGTGGTAGAGACGCCAATAAAATTAGGGCACGAATCTCGCCATCAAAGTCAATTTCCACAGATAACAATTAATTAACAATTGTATTGAAATCATTCATATGTGCAGTGACAGATCCACTTTCTTCCATTCTCAAATAAAAAAGCTTTTTCATAAGAAATACCTTATTATTTGCAGAAGGTTTCTCGTACATGTCGGACAGGACCTTCATCATGCATGCAGTGGTCGTCTCCTTCGCCACGTTGTGCGCGACGTTCTTCGACAGGGTTAATCGCACAACCCCCAGAACTTGTCGATCCAGAAGAGCCCACTCAGCATCATCCATCTTTTCCGGCTTCTCCGTTAGAGGCACATGTAGCTTTTTACCGTATAGGTAATCTTCCATTTGCATTTTCTAGAACGCAAAATCGGTACCGTCGAATCTCCCGATCTCGTGAGCTGAACCATCGTTGCAAGCCATCGTCTTCTAAATAGTGAACACAAACCCAGTGCTCTGATACCAGTTGAAAGGAATTAAACCCTAATTCCTATCCCCGAAGAACGATGAACAATAAAAACGATAAAAGAAATAACACCATAGATTTATACTGGTTCACTCCAAAAATAGGAGTTACGTCCAGTTGCCGCCTGTAAAGCTTTCACTATAATCTCCAATGGAGTATTGAATACACACTTATCTCTCTCTAGTAAACCCCCCTTTTTCGCTCACCTCTTCTGTACCCTTTCTATTTGTGCTACTCACAGCATAACACAATATGCTACCTATACTATTGCTCTGCTACTTTGCTCTTATTGTCTTGTACAATACACGGTTGCACCATGCCTTATATAGGCATAACAAATCAGAAATTCAATGGTATGTGAAGTGGTGGGTCCATGTGAATGTGAAAGGTCTTTGGCGGGTGAAGTGGGGGCCCACGGCAACCCATGTGATGAAATTAGGTTTCATACACACCTAACGCAACAACCCCACGGGCACTCAAGGCCACCCAAAACACCAACGGTAGAACACGGGTTCAACAACCCCACGGGCACTCATGGCCACCCAAGACACCAAAAGTAAAGACACGGGTTCAACAACCCCATGGGCACTCATGGCCACCCAAGACACCAACAGTAAAGACACGGGCTCTCATGGCCACCCAAGACACAACAATAAAATACGGGCTCTCATGGCCACCCAAGACACAGCAGTAAAATACGGGCTCTCATGGCCACCCAAGACACAAACATTAAAGTACGGGCTCTCATGGCCACCCAAGACACAAATTAAACAATCAACCTCCTGGCATAACCAAATGCCTGCAGTAATTCTAATATCGAAAGTTCACTGCTCCTACGACACTACTAAGTGTCACATGCATTTCTATTGTTCGATACATTCCCGTATCATACGACACCACCCGGTGTCGCCTGCCTTTCTAATATTCGATAAACTTACTTAACTCACGACACCCAAGTGTCACATGCATTTCTACTGTTAACTTTCCCTAGTCAGGGCCGAGATCCGGCTATTTTTCCCTACCTCTTGAAGCGTGTCAAACCCGATACTCTTACTCCGGCAAAGCTCCATAATTCCCGCTTAGCCTGCTATTTCCACGGTAGGCGACACGGTCTACAATCATTACAATTAACACACTTTTTAAGTAAGCATGCGAAACCCGAATTTAAAGAATTAAACGCCCAAATGCAACCCCGACAATGTCGATCACTCCCAAACTTCCCAATTACTCGACATTGTCACTAATGGACCCGGAAAGGCCCGATTCGCCCGACATGGCGAATCTGCCCGGGTTTGGAAAACGTCCTTCCGGGGCTCCAAAAATTCCCGTTTTCGTTTCTACGGTCTTAGAATAATTCAAGGGTTCCTATGCACTCGACGGAATCAATTTCCGACTTCCGAGTAATTTAATTCACGTTTAAAGTTTCTAACCCGTCAATTACAACTTTCACAATTTAATTCCAAATTTCGATCCGGGTGTGGATTAACGACTTGGGGATCGTCCTAAACCACCCGAACACGAAAACCCGATACCCGAACATGTGGGCCCCACCCGGCCCTTAAGACCCGAGGGTGGTTGGGCCGGTTTTGGGCCGGTTCACCACCATGGTGGCCGGCCCTAGCTCCGTCCAGCCACCTCCCAACTCCGGCAGCCACCACACATGGTGGACGGAGCTCCCCCGAGCCTCCGGTCACCGAAAACCGATCCTTTTCGCTCCAAAACGTTCCCAACGAACCCAACACCTCGACTCATCCAAATTTAACCCATTTAAACCCAAACCCTAACTTTCAAACGTAACAAAACGAAAATCAATTAGGTGCTCACCGTAGGGAATGATGACGGGAACTCGATTCTTCGATCGTTGAGACGATCCGTCGGTTGGATCGTCGGGAAATCACAAAGCTCCAACCATTTCTTCTATTTTTCTCCATTTTCTCCTTCTCTTTCCTCTCTCCACTTTCTCTCTCCAAAACTCTTATTTTTTTCTAACTTTGCCGAGAACAATACACTTCACTTCCTTTTGGTTTGTTTCATAAACACACCCTTTTAACATAATTACAAAACTAACACTCAACTTCTCATCTTTTTGTTTTTGTCCCAAAAACCTAACACCACCACTTGTGTGACATGTGGCAAATGGGTCCCACACCTTTTGGAAAAATATCTCCTAGATATTTTTAAGTCAGATTCGCGAAATTCGGTCGTCTCGGGCCCCGAACGGGTACTTTTTCCAAGAAATTATGAAACTTCACGGGCTACAAGGAAACGGCTCAACTAAGACCGCTGCGACGACGGTTAAGCCTTTTGGATCCAAAACGGACCTCGAATGGACCAAAACGTCGCTCGGTTGACTTTTCCAACGAAAAGTCAAAATTTCCCAAATTGGTCAGAAAGTTGCCCTGAGTCCCCCGGAACTCACTTTGGTCGATAACGGGGTCAACTTAAGTCCGGTATGACCCTCTGGGTCAAAGTTAGGTTTACTTAAGTGTCTGTCCAATTTTTTTAAATTTTCCTGTTTTTCGCAGGTTTGACTGGCGTTGACCGGGAGTGGTTCTTACAATTGGGTTGCAGACCTAACATCGCCGCGCGTGGGGCTCTGTGTGAGGCATGACAGCTCAATTGGTGATAGCATCACTCAAGGAAATGCTATAAAGGGTGAGGTCTTGGGTTCAAGTCTCACCAACAACCTAGGTTGATATTTGTCTGTGGACAATACACCAGAGGGGTTGGAGTGTATTGGGCTACAGACCTAACATCGTCGCGCGTGGGGCTCTGTGTGGGGCACGACGGGATGTTATAAAAAATTGCACTTTTTTGTAACATCGCCAGCTCAATTGGTGATAGCATCACTCAAGGAAATACTATAAAGGGTGAGGTCTTGGGTTCAAGTCTCACCAACAACCCAGGTTGGTATTTGTCTGTGGACAGTACAATAGAGGGGTTGAGGTGTATTGGGCTGCAGACCTAACATCGCCGCGCGTGGGGCCCTGTGTGAGACGGCGGGGTGTTACATCTTGATAATGTACTATGATGAAAAAAAATACAACCAAAAACGATTTGGTGGAAGAATAGAGCTCAAATTTCTCAAAACTAACGGAAGAACTCTCAACTCTCTCGTCTAGATTTAAGGTTCTGACCTACTTAAAATCCTAATATTTTACATATTTATCTCTAAAAAATTATCAATACAACATCTTTTTGTGTATCATTTAATCCTATTCGGAAGGTGCAAAATTAATTGTGTTAGTTCCCAAGGGGACATCGCTGGGTTCAAGTCTTACCTTTCATATGAAAAGTCTTGAGTTTGAATCTGGACAAATAATTACGTACATGACATGTGTAATTTTTTTGTTGTACTGTTTGTGCAAACTATGGTACGTTGTATCGGTCTAGATTCTATAATATTATTTTAGTTTATGCGTTCAACGGATTGTATACATACTTTCGTGTTGATGTGTAATATATGAAACTATTTTGTTGGAACTTTCAAAATAAACTGTCACTTGCATCTGTCATGATAATTTGGTGACAGAGTTCTTAGATTTCGTGGCCTTAATATCTACTATTAATCACAACAACAAAAAAATCAATTAAATACGGCTTCTTTAGTAGATGTATGGTGTAATGTTACCATATGAAAAGGTAAAAAACAAAGCTGAGTGGGCATATGTGTTTATTGTTATAATTATTTGGGGGAGGTGGTGGATGAGGAATTTGGGGACACGTGTTCCATTTGAATTTCCGTAGCCGTATGATTGGGTGACTCCCAGCCTAAGTGGAAGTGGCATCAGATAATCATTCTGGTTTTCACACATTGGGGGATTTTAATATTGTTTTTAAAGAGCCAATACATCATAGGAATCTATGCATTGTTTATTAACTTTATGTCATGCTGAACTTTATTCGGAAATGTCTCTAATTTGCTTAGTTACTACTTATTAGGTACCATACAAGTTTGATAGGATGAACAAAAGTAGTGTTATTTTACTATTCTCTAAAACAAAATATGTTCTTGTAAAAGTATATACTCCTCATTATACTTGTTAAAATGGATATTCCATAACTACTTACGCATTTAGTGTTAGAAAAAATTAGGTAGTTATGATTTTTTTTTTACATGAATTGGGTGATCAGTTCGTGGGGTTATTGTTGTTAGTAATACAAATATGTCCATAATTATTATTGATAATATCCAATCATATCCCATAAATAGAAAGTTAAAAAGAAAGCGACAGAGATGGATCCATCATCCACCACCAAGTACAGTGTCCTCTGTTGAATTGTCTGGTTTTGGGACAAGAAAAATCTCCAGTCTCTAAAGCAAGCTCCTATTCTTTTTCATCAACACTTTCTTTTAGTAATAACATTATTAAAACGCAATGGTTCTGATTAAATAACAATAAAAAAGAGCTCCTTTAAGAGGCTATATAAGCACCTCCGAAGCATGGAACTCATCATCACAATTCACAATTAGCAGTTCACAAGAAAGTAGATATGGAAGTGTATGATCGAGAATAGAGTGATTGAGGGTTAGACTTTTGATGGAGCTTCTTTCGCTTCAATTCTGAGAGGAGGTGATGGGTAGGCCACGGCTGCTAGGTCATGAATACCTATAGCTGCGCTCCAACAACGCTATGCGCAGTGCAGCTTACGGGTTTGCATGACCTTGGAGACGTAGCTACCTTTCTCTTTTGGGCATTGGAGTGAAGGGAGCTCTATCTTCTTTCACACTCTATCCATACATTATGTTGTTTATGTGCTCTGTTTCAGTGTTTCATAGTTCCCAGATGCGCTAAAGTTACATTAGCACAAAGTTTAAGCTGGACAGCAATTCATATGCCAGCTTCAGCTTGAGATACAGACATTTGTGTACTCTACTGCAAGTTGTTATTCTAATGACAGTTGTTGTTAATGAATGACAGGGAAAATCTATTAAGAGTGGAGGGGAAGCTCAAGTCCAAAGAGCAACACACTAGTCAATAGTGACTTAACACAGGCAGCTCTAGAAAATTATCTCCCATAATTAAACTTTCTCAAACTAAATCTTTTAATTGTGCAGAATTATAAATATGTCAAGAAGCACAAACGGCTTTTAACACAAATAATATTTCTAAATCCATGATCAAATCCAGCCACATTAGAATTGTTAATAGTTTATCAACTTTGAAAGACTCACTGTCCTAAACAAGAAGTTCAGATCCTGGGTAATAATATCAACCACTTCACATCTCTCCAATGTATCAGCTAAGATTACTTTGTATCTTCTTTCACTGTTTTTCATGTATAAATATGTCTGCAGAGTAGGTCCTATTCAGCTAAATAGCATGCCCCGACACTTACTATTCTATGTCATTTAAACGCTTTTGGTGCTTCAATTCACATATTTCAATTAGCAGTAAAAAGAGATATAATTATGTGTGTATGGATCCTAAAGCATTTCATTCAATGGCTTCAGATATCTGTAAGTTCTAATTCTAGTGAGAGTTTTAATCAATGAATGACTGGGCAAATCTGTGACATTTTAGTGATTCATATTCAGATCAGATGTAAACAGGGGAAGCTGAAGTCCATAGAGCAACCAACTATGACACTAATGACTCATAATCTGGAGATTAAGTTCATTTGTATGTACAGCACATCAGCTAGAGAATGCAATCAAAAGCAAAGATCATGGAGGATTTGTCAGCGTACTTTTTTGCAAAATCCTATCAGCAATTTTGAGTATTACTTCGGTATTGTTGTGTGTTTGTATAGTCAGTCCACCATTTTACTAGTAAGAATAAAAAAAGAAGTTTGATTAGCTGCATGTTATTGTTAACGACATAAATCACTGACATTAGTAATTTAATAGAAACATACCAACTGAAAATATAGTCACTGATAATACTCACTTGCTCAAACCACAAGGTACATATATCTATCTTAATCAAGTTCTGAATATGAACTCTCCCTTTGCGACTTTCTTGAGTGAAAGGAATGTCGGAGTGTAAGAAATTGCTTCAAAAGTTGGCCCGTAGTGGTGTTGAACTCGAACACATTTCAGTTTTGCATCATAGAGCACAAGAGCACACTTGCCAAGCAGCATCAAGATATCGCCACTGTCCAATAATTTTATCGGTTCACAAGAAATTGGGTTCTCCATACCCATGATCGGGATTCCAACCAAAGAAATGACAAACTCTTTTGCCCAGGACTCCTTGACACCATAATCATTCATTAGCCATATTTCAACCTGGGGAGCATTATGGTAATAGCATACTGACAGACGGCCCTGTAGAGCTCCCAGACAAGTATAACATTTATAAATTGATCCTTTATTTTCAGGGCCCGAAATTAACCCAAACTGCTCTGAATCAAAGTCAAAAAAGAAGTAGGTGTCTCCAGAATATGAGTCCCAATGAAGGATCCCATTCACAAAAGCATTGAAATTTAACCGAGAAGGAAAATACTTGGATTCTTCCAGACTTCTCCAAGCTCCTTCCCCACCAAGAGTGTATATCTCAACCATGTGTACAAGTTTTCGGGGTGCGAATGACACTCTTTGAACTATCCGCATCACTTTATACTGTTTGCTCCTGCGACTAAAACCAAACCCATGACAAGTAACACTGCCTGTGCAGGTGGCACTCTCGGCTCTTGGAAGAGTAATGAACTGACCCAAAATTGGATTACACACGTAAACAGGATCATTGGTTTTGAAATCATACAGACAGAGCAACCCATCACATGAATTTACCAAGCCAAAATCAATATCCGGGAGGTTGGTTTTAGGTTTGAGAACGAGCCTAGAGCAGGTGTAATCAATATACTGGAGGCTGGTTCTTGGATTGAAAATGAGTTCAGGGTAGGCATTTGTGCGTTGGACATCCATTAAGTAAAGAATTTTAGAAAGCGGGTTAAGATCCAAAGCTCTTCGAAAGTTTGGGGCTTGAAGCAAGAGACTAATGGGTATTTGGGAGGGATATAAGTTGGTGAATTCAACGTCGGATAGAAGATTAAACCACAACTTGCAAACACACCTAGAATATAAGATTGATTTGATAGGGATTCTTGAGAAAATATCAATTAGGAGCTGGAGAGGGAGATCCAGAATGGAGGGTATGGGCGCTCTGCTTCTTCATGATCCAGGTTCAAAATCCAATGCTCCAGTGTACGTCATTCTACTAAGCATCGAGCAGATTGAGAAATAAAGTAATATGTATGTATTGCCTGGTGATCGACTGGAATTTCAACAAAACAGTAGTTGCGAAGTCCTTAATAGATGTACCTCTCAACCAGTACACTCAAGCTCATGCTTTCATACTTGATGTTCTTTAGATAACCCTGCAGACAAGAAACTATTTAGTGTTGAATGCCTTTTTACTCATGTAGTTCAGAAGATAATAGCATGAACATAAACATAAATAACGTGGGGCATTGTTAATTAATCATGTAGTGATTGTTTTCCAACACAACATCACTCGGTGAACTGTGTATATACAATTGTATAATCAAAGTAGAAACGGGGACATCAAATTCAGGGACAAAAGAGCTTTGAATCACCATCAAAATTTGTTCCAACCACATTAAAAGCAGAGAGCTTGTTTTCCCCATTGTAATCTAACTGGTGGGATGGCACAAGTACATTGGTATCAATGTACAGAAATCAATCAAAGTATTTAAAGAAGCTCAATTCGTTCGGAGTAGAAAAAAGCTCGAACCCTAATTCACTAAAAAAACACAAATCAACTAAAAAACACCTCCAATCATAATGCACATGGTTGACTAAATGTGACTCCTCAATTATCTAAGCAAAGCAATACTTTTATTTTATCATCATCCCGCACACGCATCAACAACCAGACTCGAATTCGTAACAAGTTCGATCATATTCTTAAGCAAGTGCTGTGCAGATTTCTTTTAATTGCTTTGTCAAAAATTCACGGTGAGAATGCTCGTGAAAACCTATCCATGTAAATCTAGGAGTAGATACGTACATGGAATTCGAATGCAATCTTCTGTTAATGGAAGCAATAGAGAGAGTGAGAGAGGAGGAGGAGGAACAAGTACTTACAGCTTGAATCATTATCCATTGTTGCCAGAGGAAAGAGACGGGCACGATTCAATCGATGAGATCGGAAACCGATCACAGGCTTTTGGTTTTACCATTCGATAGCGATGGCCGAAGGAGGGGCAATGATGTCTTTTTGCCTCATTAAGTTTCTGTGTAAGTGTGCAACGCGCGCAGGCTGCTGCTTCCAGGCTCTTTCCCTGTGAAACAACAACTTGTTAGGTACTGACAGTTTGAAGGGAATCCACGTTCAAAACAAAAACCCCTTTAAATCGTCATCGGAATATTGCTATATTGGTTTTGGTGGTGGTGTAGTATTATTTTATTGATATTGAAAACAGAGTAAGTACAAAGAATGAGTCTTTAGGTCTTTTTTTAACAAATTATACGACAAATCGTCATTATCACACACGGCTTTTAAAAAAACAGGACAAAAACCAAAGTCTGATAGTATCGAAAATCGTTCAAGATGGCGCTTAAACGCTGTTTGATCATATGGGAAGACTCTTTTCGTCATGAAGAGAGCGATCGAATCTGATCTTAACAGTACCAAAGGAAAGATAGGTTTTCACCAGGGACCCCTCCCGAACATGGTTCCTGAAGCCCTGATTGTCTATCATTCCTCCCGACAAGACTGTTTACCAGCTCTCGCTTGTTCTTCTCGGGGTTCTCCAACCGGCCCTCTTTTCATACCTAATGCCCCAGATGGGGCAGTCCATGAAAGACTGGTGGACCCAGTCGCCGAGGTATGACCTTACTCCAGAGGGGGGAACCTCAGACTCCCTAACACCCACCTCCCTCACCTGGATATTAGGTAGATTGTTCGGGGTTACAATTGGTCCCTTTTTTCGAGGTGTTGAGACCTTAGGTATAGTGTTCGAGGTCAACGAGCGAAAACCCGGAGGACTCACTAATCCCACAGCTTCCGTACCCCAGTCACTGGCATAGGATTGGACAAGCTTATCTGGTTTGAATTCCATGATGATTTGTCAAACCGGGGTATACCCGGCATCTCTTGATCACAATCTCGTGGTACATGACCAATTCGGCCGCAGTTGTAGCAGAAGGTGGATAACTTGTCATAGGTCAGGGTGACCCTAATTGGTTCAGGGAATTCCTTGAACCACCTGACCATTGTCCGACACAGGGGGTAGTGAAGCTCCATCCAGAATCGAACCTTCATCGTCCCTCCCCAACAAGAACCTCATTGGTCACACGGAACATCCACGCACTCCCCCATAGTAGCTCCAATGATTTTCCCAATAGCTTTCGTCCGAACTAACGGTAGGAGGCCCCTTGAATGCACCCATAATTGAACTCGGTCTAGGTTGGAAAGATCATTTTCCATTGAATCCACAGTCTCCCCTAGCACCAACGGATACCCTTCGAAACCCCTCAGTTCGTTCTTGTTAACCCAAACTCCAGCCTCTTAGGAGTGGAAGTAGAAAGCATAGACACTCGGTTCTGAGTCTTTAACCACCAGATCTGAAGTCGATCGTTCTCATGCCCTCATGATGATCGTCAACATGAAGTTCTTCTAAAGAGGCTTTCGTGCTAAGAGCTTTCTGTTATTTTTGGCTCCAAAATTGGGCCTAATTTCTGGCCCATGAACTGGCCCATTTAGCCTAACCACTTAAGCCCACTTAATTTATTGTCTTGGGTTGGATAAAGCATGAACAGTAGGGTTTGGTTCCCTTTTGTGAAGCAGCTCCATATTCTGAAATTTGGTGGACAAGAACAGAGGGGGGCGGCAGCTCATTCACTGGGGTAGAGAACAAAAACAAGGGAGAAGATGGTTTTAGTCCCAATTTGAGGTGGTGGTTCTTCTTGTAACAAGACATCAACAAGGTGTAGTCTACTCTCTAGGTTCTTGGTGTGTGGTGGGTCAAGCAAGGCCAAGCTTTGTCTTGTGGGGTCCTTGCTAGTGTGCTACGGGAGATCAAGAATAGAGTGTGGGGGGTTTTGTTGGTTCAAGATTGTTGCTAAAGAAAGAAGAACATCATTGTTTTGTGGTAGGACCAAGAAAGGAAGATTAAGACTTGGTTGGGTTCTTATGTGGCTTTGTTGCAAGTTTAAGAAGAACACAAGTCTATGCTTACTTTTGATCTTGGTGGTTGTGGTCAGTATAAGAAAAGCTTATTCTTGAGGTTGGCTACGAGAACTACACAAGATCAAGATTGGTTTGGCTTTTTGGCATCAATATCAAGTTAAGTCTTTTTTTTTTTTTTTTTGCTAAGAGAGCACGGTGGTTTCCTTTTGCTTGGTCAAGCACATGGTTGGTAAACACTCCTCCCCTTTATTGTTTCATATGTTATTTTGAGTTATTGATCGGTAACAAAAGTTTGAGTTTTTTTTCTTTTGTGGATTACCGTTGTGTATTGAGAGATAGGGAATTAGGGTTTGTAATTCTCGTATTGTTTCTCGGATAATACATGGAGCTCGTCGTTGTCCCGTGGATGTAGGCACATTGCCGAACCACGTATATCATTGTCTCTGTTTATTTTATGTACTTTATTATTTGTTCCGGTAATTTCGCGCTTATCAGACATTTAGCATTTATCGACTGAGTCTAGGATTGGGGGTTGGAAAAATCAAGGTTGTCGGTGTCCGTTGTGGATTGAATCGCGTCGGTTCTTTTCCACGGACCCGATTGATTTTCTGGGTGAGTCTCGTATTCCGGTTTTGGGGGTACTTGATTTACTACACTTTCCCGCCATGCCAAAGCGGTGGCGGAAAGGGTTGTCGGGTCCACCATAGTGAAAAGGACCACGACCTCCATCTCCTCATCCTCTGTGATGGATCAGGATGAGAACCCGGCTTAAAGGGTCTCTATTGACGGTGGTGCATCCCGTGGAGGTGTCGTCTCAAGGGAGGTGTAAACCCTAATTGGGTTTAGAGGAGTCCCAAAGACCCGATCCTACTCGTCCATGGCCCGAGAGGCATCCATCACCAAGGATTCAGGGCCATCCTTGGGCAGTGGCTAGTTCTCTACTAGCGGTAGAATGGGAGAGGGAACCCTAGATGGGCTCCCCCTTTTGGATATGGTCGGTACAAACACCGACAAGGAGAGACTTGGGGAGAAGACGACCAAAACAAACTCATTCATGGTTGCTTGCTCAATCGGATTGATCAGTGTCGAGATTAACACAAAATGAGAGGGTTTATGGTTCCTTCGAGCTTTAATCTGGCAGACAACCTCAGAGAATGGGCATGGGGGCATGATGGGGCCAGATAGATTGGTGAACACCATTGGTGGAGAGGGAGGCGGCGATCGCCATTGGTGGAGTGGACGACAGTGTGGGTGTAGAGGCGAAGTAGTCAACATCAACAGGTGGATAAGGCTAGGGCTAGAGACATTTTCTAGAGGATAAGGCACACGAGAACGCGAAGTTGTTTATATACATAGTTAATCGTTAACAAAGTGCCATTTGATCAAATTTTCTAATTTTTATTTACATGTTTATGCCTAAAAAGCAACGACCACTAGATTTTATACATTTTGTTGGTGAGATTGGTTAATGGTTTAGAGCATCTGCAATGATCGGCGCAGGAGACGTTGCAGGAAGAGTTTCAAGAGAGAGAAATTAATAAAATGATAAAATTGGAGGAGAGAGAGGTGATAGTTGCTAAATACTACAACGATGTAGGAGGCGTCGACACAGAGATAGTGCTAAAATTATTCTTGCTACTATCTTTGTTATAACTTCTCTTAAGCCCATCATTATAAGAGGTAGTAGTAGATGAGATGGTAAGAGACCAAAATTGATTTTTGCAACGCCTTTCCTATACCGACTCATTGGAGATGCTCTTACACCATAAACTTTGTTTATAGTGGATAGTATTCTTATGATATTATATTTAGCACAAAAAAGAAACTTTCCTGGCAAAATAATTGGGTCAAGTAAAGTTTTATATGCATTTTGTTGAATTTAAAATTATGATTAAATAAAAGTCTTATGATCCAAAAACTAAACACAAAAATAAAGGAATGGAGTCATAATATAAAACCATCTAAAATTTCAAATTGACATGTGTCACCACTCAACACAAACGTTACAAATAAGTCTTGATTGACTTTGGTGATCATCTTGTTTTGAATTTCTTTTATTTGTTGTTGTGTTAGTTTGATTTTGACGAGTTCTATGCACCAAATTCATTCGGAAACAAACCTTGCAAAAATTTGAACAAATGAAATTGGAACTTTCAAGGCATAGGTTACAACAAACATTAAACCATTGAAATATTTTATTTGTTTCACGTGTTACGAGATAATAAATATCAAATTAATAAATCGAGATTTTTACTAACCGAGTCTCAAGTTGTTGTTTTTTTCTCTAAAGATCATCCATTTGAACCTCAATAGATTAAATAGTATGAGATTATAGCTCTATTATCTAAAGGTGGTAAAAGAAAAGTATCACAAAATGTGCAAGGAAAAGTAATTGTTAGTCTTATGGATAGATTAAGACATGTGTCGATTTGAGTAGAAAACAAAAGGAAACAAGTTCGTTAAAGAACCGTAAATAACATGTAAAATTCTAGCTCATTCCCATGCCACATGTTTCAGTTTGGTCTTTTTGAATTTTAGCAAGATAAATAAAACAAGGTACACCATAACAAGTTGTTGTTTTGTTGAGTTTGGTTGACAATTACCTCCGACTTGTCCATAATATAGACCCATTTTCCAACTATTATTAACAATATATTAATTCACAGGCATGATTTAAAAAAAATTAAAAATTTGTTGATCAAAGAAAAAATATTCTCTTTTTTGGGTTGATAATTAAGTTTGTCTACATTTCATTTTAAATGAGGTTTCATATATAAAGAGATATGGAGGTTGGTAAAAAATTGAAATTCATATATCATGTATGTGATAAAATTATTATTACAATTGTGAGATTAGTTCAATATTGATTGGGTATTATTTTGAGAATGGACGATCCATCCACAGATGTAGATAAGTTGTGTGCACCAAGTCATTTCCTCATATGTAGATACATATATATAAACCAGGGAATGAGGATAGTCACAAAAAAGACTTTTCAGTATTTATCGTTGTGACTTGTGAGGGTAGTTTTTCTTTTTGATTTATTTTTGGAAAAATATTTTTTTTGTTTGATAATTGTAAAGAATACATTATTTTTCTTTTTTAATTGGAATTTGTATAAAAACTATATTTTTATTCTTACAATTTAGATTTGAAAAATGACTGAGTAAGCAGCGCCTCCTTGCTTCTCTGCTAGGGTATTGCTAGGGTTTGGTGTTTTTGCGAATTGTATCTGTCTTCCATAGAGTTCTCGAGTGAGGAGGGAGACGGAGAGCGGGCCGGTGACGGGGGTGTCCATTGGGGACCCTGTTTGCCGGAGAGGAGTTATCCGGACGTCGAGTAAGACTCCGGCACGGAACGTCCGGATGATGAACCGGAGGAGGAGCCGATGCATGCGTCTGAGGAGGAGCCGATGCATGCGTCTGAGGAGGAGCCGATGCTGGCGGCTGTGATGGCGGGGCCGGGGTTGAAGGTAGCGAAGGTGCTGCCGGACGAGCCCGAGCAATCGGAGGAGACGTGGACAGCCAGGACGGGAGGGACGCTGGTCTTGTGCTTCTCGACCGGGGAGGAACCAGTATGGGTCCCGGGTAGCCGGATTCGCTCGGGGCCAGCCTGCCTCCGTCGCACGCCGGCGAGGGGGCCTCGGCCAAGGAAGTCGGGCGTGGTGGGGCGATCTCCGGGATTAGGTGTGGCTCGGGTCGCCGCCGCTGGTCCTTCGCTGCCGGCGTCATTGGGGGAGGAGCATACGCCGATTCCGATCTCCTCAGGGTCGGCCTTGACACCGGAGGATTTGCCGGAGGAGATTTCTTGGGGCCGAAGTAAGGGGAAGGGTGTGGCGGCTTTGGAACCGGGTAGGGTTGAACGGTCGCCGGAGCCGGGTCGTGGGTTCATGGGTGATGCCCGATGGGCGGCTACTTTGGGTCATAAGTCGATATGGGCCTAGGGTGGTGGTGGTGATGTGGCCCGGTGGGCTTCGAGATTTGGTGTAGGCCGGACTAATGAAGAGAGGGAGAGTGGCTTAGGTGAGGGGGTCGGGTTTGGGCAGCACCATAGGGGGAACATGCGTCCGACCCAGGCGGGTAAGACCTACCCGACCACTAGGGTTCAAGCGGGTGACCCCTATCTAGGAGGGAGTCGACCTTCGGGGGAATCAATTGGGAGGCTGGACTCCCAAATGGGAGCTATGAGGATCAAGGAGGTTGTTGTGCCTATCCAAGAGGTCACTGGACGGGGAAATATGTATCGATTTGCGCTAGCAACGAAGGTTCTAACTACCAAAAAGGTATATTGGAAGTCAGTGGTGGCACGAATGGAGGACCTCTGGGGCATGAAAGTCGAGGCCAAACCCCTGGAGGGCGGTCTTGTTGCTTTTTTCTTCAGGTCTGCGAAGGAAAGGGAACGGGTCCTGTTGGGTGAGCCCTGGTCTTTTTGGGATTCTTTGGTATTATTCACGGATCTACGGGCTCACATGCACGTCTCGGAGCTGCAATTCCATCACTTTTCGGTGTGTGGGCGCGGGTCTCGAACTTGCCGGTGGGGGCGTGGACGAGGGATGTGGGCTTCAGGATTGGCAACACGTTGGGGGTTTGTCAAGGGGTAGATGTAGACAAGAAGGGTCTCTGCTTGGGAGACTACATAAAGGTCAGAATCAGGGCCGATATTCGGGTTCCACTACAAAGTCAACTCTGGTTCCGACTGTCGGTGTCTTAGGTTCTCGTTTGTATATTTCGTACGAACATTTACCTGAACATTGTTTTGGATGCTGTTGTGCGGGACACCTGTTCCCAATCTGTCCGGTCGAGGGGGGAATCCGGGGATCCTCGTTGAAGGCACCAGGGGACCCGAGGTCGGCGCTTGAAAAGGGGAAACATGGGAAGGCTATCCCGGGGACGAATTGGACATATTTGAGTGGGTAGGGGACAAGAGATCAATCCAAGGGAACCCCTCGGACTCCCCCGAGACGAGAGGACATGGGGCGCTGGGGTCAGCATGGAGCAGATGAGGGTGATGAGCCGGTAGGCTGGTTACCACGTGACCCGACGCCGTCACTGTCAGGAAACAAGAAGGTTGAGCGAGACGAGGACTCAATAGAGGATGAAGAATCAACGGCGTCAAACGGGGCGTCTTCAGCAGCGGTGGGGGGCTTCAAGCACCCTCGCCTCCAGGAATGAGTGTTGGGATGGCCAGGGAGAGGTTGGTCGACTGTACCTCCTCCCTGGTGTATTGGTGGCAAGGGTACCACCAACAGTTGCTATGTTACTTTCCTACCACTTTGGAGTCAGCAATCCCGCGTTCAGGAGCCCTACCATTATCAGTCAAGGGAGGACGACACACGCTGACTTACCGGGGGAGTAATAGGTCCACCAATGCTTGTTTATCCTCTGATCTGTTCGATCAGTATCTTATGGTTGTAGTATACTGTATCGGTGTCCTTGGACGCTACCGCAGTCCCACCCCTCCGACCGCCCCTATGTCAAAGAGCAAAATTTATCTTCCTGCTTATGTCTTTCATGTTATGTTAGTTTGGTTTCTATGTACGGTGCCTCGGGATTCTGTAGGCACCAATATGCTTTTACATTAATAATATTATCGTTTCTCTCAAAAAAAGAAAAATGACCGAGTAAAAGATAAAAACTCTAAAATTCCATACATTTGATTTTTTTTTTGTTCTTTTACAAAAATATGAAAATTTAGATTTTTTTTGTTTGTCAAAATCTAATTATAATTATAATAAATATAAGACAAAAGAAACAAGTTTGTTATGGAAAACAGGTTAAATATTTAGAACAAGAAAAAGGTCAAATAAATATGATTAGCTCCCAAGATCTATCTAGCAGTCAACTGCGACCATTCTAGAGGTTGGATCGTAGCAAGCGCAAGTATGCAGACAAGCATAAGCATATGCAAAAGCCCCCAAGAAACATGAACATGAGAAAGTTATATTTTTTTTTTTGAGGAATCACAAAGGTTAAATTAGTTAGTAAAAAAATGCATCAATTTATCCGCTTTTTTGTAATTTATGTTAAACAAATTAAAGCCAAAATGCGCAAATTTTTAATATCTCTCGTGCGTTGGTATGACATGGCCGCCTCTCATGCGTTGACACCACTCATGAGACAATACGATGGAGAGGAACTCGGACTGACCCTCTATTGACTTCCTACTATCGCAGCTCTTTCGGATCACGATCACCAGTCTAGAGGCTTCCGAGAAACTAACCCATTACTGCACCATCCATGGAGAGGCTCGCGGAGACCTACGACTGCCTTGCCCGTGGTTGATCCGGATCGATCGATCCATTTCAACCCTAGTTGAATCTCGAGATCGATGAGGAGCACCACTCCGACCAAAAGGCCCTCCGCTTTCTTTCTCCGACATACTCCTTGGACGACTGTCGAGAAAAAATAGGTTGGTTCAGGTCAAGACGGAAAAAGTTTTTTTGGATGTCACGATCAAAGCACCGAGAGAATAGGGAACCACCCTTACTTTATTAGTTGGCATCGGGTCTGCTGTTATAGGATCAGTGTTCCGACCGTCATCAGAATGTTATCTTTTCCTTTCCGTTTATTTCAAAATATTTTCTATTTTGTACGATTGTCATGATCCTTGGTTTTAATTCAATAAAATAGACATATTTATCCGCTAAAAAACTAATGATAAAATAAGTAAGGGGGTATATACATAATAGCAAACCCTAGTTACATGACATCCTGCGTCGTCACCATCACGCAAAGCCAGACCATCACACAGATGTGTGTGTGTTTCATGGTCTAACTCCTATGAGAAGTCATGCTCTTTTTCCTCGCGCCTCTAAATCTCAACGTTTTTGTACTCTAAGGATGGGGCATCTTTAGAGGCGATTCACGGTTACCTACTACGACGGTTCTTCCCTCACGCCTTCGATTCTTAGCCTTCTAGTGTTTGAAGGATGTGGCATATCTAGAGGCGATCTGCAACTCTATTACAGTGGTTCTATCCTCTACGCCATTGGGTCTCCACGCCACTGTATTCGAAGGTTGGGACGTCTCCAAAGGCGATCCACGTCTACCTGTTAATGTGGCTCTCTTCTTAATCGGGCTAGCTTCCTGCGCCATCACTTCCGTAGCCATAGTTGGACCACAAATTCTTATCGCCAAGGACGATCGAGGTTCGGTATCAGGTGACTTTATTGACCCACACAATCAGCCGAGGTTTTCTACACATTCTTGCCAAATCACATGAGGCACTGGTAAAGAACCGGGACTCCGGGGAGAAAAGCCTCCTACCCCCATCACATTTGGTTGTAGTTGATCATCCTCCTCCACAGCTTCAAAGCTCCTTGCCCACACCATGCGTTTTACCTATACTTTTAGTAAGCCTCATGGGAAGTTCTAACTGCTTTTATGCATCTTTAGTTGGCTTCAGTTCGAGTCAGGATTGGTTTCGTTATTTTTACTAGTTTTACTTTTGCATTTGCGTTTAGCTGTTTAAATATAACTGAATATATCTCGGTTGTAACTAGAGTATTAGGTGGTGAATCATCCCATATGATTCTCTATCCCACTGTTCTTCTTTTGATTATGATTAAAGTTCAATAAAAAAAATAGACTCTTTCGTTAAAAAATGTAATTTCTTTTACAAATTACTAAAAAAGGGAAAATGAAATATAAGATGTCAAATCCTTTTTTATCATTTAAACCATTCATTTATTTCTCAACTGCAAACTACAGATAAAGGCATCCGTAACCATAGTCTCAGACTTAAGTGGTAACATCTTTGAAATTAGAAAGGAAGGTGATGCATAGTTCCAAATAGACCCAAAAGACTTACCCTCTAACAAGAATGCTTGGCTAATCCAAGTTATTGTAGGGGTAGATCCCTATTTTCATAAATGTGCGATACTTTCACAACTTTCACTTTTCTTGTCGCGACTCAGATGGACATGTGTTTCCTAATGAGCATGTTGGTCTCTCGGTGGAGACCCTTGGGGGAGGGGAAGGTGATGCCAGGCATCCAAGGAGGTAACCAAGAAAATAAGGAGGCTCGGGATCGAGTTATTCCAGATCCCATTGGGACGAGACATGTCTCATCAATAATGTCTCACTCCCCCGTCTGGTATTCTGGAACTGGCGAGGCTGCTAGCAGACCTGCCTATTTGTTGGGGACAACAAGGGCTCTTGCTCTTGAACCATATCAACGTAGTGCCGTCATCGATTTCCTACCGACTAATATTTCCATCGTCACCCACATCCTTGATCCCAATCTATGTGATTCAAATAGGGGGCTGAAGAGCTCCAACACAGAAATCCACATTGCTCGGGGCCAGCCTTCACTTTTCGTCAGAGCTATTTTCGTCCACCCGATGAAATTGGTGATCCGTAGAGCGAGGGAAGAGGTATGGGACCATGACAAAGCCACTGCACACGGTGGTAGGGGTAGTGGAGCGCCTTCGGTCCCTTTCCCTCGTCGTTCTAAGAGGGGATCCAAAGGATGATCGTCGGAGTAGATTGATGAGGAGGTAGTGGTGATGGAATGATAATGGATGGACGGGACAAAGTTTTGAGAGGAGGTCATTAATGACGATGGTGCCTTTGAAATTTAAAATGGAAGAGAGCATCGTATCATTAATATGTCAAATATTAACTAGCATTATTAACATTTATTTATTTATTTGAACGAAATGTGCGATATTTTATTAATAATAAAGAAGAGTCATTACAACGAGCAATGCCCTAGAAGGTCCCTGTTAAAAAACTCTGAGAGACAATGACCGTAGCTACTGACGGTTTTGGAGAAGTATGATAATGAAATAAAACTAACAAGCTGGAGAGAATTGCTCAAGGTGGTGCTTGAACGTTGCTTGATCCCATGAGAATTACTCTATTCTCGTAGGAGTGAGATCGAACCTGAATTGAACATATTAGTACCAGGAGGATAGGCTTGAGACAAGGACCCCTCCCTAAGTAGTCCCCTGAAGCCTCATATTTCTAACATTCCTTCTGGCCGGGCTGGTTACTAGTCCTCGCCTAATCTTCACGAGGTTCTCCTGTAGATTCTCTCTTTTTTCCCAGCGTGTCAGATGGGAAAATCCATGAAGGTCTAGAAGACCTAGTTCATCAGTTATGTCCCTACTCTAGGAGTAGCGTTCGTTCTCCTTGAGCCCCATCTCTCTTACTTGGAAGTCAGGTAGAGTGTTCGGAGTTACGATTGGTTTCCTTCTTTGAGATGAAGATGCCTTCGATAGAGTGTTTGAGGTCGACGATATAGAACCGAGAGGGATTAACGGTTCTTTTGTAGCCGTCCCCTGTGACATAAGACTTCCCAAGCTTGTCTGGTTCGAATACTATGAGGGAATCATCAAACCTGGGTATCCATGACATCTCCTGATCACAATCCCAAACCATATGGCCGCCGTAGTTAAAACAGAATGTGGGGAGCCGATCATAGGTCAGGGTGACCCTAATTGACTCTTGGAATTCCTGGAACATATAACCATTGTCCTTCGAAAGGGACGGTAGAGCTCCATCCAAAATCGAACTTTAATAGTCCATCCCCAACACAAGTCTCACTGGTCACATAGGACATCCACACACTCCCCTAGCTTGGCTCTGATGAATTTTCTAGCATCTTTTGTTTGAATCGATAGCGGGAGACCCCTTGCATGCACCCATAGTTGAATATTGTCCAGTTTGGAAAGATCCTTAGCCATCGGGTCCACTATCTTCCCTAGGATCAATGGGTATCCATTGAAGCACCAATGTTCGTTGCTGCGAACCCAAGCCCTAACCTCTTGAGATTTAAAGTAGAAGCCATAGATCCCAAGTTTTGACTCCTTCCCCATTAAGCTCGAAGCCGAACATCCCCACGTTCTTGTGATGATCTTGAGCATGGAGTTCTTTCAAAGCGACTTTGGTGCCAACAACCTACCCACCATGCTGAATTATTGATGAGAAAAGTTTTTGGGTCAGCCGGAGTATAAGGCACCACGACCTCCATCTCCTCTTCCTCTACGATGAAGTAGGCCGAGAAGCCATACTCGGGGGTCTCCATTGATGGTGGTGGGTCCCGAGGAGGTGGTGACTCAAAGGAGTCAACAACCCTAGTCGTCTCTAATACCAAGGAAACAGGTCATTCCTTGTTTTGGTGATGAATTTTACCAGTCATACTGTATGACTCATACACTCATATATCAAGACAATTATTTTAAGACGTGACGTTGATTATAATTTGTGGTTAATTAATTAAAATAAACACAATGCTTTTATTTATTTTTGACACAAAGACTATCATATTTTATTTGAATTGATTTAAAATACAGCTAGTGCATCCGAGATGGTAAACCTGGACCACGATTGGACAGACACAGAATGGGCCTCCCAAGCTAACCAGTGGGCTGCCTCGTTCGATGTCCTACAAATATACCTGAGTTTAACATCCTCGAGAATAGATAAAAGAGATCGCAATCATCGACTAATCGACCTAGTGAGGAAAAAACCTGATGGTTCCCCTAGATCAGATGCAATAGGTATTGTGCATCACTGCGCACGATTACTCTAGAAAGAGCCGTGTCCTGGATCCACTGGAGCGTCTGCCAAATTGTCATTGCCTCCGCCATTTCAGCCCCCAGATTCCCTTGACAAGTACTACTCTGGCCCTCTATCACCCTTCCTTGTGCTGACCTATAAATCCCCATCCGAGTTGACCCGAGTCAGGGAAAGTGGCTCCATCCACATTGACTGTGACCCACGTCGGAGGAGGAGGGGTCCACCTCATCATCTTGCTTTTGACTGTGATAGCCATCTTCCTTCGTATACTAGTCGCCTCGGCCCAACTATGCTGATTGCTAAGTACTGTAGCTAGGATGGCCTGTGGTGTCATGCGGTTGTTGTCTCATACCATTCTATTTCTGGCTTTCCATATTTCCCATAGGATTATTGCCACCCTATATTTTGTTTCCATATCGGGGAGCGCAACGACCAAGGTTAACCAGGCGAATAGAGAATGATGGGGAAGAATTAGAACTTGTAGGCCGACCAAATCCCAAACAGCCTGGGAAAACTGGCAGTGTAAAATATAATGATATCGGGACATGTTTAGCCTGGAGATTCACAGCTACTTGGAGCGTACCTGATAGAGCCCGCCACAGGAAGATCTTGATTCGGGGTTGAATGTCTAGATCCCAAATCTCTGTCCATGCCGTGACTCCCCCCGTATAATGCCATCTCCCATTTTCTCTAGATTAAGCCCTGTATCCTTTTTTGACCGTATGTACTCCCCGAACATTATATTGCCAAAACCACCTGTCCCTGTGCATAGGGTTGAGAGCTGGGACCTGTAGAATGTATTCCACTATCTGTTGAGGAAAGTTCAGGCGGTGTTTGGGTTCATCCCAATCCGTCCCTTGCACTGTAGTCAAATCCGAGACCATCAAATCCGGAGTAAGGGAAGTGGACAATGTTATGATCGGGTCATTTCTTATTAACCATGGGATACCTTCAACTAGTGTTGAACGTCCATCCCTATAGTTCAACGTAGCCCTTGGCGAAAGAGTGTTTGTGTAGCTCGAACCGCCATCCGTATGTGACTTGGATTGTTACCCCCACCTGCATTGAGAAAATCTCCTGTCAGGTAGTACCTGGCTTTAAAAACACGGGCCACTAAGCTATCTGGTTGAGTGAGAAATTTCCAAACCATATTTGCCAATAACGTCGCATTCATATCTTTCATGTCCCAAAAGCCCATTCCTCCTTCCTCCTTTGGTTGTCACAGTTTCTGCCAGTCCTTCCAAATTATAGGTTTATTACCGCGAGGGGTACCTGCCTACCAATAACAGGTCAGTGCAATATGTATTTGTTTTACAGACCCATGTGGAAGCATAAACACACTCATCACATAAATTGGCATTGCCTGTAAAACAGATCGAATCATTACCTCCTTACCCTATACTGATAACATTTGACCATCTCACATCCCAATTTTCGTGACTAGGTGATCACATAAAAATTGAAAGCTCTGCCCTTTGCGCCTTCCCAACATGTTTGGGACCCGAAGTACATCGAAGATTAAGAGATTTCTTGTATACCCAGCAATGTACAACAAGTGTTTCGAACAGTCAATGGAGTGTTGGTACTGAAAAAGATCGAAGATTTGGCCTTGTTGATGACATGTCCCGACATTTTCCCAAAGCAAGTAAGTATTTGATGCAACTGTTCGGCCTCCTTACTATTTTCCCTAGAAAAATATAACAATCGTCTGCAAAAAATATATGTGAGATTACAGGAGGTCCCCTGGTCATTGAGACCCCGTGCATCATCCCATCCCTTTCTACATGTGATAACATGCGAGACAAACCATCTATACAAAATAAGAATAGGTATGGTGATAGAGGGTCTCCTTAGTGAATACCCCGACCTGCTGTAAACGAGAAAGTGTTTTTCCCGTCGGAGTTAACCGCGTACTGGATTGACCTCATACATGCAAGTATTAGGGATCTCCATCTCGGTTTAAATCCGAAAGCTCCCATTGAAATAAAGGATCATTCCACTTGATCAATATATCTTTGTATTTGTCATCTTTGTTAAATGAGGTCGTATTATTCTTTCAAAACAATAATCATCCTATTTAATTGTTTTCTTATTCGAAATGACTTATCAAACAAGAAAATAAAGTGAATGACAAAATGGAAAGTAACAGAGAGACAGTCACTATAAGTAGAGGCCACCATGATTGACCCTAATTTCTGTACCGTTGAAGGTGGCGTCGCCACGTCATCAATTACTGTGATAAATAATAGTCCCAAAATCAGTTACAGAAACACACAGAAAATGTATCCCAAAAAATAAATAGGCGGCCGAATTATAATTGAATAAAAATAATAATATAAAAAAGAAACAAATAAAATTTGATTTTGTCACCATCCGGAGCACCCAAATTCCGTTCCTCCCTCATCCGGATAAAGCCACCTCATCCCCTCTCGGGTCTTCATCTCTTTCTTCAACCGAAGAAGCCACCAGAGGAGAGAGAGAGAGAGAGAGCGAGGACCTCTTCGCACGCACCGCAGCGCGAAACCTCAGACAAGAGAGAGAGCGAGCGATTTCAATAGAAATTTCAGATACATAGAGGAAGGTGAAGAAGAAAATGAGAGATTTGAATACGGATCTGTTTGACCCGAAAACGGTGATGGACTCAGACTATTCACGCGGAGCGTCCTCTGAGGGCGATTTTGGTTTCGCTTTCAATGACAGCAACTTCTCCGACCGCCTTCTGCGGATCGAGATCATGGGTGGTTCCTCCGACTCCAGGGACGATGGCGAGGGTTGCACCAGCATCGCCGATTGGGCCCGCCACAGCAAGAGGAGGCGAGAGGATATCAAAAAGGAAAATGGTATACTTCGCTTTCAATAAATTTTTTCCTCTAAAAAAAGATGAAGAATGATATTGTCTATTCGTATTCGCTTGTATTTCTTCACTTTGTGCTGTTTGTTTGTCTGGAAACTGCGAGAAAGCGAAATGGAAATTAGTCTGTAATTTGGGGGGTTATGTTGGGTTTTGTTTCTGGAGCTGAATGGTCAGATGGGTTTTCTGAAATGGAGGTTTTTTGCCATGTTGGTGTTGCGTGATGGTTTATTTACGTTTTTGCTTGTATTCTGAGCGCCTACTGAACATCTTGTGAGAATTAAGGACACAGTAGGTATTTGTAGGGTTTATCTTACATTATGCTGCTTTTAGAGCTGGGTGCTTGCTCAGTTATGGTGTATATATCACTTGAAGAAGCTTTGGGATGAGGAACATCTATTTTTGTATTGGGTGTCTCATGATAAGATTAATGTTCAGTCTGTTTGCAATAAAATTTGTTTTCGATGTGGGCAGTCAGTCACAACGGTATTTTGAATTCACGAGGATCTGTTAGCCTGCCCTAAAAATTAGGGAGATGGGAAGGATATATTACTATTACTAGGTTTTGTCTTGAATGTTAAAGTAGTGTTAGTAGCATCCTTGACCAGTCATTTGTTTTTGTTTTGTCTCTGATGAATGAGGATGCTTTAGGAAATGAACTAAAAATTGCAATGAAGAAAAAATGGGTATTGTTGAGATTTTGACAGTATGTCTGGTTGCCTGGAAGTTGAGAAAAAAGGTTTGGTGTATGTTTTTTGTTCGATATGAGAATGGAGTGGATGATCTATTGATAGCTAATATAATTAGCAGAAATTTGATATTTCATTTTTGGGGGATGCTTTAAAGATAATTTGTTTTCTTAGCTTCCATTATGTGCGTTGATAATGAATACATACAAACAGTTTTAGTCTGAAGTTTTTGTTTTTGTGATTTTAGAAAGATTATTTTGTCTGTTTGGTCAATGAGGTAGCCATTTTATTTGCCTTGCCTATAGATCCTGGTGCATTGCCTACTGCTCCTGGGATTGTGATATTGGATTGTTTTGCACAAATTACTGTTGGAGGAATGTGACATAAAATCTAACTGTGCAATGTGCATGACAAATTTGACCAGTGTTCTATCACGGTATTGGTCTTGCACTAGTAGTCCTAATATGGCTCGTTTTTCAGTTTGTGATCATGTGCATGTTTAACAATATTATTTGAAGAAGGCTGGTGTTAGCTATTGAAGAGGATCTGATTTGAAGACTGTCTAGTGGTTTTACCATACTCTGTTATTTCTAGTGTGTATGGCTATTGGGTTTAGCAATTGCCTCTTTTTAGTTTGGTAACTGTTTAGCTGTGAGACTGTTATATCCATGTGCACTGACAACAAGTGTAGATTTATCTTGGTTTCAATTATATCTTTTTTGTGTGTTTATGTTAAATATGCAGGTATTTTGATTAGTTTCTAACTTAAGAGGTTGAAAAAAAAATTGAACTGTTTCTCATTTGCTTCCATCTTGTACTAGTCTGATATTTGGTTCTTGACTCGGAGAGCCCATCATATCCATGTTCTATGTTATCTTCTTTATTTTTTGTTTATGCATATATTATATGATATCATCCTTCTGAATCTTGTTAGTTTTTATTATCAGTTATCGATCTCACTTCATGCCCCGAGGAGCAGATATTAAATGACAACCAACCTGATATGGATGATGCTGGTTATGAAAATCAAGATGAGGAAGCGGTTGCTATGATTGAGGAGTCACCTCCAGGTTTGGAAATTTAATTGAACTAATTCATTTTTGTCCACCTTTTCTTGAACCAAGTATTTCCATTTCTAAATGACTTCCTGTAATTCTCTTTTATCATATGCTATGGATGTGTATATTTCAGTTATAGTTTCAGTTTTCAAAATAAAGAGGACCAAAAGAATTGTGTATAGTTTGTTGGGTATTTAATCTTTCTGCAACTCATTGTGATGCAAGCTTAACTACCATGCTGGTTGCTTCATTGAAGGTTATTGTTAAGTATTTTATATTATAATGTGTCTCATCGTGAAAAAGGCGAGGAGATGGTGCTTGATGCCATATGCAGCTTATTCTTGGAGATACACAGGGAAAGTCTGATTCCTAAGGAAATATTGTTATTCAAGTCATACAGTAATCTAAATTGTATCAAAGCTTCAAAGATTTCAGATCATATTTCATTGTGTATTCCTAGGCTGTAATCTGTTGCTGAAACACTGTTTGCATACATTAGTTGTATTTCAGTTCCAAGTTGCAACATGAGATATATCTTTTAAAGAAATATGTTATTGTTTCATTTCCCCATGTTGTATACGTCTTAATCCTACCTGATTTTCTTTCAGGTGATGTCTGTGGTAATAGCAACGAATCATCCTGGAGTATGGATTGTTCGACAGTTTTGAGGGTTAAAACATTACATATCAGCTCTCCGATATTAGCTGCAAAAAGTCCCTTCTTTTATAAGGTAAATGGAATTATATTTCTTACAGGCATTTTGACATTCCTTAACTCATATATGATGTTCAAATTACCTGATTTTTTTTCCTATGCAGCTATTCTCAAATGGAATGAGGGAGTCAGAGCAGAGACACGTGACCCTTCGAATTAATGCCTCAGGTATGAACTAGCATTACCTGCATTTGCCTCATTTTTTATATATAAATATTTTTGTGTATACTATTTAATCCTTCAGTTTTTTCGTTGGTTTTGAGTTTTGACCATGCCTTGGTACCCGTGTTTATCACCTTTGCTGCATTTTAGGCGGAACCATAATTCAAATGCATCAACTTTTGTGTTTTTTCAGCACCTTTATATTATAGGTCACTATTCCAATAGTGGTCTTGGCATTCCTCTTTATGTTTTAAATTTTGACATAATTGCTTGACTAGCTAGGCAAGGTCATCTTACTAGGTCTTGTTTAATTTTTCTTGGAACAGAGGAAGCAGCTCTTATGGATCTTCTGAACTTTATGTACAGTAATAGTTTACCTGATACTAGTACTTCAGCTCCAGCTTTGCTTGATCTGCTCATGGCTGCCGATAAATTTGAGGTTGCTTCATGCATGAGATATTGTAGCCGATTGTTGCGAAATACGCCCATGACACCTGAATCTGCACTGCTTTATCTGGAGCTTCCTTCCAGTGTCTTAATGGGAGAAGCTGTCCAGCCTTTAACTGATGCTGCGAAGCAGTACCTTGCTGCTCGTTATAAGGACATTACAAAGTACGCTTATACTCTATTTATATCAAGGTTTCTTCACCAATAAAATACTGATTTGCAGGATATGCTGGATAAGAACAACCAATCCTATGTTGAATCTTTCTTATTTTATAGTGTGTATGTATATATCATATTACTTTCCTGAATCCTTATGGGTATTTGCACATTTGACCAGGTTTCAAGAAGAGGTGATGTCCTTGCCACTATCTGGAATAGAGGCAATATTGTCAAGTGATGATCTCCAGGTTGCATCAGAGGATGCTGTATATGACTTTGTTTTGAAGTGGGCAAGGACCCAATACCCAAAACTGGAGGAGAGACGGGAGGTCTTGGGGTCACGTCTTGCTCGGTTCATTCGCTTCCCTTACATGACCTGTAGGAAGCTAAGGAAGGTGTTGACCTGTAATGACTTTGACCATGAGTACTCATCTAAACTTGTACTTGAGGCACTGTTTTTCAAAGCTGAGGCCCCCCATAGACAGCGAAGCTTGGCCGCAGAGGAGTCTGCTGTACTGAACCGCCGCTTTGTAGAGAGGGCATACAAGTACCGGCCTGTGAAAGTGGTGGAGTTTGAACTTCCCAGGCAGCAATGTGTGGTGTACCTGGACCTGAAGCGAGATGAGTGTTTAAATTTATTCCCATCTGGGCGAGTTTACTCTCAGGCATTCCATTTGGGGGGACAAGGCTTTTTCTTATCAGCGCATTGCAACATGGACCAGCAGAGCTCCTTCCATTGCTTTGGGCTGTTTTTAGGGATGCAGGAGAAGGGATCGGTGACTTTTGCAGTGGACTATGAGTTTGCAGCAAGGTCTAAGCCAACAGAAGAGTATATCAGCAAATACAAAGGTAACTATACATTCACCGGTGGGAAGGCAGTGGGTTATAGGAACTTGTTTGGGATTCCATGGACCTCTTTCATGGCTGAGGACAGTCTATACTTCATCAACGACACCCTTCACCTTAGAGCTGAGCTTACCATCAGGCACTGACATTCTCTAGGCGGATTTGCTTCTTTCTTTGATACCATTAACTGGCTTTTGTTTCCTCTTAGGCATGTAGGTGCAATCGTTTATAGCTCTACTTGAATTAGACTAGTGACAAATCCTTGTATACTTCTTTGGGCTTGTTTTCTTTTATCTCTACTGAATTCTCAACTTGACCTTCCGTGTTTTTTTATCTATGAAATTTAACTGGGGAATCTTTCATGATTTCATATCTATATGTGGGAATTGATAAATTCGAGTGATTCTATCTACTTGCTTCTTATGCATAGATAGATGGCTTGTGGAAGCTCGTCATCGTTGAGTTTAGTGCAGGATGCTATAATGTGAAGATGATCCAAATTGTACAAAGTTTGTATTGTATGTGTATAAGTTGGGCAAAAGTCGTAGTTCTGCATGCCATGTGGCATGTATGTATATAATGGTCTTGTCAATGCATATAGTAGGACATGTAAAATAGACACTATTGAGAATAGACATCTTCTCAGAGTAGTAATCATAGACAGCTGAATAAAGAAATTAGTAGTTAACCCCAAAAGTTTTCAGTTATCGTCCTATCATAACTAAATGGTATTAGCAGCATAATAAATGATAAAAATATGTCCTTGGACTATCTTTTTTTTTTTGAGGTAAATGGACTATCTTTATTAACACAAGCATATTATGATGATTTTTTTTTCTTTTCAAAAACATGCTTATTTTAAAAAAAATTCCTCAATTTTGGATGGAAAAGAAATATGTGCTTGACATATGATCTTTATATTAATTATAAATATCGAAATTGTCCATATTCCTCTTATCTAAATGTTATTGGGAAAAAAAACTGAACACTGAATACAACCAGATCCAATATCTAAAGAAGAGGAATATGAAGAGTTTCGACATTTATGATCAATATAAAGACCACGTGTCGAACAAGTGTTCGTTCATCCAAAGTAATGGAAAAAATAATAACAAACGCAAGTTGCTGTTTTTTGATAATAAACAAAAAGTATAAACATGTTTTTGAGAAGAAAAAAAGATTATCACAACATGTTAGTGTTAACAAAGATCGTTCGAAAATATCTTTATGGGATTTCTCCATTCTAAATAATCCATTCAACTTCATAGAAAAACTTATACATGTCCACCTATAAGTGGATGCCTGCTTAACCAATTCTCGAATTACTTGACAAATCACATAATTTCTCGATGTGTACTGTACTAAAGCTCTTTTCTATTAATGGTTTCATTTTGTTCCCATGATGGTACTAATAATAGCATATTTTCTCACTAAGACAGATCCTACCACAACAATTGAAAAATTGAACCATACCAGGGAGGACTGTCCCTAAGCATACCGAGGCTTTAGGTGAAAATTTAAAATGAGGCCTTTTTGTTAGAAAAAAATACATTTAAATAGAGGAAAAATAACAAGCCTTCCTCTAAAAATCAATCTAAATACATGCCAAAAAAATAGTCAAACTAATATACATGATAAAAATGAGAGAAAATTTCAATTTAATACCATGGCAAACATTTATTTGCAATATAATACCCTAACTTATTTTTTTTGCAATTTAATACCCTGGCAAACATTTATTTTCACTTTCATACCCAACCGTTAACTTTTCATCCAAAATGGATGGAAAGTAGTCATGTGCTTTGCACATGACCTTGTTTTTTCAAAAAATACCCAAAACACCCTTAAATCTTTGATTTTTTTAAATATATAAAAACCGATTTTAAAAAAAATATTTTTTGAAATAAAAAATATATTTTTTGAAATATATAAAAATTTGTTTTTTTAATATATAAAAAACTGATTTTATTTAAAAAAAAAATAAATCTGTTTTTTTAATTACATAAAAATATGATTTTTGAAATATATAAAAATTTATTTTTTTAAAATATATAAAAAGTGATTTTTTAAAAATATTTTTTGAACTAAAATCTAATTTTTTAAAATATATAAAAATCCGATTCTTATAATATAAAAAAAAACTGATTTTAATTATTTTTTTGAAATAAATCTTCTTTTTTAATTATATAAAAATATTATTATGAAATATATAAAAATTTATTTTTTAAATATATAAAAACTGTTTTTAAAAAAAATATTTTTTTGAAATAAAAACTATTTTTAAAAACATATAAAAATCTTTTTTTAATATATAAAAACTGATTTTTTTAAATACTTTTTGAAATAAATCTGATTTTTTTAATTATATAAAAATATGATTTTTGAAATATATAAAAACTGATTTTTAAAATATTTTTTGAAATAAAATATAGTTTTTTGAAATATATAAAAAATCTGATTTTTTGTGGTAGGTTTTGAAAATATGATTGGTCTCAAGGGGTATTTTGGACTTTTCATCCATTTTGGATGGAAAGTTAACGGTTGGGTATGAAAGTGAAAATAAATGTTTGTCAGGGTATTAAATTGCAAAAAAAAAGCTAGGGTATTATATTGCAAATAAATGTTTGCCAGGGTATTAAATTGAAATTTTCCCTAAAAATTACTCCAAATCATCCAATCTTACATCAAATATTACATCTCACTATAGTTCAACAATCTTTTCTATAACAAATTTCCGCCCTCCTTATCCAAGTTTGAATGAATGTTAGTTCCTTGGTATAGACATTTATTATCCCTGTTATCTATCATACATATTAAAAATTGGTAATATAATAATTGACAATATGTTCGAACTCGTACAAGTTCTTACTTGTCACCAACATTACATTTGCATAGCAGTATATTTAAAATACAATATATACCAACAACAATTGCATGTTCTTCCTTCTAGTTTTGTCATGTTTGTTGATGCAGAGTGCGGAGCGGAGAGGACGAATTCTTTATCGAATTCGTTGATTCAAAGTGAATACCGAATAAGATAGAAATTGAGTAGAACTCGTTTTTGGTTTATTTCATCAAAATCTGAATTACAATTGAGAATAACAAGTGCTTAAATAGAGAAACTAGTACCCAAAGTCCTAATACAATAAGGAAATTATTACCCAAACCCTAATTCGAAAATAAAGGAAACATGAAAAATAGGAAATAATGAACCGGACCCTAAAATATCAGTTTTGCCCCTCTAAACGATCTCGGATGGCCGAAAAACGTCTTAGCCCATGGCATAGCCATGACTTTTGCTCAGGTGCCCGTTTCGACCCAAAAAATGCTAAGGTTTCGTCAATTTCGGAAACTGTTGCATTTTCGGGTTTTCTAGCCGATTCGCCAAAACATCTTCAATATGCACTGCATCATACCCTCCGGGGTAGAGAAGATTCGCCCTCGAATATGGACCCGTTCCACTGTCCTCAGAGGAGGAATCCCCAGCAAAAGGAATAAGATGTTTCACGTTGAAGACATCAGAGGTGCGGATGTGGCTGGGGAGACGCAAACGATAAGCATTCGAGTTGATCTTCTCGACAATCTCAACATGACCTATCTTCTTTGCAGCAAGCTTACTGTATTCACGAGCCGGGAAACGATCTTTGGTCAGTATGGCCCAAACAAAATCTCCCACCTCTAACTCAACAGCACGACGACTCTGATCAGCCTTCTCCTTATACTTGGCAGTAACAGTCACTAAATGGTCACGAGTAGATGAGTGCACCTCAGTCAAATGGCCAACAAATTCCTCGGCGGTAGCATGAGAACGCACCTTGCTGGGCAGAGATAGTAAATCAAGAGGACCCCTAGGTGACAAGCCATAAACCACATAGAAAGGACTGAAACCTGTGGAACGGTTAACAACATGGTTATGGGCAAACTCAGCTTGAGGAAGTTTCAGGTCTCATGCCTTCGGATGATCTCCAACTAGACAGCGCAGAAGGTTACCAAGTGATCGATTGACGACCTCTGTCTGATCGTCCGTCTGAGGATGATATGCACTACTAAAGTTTAGCAGAGTGTTGACCAAACGCCACAGGCTTCGCCAAAAGTGCCCCACGAAGCGTGTATCACGGTCAGAAACAATAGAAGTGGGCAACCCATGGAGGCGATACACATCCCGAAAGTAGAGGTGTGCCACAGCGACAGCATCAGACGTCTTCTTACAGGCAATGAAATGGGCCATTTTGGAGAAGCGATCCACCACCCCAAAAATAGAATCAAAACCACGCTGAGTACGTGGAAGCCCAAGGACGAAATCCATACTCACATCAGACCATGGTTGCGTGGGAATAGGCAGTGGCATGTATAATCCTGCGTTTGTAGACCCGCCCTTCGCCAATTGACACACACGGCAGCGAGCGACAAAACGACCAACCTCTTTGCGCATGGAGGGCCAAAAGTAGGAGTCAACAAGGAGTTGGAAGGTGCGATCACACCCCACATGCCCTTCATTATGGCGTTCCTGAATCATCTTCAAACGAAGGCTGCAATCGGGGATACATAACTGTAAACCACGAAACAAGAATTCTCCCTCCAGCACAAAATCAGTACGTGTTCCCTGCTGAACATGAAGAAGAATCTGGGAAAAGAATGGATCAGTAGCATAAAGGTCCAAAAAGGAATCAAAACCTGGAACAGAGATTCGCATCTCAGTCAGCAAGCCATGACGCCTGCTCAGTGCATCAACAACACGATTAGAAACACCCGCCTTGTGTTTAATTACAAAAGTGAACTGTTGCAAGTAAGAAATCCAGGATGCATGACGATGAGAAATCTTGTCCTGGCTGCCCAGATGCTTGAGGGCGTCATGATCAGTATACAGGATAAATTCCCTCTGGAAAAGATAATGGCAGAAGTTCCTAACAGCCCGAACAACAGCATAGAATTCAACATCATACGTGCTGAAACGGCACTTGGCACCAGACAACTTCTCACTGAAAAAGGCAACAGGGCGACCAATTTGACTGAGGACAGCGCCAATTCCCAGTTTGGATGCATCACAATGCAACTCAAAAGGTTGAGAGAAATCAGGCAGGACGAGAACAGGTGCCGAAGTCAAACGACGCTTGATCTCGCCAAAGGCTAATTCAGCGTCCTCAGACCAGGTGAGTCGGGATCCTTTCATGCAGTCCGTGATGAGAGCCATAACACTACTGAAGTAAGGAATAAAACGCCTATAAAAGGACGCCAAACTATGAAATCTACGTACCTCAGTAATAGTGGTAGGCCTGGGCCACTGGGACACGACCAAGACTTTACTCGGGTCAACCTTCAACCCTTCATTGGATACCACATACCCAAGAAACTGGATAGAGGAAGTGAGGAAGGCGCATTTACCAGCAGCTGCATAAAACTTCTCGCGACGGAGGACCATCAAAACCTCACGCAGGTGCTCGATGTGGTCTGCCTTGTTAGCACTGTAAATCAGGATGTCATCGAAGTAGACCACGACGAACTTCCCAATAAAAGGACGGAGGGCCTGATTCATAACCCTCATGAAAGTGCTCGGGGCGTTGGAAAGGCCAAAGGGCATCACCAGCCACTCATATAGTCCCTCTCGAGTCTTGAAAGCAGTCTTCCACTCATCACCCAAGCGAATCCGAATCTGGTGGTAACCGCTCTTCAAATCCAGCTTGCTAAACACTGAAGCACCACCCAATTATCCAATAAGTCATCCAAACGAGGAATAGGAAAACGATAGCGTACCGAGATCTTATTGATGGCTCGACTGTCAACACACATACGCCAGGAGCCATCCTTCTTTGGAGTGAGGAGAGCAGGGACATCACAAGGACTAAGGCTCTCACAAATGTGGCCTTTGGCAAGGATCTCCTCCACTTGGCGACGCAGTTCCTCATGCTTACGGGGACTCATGCGGTAATGGGGCCTGTTGGGCAGCGAGGACCCAGGGACCAAGTCGATGTGATGCTGGATATCCCGCAGAGGAGGCAATTCATCCGGCAGGGACTCAGGGAAAACATCCTCAAATTCCCGAAGCAGGGGCTGGACATGGGATGGAACACCAGCGGGCGCCTCAGACGCTACCAGCGAGCAGCAGACAATGAAAATCATCCTAACCTCTTCCATGGCAGCCTGAAAAAGTGCTCGGGACAACAAGGCGGTGGGGGACGGTGACTGGCCAGCAGGAGTAATGCCAGAAGAGGGTTTGGACGGCAGCAGCACAATGTTGGTACCCCGAAACTTGAACGAGTTTGTATTAGCACGCCCATTATGTAGAGCATCGTTGTCATATTGCCAAGGACGACCCAAAAGAAGGTGACAAGCGTCCATGGGCACCACATCACAATACACAGCATCACGGTAAGTTGTCCCAATGGAAATGTTAACCAGAACACGCTTGGAAACAGTAATGTCCGTACCTTTGCTGAGCCAAGATAGGCGATATGGTTTAGGATGTGGCTCGGTCGGGAGGGCAAGTTTGGACACTGCGACCTCCGCAACCACATTCTCACAGTTTCCGCTATCAATGATCAGATTGCAGACTTTGCCATTGATGGTGCAGGTGGAATGGAACAGGCTTGTCCGGAGCCACTCGTTTTCAGGGACACGAGGGGTGAGACACGACCGACGGACAACCAGTAAAGGACCCACGTCACCTGAAACATATTCTTTGCTGTCAGGCTCGACTGAATCATCAGCATATTCATCAAAAGCCGGAGCCGAATCGGGATCAGCAGCCTCATTGAGCAGGCCATGAGAGGCATGCTTCACATTCCGACAGTCAGATTGGCGATGACCCAATTCACCCAAGAGTAGCATCGCAGGCCACTCGGACGCTGCGGGGGAAGTGCAGTACCACGAGCAGGTGGAACGGTGGTCTGTTGGGTGCCCGGGCGAGCCGGTTGGGAGGATGAACCCGTACCACTTACTGCTGCAGGAGCTCGGAAGGTGGTAGCACCACGTCTGGCCAGTTGTTTCTCTGCCTGGGTTGCACGTTGTTGTGCCTCTGCGACTGTCAGAGGGTCAAACATGTTCAACACATCCTGCAATTGGAGACGCAGTCCTCCAATATATCGAGACACCAATTGAAGAGGAGAGTCAGTAATATCAATACGAGCAAGGTAAGAAAAAAATTCAGTAGAGTACTCCTCAACCGAACGGGAGCCTTGTCGAAGATTCTGGAACCGTTGATACAATTCCCGGTCAAAGTTATAGGGTAAGAACGCAGCCTGGATGTGCTTCTTAAACTTTGCCCAATTTCGAATCTTCTCCTTACCATGGCGAACCCTAGTTTGCTTCAGTTGTTGCCACCAAGCCTGCGCACGGCCCTGCAAGCGGATTGCAACAAGTGAAACTCGACGATCTTCTGGAACTTCCTTGAATTCCAGAATCTCCTCGACCTGGGACAACCAGTCCACGACTTCCTCGGGTTTGAGGCAGCCATCGAACCGTGGAATCTCCACCCTGAACCCTTGTTCCCAACGATTGTCGGGGACACAACGACCTAGAGAGCGATTCCTAGCATCCGGAGCAAAGGGATTATCGACGTCCGTGACAGTCATCGCGACGAAGCATATCATCCATACGCTGGGATAATAATTCGACCTGACGCCTCAGATCATCGTTCTCACGACGAACTGATGCAATCTCGTCAGCATTATCAGCACCATCAAAACCAGCGGCGGCGGCCTGGCGAACAGCACGGCGAGGCGGCATCTTCCTGGAACGGTGAGGCTCTGATACCAACTGATGCAGAGTGCGGAACGGAGAGGACGAATTCTTTATCGAATTCGTTGATTCAAAGTGAATACCGAATAAGATAGAAATTGAGTAGAACTCGTTTTTGGTTTATTTCATCAAAATCTGAATTACAATTGAGAATAACAAGTGCTTAAATAGAGAAACTAGTACCCAAAGTCATAATACAATAAGGAAATTATTACCCAAACCCTAATTCG
Organism: Erodium maritimum; assembly: GCA_963921825.1. Classification (NCBI taxonomy): domain Eukaryota; kingdom Viridiplantae; phylum Streptophyta; class Magnoliopsida; order Geraniales; family Geraniaceae; genus Erodium; species Erodium maritimum. The sequence continues at coordinate 142,008,087 of OY997588.1, read as the reverse complement.
AAAATAAAGGAAACATGAAAAATAGGAGATAATGAACTGGACCCTAAAATATCAGTTTCGCCCCTCTAAACGATCTCGGATGGCCGAAAAACGTCTTAGCTCATGGCAAAGACATGAATTTTTCTCAGGGGCCCGTTTCGACCCGAAAAATGCTAAGGTTTTGTCAATTTCGGAAACTGTTGCATTTTCGGGTTTTCTAGCCGATTCGCCAAAACATCTTCAATATGCACTGCATCATTTGTTCTCTATAAAAATGGACCAGAAAGCGTAGTGAAAATTTAAAAGAAGAATATGTTTAAGTAAAGAAAGAATAAACTAGAATAGAATAGCAAGTTGGGGTGAATCAAACTAAAAATTCCACCATATTATACAAACTTTGATGCATGTTAATTTGAAAAAAAAACTATTAATCATCCAGGAAGAAGAAAGGATTGTGCATACTATATTTGGAAAATAGATTAACTTAACGGAGAGAATGAGAAGTGCAGAACCATAAAGCATCGATTGAGTATTCGAAGAAGTAGAACCGGTTGAAACCCTAGAGAAATAAGAAATAAAATGTAATGAGTATTATACTTATAAAGGGTCTGTCTTAGCAATCCCAAAATTAGTTTTCATGAACCAAAAAATATATAATTTGAAAGGCCTAAAATATTTTTTAGAAAAATGGGGCCTATCTTTTGTTGGAAGCCTTAGGCGACTGCCTAATTGGCCAAGTGGACGAGCCGACCCTGATACCAGGTGAACTAAAAATCGTGAATTAGCATGAAAAATTCTAAGAAACTAACCGATCCTATCTTTTCTCTTTTATGTATGTTTTCTTCAATCTTCGACATTGTCAAATTCATCCTCCTCATGATGAGAGCCATGTCTATCGAGTTAGGGCTAGGGAAAGCCCTGAGCACACGTTGAAGTTTAAGTTTTGGGCGCCGCTTCCCCGATGAATGCCAGATACAAGCTTCTTCTCCCCCCTTCATTGTCGCCTTTTACGCAACGATTACCAAATGGTTTTGGGATCCGGGGGGTGGGACGGTGATATGGTGTATGTGTCACGGATACTTGCGCCTCAAGCTATCCGTTCCTTTCTTCTGAAGACGATGAATAAAACACACCGTATCACTTAAGTGCGAGTTCGTTACTTTCAACCGTTTCCTTGCCACACATTTTGATTCTATTGGCTTCTTCAGCCCGAAGGACAAGTCAGCTCCTCCTCATTGTGGTCCTGCAATAGAGCACGTCCTGGTACATGCGTTGCTCTTAATTCAGTGTCTGGATTTGTAGTTGTTGCCTCATATATATTGCTAGCGATGTCTAGGGTTGAGGCATTTAATTTCCCATTGAATATATCGTAGCTAGTGTTAGAAAAATGAGCTCTTAAAGCTTGTCTCTTATGCAATCGATTGTCCCAAATCAATACAAAAGCTTGCTCATTTCTTTCATTTCTGAGTCTGATTCAAGCTCAGAACTAATTAGCTACTTGACAGTGGTATCAGAGCCCTTCTCCTCGCGCTTGTGTGTGTAGAAATGTCTTCTGAGAAAGTTATTGAGGCACCTGCAACATCAGTGGCTATGGAGGAAATGAGATCTGAAATGGAGTTGCTAAAGAAGAAGCTGGACTTGTTATTGCAGCAACAAGCTCCACCGTCGGTAGTGCACATCAGCTCTTCTTAGTGTTGTGATGGCAATGGAATTCCCATTCCAGACCCAGGAGACAAGGGTAAGGCCATGTTAGCTTCTCCATCGAATTTTCATCTAATTTTTTTTCTGGTCTTGGATCTGAGATCATCAACCACCCTTATACACCCATTTACTTTCCTCCCTTGGTCACAAATTCGAGTGGTTTTTTCTCCTTACCATCAGTGACAGATATCTATTGATCCTCATCAACAATACCCACCAAATCTATTTTCACCATCACCTCACTACTCATCTCCAACACCACCATACACATTACCTTCCCATCACCCAACAGTGAACCACACAAACCCTACACCCCCACTTTACAATACCATGCCACAATCACCACCACATAACCCACCACCACAAAACAGGCACCAAACAAACAATCCTCCCCACCGGAACCAATTTAGGACCCCCAATGTCACATTCCCACCATTCAATGGATCTGATGTCAGAGGATGGTTGAGAAAGGCAGCTCTATATTTTTCCTATTGTGATGTACCTGAAAAGCACAAAGTGAGGTTGGCCTCTTTGCATTTTTTTGGTAATGCTGAAGTTTGGTACACTGAATATTGTTTGGGGCATAGATTGGTCTTATGGGATCAATTTTGTCATGATCTCATGTGGAAATTGAGGCTAGTGGTCGTAAGGACATCCAAATTGATTTTCAACATTGCAAACAGTCTGGTTCTGTGCAGGAGTATGAAGATAGATTTACTGAGCTCAAAATCCTGATGCATTGCAAATACCCTTATTTTAGAGAAGAATATTTTATATCTCACTTTGTGGGAGGCTTGATTCCTAACCTAAGAGCTAGAGTTCAATTATTGGGGCCTAGATCATTATCTCATGCCATGTTCATGGCAAGACATGAAGATACCAGACTGAAGCCCTACCAAGCATCCCTGCAAGCTGGTTTTTCCAGGCCAATAGCTCAATTCCAGCCTAGGAACCAATATCAGTCTCAACATCAAACTTCACCCACAACAAACAACCTCACTGTCTTAAAAAATACACCATTATCTCTTGATGAGATCAAGAGGAAGGGAGTACGCTACACTTGTCATGCTAAGTATACCAAAGATCATGTTTGCCCCAACAAAAACATGTTATTCCAAATTTATAGAGATGAAGAAGACTTGGAACTATCCACATCAACAAGGGATGACACTCCTCAACTACTTGAGGGCATGTTAGAGGAAGAGCTTGATGAAACAAATATTTGTGCATTTCAACTTGAGTACTTATGCAAGGCTGAGGATGGATTGCAGCACAATTCTATCAGGATTGAGGGAATGATTCAGTAGAGAAGTATATCAGTTCTCATTGACTCTCGGGCTACTAAATCATTCTTAGATATGATGATTGTAAAGCAGCTTGGGCTACCATTGCTCCCAACAAAGCCTATATTGGTCTTAATAGGGAATGGAAAAAAAAATATGTCTGTTCAACAGCTTGAACACTCAATTGGAGCATTGGTAAGCATAAATTCTGCTGGCCTTTTATGGTAATGCCTTTAGGGTATTTTGATGTGATTTTGGGTGTTGATTGGCTATATCATGTGAATCCTATTACTTTGGACTATGAAAAGAGATCCATCACTGTGAAATACAAAGGGTTCTTTGTTGGTATTGCTTGAGAAACAACCCGCACCTCGTTTCCAGATAATTGACTTCAATGGACTGCTCAGTGAATTGAAACAAGGTCAATCTCTTTACATGGGGCAAATTTTTGCTTTCCCCACTACTAAGCTGCCTGAAAAAATCCACCCTGATATGGAAGCATTGCTTTTACAATTTGCTGATGTCTTTGATACACCATACTCCTTACCTTCCAGAAAGTGTCTTGATCATTTAATCCCTCTTATTACTGGTTCCAAGACACCTTCTCTAAGACCCTATAGGCACAATTTCCGACAGAAGGATATCATTGAAAAAATGATTTAGAAAATGTTACAATCTTGAGTGATCCAAGAGAGTAAAAGTCCTTACTTAGTTCCTATTCTGCTAGTCAAGAATAAAGATGACACATAGAGGCTTTGTGTACACTACAGACAACTGAATGAGCAGACTGCCAAGGATAAATTTCCAATTCCTACCATAGATGAACTCCTGGATGAGTTGTAAGGAAGCAAATTCTTTTCCAAGATTGATCTGAGAGCAGGTTACCAGCAAATAAGATTACAGGAGGGTGAGGAATTTAAAACTGCCAGTTAGAACACATTGAGGGCATTTTGAGATTAAGGTCATGCCTTTGGGGCTGACAAATGCACCTGCAAGTTTCCGATCTTTAATGAATTTTGTCCTACAACCCTCCTTAAGAAAATTTTGTCTTGTTTTTTTTATGACATTCTTGTTTATAATAGCTAATGGGAAGATCATCTGTTACATTTGGGCCTCATTTTGCAGAAATTGAGGGAGCAACAACTTTTTGCAAAGCTTAGCAAATATGCCTTTGGCAGGCCTAAAATCTCTTACTTGGGGCATATAATTAATGAACAAGTAGTCTCCACTGATCCTGAAAAAATTGATGCTATGGTTGATTGTCCCATGCCTAAATATATTAAGGTGGTGAGGGGTCTCTTGGGTTTAACTGGCCACTACAGGAAATTTGTTAGGAATTATGACACCTTGGCCAGACCCTTGTCCAACCTGCTGAAGAAAACTCTTTTGTGTGGTCATCAGAGGCCCATACCAGTTTTGATCTCCTTAAACAGGCAGTGTCTTCCACTCCTATCCTCAAACTCCCAAATTTTGTTCTTCCATTTGTCATAGAAGCAGATGCATGTGGTGGGGATATTGGAGGAGTGTTGATGCAAGCTGGACAGCCTATTGCATACATAAGTAAGGGTTTGGAGCTGAAGAGTCAAGCTTTATCTACTTATGAGAAAGAGTTAATAACTATAATAGCATGCATTCAAAAGTGGAGACACTACATAGCTCATTCAGAATTTGTTATCAGAACTGATCACCAAAGCCTCAAATATCTATTGGAACAAAGGCTTAGTACATCCTATCAACATAAATGGTTGGCTAAACTCATGGGATTACAGTATACAATAGAATACAAAAAAGGAAAGGAAAATTTGGTTGTTGATGCTCTATCTAGAATTCCTCAGGAAAATCTAGTTGAACTACCTGTGCTGGTTCCAGCTTGGATCAATGAGGTCATTTTCAGTTATAAAGATGATCCTATAATTGCATTCTTCTGGCCTTAGGGGCCATTCAGGTATCACTTTACTACTAAGAAAATCAAGCAGCATTTTTGTTAGCCTCAGATGAATCATGATATCATCACATTTGTTAAGGAGTGCGATACTTGCCAGAGATGCAAAAGTGAGCACATTACTTACCCAGGCCTTCTCCAGCCCTTACCAGTTCCCTCTTCTCCTTGGAAGCACATTGCTATGGACTTTATAGAAGGACTGCCTACATATGAAGGCTTTGATAGCATTTGGGTAATTGTGGACAAATTTTCCAAATATGCTCACTTTATTCCACTACACCACCCTTATACAACATCTCAATCCGCTCACATTTTCTTCTTCATCATATTTAAGCTTCATGGCTTGCCTGAGTCAATAGTTTCCGACAAGGATAGACTATTTCTCAATAATTTATGGTTAGAGCTTTTCAAAAGAGAAGAGGTGAAACTGAAGATTTCTACCTCCTACCATCCATCCTCAGACTAATGGTCAGATAGAAAGGGTTAACCAATGCTTGTAAAATTACTTAACGACAATGTCTCATCAACAACCAAGGAAGTGGGCTCAATAGTTGGCTATGGCTGAATTATGGTACAATTCTAGCTTTCATTCTTCTCTTCAGATGAGCCCTTTCAAAGTCTTGTATGATTATGATCCCTCGTTGATAAGATTTTCCGATGAAGTCTCCAAGGTCCCATCTGTTGAAGAATTCTTGCTCGAAAAGCAAGACCAGTTGAAGTTGCTAAAGAAAATTCACTCCAAAGCTCAAGAAAAAAAATGAAGATACAGGCTGACAAGAAAAGAACTAAGAGGCATTTTTCTATGAGAAATTGGGTTTATTATAACTGCAACCCTACATGCAGAATTCATTGAATCTGAGAAAGTTTGTCAAAATTGCTGCAAGGTATTATGGACCATTCCAAGTGATTGAGAAGAAAGGGACAATAGCTTACACTCTAAGGCTCCCTGAAGGTTCTAAGATACACCCAACCTTCCATGTATCCCTCCTGAAGAAGCAGTTTGGCCACAAAAATTGCCTTCACCAGACATTGCCTGATACAACATCTGATGGTCAGTTGAAGTAATTTCCAGTGGCTATACTTCAGACCAAACTGATCAAGAGAGCCAATGTAGCAGTGGCGCAGTATCTAATAATTTGGGATAGATCCACCACTGAGGATGCTACCTGGGAGGATGCTTCACTAATCTGAGCTTCATTTCCGGATTGGTGGGCTAAAAACAAGGTTTGAGGTCAAGCCTCTTCGAAGAGGGGAGCACTATCACGGTTACTTGCGCCTTAAGCTATCAGTTCCTCTCTTCTGAAGACAGTGAATATAACGCACCGTATCACTTAAGTGCGAGTTCGTTGCTTTCAACCGTTGCCCTTCCATGCGTTTTGTTTCCATTGGCTTCTTCAGCCTGAAGGACAAGTCAGCTCCTCCTCCTTGTGGTCCTGCGACAGAGCATGTCCTGGTGCAGGCGTTGCTCTCAATTTAGTGTCCGGATTTGTAGTTGTTGCCTCCTATATATTGCTAGCGATGTTTAGGGTTGAGGCATTGAATTTCTCATTGAATATCTCGTAGACAGTATTAGAAAAAGGAGCTCTTAAAGCTTGTCTCTTATGTAATCGATTGTTCCTAAATCAATACAAAAGCTTGCTCTTTTCTTTCATTTTTGAGTCTGATTCAAGCTCTGAACTAATTAGCTACTTGACAGTACGATTCCACAATAACTTAAGTTGGGTTATCCCGAAATTTCAAGCCGACATGTCAATCGATCCTTCCAATGCAAAGCATCCCAAGATCCGAAAAACAGGATCTATCATGAGGCGTTCGAACAGTCACCTTTGCAGCTCTTTTCAAGGATCCTTAGAGAATTTCGAATGTGGATTGATTTATTACAGATCTCGGACATATTCTAGTACCTAGGGTCCTTGACCCTTTTCTGTAATGATTGATCGGAATTATTAATAAAATTCCCTTATCGTCACGTTTCAAAAAAACACGAATTAGCTATATATCGAAAGTGGAGGCGATATGTCTCATACTGTTTTACCTTGGCCCATGGTTCTCTCTAGTGTTTTCCCTTCGCAATTTGTCCAACTGATAGGTGTACCGACACTCTAGATTAAACAACTGTCCTATAAACAACTAGGAGGACAATACACAAACAAGACAATTGAACTAATCATACTAGTACAATTAAACATATGTAAGGTTCTAAAAGGCCTTTCAGAGGTTGTCTTGACCCGTTGTGATGAACACCGACTCAATCAAGACCGAGAAGTCTGACCATTGAGGTAGAAGACCATAAAAAGTTGTACAAGAACACGCAATATCAGTAGCCCGAACGATGACAATAAGGTGGTACAAAAGAGGGTTACAGACACATCCATACGGTACGACGACGACAGTAAACCAACGACAACACCAAGGTACGAAAAAAGCAAAATAGTGACTCGAATGACGACGAGGCGAACGGAGGAGAGCCACAGGGCATAAGCAACGAACTGCCCTGGTAGAGGCGGGCTCGACAGCGAGCAACAAAAGGTAGCGAGATCGGTTAGCGTACGATTGTGGGGCTCAACTCAAGCGAAGTAAGAAGAGGGTGGAGGCTGGCTAGGGTGGGCTCGAACAAACACGACCGAACAGCAGCAAAAGGGAGTCGAGAGAGAGGAAGAAGAAAGGAAGGGGAGACGCAAATCTCCACAGAAGGAGGGAGGCTGCCGACCATAGGCAGCGCACAAGCAGAAGAGGGAAGAAGGGGTGGCAGTGGTTTGAGGGAGAAAAAGAGGAATATGGTTTTTTTTTGGATAAGTGCTAAAATATTTATTGAAGGTCAATCTCCAAGGAGGAGAAAGCCAAAAGGAGCAACCACGATTACAAAAATCTCCAAAAGAGAAACAGGGAAAAAATCCCTTAACAAAAAAAACTAGGCCAAAACAAGACCTATTCTTCCTCATGCCATTCGCTTTCCGAGCTCGGATTACTGGGGTCCTTCCGGTTGGGGGCTCGGTTCTTGGACCTGGTATTATGAGTATGAGGTACCAAATTGGATCTAGGCTTACCTTTACGAGCCTTAGTCACGAGGGCTTCATCCAAGCTTCTGTCAAAAGATTGCAAGTGGTCTATCACTTTTTGGGACACGTTCTGAATGGATGGGAGCTTCATACCAAAAACCTTATCGGTAACGTAGACCGAGAGATGAGCCTGACTTAGACGTTTCAGAGGTTTGAGTAGAGCATCCTTCCATGGACCAGACTGATCCCCAGAAGAATCACCCTGCTTTAGAGCTCCTCCTACATACAAATCGGGTTCAGCTTCCTTTTGATCTACTATCGATGCAGGATGAGGCAAAACCAACAACTGCATCCCATCACTAACCCTGTCTTGGGCCTGCTCCACACCAAAACCCAGCCCAGACCCGTAATTGGACTGAGTTGAGACAGGCCCAAGCACAGGCCCAGTCGATAACGCGGCTACTGCCTCAGTGCGTTCCACACGCATCCCTTGTAATCTCTTTGCGTCCTCAAACTCGCATGTATCGCGTTCTACGATTTCTGGAACAAGATCCGAACGCGAAGAAGATGGCGTCAAAACGTGCGGCCCAACACCTGCTGACGAGTTCGGAGAATCAGAACCCCCCACGATTCTGTGAATTTCAGCAGATTTTCCGCGATCTGAACGCGAGGAAGATGGAGTCAAACCGAGATCTGAACTCAAACATTGAAACGGATTTGAAACTGTGATTTTCTCCCCCACGATCCTTGCTAAATCAGCTTTGATTTCAGCCACCTCCGACGAACCTGTGCCGCTCAAATCCGGCGAAATAACTCTGGTCGAAACACAGCCACCCAAACTTGACTGAATGAGACCTTTAGGGCTGCACGTTACCTGAGGTTTCACAGTCTCATCTTCTACAACATTGTGCGAACCTAAAACAGGGGCTCTTTTCCAGGCGATAGCAACCAAGAGAATATGCCCGTTCCACTTGAAACCGTTCATACTAGCAACAACTTCAGAAGCAGCTGATACCGACGAGAAACGAATGAATCCGAAATACCTTCCATGTCTATTTGGACGTTTCAGGAGCTTAAGATCGAGAATTGTACTGTAGTTTTTGAAAACATTCCTAAACCAGGTATCTGAGGTCTCATATGGCAAATTGCATACAAAAATTTCAGAAGCATTAAGCTTCTTCCTCGAACGTTGTTTCCGGTGAAGTTGCTTTTGACTCACAACTCGACCTTCCACTAAACGAAGCTTCTGAAGCTCCATATTTGTCTGAAAAGCACCCGCTCCAACCTGTGTGAGGTTTGTCCCTGCCTCGTTGGCAGAGGTTCCAACCTGTTTGCTGATCGGAAACGACCCTGACTCTGCTGCCCATGTCGAAGTTTTTCCCCTCAACACCTCAACCGGCTCGGAAGGAGAAGACCCAGCTAAATTCTGCATCTCCTCTGCAACTTTAGTCGTCGAAAACTTGGCCGGACCCGTACGAGTTTTGGCCTTTGACGCATGACGACTGGGACCTTCCTTATTTGCTGATGAACGCACTATCGTACAATATTCCTTGTACAAAGAAAGTAATTCAGAACAAAACCTGGAAAAGGATAGAAACGGGGGAGAGGCGTTCAGAGAGGGCATTCTCGCCGCTATAGCATTATTATTTCCGAGGAATATGGTTTTTTAATTAACGGTGTTGGTACAACATTGATTTTGAAACATTGATCATCACATATTTAAGTCAAAATAAGAGCAAAATCACGATAATTATATATATATATATATAAAATCTTCGAAACACATATGAAACTTGAGTGATTTTAGTCCAAGTTCAGAAAAAACAACAAACAGAAATCAGACAAACAGAAAACTTTCGGATAGTCACATTTCACGATAGCTAGAGAGAGAAGTTATGCGGCTCTCTCTCTAGAACCCTCTCCCTCCTTCCCTCGTCGCTCTCTCCGCCTTCCTCCCTTTTCGCTGGCTTCGGCCTCGGCGTCGGCCTTGGTCGTTGCCGGCGAATCCAACTCTCCTAGCCCCCCTTTCCCCCTCCCCTCTCCTCCTCTTCTTCCCTTTGCTCCCCTCAGTTCTGCCCTCCAGATCTGGCCGTCCCTGCTCCTCCCTGTCGCCGCCCTTGCTTGCCTCGCCTTCTCTGGGTCCGATTGCCCTTCTCCCCGCCCCTCTCCCTCCAGATCTGGCCGTCCCTGCTCCTCCTTGCCGCCGCCCTTGCTCGCCCCGCCCTCTCTGGGTCCGATGGTCCCTCTCCTTGCCCCTCACGACGTGTTGTCGTGGTGGTGGTCTGGGGCTCGCTTCTCCTTTGGGGTGTTGGCCCCGACGAGTTTCTCTGGCCTTTTGGCCCATCTCCTCCATCTGATTCAGGCTAGTCGGGCCTGTCCTAGGGCGGTTCCTCCTCTGTCGCTGTTGTTGCGGTGCTGGCCGCCGGCGTCCATCTCTCTCCTCTTGCGTTCTCGGAGCCGTCTTCTCGCTGCCCTCGCAGGTTCCTGCTTCCCTCGCCGCCTCGCTTCGGCCGTCTAGCCCGTCCTCTGGCTCCGTTGTTGGTTTTCTGCTCGTCCCTCCTTGCGGCTGCGCCGCATCGGTTTTCGAGTGCTCGCCGCCGTTTCTGGGTGCTGGCCCCGGCGAGCCCCCCTGCCCTTTGGGCTTCCTTCAGTGGGCAGTAGTTCGGGGTGGCATGTCTTCGCGGCTGATCGGCCCCGGCGAGCCCCCCTGCCCTTTGGGCTTCCTTCAGTGGGCAGTAGTTCGGGGTGGCATGTCTTCGCGGCTGATCGGCCCCGTCGTCTCTTGCGGTGCTGGCCGCCGTCTGCCTCGGAACTCCCGGTATACCCCCGGCGTGGGTCTCTGGTTTGGTGCGCGTGCGAGTCGCTGTCAACGAGGCGCCGCCTCGTTCCCCGTGCGTGGAGGTTGCCCCTTCCCATCGCATCGAGACTCTTAGCCTTCTTCTTTTTTGGGCCTTGGGCCTTGTCTGTACCCTCTTGCCTTCGAGCCTTTAATAAAAATCGTCATGATCAAAAAAAAAATCAGACAAACAAAATACATGTTCATAAAGGATGATCTATCCAACACTTCCATCGAAAATAAAGGTGACTAAAAATAGAACAGTTTTAGTATAAAACCTTTGAATCTCATAATCAGTCATGAAATTACAGAGCAATATCAAAATGGGGCTTGAAGAATGAATAATTCCCCTTGAAGGTTTCATGTTTGATTCATGTATATATAAGGTACAATAAAAGAGTCCAAGCTTAACCAAAATACCTATACATAAGTGTTCTGATAAAACTGAAATACAAGCAATAATATATATACAATCTAACACACCCCCGCAGTCGAAACAGGAGGAGGAAGAATGTTGAGACTGGATCTGAAGTCCTTGAATAAAACTGATGGAAGACCTTTAGTGAAAATGTCTGCAAACTGATGTGAGGATGGCACATGAAGCACGCGAACCTGACCTGTGGCAACTTTCTCACGCACAAAATGTAAGTCTAACTCAACATGTTTGGAACGTTGATGCTGTACTGGGTTACTAGACATATATACAGAGCTGATGTTATCACAAAAAACAATAGTGGCAGTGGACAAAGGATGATGCAACTCAAGAAGGAGATTACGTAACCAACAAGACTCGGCGACGGCGTTGGCAACGCCACGATACTCAGCCTCAGCACTAGAGCGAGACACAACATGTTGACGCTTGGACGACCAAGAAATAAGGTTAGGACCAAGGAAAACACAATAACCAGAGGTAGATCGACGAGTGTCAGGACATCCCGCCCAATCAGCGTCAGAGTAAGCAACAAGAGAGAGGGTGCGAGACGGGCGAAGATGAAGACCATGTGAAAGAGTACCTTGTATGTAGCGAAGAATGCGTTTAAGGGCATGAAAGTGAGGTTCACGAGGATCGCGCATAACTAGACAGACCTGTTGGACAGCATAAGAGATGTCAAGGCGAGTGAAAGTGAGGTATTGGAGGGCGCCCGCGAGACTACGAAAGAGTGAAGGATCAGAGACCGGGGATCCAGAAGAGGATGAGAGTTTGGATTTTGTGTCGACAGGAGTGAGACATGGATTGCATGAGGACATGTTAGCACGAGTAAGAATTTCTCGAGCAAATTTCTCTTGAGAAAGAAGGAGACCGGTGGGAGTTCGGGTGACAGAGATGCCAAGAAAGTAGTGAAGAGGTCCAAGGTTGGTCATAGCAAATTCAGAGTTGAGACGAGAGATGATAGAAGAAAGGACCGTAGAAGAGAATGCAGTGAGAAGAATATCGTCGACATAGAGTAGAAGAAAAGTTGTATGAGAAGCATGTCGATAAATGAATAGTGAAGTGTCGGCTTGACTACTGACAAAACTGATGGAGAGGAGATAAGAGGCAAAACGTTGGTACCAGGCTCGAGGGGCTTGTTTGAGGCCATAAAGAGCCTTTTTGAGACGACAAACATGATGTGGAAGAGATTGATCTTGAAAACCAGGTGGTTGTTTCATGTATACGATCTCCTGAAGTTCACCATGAAGAAAAGCATTTTTCACATCGAGTTGATGAATGGGCCAAGATTGAGAGAGAGATAAACTGAGGATGGTTCGTATAGTGGCAGGCTTGATGACTGGACTGAAAGTGTCATCGTAGTCAATACCAGGTTGTTGAGTGTATCCTTGAGCAACCAGACGAGCCTTGTAACGTTCAAGAGAACCATCATAACGAAATTTATGTCGAAAAATCCATTTGGATTCGACAAGATTAACGTTAGGTGGACAAGGCACTAAATCCCAAGTGTTATTCGCATGAAGTGCAGAGAGTTCTGCCTCCATCGCTTTCTTCCAATGCGGGTCACGAATGGCTTGAGCATGGGAACGGGGAATAGGGGATGGAGTAGAGGTAGAGATATGAAGATCAAAATTATTTTTCGGTTTATAAGTACCGACTTTGCTTCTAGTAGTCATAGGGTGAGATGGGCGAGGGGAATGTGTTGGTAAAGTTTGTTGAGGAGGAGAGGGAATGGTACATTATGGACTAGAATCAGCTTGGGGTGAAGGGGTACTTGTAGAAGACGAGTCTGATTGTGAAAAATGAGAATTTATAGGAGTGGAGGGGCCAGGTGAAGAGTTGTTGAGAGTAGAAGATTGTGAGAAGTGATGAGGGAAAAGAATCGGAGACAATTCATCATTTACTGTGGAAAGAAAGTCATAAGAGCTGGATGGCTCAGGTGAGTGATGAGAGGTATAAGGAAAGATAGATTCGTCAAAAATAACATGACGAGAAATAAGAACTCGACCAGTGGACAAGTCAAGGCAACGATAGCCACGATGGTCGGGTGGATAACCGAGAAACACACATGCAGTAGAGCGAGGGGCAAGTTTGTGAGGAGTTGTAGACGATAGATTTGGATAACATAAGCATCCAAAAACTCTAAGGTGAGAATAGGTGGGGAAAGTGTTATAGAGTAATTCAAATGGAGTGCGAAAAGATAGAGTTTTGGTGGGTAGAAGATTGAGAATATGAGCAGCCATATGTAACCCCTCAACCCAAAAGGAAGGGGGTAGCTTGTCCTGGAATATAAGGGATCGGACCATGTTGTTGGTGGTCCGAATCATACGTTCCGCCTTCCCATTTTGTTGAGAAGTGTGAGGACAAGATAGACGAAACAGAATGCCATTAGAGTGAAAAAAGGTTTTAAAGGAAGTATTATCAAATTCACGACCATTGTCGCATTGGAAAGATTTGATTGGAAGGTTGAATTGGGTACGAACATAAGCATGGAAGCGAACAAATATATTATAAACCTCAGATTTAGCACGCAAAGGAAATACCCATAAAAAATGAGAAAAGTCATCCAAAAACAATAAATAGTATTTATAACCACTACAACTAAGAACGGGTGAAGTCCAAAGATCATAATGAACAATTTCAAATAACTGGGAAGTGCGAGTAAGAGAAGGAGAAAATGGTAGGCGTGTATGTTTTCCTAATTGACAAGCATGACAAATGTGGTCTAGGGAATCCTTATTACATGATATAAAATTTCTAGAACGAAGGA